>OZ012735.1:95138819-96338819 GCA_963859935.3 Lathyrus sativus | reverse complement strand
ATAAATTAATAAAATGAGAAAAAACTAATATTAAATAAAAAATTCATATACTTGCATTTTATTAGAAGGTGTGTTTGTTTTAAGGTTAGAAAAAATATTCTTAAAAATATGACTATGAGAATGCATATTCCTATGTTTGATTCAAATTTTAAAAAATTATTCCAATACACTTTTATTTTTATTCCAAAGTTTAAAGAGTGAGAATATAACATTTATGAGAATAAGTTCAACCAACTATAACTTTTAACTACCAATCACATTTATTTTTTATTTATTTTTAATTTTAAATTAAGTAATTTTATATTTATTCTTAAGAAACTTTAATTTCTACTAAATACATAAATAAGTATAATATTTTTGAAAATAATAATTCTGAAAATATTATTTTAAAAAATATGATTTAAAACCTTAAAACAAACACACCCTAAAAAATAATGAAAGTGTTACACATATCGTTAAAAGATTGGTAATAAGTTAACAAAATGAAAAAGAAAAAAACAATATTATTGAATAGAAAATTTACCATAGTTGCACCTTGGAGTATGGTTAGTGTTCTGGTCTGGGCCCAGCCAAGTCCAATAACGCACAAGGCTCATTAAGTGGACTAGCCCGACCGGGAACACACCCCCATAGGACGGGCAGGGCACGCTCCCCGCCGGGATGGACGACACGTCCGGTAGCGTTTCAACGCCCCCTTTGTCGGCCGAATAGGACGCCCCCGGTCCATCGAGCAAGACCCTTGCTTCTTCCACGTCCTCGCGTGCTCCCCTCCGCGGGGAGAACAACGCGCCTCCGGGGAACCTCCCGAGCTCTCCTCCACGGGGAGAACAACGTGTCAGCCGCACGTTCTCCACATGCTCCCCTCCGTGGGGAGAACAACGTGCTCGGCGCACGTTCTCCACGTGCTCCCCTCCGCGGGGACACGTCATCCCCAACTGCCCACCTCCGAAAGAGCAGGTCAAACCCACTTTCCGGAGATCACGGGACTGTTGAACTAGGGCGAAGACCATGTTCTGGTCTTCACTACGCCACGTAAGCCCTAACAGTCATTAGGGTTGGGCTTGGCCATCCAGCCCACCTCAAATGACCGTTGGCCCAGCGCTGTGGTCTCTCTATAAATACCCTCTTCCACAAGAGGGTCAGGTAATCCACTTCTTACCCTTTTTTCTGTACTTTGCTCTCACTCTGCCCAACTCCTCACTTTGGCATCGGAGTGTTTTGCAGGTACACCCCCTTCTCCATCTCATCACCGGTGAACAGGTGGCAGTCCAACGGCGTGTGGCCAGCCCGTGATCCCCTTCTGATCAGGTCAGATCAGTGGCGCCGTCTATGGGAACAGAAACTTCCCCGTTACTCCGAGCAGAAAACCAAAGTTTCACCAACACTCCACGATCATGGCTAGCCCACACCGCGACGACACTCCGCACAACTTTGTGCTCAACGTCGCCACCAATGGAAACAAGCAGATGGAAACGTCGCGTCCGGAGGAAACTGACGAGAGAGACAGCCAAACTGCCTCACCGTCATCCGCGGAGCGGCTCCTTCAGGCCGACCACCGGCCCCCGAGCCCGACAGCATTCCTACCCGTTCCCATCCCGACGGGAGCGGACCCAACGGTGGTCGCCCTCTTTACGGCCATCAACCAGACGAACCAGCTGTTGTTCCAACAAAACGCGAGAATTGGAGCATTGGAACGCGTCGGCCCTCCGAGGTCCCCCCCGCGGGAAGACCAGAACGGAGGCTCGAGAAGTCCCTCACCTCGACCTAGAAATCGCCGACCGCGGCTGGAAAGACACCGCGCACAGGTGGTGCGAGAACGCACCAGGTCCCCAGCAAGACAAGTTCGCGAGAGGCACCAGAACACTGCGGCGATCCCGGCCAGGGATCCTCGAGGCGAAAACCCAGGCAGGAGGTAGAGAACCCGAAACCAGGGCCCTATCCTGAACGACTCGTCTCCCCATCGGTCCCCGGCCCCCAGCGACGAGGACGATTATCTCACCCCGCTGTCCCGAGAAATCATGGCTGCCCCCATACCCCAAGGGATGGAGAAGCCCCCGACGCTGTCGACGTACGACGGCACATCCGACCCGGACGACACCTAGAGGACATCGAGGCCATGCTCGATTACCAAAACGTTCGGGGAGCTATCAAGTGCAGGCTCTTCCCGACGACTCTAAGGAAATGCCCCATGACCTGGTACAAAAGTTTGGAGCCCGAATCAGTTACGTCGTGGAGAGTCCTGAAGGACCTGTTCTCCAAACACTTTATGGCGTCTCGGCGCCACCCGAAGACGGAAGCCGTCCTCGGGACGATAATCCAGGGCCCCGACGAACCTCTCCGAAAGTACATCAAAAGATTCACTCGGGAAGCAGTGCAAGTGACAACGTCAGACGAGATGAAGCGCTACTTAATGGAGCAGGGTCTACGCCACGACTCCAAGTTCTACGAGGCCGTAGGCATACACCGACCAACCTCCCTCAAGGATTTCCTCGACAGAGCCACGCATTATATCCGATTCGAAGAAACACAAGCGGCCAACTCCGCTCGAGACACCCGAGACAGGGAGGTCCCTCGCGGGCACCGAGACGACGGAGCCTCGAGCCATCGACGGGGAGGGGACCGCCATCGCGAAGATCGCCCCCGTGAGCCCCGCAAACAGCGCGAACCACGCGGCCCTGCCGGCCGATTCACAGAGTACACGGCCTTAGTCGCTTCCCGCGAGCGCATACTGGCCGAATGCGCCAAAACCGAATTCGTCCAGGGAGGTGTCCGTTTTCCGCGACCGACACCCCCCAAACCCAATGTGGACAAATCAAAATAATGCCGATTCCACAGGAGCCACGGGCACGTGACCGAAGACTGCATCCACCTCAAGGACGCGATCGAAATTCTGATCAAAGACGGTCACCTGAAGAGATACACCCGGGGAGGCGAACCACCGAGACAAGAGGCCCCAGAGGCCAAGAAAGTCGAGGAACTCCCCTCTCCAGAGGACAACGGCAGGCTCCAGGTCGCGCTTTGTGTCAGCCGCCCCGAGGATTGGTTCGCAGACAGAGAATTCGGTCTTCCCGAAGGACCCGACCTGATCGACGAACCAATCCGACCAACCAGCCGCTGAGAATACTTCGCCAGAGCCATGGTCATCTCAGATGGAGCCACGAGGAACCTGTCCATAGGATCAGTGAAGAGAAAGTTTGACGAGCTTATCGCGAACAACTCCGGAAAAATGAGCACGCTCGAAAAATTCCAAGGTCGATCCAATCCAATCACATTTTACCTCGAGGAACTCCCCGGGGGATCCCCCAACTCCAACATTCCCCTGCTCATACGTGCGCGGATGACGAATTTCGACGTCAGGCACCTCCTCGTCGACGGTGGAAGCTCGGTTGACATCATGTACACGCACCTGTTTACAACCCTCCAACTCGACGAATCCAACCTTTCCCCCTACGTAGGCTCCTACCTTCAAGGGTTCAACGGGACGACGACGAGACCTTGGGGGTACGTGGAGCTGAAAGTCACCTTCGGAGAAGAGGATACAACCAGGGAAATCAGCATCCGCTTCTTAGTCATCGAGTTCCCGTCCCTCTACAACTGTATCCTGGGCAGAACAACGATAGTAGAACTCACCGCGGTACCCTCCACCGTCCACCTGAAGATGAAATACTACACAAAACGGGGGGCCGTGGTGACCCTTAACGGAGACATCGAGGCCGCCCGAAGGTGTTTTGAGGCCGCGCTGAAAGGTTTAGACTCCATCTCTCCAACGAACAAGAGGACAACTCCAATCGTAGAACTAAAGGGCAAACCAAAGAAGCTGGTCGGATCCGTGGACCTCGACAGTCGCTTCACCAAGAAGCACGACCCCGAAATAAAGACCAGCGAGGTCAACGGGCAGCCCTCCCACCCAGCGCGCCCTATCCCGGACGGAGACTTCGAAATCATCACACTCGGGGAAGACACGAGCAGAACCGTGAAGATCGGCGCCGGACTCCCAGACCTCGCGAAAAGACAGCTCCAAGCCTGCCTCCGCGAGAATGCCGACCTCTTCGCCTGGAGCGCCGCGGAAATGCCCGGACTCGACCCTGAGGTCGCCTGCCACTAGTTGTCCATCAGCCCGACCGCAAAGGTCGTTGTGCAACGTCGACGTCGCCAATCCCCCGAAAAATCGGCAGCAGCCGAAAACGCTGTAAAAGACCTCCTAGAGGCAAATTTTATTCCGGAAGCCCGATATTCAACCTGGTTGTCCAATGTTGTACTCGTTAAAAAGAATAATGGAAAATGGTGCATGTGTGTTGACTATAATGATCTCAATCGGGCATGTCCTAAGGACGCCTACCCCCTCCCCAACATCGACAAGCTCGTCGACAACTCCGCGGGCTTCAAACTCTTGTGCTTCATGGACGCATACTCGGGGTACAATCAGATCCCGATGGCCGAGCATGACAAACAGAACACTACCTTCATGACGGCGTCGGGCAACTACTACTACAACGTAATGCCCTTCGTCCTAAAGAACGCCGGGGCCACGTACCAACGGATGATGAACAGTGTCTTCCACGACGAAATCAACGACATGCTCGAAGTATACATGGACGACATGATCTTCAAATCTTGCACGGAGGACGACCACACGGCCCACCTCAGGAAGGTCTTCGAGACCGCAAGGAGGTGCCGAATGCGCTTCAACCCGGAGAAATGCACCTTCGGTGTCCGTGCCGGTAAATTCCTCAGCTACTACTTGACCGAACGGGGGATCAAAGCCAATCCAGACAAATGCCACGCCTTCTCGGATATCACCACGCCCACCACAAAGAATTCCATCCAATCCCTCAACAGCGTGCTCGCCTCCCTTTCCCGGTTCATTGCCAAGTCCACCCAGCACGCCCTCCCCTTCTTCAAACTGCTCCGGAAGGAAACCAAGTTCGAATGGACGGACGAATGCGAGCAAACCCTCTGCCACCTCAAACGCGTTTTTTCCTAACCACTAGTGCTGACACGTCCCGTGCCGGGCGAAACCTTATACCTATATCTGGTCGTGGCTAACGAAGCCGTCAGCGCCGTCCTTATCAGCGAAGCCGGGGACGGCCAAAAGCCCATCTACTTTACCAGCAAAGCCCTCCACGGCCCCGAAGTCCGGTACCAGCTGATCGAGAAGGTCGCCCTAGCCCTCATCACCGCAGCACGATGCCTCCGACATTACTTCCTCGCCCATACCATCGTGCTTCGCACCGATCAGCCCATCCGCCAGCTCCTCGGCCGCCCCGACATGGCCGGACGCATGCTGAAATGGTCACTAGAACTATCTGAGTTCGACATCACCTATGAGGGCCGGTACGCCATCAAGGCTTAAGCCTTGGCAGACTTTGCCGCCGAAATGACTCCGTCACCCGATCCCACCACCAGGAGCCACATCTGGACCATTTTCGTGGACGGCTCCTCCAACTCCACGGGAAGCGGCGCCGACATCGTCCTCGACAACGACGAGGGCACCCTCATCGAAGTCTCCCTCACGCTGGCATTCCCGACGATTAATAACCAAGCCGAATACAAAGCATTTCTAGCCGGACTTCGCTTGGCATCCGACCTCGGGGCCAGGGACATCCGAATCTACACAGATTCACAGCTAGTCGCTTCACAAGTACGAGGGGAATATCAAGCGAAGAACGACAACCTCGCCGAGTACTTGGCACTCATCACCGAAAAACTATGAGGTTTCGACACAGCGGAGATTCAGCACGTCCCGCGCGAGCAGAACACCCGCACGGACATCCTCTCCAAGTTGGCGAGCACCAAAAAGCGAAGCGGACACAAGTCGGTCATCCAAGAGGTCTTGTCGCAACCGAGCACCAGCGCGACCACTACCCTTCTTGACGTCAACGCCATCGGCGATACTGACTGCTGGATGACCTCACTCCACGCCTACCTCAGCACCGGCCACCTTCCGGCCGACCCTAAGGAAGCTAGCACAACCAGACGACAAGCCTGCTCGTACGTTCTCCTCGAAGGAAGGCTGTATTGCCGGGGCTTCGCGGTCCCCCTCCTCAAATGCATAGATAAATCCCAGAGCACAGCCGTCCTAGAGTAAATCCACGAGGGCATCAACGCGCAGCACCTCAGAGGAAGATCCCTAGCAAGAAAGGCTCTACGAGCAGGCTACTACTGGCCCTCGATGCAATCGGTTGCGAAGGAACACGTCAAACAATGTGACAAATGCCAAAGACACGGTGACATGCACCTCGCCCCTCCAGCCGAACTCACATCCCTCTCCTCCCCGTGGCCATTCGCCTGGTGGGGGTTGGACATCCTCGGGCCCTTCACCCTAGGGTCCTATCAGAACAAGTACCTCATCATGGGCGTCGACTACTTCACCAAATGGATCGAAGCCGAAGCTCTGGCCAAAATCACGGCCCACAACATTCTCCGATTCTATAAACGCAACATCCACGCCAGATTCGGGGTCCCACTCGCCATCGTCACTGATAACGGCACACAATTCACGGACAAAAACTTCTGCGACTTCGTCACCAAACTCGGAACCAAACACCACTTCACCTCGGCCGAGCACCCTCAGACAAACGGCCAGGCAGAATCCGCGAACAGAGTCATACTTAGGGGACTCAAACGACGACTCGGTGACGCAAAACGAGCATAGGTCGAAGAGCTCCACAGCGTCCTCTGGGCGTACCGCACCACCCCCCACTCAACCACGGGGGAAACCCCATTTCGCCTCACGTATGGAACCGAAGCCGTGATACCTGTCGAAATACGCGTACCATCCAGACGAACGGAATCTCCCCTAGACACCGACGACAACGACGGCGCCCTACGAGAAGAGCTCGACCTCGTCGAGGAAATCCGCTCAGGAGCAGCCCTCCGAGAAGCCCGACTGAAACAACAAGTAGCACTTCGCCACAATAACAAAGTCCTAAAACGCGATTTTCAAAATGGAGACTTAGTTCTGCGCCGAAACCAGAAAGACTTCCACGAGGGCAAATTGGCTGTGAATTGGGAAGGCCCCTACCGTGTCCGCGACAAGACCGAGCACGGGGCCTATTACCTCGAAAACCTGCACGGTGAACAACTAGCTCGACCATGGAACGCCGCAAAACTTAAGCGGTACTATAGTTAAAACATTGCCCGCGACGACCCCTCGTCCCGACCACTGGGGGGCGACATGGTACCACCGCACCCCCACGCGTCCACTAGTGACCAGAGAAAAGCAAGCCCTGCCTCTTGTGTGCGCGGGCAGACGACCTCGCTCGGTGGGGAACACATCGACCGAGACTTCCCACCGCCGTACCAAAACCGGCAAGACGCCCAGCTCGCGATGGGACGTCCACGCCACGGGGAGAACTACCCCCGAAACGGTCCGGCCACACCGCCGGCCAAACCGACCAGTTCCCTTCACCGCCGGTAACAAGTTTGTCGAGCTAACACCCGGACAGGCCCGAAAAGCATACCAACACATGCACATCAAACATCATTCAAGCGAACAAATAAATACGAAAATAAGACAAGCATAAACATCATGCAAATATCGAGCGCACACTTAGAAAATTCTCAAAAAATATATTAAACAAAAGCGGGCACCAACCCAGTAGTCAATATTACACGAACAGGGGCGCGCATGCCCAACAAAGAGAAACAAGTTACAAAATGTCGGCACGCCGGCCAGAAAACTACGAGCACGCAGGCCCGGGAACCTATACCACTTAGCCCTTCTGCTCAGCAACCACGGGGACCTCCTCGGGAACGACAAGCTCGGGGTCGACCACCTTCCCGCCGACGATCTTATGATACGGCCCAATCCCGTCCACGACCAGCGCAACGCCGGGGTTGACAACCTGGATCTGCGCAACGGCGCTCTTGAATCCGACCTCGACAGCCTCCAGACAATCGCCTTCCAACACCCAAATCCGAGCGACAAAATCAGCACGCGTGATCAACCGCTGGTCCTCCTCAGTCTCGTCCTCGGTCGGACGAAGTGCGCTATCCAGGACTTCCATACGAACTTTCAGCGCCTGCACCTCGGCCGTCGCCGCCCCCAGCTTCTCCTCCATCGAGGTCACCTTCTCCTCAGCGCCCTCCGCCCGCTTGCGCTGGTCGGCAACCTCTTTCCGACTCTTCTCCAGCTCCTCGGTAAGCTTGGCCAGGCGTGACTGCATGAAGGTAAGGTCCCCCTACAATTTGGACAGCTCAGCGGCAGAACAACCCTCCTCGTTCAGGACAAGGACCGTCGTGAACGTCCGCATCATCGCGGCCGAATCCTCCGCCAGGATACGTCGACGAGACTCTCGATCGGCTTCACGGACAACCTTCACTTCCCCAGTAGAGACGGTAGGAGACCGGGCACCATGAAAATAGCCCGGATGTTGGTGGCAAGGCGGAACGACATAACCCTCCTCGGCCGAGCCGGTCGTCAGATCGATCAAGCCGCGGGGCTCCTCGGATCTCGGCCTCTTCGCAGCTCCCTGGAACGTAGGAGACTGACTCTCCTGGGGAGAAGAAGACGAGCTCTGGCCTCCCGGCGTCACGGCCTCCTGCCCAACCAGTTGACTCACCCGTGTCTTAGGGACCACGACGTTCCTTGAGGCGCACAGCTTCTTCACTCGCTCCTCGACGGAAGACATGTTCGCTGCAAAAACAAACAGAGAGTTAGCAACGGTCAAAACATACGACCACAGGAAAAAAGAAACGTCCCTACCTAGATATTCCAGAGCATCCGCCCCCGTGGCGCAACCGAGCAGAGTCTTAGTGTTAATCAGCTTCTTCTTGGTCCGCACGTTCCCCTGTGCATCGAGGATGTACCGACCATCGGGCGTCACCAGTTTCGACGGGGGAAGATCCCGCACAAAGGCGACTATTTTCATATACGCGGCCATATCCTTCTTGTCAAGAGTCCCTGCCCGCACGATATACCGGTCAGTGCCGCGGTTGAAGTGCTCCGAGGTCCACAATAAATGTACCTTGGGAAGCCACGCGAGGAACCGCTGGCCGTCTACTATTCGCTCCCCCTCGGTGAAAAGAGTATCCGAACCTTCCTGAGTGATCGGTTTCACGAGGAAGAACCGACCCTTGAAATCCCGAACAGAATCGTTGTACGTCTTGAAGAGCTTGGTCGGCTGCTTAAACGAGACCCATCCCTGACGGTCGTTCACCGATTGGCGTTGCAGGTGGAAGATGCGAAAAAACAAGGGCACCGTGGCCTCCACCTCGAGATAAAAGCACACCACCTCGAAAGCGCGGATAAAGGCCAGAGCGTTAGGGTGCAGTTGGGACGGGGCCAAACGTAACCAATCGAAGAGGCCCAGATGGAAAGCCGAGAACGGCAACCTGAGCCGAGCCTCTTTGAAGTAGAACTCGTGCATGGGAAACATCCGCCGCCCATATCGCGAACAGATGCGATGGTGCTCCTTCGGGCGATACACCTACCAGTGTTGCGGCTCCCCTTCAGGCGTGTCCTCGACGATAGCGTAGATATCGGACGCGTCGGCCACGAAGCAGGATGGGGTGGACAACGGCTCTTCGGCCACCCACTCCTCGACCAGGACAACGCGCTCGTCGAAATTCGGGACCTCGGGTTCATTATCTTCGACCATCGTCCCCGGTACCAAGGCCGACATCTACACCCGAAAAGCAGAGGACAACGGTGAATTCGATAGCCAAGATCAAATCCACCCTTCCACCGCAGGTCAAGTGAAAGGACGACAAAGGCGGGAGAACGACGAGCAAGTAGGCGCTCCCCGCCACTCCTCCACGGGGCATTCAAGGGCCAACCTATTATCCCTCCTCGGGATATTTATCGGAAAAGGCGCGCGTCCCCAAGGCTTTCATCGGAGAAAGCCCCCGTCCTCGGGACGTTCACTGGAACAACCAATTCTCCCCGGGGCATTCATCGGAACTGACCCAGAAAACCGCCAGATACGGCGGAACTCGCGTCTCTCCTCGGGGCATTCATCATGCCCCAACCACAGACTCTAATTAAACGGCGGAAATAAAAGGAGAAAAGAGAGAAACTCACTTGTAACGGCGGCGAACGAGAGGAAGAACTAAACGGCGCGACGGCAATCTACAGCGACGGCGGACGAGCAGGAATCTCAGAGCTTCGCAGGTAAGACAGCAAGGTGGAAAGTAGAAAAATGAGCGGGGACCCCCATATTTATAACCCGACGCGGGACTCGAAGCGACACTAGGCTCTTAAATGACCTAGGGTAGCCGCCCCTACTACCACTTAACGCGCGACACGTGGCGGTAACCTGACAGTCGCGTCCTTTCACATGCCTTCGCCCCGCTCTACCGACGACGAGGAGACCCTCGCGCAGGCGCACGTTCCACCGAGCGCAAACCCGACGAACCTCCCGCTTCTCTACCTCTCTCCCCGACGCAGCGACCTTAAGTCCTCTCTCTTTCGCCACAGAGCTTCGACTTGGGGGGCTCCTGTTCTGGTCTGGGCCCAGCCTCGCCGTCCAGCCCAATAACGCACAAGGCCCATTAAGTGGACTAGCCCGACCGGGCATACACCCCCATAGGACGGGCAGGGCACGCTCCCCGCCGGGATGGACGACACGTCCTGTAGCGTTTCAACGCCCCCTTTGTCGGCCGAACAGGGCGCCCCCGGTCCATCGAGCAAGACCCTTGCTTCTTCCACGTTCTCGCGTGCTCCCCTCCGCGGGGAGAACAACGCACCTCCGGGGAACCTCCCGAGCTCCCCTCCACGGGGAGAACAACGTGTCAGCCGCACGTTCTCCACATGCTCCCCTCCGCGGGGAGAACAACGTGCCCGACGCACGTTCTCCACGTGCTCCCCTCCGCGGGGACACGTCATCCCCAACTGCCCACCTCCGAAAGAGCAGGTCAAACCCACTTTCCGGAGATCACGGGACGGTTGGACTAGGGCGAAGACCATGTTCTGGTCTTCACTACGCCACGTAAGCCCTAGCAGTCATTAGGGTTGGGCCTGGCCATCCAGCCCACCTCAAATGACCGTTGGCCCAGCGCTGGGGTCTCTCTATAAATACCCTCTTCCACAAGAGGGTCAGGTAATCCACTTCTTACCCTTTTTTCTGTACTTTGCTCTCACTCTGCCCAACTCCTCACTTTGGCATCAGAGTGTTTTGCAGGTACACCCCCATTCTCCATCTCATCACCGGTGAACAGGTGGCAGTCCAACGGCGTGTGGACAGCCCGTGATCCCCTTCTGATCAGGTCAGATCAGTTAGATACTTGGATATTTTCAAGTTCATCAAATAGAATGCCTTCTCCATCATTTCATAAAACATATTTATATATTAATGTTATTAGAAAGTATATTATGATTAAAAATCAATATTTGATTTGCACTCATTGCTTTTAAATTCAACATTATAAATGGTAAAAAAAACTTGAATATTATGGATAAAGGAAAAATCAATATTTGATTTGCACTCATTACTTTTAAGTTCAACATTATAAATGGTAAAAAAAAACTAAAATATTATTGATTAAGGAAAACTACAATACAATTGAGATCAAATCAACAAATGACCTAACTTTAAATTGACCGAATGATTCGGCACAACATAAAAAATTACAATCTTATAACCTATAAAAGCAAATAAAAGTATAGTAGAATTTAAAAATAAAAAATAAAAACAAAACAAATAAAAATAGTAAGATTAATAATATTGAAATTCAGATGTTGAACAATGTTGATTTTATTACTTTAATCTTTTGATTATGAGAGAGGAACGATTAACTCATATATTTAACAATTTTAGTTTTATTACTATAAACTTTTGAATATGAGAGAGGAACGATTACCTTAATAGAAAGTCGAGTAAAATGTACTAAAAATAATAAATTATATTCTATGAAGAAAGAAAAAAAAGGAAAAAATGAAGATAGACATACATATAATGAGTGTATTGTAAGTAAAGATTGGTTAGAAAGTTTTCGCAGAAAAATGTGATGGAAAAATTATAGAATTATAATTTAATATGATGTGAAATTTTTAAATATAATTGATTAATGTTGTTGAGACATTTAGGGAGAAAGATATTAAAAATTATAACAAATTATAAATGTTAAATAGAATCGATATTATATATATAAGAGACAATCATTAACATTATTATTTCAACCAAAACAACATACAAGTCATAATTCATTGTCTTAAAATTGTCTCCAAAATGTTGAATTGGTTTTTTAGTGGGTGCAAATAGCCAGTAATATTTCTACTTCAACTCAACCCCAACCCAACCCCAATTCTCTAACCACCACAACTCCAAATGAAAACCAACACTTTTAACCATTATGAAGGAGTCTCTATACCTTCGTGAAGAAGAAAATAAGAATAAAAATGTTCATATAAAATCACCTATATCACATTCCTCTCATTCGTCGAGGTAATAAATTTTAATTTGATATTATTATAATTATTTTTTAAAGTTTGGTCAATTAAATATATCTTTTAAATATTTTTTAATGGCAATAATAGGTGAGAAAATCACACATTGATTGATTGTATCATTTTCATCATTCGTTATATTTTGAGACCTCTTAATTATTTATCATTGGATAATTTTTGAGATTTGTCAACCCGATGATGAATTTATACATATTATGTTGGAATTATATTTAAATCTTTAGTTAATTGAAATATCCGCTTCTTTTGGCACATGTGAATGCTTATATTTTATGAAGTAATCTAGGTAGTGGGAGAGTATTGAGACTTTGTATTTTAAAACCAAATTAATCTGAAATTTAATATCAAAAGGGTGTAAAAGCAAAATTAAATATTAAAGCAAGGGGAAAATAATAAAATTTCGACTCATTTCTTAATTATGTAGCGGAATAACTTCATCACAAAATATTGTTATTTACATTCTTTTTACTTAGTAACCGAGTAACTTAATCACAAATATTGTTATTCGCGTCAAAAGGTGATTTGATTAAATATACAACTGAGTCAGGAGAGTCTTTTTGTTTAGTAACCAGATAACTTTATCACAAATGTTGTTATTCGCGTTAAAAGATGATTTGATTAAATAAACAACTGAGTCAAGGCAGTCATTTTGCTTAGTAACCAAGTAACTTCATCACAAATGTTGTTATTCGCATCAAAAGGTGATTTGATTAAATAAACAACTGAGTTGTATAGATAATAATTTAATTTCCCCTTAATAAATACCGATAGCATTGCATCCTTGAGATAATAAAGGAAGGATTAATAATGGAATTACAAAATGAAAAGTTGAAAAATTCTATTCCTCTAGATTTCCAAATAGAATATGGGGCATCACACACACACTTATGAATCAGTGGATTGATTATGATTCTAAAGGTGAAAATATTATCTAACTATAGTATGTTCTTGAGGGTAAATTTCATTTATAAATAAGTCTTATGAGAAGAAAAGAATTTGTTCTTGGTTTAATATGTTTCTTCATAAATTCTATGTATTGTTTAACATTTTTAGTTCAGAGATGTTACCACTCTTAAAAATATGAGTTATTAATATTTCAAATTTGAATGTCGTTAATTTATATTTATTAAATTTTTTATTTATGTTTTTTAATTTCATGCTATTATTTGTATTTTTTACAATTAAAGGTTTGCAAAATTGATTAATTTATTGTATTTTTTAAAGGCATAAAATTCATTGTTAAACCTTGCATCTAGAAGTAGAATAGTCTTCACCTAAAGCATCTAGAATTGGTTGTGTAATTTTCTCAGCTTCTTTCTGCCATCAGTGATAACAGAAAAAAGTTTTAAACCTTAAGCATTTGAGATAAAATGTTAAAGCAAGGTGAACCAATTCTATCCTTATCAGGATTTGTCATTTCATCAATATATAAAAACTAATCCTCCACAGTAGAAGCAACAACCAAATCACTAACAAAAATAATAAAGGGATTAATATTTAATAATCTAAATAAATCATTCTTCACATTTTCAGTTAACTTCAATGGCAATAATATTGAAGCATTACATTATAGAACCAAACCCAACAAAATTTATGGCTAACTAATTTGTCAATTGCGGAAAATACCGATTTGTTCAAATTTGAATACGCACAGTATTATAGTGCCATTTAGCCACTTTTTGACAGCATTTTGTACTGATAGCAAATTGTTGAACAATGGGGATTTTTCAAATTTTGTTACGTTATAAGGTTGCTACTAAACAAAGATTACGTACAAGTGTTCAATTTAAACCTTTTCACTCCCTGTGGGTACGATATCCTTACTATTATCACTTGCTGCAATAAAATACACACACACACATATATATACATACTTGCATGTGACACCATAGTTTAATAAAAAGCGCAACAATTACTTATTCAAACTCTGAAGGTAAAGAATTAAAAGCTAAAGACTCTAAGGCTAAAGACTTTAAAACTGTTCAACTAAAAGTTGTTGATATTCAGATACCTTTGAGGAAACACATACAAAGATCTTCACATTATGAATAATTGATTCTGGGAGATAAGGCCGAACCAGTCAGAACCAGACTCTCATTCAAACCTTCTAAAGACCCGCTTTTTGATTTGGCGTCCCTCATAAAACCTACATATGTTGATGAAGACATTCTGGACAATGAGTGGATTCTAGAAATTAAGAAGAATTAAACAAATTCTCAAGAAATGATGTGTGCAATCTTGTGTCTAAACCCAAAGGAATTCATGTCATTGGGGGAAAATTGGGTCTTCAAAAAAAAGCTAAATGAAAAAGAAGAAGTGGTAAGGAACAAGGCCAGACTAGTGACACGGGGTTATAATCAGCAAGAGGGGGTTGACTATACTGAGACCTTTGCACCCGTTTCTAGGTAAGAGTCTATTCACCTCTTAATTTATTTTGTTGTTAATCATAACATCATCTTATATCAGATGGATGTTAAGCGTGTATTTCTGAATGGTTACATAACTGAAGGGGTGTATGTACATCAACCTTCTGGTTTTGAAAATCATAAAAACCCATATTTTTTTTCAAACTAAAGAAATATTTGTAAGGTCTGAAAAAATCTCCTAGAGCATGGTATGAAAGATTAAGCAATTTTCTTTTAGAAAATGATTTCACCAGAGGAAAGGTCCATACTACTTTATTCTGTAAGACATTCGAAAATGATATTTTAGTTGTTCAAATTTACGTAGATGATATTATATTTGGTTTTGCTAATTCTACCTTGTGCAAGCAATTTGCTAAGTCTATGAGACAACTTTTCTCATGGTCCAGCAATAGACAATAAAAAATTGCTCTATCAACAGTTAAAGCTTAATATATTGCATCATTTGGATGCAACACTCAGATCCTTTGGATGTAAAGTCAACTAGAATATTTTCAGATATATGAAAGTAGCGTTCCTATTCTTTATGATAATACCTCAGCTATTTGTTTATCTAAGAATCCTAATTTACATTTTAGAGCTAAACATATTGAGATTAAACATCACTTTATTCGTGACTATGTTCATAAAGGAATTTTAAAATTAAAATTTATTGATACATACCATCAATTGACTGATATCTTCACAAAATCCCTTGCTGAGGATAGATTTATTTTCATTCTAAAGAATTTGAAAATGGACTTATGTCCAGAATGAAAACGATGTACATCTCATAATTTTTAATTCCTCAGAATGATAAAATGAGACTCTGAGATTAATAGCTCTATATAATGAGTCTTTTGAAGTGAAAAGGTGTCCTGTATCAAAAGTATCCAATTAGAATTTCTTACTTTTGCCTTCCCGATTTTGAAGAGTTTCTATATTAATTAGCTGTCATCTAATCCTAAGTTTGTGGTTCAAATCCAGGACAAATGTCTTGAACTGAAATGTTACTAATGATTGAGTGACGCCTTGGGAAAAAAGATTTCCTGGGAATAATTAGAATCACTCTACATCTTTCCCTTTGTTAGAATTTTTGCACTATTCAAGATTTTGTCATCATTGCAAAACCTTTATAAAACCCATTTCACTCACAATTCACACACTTATGCTATTCATATCCTACACTTTCTCTCTTTTAAACTGATTCTCTACAACCCTAAAACCAATTCTTCACCATGTATGATGCTCGTCAATAACAAGGTTCTCAATAATTTTCTACTCAAAATCAACAAGAACAAGTGAAAGAAGAACATCAAGAGATTACGTTTTCTATTCCTGTTAATAAATTAGAGGTTCTCTGCAAAATGATAGTGGATTTTGACAACATCAAAGAAAATGGTTTTGATCTCACTGACGGAGTGCAATCTCAAGGATGAGTGGAGTTTTTCAACCGCCTTAAAGGACCAGTTTACCCTAAATTGGTCAAGCATTTTTTGATCCATCTTATTGCTTCAAAACTACAAATTACTTCTTATATTTTGGGGAATAAGATCATCATTTCTGAGAAGTCCATAGAAAAGCTTATTAATCATTATGGATATGGAAAATGGTGTTTTGGTATGCCATATAAGAGGGATAAGCTTGATTAAATAACTGTTGTGATATTCAAAGATGGAAAGAATTATTCAATCTCAAAATTTCTTCACAACCATCTGAAAGCCAGGTTCAAGATTCTTTGCGGTGTATACACCACAAACCATCAAGCAACTCTTCTGACTACATCAATACAAATCATAAGTATATGCTTTTCTACATATCTTCTGGAACCAAGATGAACTTACCCTTTATTATCTTCAAGTATTTGAGGGAGCTGGTCAAGGAGACCAGGAATGGAGCTTCAAAACCAATAAAGTGGATACCTTTGGGAAGACTTATTTCAGATGTGCTTTTTGAAAGCAATCTGGTTTAGACTCTGATAGATGTAGGTCTGACCAAGGCAGTTAATATTGATATTGGGAAAGTCTTTAATGGGAAGAATCTGAAGAACATGTCCTTAATATCTTCAGTATTGGATCTATCATAAGCCTTTGATAGGAACTCTATAGCTACTAGAAGGATCCTTATAGATGAATATCCAATCTTCACCAAGGTGGAACCCATTGAAGCTCTGAAGTCATACATATCTGACTGTCTTGCAAAGGTGTCACTCTTGTAACAACTCTTTCAAAGAACTTCCAGAACATGCTCATGATGTCCTCTCTCTCAAGAGGAAAAGGAAATCTAGGAAGATGGGTGATGGACCCTCTGGCTCTAAGAAGTCTCCGGCAATGGTGGCCAAAACTTTTGGAGTTTTAAAGATTACTCTGGGTTATATACCAGAAAGAAAAGGCTTAGGTTCTGAGAATGCCAAAATAAGTGAAGTTCCCTCGGCTCAAAAGAAACCAACGGGTAAGTATCCTATAGATGAGACCTAATTTAGTTTTGATTCTAATGCTTCTACTACTTCATATTTTAATCCTCTCCATCCGCACCCAAGACCTTCTGTTTTCAAACCCTTTGGAACTATCACCAATCCCAAATAAAAACAACCAACTACAACTTCTATCCCTGAACCAGTCAAACAACCTGAACAACCAAAACCTTCTGAAACTATTATTTCGGAACAACCACAAATTCCCAAAATAATTCTCTCTTGCATTTAAAACCAATTTGATAATGCTTCATCTGACCAACCTACACAACCATAAATCATTGAAACTGACCCCTTAGAACCTCAACTAAACTAACCTTATGAGATCGCCCATTCCATTCACACACCCTTCAACATTAACATTACTGAACCTCGTTCCTTTCCAAAAACAAACACCTACACCACCAACTCCACCACCTCAACCAAAATTCATTGGCATCCCTGTCATAGACCCTCTTATAGATTATGTCCTAAACAATGGCACCTCAACCATTGATTCCTTAGATAAGACCATAAACATCTCACCTGATACAGAGGATAAAGTTGAATCTGATACTAAACCAGTTAAACTTGAACCTAACCCTCAACCTAAACCTACTATTGAACCTAAATCTAAAATAGAAAAAGAACCTGAGCCCAAACCCAAAATTGAGCAATATGAGGTTGATTAATTAGTTAGGAAATTTAAGTATGAGGCAAATGAGTGTCTCTACTCCTTGACACAAGATTGCACTAACTCTGTAAATCCTGCTGAGAGTGATTCTCTATGGTTAGAGTTCAGAAGATGGATGAACTCATGTTTCTGGGAGCTGAGAGAACTCTGCTACAAAGCTTTTAAGAAGATATTCCATGACAACATTTATGGGGTCATAGAACCTCTTTTGGAAATGTTTACTCCAAAACCTCCACCTACACCAGAAGCTTAAGAAGAGACATAAGTCACTCTTCCTCCAGAAGTTGAGATGGTAACCAAAACTAAGACTAGAACTGTCTTTGGGACAAAGCCTTTGGAAGAATCAGAGTTAATCCCTCTTGTGCTGAAGACTCTTGAAGAACTGAAGCAAGAAAACATTGTTTTTAGGTCTCTCTTGAACAATCAAGAGAATATGTTCAAGGAATAAGCTCATAATAACACGAAGATTAAAGGAATGCTTCAAGTCATCTTATCAAGACTGCCACCCCTTTCTTAGAAACCAAAATTTTTAAATGTTGTTATCTTTAGTTTTTTCTTTCTAGTTATGTTTCTATATCTTTAGCTCTTGTTATTTCAATGAAATGTTCCTTTGTCTTTATCTTTTTTTTATATTTTTTTATTGATGATAAAGGGGGAGAAAACTAGATACAATTTTGATATACTTTTTTCCTTTCTTAATCCCAAACATTTATGACTCTGATAATTCTTTCTGCATCTAACACTGGGAACTTTGATAAATTTCACCAATGATACTAAGGAAATTCTCTATAGTTAACTAAGCTTTCCAGAAGTCTAGTTGTTTAGTTAACCAAGCTCTGATACAAGGGATCCAGAACTTCTAAGAAATCTCTAGTACAAGTTTTAACCAAGACTCTGATACAAAACAGATTCTTGATAACCAAAATTTATGATACGACACTCTGATACATGAAGTCGAGAAAGTTCAAATCAATAGAAATTTCAACCAGACCTTCTACTTTCATGCTACTAAAGTGTTTTTTATACTAAAAATATTTTAAGTGTTAAACTCAGGGGGAACTTGCAAACCTAACTCTGATGTTTTGAATTGAAAAATATTTTTTAATAGTATAAAACTCAGGGGAGCTTTCAAACCTCGCTCTGATATTATTTTTATGTGATTAAACCAAGTAAAAAGTGTTTATCAAAATACATAGTTTTGTCATCATCAAAAATGGTGAGATTGTAAGAACAAGATTTGATTCTACATCTAGCCTTATTTTTGGATGATAATAATACATTGATTCATAAAGAACAATTTTGTACCCTAATAGTTTTATAAAGTGTGTGGATAGTAGATATAATTTCTGATTCTAAAGAAGTGGTGTGTGACGTCATCAGTTTCTGAACCTAGTGCACCTGACTCTGAGAAGTGTGTTTTAGAAGATAATCAAGCTCTAGACTACTTTACTCAACACTTCTAAACATTACTCATCTGAATCTTAATGACTCTGACAAGAGAATCCTCTGACGTTGTTAAGCTTTAAAGTCTTGCGCTAAAAAACTCTGATGAACTGTGTCACCAGACTCTGAAGACCAAGTTCTGATGAACTGGATCAAGACTCTAAAGACCAAGTTTCTAAGACTCTCTCATACAGACTCTGAATCTTCTTCTATGCATGCTTCATCAATTCTCTATATGAATCCCCTGAATATTTGAATATAAGATCAAAAATGATTTTACGTGAGAAAATAGTACACAATACAAGATCAAATATTCTTTCCACTACACAAATTTTGAGGGGAAATGGTTGTACTATTGTACCAGTGTGTCTTCAATTTTCACATACCGTTATACAAGGATACAACTATATTTATGGACTGTAATTCTACTCTCCAACGAATCTTTTCATTGCTTATATAAAAGAGACTTGGAAGAATAGAACAATGCCAACTTAGATAGAATATCATTTACATGAACGATGCATACTCTAAATACTTTTGAGAAAAAGAGAAACAAAACACAGATGAAACTTTTGTTCATATTCTTCATAGAAAATATTTTGTGGGATATACTTTGTAATTCAATTGTGTATTCTACTTTCTTAGAAGTATTTTGTAAACACACCTTGCATTTCAATCTTGTGATAGTATTTCCTTGAGTGACTAGGGTTTAGTAAAATTTACTCAAGAAGACATTGACGGTTAGTCAGTGTGGTCGTAATTAGTTTGGTTATAGTGGAGTAAGTCCTCTTGATAAGGCGAAATTACCCTGACGAGTGGAATAGAGGTAGTTTTGTTAACTGCGAACCAGGACAAAAATAATTGTGTTCATTATTTTTGTTCCTAATTTTCTCCTTTTTTGTTTTGGTTAGCAAAACGTTTTGTTTATAGAAACCCAACTCAAACCCCCTTTCTTATGTTTTCGTTACCTTCAACATCCACAGCCACACTTGAGCATTGTTATTCAACTATAATTGTTCAATCTTGTTAATGGTTATACAGAATATGAATTTTTTATTAGTTGACAATGTAAATTTTTATACATCACCAATGCATCAAAACAAACTGTAAATCGAAACATATGCAATCTATAGTGAACTTATTAATAACTATTGAGGTTAATAAGAAACGGTGGATAATGATGATAACTTTTCAAAAAGAGATAGAATATCTGCAAAGGCTCCAACACTCGATTAGGAGGAGTATAAAGAGAAAGGGAAAAAAGAAATAGTTTTCATGATTCAACACAAGTAGTTATATTCAGTTCGAGGTTGTTGATCGCGACTTTCTATGTCTAATACAACCTAACTGCAAGTGCACAGTCTATCTCGTAGTAATAATAGATATCGATCCCACAGGGACTCGTAATCAAACTAGTGTTCTCGGGAGTTACTATGTTTAGCTAGGTAGAATATGTTTAAGGGAATAAGATTGTCACTAAAAGGGAACTAAGAATACTATTTAGATTATAATTGATTGAATCGATACGTAGTAATTGTGTTCTTCAGGGATTTGATAAGTTACCGGTGTATGAAATAATTTTCAAAGTTTATTTAAGCAGAAAATGGAGATTTGAAGACTCTCGCCTCATGATGGTTATTGACGCTAATCGTAATCCTAAGGGCCAAACGTACACTTTCGCATCCCGTTCGGGGTTAAAATTATTTTTTGGAAATCTCTAAGTTCTAATTCATTTTAAAGTGCTTTCGCTATTATTAAAACAAATGCCTAGTGTTCACTATCTGACCTTACCGCAGCTTTCGCTTGTTGGTTCGTATCTTAATTAATTTCCCACTTTCGTGGCAAAACTACTTTTAAATAAGTTCTCGCTTTCGCGACGAAGTTTATTTAGTAAATCAATTTTAAACACTTAGACCATAAATTACCTTTTTTGAAAAGAAAGTTTTTCAACCAGTTGTTATCAAATCCCATTCGAATTATTACTACATATCGATTACCTAAGTTTAGCTAGACATGGATTTGGGAAAGATAAAATATAAATAAGAATAATAAATAATAATTTGCATTATAATAAAACTGAAGTGGATCAAAATGAAAACCTGTAAATATGCCAATTGGCCTTTGGGCAGATCCTCCACAGATGTTGGCAGGATTCTGGTCTTTAATGCCAATTTGATCGTACAATAAAATAGAAATTACAGAAGAATGAAAATGGGAATACAGGAAAGGTAAAGAGAAACAAATAAGAATAAAACTGGAAAATAATGCTCTGGAAAGTAAATTCGGCAGCACTTCGTGGTATGAATGCAGCACCCTTTTCTGAAGTCCCCTGCTTCCCTTTTTATAGAAGTGGAATCCCAACGGTTATCACTGGAGATGATGGACCTTGAGGCAGATAATTTAGGGAGTAGTGGTCCACTCTGTGGGAATTGGAACTGATTCTTTGACGTGTAATCTGAGGGGGCGTTTTTTCCTGCATGACGGTCGTCACAAGGTGTGACGGTCGTCACCCATGTGACGGTCGTCATGAAGCTGTGACGGTCGTCACATCAGCAAAAACAGCTTGTTGCGCTTTTCATTGTGTTTTCACTCCTTTTTCGTCCATATTTCATCTGAGATTGCTTCTTTTCTTCATGTTGCCTTGTTTAGACGTGATCGTTGAATACCTGCAAAACATCAGACAAATACACGGAAATAACCCGAAATCGGATCGAAAACGGTTAGACTTTAGTTGAATTATGCATGAAAATATCTATATGATTTCGTGTTATCAAACTCCCCTAAGCTTGAATCTTTGCTTGTCCTCAAGTAAAACATGGAAAAGTCGGCAAGTACGAGGCAGCTTCTTCGTTCGCAGAGTTTGGAAAAACCGGGATTCTTGGTAGGAACAAGACGAGTATCATGACGACACTGGACTACAAGTCTTCGGAGGTCTCCTTTTTATGCAAATCGGTCTCAGTCATGCTACTGTAGCTTGGTGTCAAGGTTCTCGCGGCAAGTTCACCCTGTTTGTTCTAGCGCAATCACATTAAGCCCGTTATCCGCACACTTTCATGGCAAGTCGACCTGTTAGTGAATATGATCTCATTTCTGTTTTTGATCTTCTTCATTGATCATAAGTTTATGTCATTGATTTTTCAATGAGTTTTTCGTGCCGTTGGGCTAAATGCTCGGGTGAGGAGCACCTAACTTAGAAGGAAACGTGTCTTATATTTTTGGGCTATTTAGCTCTCTTTTCATGATTTTTCATCTTTTTGGAGATCATACACTTATTTGCATCGGTCGCTCGCTTAGAAGTGTTCTAGGATGGTGCTGACTGCTTAGTATAAACTACTGGGGGTTGAGTTTGCGTAGACACTTGAGACTTTGGTACGCGTAGGTAGTGAAACTGACTCACATAAACTGGAGATCTAAGGTGTCAGGACGGTACTGGTTTTGTTAGAACTATCGTTTCCTCGGAGTTCCAAAACTTGTTTTGAACTCGGTTGCATTCTCGTGATGCTTTTGCTTTTGAGGAACGAGCGAAATTTTTGTTTACGTTGAATAATGTGGGGATTGTTTGCGTAACGGGAAAAATATATATACGAGCTTTATTTGCTAGAAATGGAAAGTGTTAAAACTAAAATTCAAAGTGCAGTGAAATGGAAATAAAGAAAATAGAGGAAATTCAGAGTACAGTGGAATGGAAATAAGGCTCCGCTCCCACACTATCTCGATCAGTGTCCTCACTGATTCTTAAAGCATGCGAGAGAGAGATACAACTGAAAATGAAAATACAAATAACTAAAATATAGTAAATAATGAAGGAAAAAAAATGAAAATCTAGTCACAGCCTCTGTCACGTCCGCGCTGGCGTCCTCTGGCTCTGGCAAGGGCTACTCTGTCCTCATAACTCATAGCTCCGGTGTGGTAGACGGTGTCTCGGAGTCCTTCGACCTGCAAGGTCAGATTCGCTAGGCTCTCAGTGATCATAGCTTGGCCGGTGTGAAGTAGTTGCATTTGAGTCTGGTGCCAAGCTTCGAACTCGTCAGCTCGCTGATTCTGCTGCTGCAGCATCGCGAGTATCTGTGCCTGCTGGTCTAGGGAGCGGCGGAGGTCCTCTTCTGTGTAGTCTGGCACGGGATGATGACGGCGGCGGCGAGCGGATGTACCTACGGGAGGAGGAGGCTGCGATGCCTCTGGCTGCTCGGACCTGTCCAACTCAACTTGGATTTCATCGTCGGAACCGTGAGTGTGGTCCTGAGTGGGAGCAGCGGCAGCAGGAGGGGCAGTGAGGTCGAACAACCAGTTGGTACGGTCCTCTGGATGGATGCGGGTGCGGGACGGAAGGATGATGCTTCGGACGATCTTGCCACGCACTACCGGATGGTATTTGCCGTCAGCTCTGGAGCGGATAAGATGAGAGGCTCTGCAGTGGTCGGTGTCAAGGAACACCGAGGGGATGGAATGGAGGTGCTGGAGGCGGTCGCCAAGGTTTAGCCCAAGTGCAATAGCGGTGACAATCCCGCCAAAGTAGAATGGCTTCGAGCCATGGTTGCAGTTGGCCTGAATGTGAGCCAGTAGAAACGGGGCAGCGTTGACAGGTTCATTGTTGAAGACGCAATGGAGAAAGAAGAGCTCTTTCGAGTTCACTTTGTGGTTGCTGTCTCTGGCGAAAATAGTGTTGCTCAACGCTCTGTGAAAGTACCGGATGGTTGGGTTATGGATATGAGTGGCGTGTAGGGAGTCCCAACCATCGACATTGAGGCCGGTCAACTGATACCACAGCGCGAAAGCTTCGTGATGGAACTGATCGGTGATGCGGCGATGAGCGTTGTCGCCGCGAGGTAGCTGCAGGATGCTGGCAATCTGATTTTGATTCACCTGATAGTTGACGCGAAACATCCGGAAGCAAGCGGCACCTGAATGCTGGTTAAGTTCGCCGCTGCTTGTGACGTAAGTGAACGAACTCAAGAACTCAAGAGTGAGTTGTTCGTACGTTGGTTGTGGGTTGGTGCAGATGTTCCAGATGCCTGCTCTTTGTAGCATCCAGGTTACACCTTCAAGGAGTTCGAGCTCCGTAAGCGATGGGAGGTGCGGATAATGAGTCGGCTGGAGCGACCTCTGATGAAATGCAATGTAGTTTGCTCGTTGTCTTTCACCTAAGTCTCCTTCACTGAAGGTAATGTTGCTGATATCTGGGGTTTCTGCATTCCTTGCCATTGTTGGAAGGTGGAGAGGTTTCTGAGGTTTGGGGTTTTTTCTGCAGAGAGGGAAAAACTGACAGAAGTGTGGTTTGGAGGTTGAATTTGGAGTTGAAATTTATAGTTCAATGTGGGGAGGACGAAAATTCGTAGTGGGGTAGGAGTTAGGATGATTGAAAGTGATAATGGGGGGAAGTGGAAGAGAACACGAACCCTGTTTTATCAGATATCAGTTTTGGACTGCGTGACGGTTGTCACGTATGTGTGACGGTCGTCACCCGCGTGACGCTCGTCATGAGGCTGTGACGGTCGTCACAACAGCAAAATCTGCAGAACGCAGAATTTTGCTCTAAGGGCGTACTCGTAGTGACTTTAAGGCTTAGTATTGATACGGTGATGTAATATAACAGCCAACAAACAACAAATAATGCGAAAATAGAATAATTGAATAAAAACTAGAATTGAAATAACATAAAATTGAAACAATTGTATGTAGTACATAAAGAAAACTAACTATGCGAAAAATCCAAATGATTAAATGAAACTAACTAGACTAGACTAAACTGAAACTACTGCTAAGAACTAATAACTAATCTTTTCGTGCCTTCAACTCATCGAATTTCTGTGAATAGTAGTCGAGTTGGTCGCAGACTAGATCCATGAAGCCTACCAGTTCGCTGTGCATGCTTGCGATGTCAGCTTTTACATTAGTCAGAGTTGTATCGACGTTGTCCAATCTGAGTAACACGGTATCCATTTTGTCAGTGGTCTCCTCAGGGATAGGCTCAGGATAAGTATTGTAGTGTGGAGGAGTCGTAGGGTCTACTTCAGTTTCAGATACATCGTCCTCATAGTACATATAGTCGTGTGCCTCAGAGATGTGGTCACTGTCATACATATAGTTCTGTGGTGTTGACTGTGGTGAAGGAGGTCCCATAGGCTCATCCAATTCATAGAGCCAGTTATCCTTGTTGTGGATGCTTGTCATCAGATGATCAGGCAGTGTGAATAGCTGTACTGGTTTTTCATTAATAAGGTACTCATACGGTCCAGGTCCCATAGTTCCTAAGATGCGCCTGTTAAAGCAGAATTGTATGTTCATGGGTCAGATGGTACCAAAACGAGTGCTGGCATTTAAGTGGAATCTAAGGCCAAGCGCGTGGGCAATCATTGTTACCAGGCCTCCTATAAGAATAGGTGTCTGAGGTTCCAGCGTGAGGCGTTTGAAAGATCTCATTATGAAAGGCACTGCATTTACTGTCCATCCCTGAGAAGCACAGAACATGATGAATAACTCCTCTTTAGATACTGCAGTAATATTTTCTTCTTTTCCAAACAAGGTGTGAGCTAGTATCTTATGGAAGTATCTGAAGGCTGGGTTGTGTATGTCATCATTGTACATTCTATCGGGTTCAGGGTGATAGTCGCCTGTGATTCTACCCCAGAATTGATCGAGTTGAAAATCAATATCGTCATCTTCTGCACTGATGAACACATGCGGTCCGCTAGGGAATCCTAGGAGGTTAGCTAGTGACATCCGGCTATGGGTTTGGTCCATTCCAAACAATCGGAAGGTAATCAACTCTGTGCTGGATCCAAAACCATAATTGGGTATGTATCTGAAAGAACTAAGGAATTCATAGGTAAGATCCTTATAGGTAGCAAAACGTGTTTTCAGAGCAGTGTTCTCCCAACCCAGTTGATTGAACAGGTATTGAATGCTATCTGTGATCCCTAGTTTATCCATAGTAGCCTTATCATAATATAGCGTTAAGGCGAATTCTCTTTCGGTCAGTGCTGCAAATCTTGCCTTTTGAGCGAGTCCTCTGAAGTGAACCTTTGTGAAGTCGTACTCGGCCATACTCGCAGGTAATTCGGAGAAAACAGAAGGAATGTTTTGAAGACTTTTAAAAAATCCTGAAAAGTTTGAAACAGGAAATTGAAGTCAGGATTTTTAGAAACGAAAGGCGGTAGAAACAAAAGACAAAAGAGAGAAAATAAAATAAGAATAAAAGTACGAAAATGAACGAAAGTAGAAAGTAGTAGTAATTATAAGTTTAGAATTTTTGTTGGATTTTCAAAGTGGACTTTTAAAGAAAAATGAAATGCAATAACGAGGGAAATTTTGGGTTGCCTCCCAGTAAGCGCTGTTTTTAACGTCTAAAGCCTGACGATAGCTTGGTGAGAAGCTATTCGGGTGTCTGAGCTGGAAGCTCAAGCAATGTTATATTGCTGACTTGAGGACTGTTGTCGTTCTTATTGTAATGTTTTAGACGTTGCCCATTTACGATAAATGGTGCATTTGTCTTATTGGTAATTTCAACAGCTCCACTCTGAAGTACTTTAGTCACTTCATAGGGTCCAGACCACCTAGATTTTAGTTTACCTGGGAAGAGTTTTAATCGTGAATTAAAGAGCAATACGATGTCTCCCACACTGAATTGTTTCCTGATTGAACGTTTATCATGCCACTTTTTAGTTCGTTCTTTGTAGATACGGGCATTTTCGTAAGCGTCTAATCGAAGTTCTTCCAACTCGTGTAAGTTCAAGATTCGCTTTTCTCCTGCCTCAGTGTAGTTGAAGTTGAGTGTCTTAATGGCCCAAAAGGCCTTATGCTCTAACTCTACAGGGAGATGGCAGGATTTACCGTAAACCAATTTATAGGGGGTAGTACCTATTGGTGTCTTAAATGCGGTCCTATAAGCCCATAAAGCTTCTTGTAGCTTTGACGACCAATCTTTCCTTGAGGTAGCGACAGTCTTTTCCAAGATCTGTTTTATTTCTCTGTTCGAGACCTCTACTTGTCTGCTAGTTTGCGGATGATAGGGTGTAGCTACTCGGTGGCGGACTCCATATTTAGAGAGAAGTTTATCGAATATTCGCGATATGAAGTGAGATCCTCCGTCACTAATGACGAGTCTGGGTACACCGAATCTAGGAAAGATTGTGTTTTTGAAGAGTTTGATTACTACTCGTGCGTCATTTGTTGGAGCAGCTATGGCTTCTATCCATTTAGACACGTAATCGACAGCGACGAGTATGTAGTTATTGCCAAAAGAAGGTGGAAAAGGTCCCATGAAATCTATTCCCCATACGTCAAAGATTTCTACCTCTAAGATTCCTCTCTGAGGCATTTCATCGCGTCGTGAGATGTTGCCAGTTCGTTAGCATCTATCACACTTTTGCACAGCGATGTGAACGTCTTTCCAGAGATTAGGCCATAATAAGCCGGCTTGGAGAATCTTAGCGCACGTCTTGGATGTACTAGCATGACCACCGTATGGTGCTGAGTGGCATTGGGAAATAATATTTTCTATTTCTTCCTCTGGGACACAACGACGATATATGTTGTCGGCCCTTCTCTTGAAGAGTAGAGGTTCGTCCCAATAATAGTGTTTCAGATCATGGAAGAATTTCTTCTTTTGCTGATAAGTAAGATCCGGTGGAAGCACGCCCGCAGCGAGGTAATTAACGATGTCAGCATACCAAGGTAATGTGACTTGGGCATAGACGGCTTCTACGGCTTTTTCGAATTCTGGATCTTCCGAGATTGAATTGGGTGTGTCACTTTCTAGTTTGGCTATCAGACGTTCGTACGGGAAATCATCATTTATCGGTACTGGTTCATGTTTGATGCCTTCTATTCGAGATAAGTGATATGCAACAACGTTCTCGGTTCCTTTCTTATCTTTGATTTCTAAGTCAAACTATTGTAACAACAGGATCCATCTCAATAGTCTTGGTTTGGCATCCTTTTTGCTTATTAGGTACCTTATGGCAGCGTGGTCTGTGTATATGATAATTTTTGCTCCTACTAAGTAAGAACGAAATTTGTCAAGCGCAAATATAACTGCTAGAAGTTCCTTTTCTGTGGTAGCGTAGTTCATTTGGGCAGGATCTAAGGTTCTACTGGCATAGTAGATAGCATGGAGTTTCTTGTCCTTCCTTTGTCCTAGAACTGCGCCTACAGCGTAATCACTCACATCGCACATGATTTCAAACGGTAGTCGCCAATCTGGTGGTTGCATGATCGGTGCGGTGATAAGGGCTGATTTCAATGTTTCGAATGCTTTTAAACAGTCGTCGTCGAAGACGAACTCAACATCTTTCATTAACAGACCGGTCAGAGGTTTTGTGATTTTCAAAAAATCTTTTATAAATCTTCTGTAGAAACCGGCGTGTCCTAGAAAACTCCGTATTTCTCGTACGGATTTTGGAGGTTAGAGATCTTTTATAATCTCTATTTTAGCTTTGTCTACCTCAATCCCTCTATCTGATATGACGTGTCCTAGAACTATTCCTTGTCGGACCATAAAATGACATTTCTCCCAATTTAGGACGAGGTTTACTTTTACGCAACGTTCTAGTACCATTTCTAAGTTTTGTAAGCATCCTTCGAAACTTTGTCCACATACCGAGAAATCGTCCATAAATACTTCCATAATGTCGTCTATGAAATCTGCGAAGATTGCCATCATGCATCTTTGGAAGGTTGCTGGAGCGTTACAGAGTCCGAACGACATTCGGCGGTAAGCAAAAGTACCGTAAGGACAGGTGAATGTAGTCTTTTCTTGGTCATCAGGATGGATGGGAATTTGGAAGAATCCTGAGTAACCATCTAGATAGCAGAAATATGAATGTTTGGCTAATCTTTCCAACATTTGGTCTATGAAGGGTAACAGGAAGTGATCTTTGCGCGTAGCTTTGTTAAGTTTCCTATAATCAATACACATCCTGCTTCCAGTCACGACTCTTTTTGTTATTGATTCGCCTTTTTCGTTTTTAACTACTGTGACTCCTCCTTTCTTTGGTACGACATGAACTGGGCTAACCCATTCACTATCGGAGATCGGATAGATGATTCCTGCATCTAGCAATTTCTTTACTTCATCTCTGACTACAGTGCTCAGGATGGGGTTCAGTCTTCTCTGATGCTCTCGAGAGGTTTTAGAGTCTTCCTCTATTGTAATTCGATGCATACAGATTGAAGGGCTTATACCTTTTAAATCGCTTATGTTATAGCCTAACGCGGTGGGGTACTTCTTTAGGACTTCTAATAGCTTTTCGGTTTCTGGTTGTCCTAAGTCGGCGTTGACTATAACTGGTCTTTTTAGTTCATCGTCTAAAAATTCATATCTGAGGTTTTTGGGTAGTGTTTTAAGTTCTAAAGATGGGTTCTTCGGACCTGGCATATGGTTTGGGGTCAGTGCTAAGCTTTCGCTTAGGCTGTCGTCTTTATACGGTTTACGCCAATTATCGTCTTCAGAAATGTCGGGTATTTGAATCTTTATTATTTCTGAATACGTGGTCTCTTCATTTTCAAGTTCTCTTATGCATTCGTCAATTTCGTCTACTAAATAGCAGGTATCGTCTATTGCTGGTGCTTGTAAAAACTTGGTGAGAATGAACTCTATCTTTTCTTCTCCTACTTCGAATGTTAGCCTTCCTTTCTTCACGTCTATAATCGCTCCGGCTGTAGCTAGGAACGGTCTTCCTAGGATAATTGGGGTTACAGTGTCTTCCTTGATGTCCATGATTATGAAGTCGGTTGGAATATAAAATTGTCCTATGCGTACTGGAACATTTTCCAGTATTCCGACGGGGTATTTTACTGATCGGTCAGCTAATTGTACGGACATTTTGGTTGGTCTGAGGTCTCCCATATTCATCTTTTTGCATATAGATAAGGGCATAACACTGATACTGGCTCCTAAATCGCATAGAGCTTTGTCTATTACGAACTTTCCTATGACGCAGGGTATGGAGAAACTACCTGGGTCTTTTAATTTAGGAGGCATGCGGTTTTGAATAATGGCGCTACACTCTGCAGTAAGTGTAACTGTTTCATTATCCTCGATCTTTCTCTTATTCGACAGGATTTCTTTGAGAAATTTAGCGTATGACGGCATTTGAGTTATCGCTTCTGTAAAAGGAATAGTAATATTCAGCTGTTTAAGGAGCTCTACAAATTTCTTAAACTGTCCTGAAGTTTTCGAGTTTATTAGTCTTTGCGGATAAGGAATAGGTGGTTTATATGGCGCTGGAGGTGCTTGAGTTTTTTCACTTGCGGTATCCTCCTTCTCGTTGTCTTCCTTCTTCTCTAACTCGGATTCCTTTTCTGCTTGTTCAGTTGGTTTTTGTTGCATGGCTGAGTTTTCGGTCCTCGGATCGATCGGTTCGTCCAATTCTTTTCCACTTCTTAGTATTACAGCATTTGCTTGGCCTTTCGGATTCTGTTCGGGTTGTCCAGGAAATGTGCCAGCAGGTGCGGCAACAGAGGCTTGTTGTTGAGCCACTTGTGATATCTGTGTTTCTAACATTTTGTTGTGGGTGGCTAAAGCGTCTACTTTTCCTGTCAACTGTTTAATTTGCTTGCTAGTGTGTATGTTTTGATTCAGGAATTCTTTGTTTGTTTGAGCTTGAGTTGCTATGAACTTTTCCATCATCAATTCGAGGTTCGATTTCCTAGGTGCATTCTGAGCAGCTGGTTTTTGATATCCTTGCGGAGCAGTAGGCATTTGCAATGCATTTTCGCTTTTGTAAGAAAAGTTTGGATGATTTCGCCAACCTGGGCTGTAGGTACTTGCGTAGGGATTTCCTTGAGCATAATTTACCTGGTCTGGTGGGATTCCGGCTAGCAATGGGCATTCAGGTGCATTATGAGTGGTGCTTCCGCATAACTCGCAATTTGGAGTTACTGCAACGACAGTTGCAGTGGGGTTAACGGTCAGACTATCAATCTTTTGTGCTAGAGCATCTACTTTAGCATTGAACTTTTCAAGGCTGCTGATTTCGTACATCCCACCTTTCGCTGTGGTTTTCTCAGTTGGAGTGCGTTCACCTCCCCATTGGCAATGGTTTTGTGACATGTTTTCTATTAATTGATAGGCTTCATCGTATGGCTTATCCATAAGTGCACCGCCCGCGGCAGCGTCTATTGTCAATCTAGTATTGTATAGAAGCCCATTATAGAAAGTATGGATTGTCACCCAGTCTTCTAGACCGTGGTGAGGACATGTTCTCATCATATCTTTGAATCGTTCCCATGCTTCGTAAAGAGATTCAGTATCTTTCTGTCGAAATCCGTTGATTTGAGCTCTAAGCATAACAGTTTTGCTTGGCAGAAAATATCTCGCTAAGAAGACGTTCTTCAATTGCTCCCACGTTGTAACGGAGTTGGATGGTAACGATTGTAACCATGTCCACGCTCTGTCTCTAAGAGAGAATGGGAAAAGACGAAGTCTTATCGCGTCTGGAGTTACTCCATTTGCTTTCACTGTGTCCGTGTATTGTACAAACTTTGTTAGATGTTCGTTCGGATCCTCAGTTGCGTTTCCTGAGAATTGGTTTTGTTGTACAGCCGACAACAATGATGGTTTCAGCTCAAAATCGTTTCGGGTAATAGCTGAGGCAGCAATGCTACTTCTAGGCTCCATCTGAGATGGTGTAGCGTATGCCTTCAGCGGTTTGTTTGGAGGTCCTTCAGCCATCTCTGGTTCTTCTTCTTCTAATTTGGGAATGGGAGTGAGAGGTTCGGGAGTGTTATATTTGAGTTTTTTGAGTTGGTACTCAATGATTCTACTTCTTAAATGTAAGAAGCGTTCTAGTTCTGCGACTGGAGGTTTTACGATATCGCTTTGCGGGCGATTTCTTGGCATACAATCGACAGCACTAGTAAAGGAAAAATGAAAATTGTTAACCTAGTCTATACGGCGTAACAGAAGGTTACACTATTGACTAAACGGGTCCCCGGCAACGGCGCCAAAAACTTGATCGCGACTTTCTATGTCTAATACAACCTAACTGCAAGTGCACAGTCTATCGCGTAGTAATAATAGATATCGATCCCACAGGGACTCGTAATAAAACTAGTGTTCTCGGGAGTTACTATGTTTAGCTAGGTAGAATATGTTTAAGGGAATAAGATTGTCACTAAAAGGGAACTAAGAATACTATTTAGATTATAATTGATTGAATCGATACGTAGTAATTGTGTTCTTCAGGGATTTGATAAGTTACCGGTGTATGAAATAATTTTCAAAGTTTATTTAAGCAGAAAATGGAGATTTGAAGACTCTCGCCTCACGATGGTTATTTACGCTAATCGTAATCCTAAGGGCCAAACGTACACTTTCGCATCCCGTTCGGGGTTAAAATTATTTTTTGGAAATCTCTAAGTTCTAATTCATTTTAAAGTGCTTTCGCTGTTATTAAAACAAATGCCTAGTGTTCACTATCGGACCTTACCGCAGCTTTCGCTTGTTGGTTCGTATCTTAATTAATTTCCCACTTTCGTGGCAAAACTACTTTTAAATAAGTTCTCGCTTTCGCGACGAAGTTTATTTAGTAAATCAATTTTAAACACTTAGACCATAAATTGCCTTTTTTGAAAAGAATGTTTTTCAACCAGTTGTTATCAAATCCCATTCGAATTATTACTACATATCGATTACCTAAGTTTAGCTAGACATGGATTTGGGAAAGATAAAATATAAATAAGAATAATAAATAATAATTTGCATTATAATAAAACTGAAGTCGATCAAAATGAAAACCTGTAAATATGCCAATTGGCCTTTGGGCAGATCCTCCACAGATGTTGGCAGGATTCTGGTCTTTAATGCCAATTTGATCGTACAATAAAATAGAAATTACAGAAGAATGAAAATGGGAATACATGAAAGGTAAAGAGAAACAAATAAGACTAAAACTGGAAAATAATGCTCTGGAAAGTAAATTCGGCAGCACTTCGTGGTATGAATGCAACACCCTTTCTGAAGTCCCCTGCTTCCCTTTTTATAGAAGTGGAATCCCAACGGTTATCACTGGAGATGATGGACCTTGAGGCAGATGATTTAGGGAGTAGTGGTCCACTCTGTGGGAATTGGAACTGATTCTTTGACGTGTAATCTGAGTGGGGCGTTTTTGCCGGCATGACGGTCGTCACAAAGTGTGACGGTCGTCACCCGTGTGACGGTCGTCATGAAGCTGTGACGGTCGTCACATCAGCAAAAACAGCTTGCTGCGCTTTTCATTGTGTTTTCACTCCTTTTTCGTCCATATTTCATCTGAGATTGCTTCTTTTCTTCATGTTGCCTTGTTTAGACGTGATCGTTGAATACCTGCAAAACATCAGACAAATACATGGAAATAACCCGAAATCGGATCGAAAACGGTTAGACTTTAGTTGAATTATGCATGAAAATATCTATATGATTTCGTGTTATCAGTTGTTAGCATTTTGTAAAAAGTTTTTGATTTAATGTGGTTGTCTTTATTATTTGTCAATATTAATATATTATGATTGTTTAAAAAAAACTCCAAATTGAACTGAACTTACAATAATCAAATTATTAATTTTAGTTAAAGAACCTAACCATATTGCAAAATAGTTATAGAACCAAATCAAATGGCAAATAAATCGATCCAAACCGTAACCGAACCAAATCGAAACTGAAAAAGAAAAAGGCTAAAAATAATTTAAAATTTTTTTTATTAAAATAATAGAGAAAAAGTATAACAGTTCCATTTCTGAAAAATTGTCTTCAAATAGTTCGGAGCACTTCAAAATTTCGAAATGGTATACAAAACCAACAAGTTTGGTTTGGTTCGATTCTAGGTAATTTGAAATTGTTCGATTTGGTTTAGTGACCTTTTATTATAGTTTGATTCGATTTTTGACTGATATGCACTAGGAAAAATCGTAATTAATATGTTATATATCTCCTTTATCTCTTTTAATTTTTAGCTCATTATCTTTAATTTTTCTCCTCATCTTCCTTCAACATAAGACTCTTTTGAAAATATTTCATTTTTTAATATTTTTGATCAATTTTTAATCCACAATTCATCATTCTCCCCCTTGTGTTTGAAATCACTTGTTTAACAATAGATTCATTTACTATAAATATTAATTAGAAGAAGGCGTTCAAGTTGCAATTAGGCTAGAAGTTTCCAAATGAATTTTACCTCCTTCAAAGAGTGTGAAAAGACCATTAATAATGAATCAACAAAAATCATATATGATTAAATGTGTCTTAACTATGATGGTTGAAATCAAGTAAAAGAGTTTGAAGCAAAACTTTGAGGAGGTAGTAAGAGTTATTCAAGATGGGAGAAGATGAAGATGTGAGGAATATGTTTTCTAACGTAATCTCTAGATTTAAAATGTTTAGCAAACGTCATACTATTATTGGCCATGTAAAGAAAATCCTTATTAAAGAGGCAAATGATATAAATGTCTTAGCTCTTGAAAATTTCATCATCTCCTTCTAAAGTCATGAGATAGAGTCGAATGAAGACGAACCCTAGAGAAAGTCAAATTTTATTGTTTTGAGTTTAAAAGCAAGAAGACTAAACTAAGACTCTATAATTTAAAGAGTCTGATGATGAAGATTATGAAGAAACGTCAGATGATGATGAACGTTCTTTCGTCTCTAGAAAATTGCAACATTTATGAAGTATAAGGAAGAAGTAACTCCCCTACAAGGAGCTCAAGTATTTCAAAGATCTAAGAGACAAAAAAGGAGCTGACAAAAAAGTTATTTGTCAAGAGTGCAAAGAACCTAAACAATTTAGAAATGAATGTTTTAAACTGAAAAAAGTGGAATTCAATAAAAGAAAATTTTGGAGAAACGAATCACTCTTATGTACAGGAAATCAATATCTTGAAGCCTTTAATGAATCCATTCTATGCAGTGCAACTCGATGACAAAAAAATGATGATGATGACGAGGAGGAGGTATTTTCTAATACATCTTGTGATGAACTTGCTATTTCTTATATTGAGTTACTTTGTAAGATTCAAATGATGAGTGAACCATATTATTTAAAAGAACAACTTTCAAATTCACTATCAATTAAGAGATTACAAATGAATCTTAAAAAATTAGATAAACAAGTCCATAAAAACATCACTTAATTTCAACTCATTTGAAATTTATATCTCTCATCGAATACCAATACATAAAACACTCAATTCCAAAGTCTTTACAAATGTTTCTAGACCTTTAGATAACCTTCAAATATCATCCAATTCTTATGATTAGAAATTTTTGAGAACTCCTCTCTTTATCTCTTAGCTTCTCTCTCAAAAAAAAAAAACTTTCACTTGAAAAAAAAATACTAAAAAAATTGTTTAAAAATGACACAGATTTTGAGGCGAGCTATCAAAAACTTCACTTGTTTCTAATAAAGCAAAACTTACAACTTTTATATTAAAAAGTTGATTTTAAGGAAAAACCCCACAAATTTTAAAGTTACTATTTCACTTAAAGTCGACAGGCATAGTGATACTTTAAGCAATATAAATAGAATAAAGTAATGCACATTTTTGTGTTATATGATTTTAAGGAACTCACTTTCCACGTGTAAAAGCAATCTTACAACTTTTGAAGCTAAACTTAGTGGAATGAAGTTGTTGATATGTAGTGGACAAAGATAAGATGACATTATCCTCATTTATACATGGTATGGTTTGCAACCAATTGATGATCTTAATGATTCTTCCAACATCTTTTATAGTGCGCAAGTTTTCAACTACTAAATATCCACTCTAGACCAAACAACACCTTTAATGTGCTTTGCATACGTGTTCTTTACACTGAAAAGTTTTAAACCCCACCCATACTCTAAAAGAAAGTGGTGTAAAATAAAAGTATGAACCATGTTCCCACCCTTACTACCTTACTACCATGTTTGGTTTCATTTCCTAGATTAGTGAAAAATGGTTTTAGGAGAATAAAATCCATGTAAAGATATGTTTTTGTTCACTAAATTTTTATACCTACGGAGATAAAAATGATTTCTTCCAACTTAAGCAAAGGTTCTGAATTCGAACACAGCTTAAGTATACAGTTGTGTTAAATTTTTTGAAAGAGAACTTTATATTGCATTGTAGTTTTCTCGATTCAAAAGATTAATCTTTACAGTTGTGCGTAGAAGATACCCACCAGTTTTGTAGCTTAAAAAACACATTTATTTGTGTGTTTGGTTTCTAAAAAAACACCTTCATTTATTAGTTTGGTATGGTATAAGTAAGAGTAATGGGGCATCATAAAGTGAAACACACTACCATTAGGTGAGTGAAATTAAGACACTGCTATTATATAATCAGATCTTATCTAGGGATGAGAAACTACTTACTTCTTCCTAGAAAGAAATTTAAAGAGCTCTAAAACCCTCATTTCCTTTTCTTTTCATTTATCAAACTTTTAATGCTGAACCACATGTCAGGACAGAGTCATTTATTGAGTCATGTAAGTATTGGTTGAATTTAAGTGCTTTTTTTTTTCTTACTTACTTAACCTCTTCTCTGTGTCCTAGCAGCCTCAAATTTTGACCACTTATCACACTTTTCATCATCACTGGTTTTTAACTATAAAGTATTGTAGTTTGAGGAATTTTCTTGTATTGTATTGTAGTGTGAGTTGAGAGATGAGTTATTTGGGTGTAGGTATTAGTCCTGGAACTGTTCCTGTGTATCACAGCACAGACATGAAAGTGTTTGATAGAAAAGTTAGGATAACTGAGTTGGTTCTGAGATGTGTGATTCTTGGTCTAGGTGTTCTTGCTGTTGTTCTTATTGTGACTGATTCACAAGTTAGAGTTTTTTTCACACTTGAGAAGAAAGCCAAATTCACTGACATGAAGGCTTTAGTGTAAGATTTTCTTCACTCAATTTTATTGTTGTTGCATAGATCAATGTTTTAAATTTCAGTTGAATTGAATCGCGCATTAGATGTAAAAGTTAGTTACACCAGCTAGTTAACCTATCTGCATGCATTGAGAAAATGCGCAGATTAAACAATTAGCCGATGTAACTAACTAACTTTTATATGTGATATCGCGGTCGCGGTCGTGAATCGCGGGGTGAAATATGATTTATGTTTTTGTTGATAAATTTTACAGGTTTCTGGTTGTGGCAAATGGGCTAGCTGCTGGTTACTCCTTAATCCAAGGGTTAAGGTGTGTGGTGAGTATGATTAAAGGAAGTGTACTCTTCAACAAACCCTTAGCTTGGGCCATTTTTTCGGGTGATCAGGTACATTGAGAATTTTCTATGCATGAACGTTTTTCTCGTCTTTGTAAAATTACGCGATTTTGACTAACTCGAGGCGATACCGATTAAGGACTATATTTTTGTTTGTGATAAGGTTTGAAGTTTGGATTCTAGGATGAAATTTATGTAGAAGAATCCATTTTGGCCTCAAGTTTGTCTTGTCAAGCAATGTAACTAGTACTGTGGGACCTCTTCATCTCTATAACCGTACCTAATTGATATTGATGTTGGTACTGAAGAAAAGAAATATTCACCATAAGGCATAACTGTGGGATATATCACAATATGCAGCTACTTATTTAGTTTGGTGTTTGAAATGGACATAGAAGTTAATGAAAAGTGGGTATGGTAGATATGGTCTTCAACCAACAACTTAAAACAAACATTTATTGAAGCTAGACGTTTTCAATAGATCAGTTTTAATGGATCCAATCCAACCCTAGTTTGTTAGGTTTAAGTAAATTTTAACCATATTTTTCAATATGATTAACCAAGTGTTGTACGAGTACGACCATCTTTGAGGGCATGCAAGACAGCGGGAGCGGGCTATCACACAGAGTCTAAAATTTAACTCTGACCAAATAGAAACTCGTAAAATACTTGTCTTAGTTATACTGTGGCAAAATAGAACTCCTATTTGTTTTGTCATGGTTAAATCGTAACTATCTGAAAATTTAAGATGACGTCCCTGCACACACGTGTAAAGAAAGTATATACATGAAACGTTTTTCAATTGAAAATTAGACAAACTAAGGACATCAAAACGGCATTTATCTCTTATATTATTTATTAGTTTCTATGTGCGATCATACCAGCATTATAAAATTAGCATGGTTACACTAAGACATAACTTTTGTATGTATGTATGTAGGTAATGGCATATATAACAGTGTCTGCGGTGGCGGCCGCGGCACAATCTGCAGTGTTTGCAAAGATGGGTCAGCCAGAGCTACAATGGATGAAGATATGCAACATGTATGGAAAATTCTGCAACCAAGTTGGAGAAGGGTTAGCTAGTGCATTTTTGGTTAGCCTAAGTATGGTTATACTATCATGTATTTCAGCTTTCAGTCTGTTCCGTTTGTATGGTGGTAGCAAAACTAAAAATGCATATTGGTAGGTTAGAATATAAGTTAAAATATAATATAGTTTGAAAGTGAATAAATAAAACCTACCACTCAACAAACTAGTACTGTTTTCTTGGTTTGCGATTTACAAGGAGTTTTGGTGTATATGTATGTAGTAATATAGTAGTGAATGATGATTGTGATATATGAATATGACTTGTGAGAATGCAGTTATTGTAATGATCTAATGCTTGTTATTTGATGGGAGTAAAGATGAAAGCTATTTGAGATATTTAACTATTTTAGTTGTATGCTGTAGGTTTAATTTGTGTCTTTGAATGTAAGTTGGTTGCATAGTTAGAGATATTTTGGCAAAATCTTAACTGCAAATAATGATGATGGTTGGTTATGTGTTTGAGATTAAAATCTAAAACTCTGTTTGACAAGTGTTTGAGTTTATAACTTATGGCTTATAGCTTATAAGCTCATATGATAATAAAATAGTTGTTTATAACCGTCTTTTCATCATAAGTTTATAACTTATTTTATTAGTTTATAGTTTATTTTTCAGACGCTATTTTAAATAGCGTTTTAATTTATAGTTTATAATTTATCATATTTTCTTCTATATTTATCCTTATTATTTTAACTAAAACTCACAAGTATCCTTTATAATTTATTATAATTTAAAATAAAATAATAATAATAAAATAATTTTTATGTTAATTTATTTTATTACCGCTAATTTTATCAAACACTTCAATTAGTTTATCATTTATAAATCATCAGCTATAAGCTATAAGCTATTAGTCATCAACTATCAGTTATAAGTTATAAGCTATCAGATAATTTATCAGGCAACCGTTATTTTTATCAAACAGAGCCTAAATGCATTTTTTTCGTGACTGCATTCACGGCGATCTGAGAAATGACACGCTCACGCAGTCACAGCTTTGTGATTGTTGGATTGAAATTGGACCGTCTTTATTTTAAACTCGGGAATTTTTGTCATTTAGAAAATTAAATCTTTGAACAGTGTGATCTTGATCCAACAGTTTTAAATACTATAACTGTGAATTCGGAAAAATGGTGTGTGGAGGCAATCCAATTACCTCTATCACTAACCAATTCGGTTAAACTTTTAATATGCTTAAATATGTTAAATTAGCATCGCCTGATGTTAATTAAATAGTTGACGAACGCGCGATTGCCTTATTTTCCAACTGGAGAAAATCCCGGTCTGTGTCAATGTTGTAAAAAAGTTTTAGAAATTAATGCAGAGACAAAATTTTCAATTTGAGTAAGACCTCAATGACAAAACACTTCCTAAAAGAATTTAACATTAGTGCATATTTAGGATTCTATCCAAATCCAAGATCTTTAAAAAGGAAGAAATCTCTTACCATTAAATTCAAGTGTTCATTGGTCAACATTGTAAATTTTGGATACACGAGTTTGTGTCTCATGTTAAAAATTGATATAACTTTCTCTTAACGGAATTAAGGAAAGAAAGTTAGTTGAATTTAATTATTTGGCAATTTAATCATTTTTAGATGAGCATCTTTCCCTAAGTAGTTATTGATATTTTAATTAAAACTTCAATGATATAAAAAAATTTATGAACATTTATTTCTTAATTCTATTGGTTTTCTCATGAGTCAATAATGATCTCATAAGTAAAAACTTTCACTCAAATTCAAATTAGTTAGTGCTTTTAATGCTTATTTAGTGTATTTTTTTATAAAAGGTCAAGCCAATAGACAAAAAAAACTACCAAACTTACAATTGGGCCTTAGGTCCATTACAACTTCGGTTCTGGTTATCTATTACTAGACTCTTAGAGATTTTAACCATAGCTAATGCATGTGCCGTTTTATTCTTCTCTCTTTTGATATACACAAACTTCACTCTTTTAAACTTCCTTTTCATCATCCACGTCTCTTAGCAGTGCATGCCCACTGTGTTCCTGGGTATGGTGTCTTCACAACCTACCATGATGTTAATCAAGGTCTTGATGTCCTATTGGAACACAACCCTGGTCTTTTTCTTTGTCAGAGCTCGATCTATGGCTACTTTCATCGCCATAGCCTCAGCAGCAGTCAAATTTATCCCTTTGAACTCTAGATGAGTGATCTCCTATGATCTGACCACTTTCGTTGCGTGTTGACTCGTCCAGACCCCAATATCCCTTTTCCAAAAGACATGCATCGGTGTTAATCGTTATCCACTCACGCTTCATATTTTTCTAGGTATTGCTGCAATCCTTTACCTTGTTGGCATGTTCCTTATCTTGTCTTTGATTTATGTTGGCTCTATAGTGTTTTTTATTCTCCAGGGTAGTGCGCTTGTTGACCTCGTTGAATTCATTGTTGTTACACTCTAGCTTCTTCTGGTTTCCCTAATTGGTGTTCCCAAACTGATGACTCGTTTGTTCCTTCTACGTCTGATTTTCAATTTGCTTATATGTGTTCTGATTGTTGTTTGTTTTTTCTTGATTTTTCAGATTAGCCTCTTCCTTGCAGCTTCGAATGTCGTACTTATGACAAAACTTAGGAGTGGTATCCTGATTGATGTCACTCTCCTCTTGATTTGTCTGTCAGTCCTCTGTGTTGATGATGAGCCCCTTATTTTTGTTGCCTATCAGATGAGTATTGTTTTCGTTTCCCTTTTTTCTTGTATGAAATTTCCTATATGATCCATATAGGTTCTAACTTGGTTGTTTCTCTCAGGATTTCCTTCTTGATTACCCTCTAGGTTGTTGGTGTCGATCCTATTGTCTATTCTGTTCTGATCAGGGTTCTTTGTATCCCTCTTATTGACCTCCATATGAGTATTGTTTCCCTGCATATAATTTGTCTTTGCTTTGAGTCTATTTGCATTATGATGCCCGTAACCGTTATCCCTTTGGTAGCTCATCATTAGATCGTTGGAGATGTCCTGGTGGTGATTGGTGAGGCTGTTCTGGTACTCGACCTGGCTTTTTCTCGCATCAGTGACATCTTTTAGGACATGTACGTTTCTATTTTTGAATATAGCTTTATTTCTCGCACTTCATAGACTGTCCAATATGTGAATAAACATATCAATCTGAACTTGTGTCATTTTGCCAAAGTTGTTAATGCACCAATCCACAAAGTGTGTCTACTTTATATTGTTGAAATTTATATTAAGAGAGGAACTAAAGCAAACATACTTCACCCACCAACATTTCATAAAGCAATGGTTCAACGTTTGTATCATTTCCTTGCATCTAGGGCATAGGTAGTCAGTAGTAATGTTTCTTTTACTGAGGTTACTTTTGACTGGCAGCAAATTAGACAGCAGTCTCTATAGGAGAAATTGTCTCCTAGGTGGGATATTGCTAGTCTACACCTTCTTCCACACTTCCTTCTCCATATTTTTGTTGGAGATTTCCTCCTCCTATTTGTCCTTCCACTCCATGATGTTATGATGCCCATATTTAATCGTGTACATCCCATCTTTGCTAGGATTCCAGCCAAGGAAATCCTCTTCATTTAGGTTTTTTAAAGAGATTTTGTTGATGCTTATTTTATCTATGGCTATAAAAGTGTTGTTTAACACATTTTGGCTCTAACACCTGTTATCCCTATCAATGAGGTCCCTAACTTCTAGGGTCCTTGTTTCTAAGAGCCTTTGTATTAGGATTTTAAACCTACAATGGAGGGAATCCAGTTGTCTTCCCAAATGTTTACCTTATTTCCATTACAAATGTTCCAACAGCTACCTTTCCTAATAACCCTTATGTTATGAGCTAGGCTTCTCCATAGATAACTAGGGTTTTAACATATAATTGCATTCAAAATGTCCTTGTTAAGATGATACTTGGCTTTCAAAACCTTGACCATTAGATATTGAGGATCAGAGTGGAATCTCCATATTTTCTTGGCCAACATAGCTTCATCAAACTATTTTAAGTTTCTAAAACCTAAACCACTTTCAGCCTTGTTCTTGCAAAGCTGATCCCATTTTTTCAGTGAATTTTATTCTTCCCCCACCAATATCTAGTTGTTAGGCTTTCCATCTTATTACTGAGGCATTTGGGAAGGAGGAAAGAGCTCATCACATAAGAAGAATAGCTTGAGCCACCGTTTTTATCATAGTAGCTCTGCGTGCATAGGATTGAGTCTGGCCCTTCTAAATGTTAAGTCTATGTCTGATCTTATCTAGCAGAAAATTGAAGCTTTTGAATTTAGATTTACCCACAGAAGTGAGGAGGCCCAAATAAGTGTTGATTTTGATGATAGTAGGAATTTTTATGGTTATAGTTAAAATATCCCTTTTCTCATTTGGGGTGTTATTGCTTAACATCATTTTGGATTTGAGAAGGTTTATTCTTTTCCCTGGGCTGTCTTAATACTTTGTGATCAGATATTTTAGAGTATTAGCTTCATGCTTCTCTGCTTGGCAGAATACCAAACTATCTTCTGCAAAAAAAAAGGTGAGTAATATTAGGTGTTTTTCTAGCTATGGATATACCTCTAAAATATTTGGCATTCTTAGCATTAATAATCAAGTTGGAGAAAACATCTTCACACAATATAAAAAGATAGAGAGATAAGGGGTCTCCTTGTTGAATTCCACGGGAAGGATGAAAGTACTTTGTGGGAAAACCATTGATGAGAATGGAGAAGCTGACATTAGTTACACAATCCACAATTAACTTAGTAAACCTATTAGGGAAACCAATATTGATAAGAGTATGGTTTATGAGGTTTCAATCCAGCCTATCATAAGCCTTTTCCATATCCAATTTAATGTTAACCATTCCCCTCTTTCTCTTAGAGACCTTGTTTAAATGGTGAAAAACTTCAACAGCCATCATTGTGTAATTCATTATGAGTCTTTTGTGAACAAAAGCACTTTGATTCTCACTTATGAGACTAGGTAGGACATGCTTCATTATATTGGTGATGGTTTTAGTGATGATTTTCATGACGACAATTGACCAATGGTTTTTATACGTTATTTTACCATTGGTTTTAGTTAATTGGCTTATATGTTTAGTAGCATTTTATTTCCTTTTATCGCATTTTATGTGTTGGTTTGGTATTTCCATTGTTTGTAGGTTCAGGTAAGCAATCAAGAATAACTAGAGCAAAAACTGGGAAAACAACAGGAATTCAAAAGATTTTTTTGAAGGGAAACAGTGGCCTGACACAGCCACCCGTGTCACCTGACACAGCCCGTGTCAGGAGGATACCAAGAGATAAAATTATGTAGAAAAGAAGTGGGTTGACACGGGTGCCCGTGTCACCTGACACAGCCCGTGTCAACAAGTCTAGAGCATATCGTGTTTTCATCAGACATCCAGGGGGCCAACACGGCCTCCCGTGTCAGTTGATACGGCCTGTGTTAGCTGAAGCGCTTCATCTTCTAATTTTCTTATTTTTGTGACCTTTGTGATCCCTAAGAGTATTTTGGGTATTTTTCTATTACTGTGTTGGACCTGGGAGTATTTAAGACGTGTTTTGAGAAGGAAAAAGAGACTTTTCGGCCAGAGAAGAATTACACGATCAAGATTGGAGAGATCAAGGTGATTGGGGAGCTGAAGGTTTTCATGAGAGGAAGCAATTGAAGATCAAAGAATCCTATTATCTTGTAATGTCTATTTTTCACTTTGTATTTTCTTCGAATAATATGAGTAGCTAAACCCCTCAATGCTAGGGGGCATCCCTGATTTGAATCTGTGATGACTCTGTTATTAGTATTGCAATAACAATTCCTTTGTTTTCATAATTGATTTGATCTCTAGCTATTCTTAATGCTTGCCCTGTCAAACCAACAGGGTTTGACTTTCGATTAACGATTAGGTTAGACCGCCATTGTTAATGTTTTTCTCTTGATCATTCTATAGTAGATTTCACCTAGGACTAGGGATACCCTATAGGAACCGAAATAATCTTGATGATTAATTGCTTAATTTCATTTATAGTTCTCTATGGACATAGGAATTGGGGTGAATGATTAAAGGTTTTGTCACTAAGGACTTAGGAGTAAACATTCTAAAGAATCGGTAATTCGTTAGTTATAATAAGTTGTTGCAGTGTTAATTTAGAGTTGTTACTGTGTCGGATCACACACTTCCCCTAGTATGTTACTCATATATTTTAAACCACTTAGTCAATTTCCCTCTTTTACTTGCAAATATTTTTATAATTAAACCAAACAGCCTCAAAACCCCAAGTGTTTTTGTTCAACTGAATTACTATTGAAATTGTATTTCCTACGCAGTCCTCGAGATCGATATTCGGGAAAATTCCCTCTTATTACTACATTCGAAAAATAGGACACTTGCTATTTTATTGATCAAGTTTTTGGCGTCGTTGCTGGAGACTGCCGAAATATAAATTAATTGTAACTCAATTGAAATTTTGTTGCTTTACGACCAAAATTTTATTTTCAATTTTTTTATTATTATTGTTTGCATTCTGTTACTACTAATTTGCGTCTAAAATTTTTATGCGAGGAGAATTCTTAGCTAATTTTTCTTTTGAGCAGAGATCGAAAGAACTCTACACGCGAGGCGTAGACAAGCAAGACTGAAAGGTTCATAAGCAGAACCTTCAGCACCAGCACAAGAAGAAGAAAGAGTCTCTGTTTATTCAGAGCATTGCGACTCAGGTTCAGACTCAGATAGAGATACTATGAATATGGCTGGAGTTCCACCAGCAGAGAGACTACTTGGTGATTACAGTGAGGCTAATGCACCGGCTGATAGGTTAACAATTGTAAACTAACTGGTGAATATGGCAAATTTCCAGTTGCATTTGAGCACTATCAACCAACTTGAGAGGAAACCTTTCACCGAAAAGGTTAACGAAGACGCCAACAAACATCTACAAATATTTCTGACTATGAGCACTACTCTCAAGATAGAGGGGCACATTGATGAAGTAAAGAAATTAAGAATATTTTCGTTCACTCTCTCTGAAAATGCTGAAGAGTGGTTTTACTCGTTACCCGCAGGAAGTATTGCTACTTGGGAAGAGATGGAGAAGGCATTTCTTAATGAGTATTTTCTTGCCTCTGCGTATATTCGTAAAAGATATGATATCATGAATTTTAAACAAAATGAGGGAGAATCATTGGGCGATGCATATAAAAGGTTCAAACGGTTATTGGTTGCATGTCCTACTCATAACCTGGATCAAACTGAACAAACGCAAATGTTTTTGAATGGTCTTAAGATGAAGGCTAAGTAACTAATTGATATAGATGCTAGTGGTTCATCAAACTTTACAACATCCACTGGTATTAAAGAGATCATTGAAGCCATTGTTGCAAATGAGCATTTGAAATTGTATGACCGTGGTGTGAGTAAACTGGAAGGAACGATTAATTTGAAGATGGCTACTCAAGTTGTGAAAATGGAAGATCAAATCAAAGCTGAAGTAGAAAGAAGGCTTAAAGAAATGAATGCAAGTACTCAACCTGTGGCTCAAGTTCAACCTATCCAAGTTGTGAGTTGTGAGACTTGTAGTGGACCCCATTTTACTACACATTATGTTGCGACTGCTAAACAAATTGAAGAGATAAAGTTTCTGAAGCAGAATAATCCCTATTCTCAGACTTATAATCTAGGGTGGAAGAATCATCCTAACTTCTCCTAGAAAGATCAGAATCAACCTCAATATCAACAGTAGGAACAGTCTCCTCAGAAAGCAAAATGCGAAATGGCTATTGAAAAGATGGCAGCTCACAATATTCAATTCCAAGAAGAGACATGGAATAATCATAGGAACACCACAACTGCTATAAAAAACCTTGAAGTTCAGATGGGACAAATAGCCCAACAACTCTCCACGAACACTTAAGGAACCCTCCTGAGCACGACAGTACTGAATCCAAAAAATCATGAGAATGTTAATGTTGTCACCACAAGGAGTCAGAGAGTCGTGGAAGAAGAGGAAGAATAAGAAACAAATGAGTATTAGTGTATAGAAGTTGAGCTTGAATTGAGAGAAAATGGGAAAGAACCGAAAATAGCCTTACCACCTGTGAAGCCAACTGAAGAGAAAAAGAAAGAGGAGGTTAAACCAAAAATCAAGCTACCGTACCCTCAGAGAGTTACAAAGAAGGATCAGAAGGAGAAAGACTTTGAAAAATTCAGCATGATGATCAAAAAGTTAGAAATCAATATGCCGTTCTTTGAAGCACTCAAGCAAATGCTTTTGTACAAGAAATTCATGAAAGAGGTAATGGGGAAAAAGAGAACAATGGGTGAGGAGTAGAAAATTTCAACTGAGTAGTGTAGTGAAATATCACAAGGAAGGAGAATCCCCATCAAGCGGAAAGACCTTGGACCTGTAGCAATTCCTTGTACTATAAAATATAGAACTTTCAAGAAGGTTCTCATTGATTCAGGTGTTAGTATGAGTCTCATGCCTTTATCTATTTTCAAAAAGTTGGGTATTGGAAAAGTGAACGATACGAGAACAAACTTGAAGTTTGCCAACCACACGACTAAGAGGTCATATGGGCTAGCAGGGGATGTAATGGTGACAATTGATAACTTTACCTTCCCAGTTAATTTTGAGATTATGGATATTCCAGAAGATGAAGAGACTCTCATCATACTTGTCCGACCATTCTTGCTCACTAGTCGGTGCAATGTTCATATTGAAACAGGTACTCTAACCTTGAACTCTTTTAATGAAGAAATAACTTTAAAAGTGTTGGACATCAATAAGCGAGATAAAAAGGAAGATATTCAACCTTCAGTTGGAATGATCAAAATAGTGAAAAGAATAAAAAATTCAAAACCATGTCCTGAAAAAGTCTCTGGTGTAATCTATCAGGTTGCAATATCTCAGTTGTATAAGGCATATAGCGAGACTCCAGAATTCATTCGAGGAGTCAAGAATGGAAAATTTGGATGTGATTTGATACACAAAGTTGCGTTTATCTCTAAACCTGACCGGTCCTTTGTTGCGGAAAGGTCAAGCAATAAAGTGTGGAAGTTGGGATACCTCCCATAACAATGGGGAATGATCCGTCAAGCCATGCGACGTTAAATGAAGCGTTGTGTGGGAGGCAACCCACGTTTTTAATGATTGAGCATTTGTTTTTTGTTGTTATTTTGTTTCATTTGCAGGTAATAAATGAGACCTTATAAGTGCAAGCTAGGGTGTTGCATTACCCTTCAAATCCTCAGTAAGGATCTCTGTAAGTTGCGTTTCTTTCTCTCTTGTTCGAAAATATTGAGGCCAATGTTTAGTTCAAGTTTGGGGGAGGATTTATTGTTTTGAGTTTTCATTTTAAGTATTTTTAATTGTGTTGGTGTGCTTTTATTTAAAAAACACTTTGAACTCTCCTCGAATGAGAATCGTAAATTTTTTTTCTTGGGAATACTGTGATGTGTGAAGTAGTCAGGAAAGTATATAGAGTTTGAGGGAAGAAAAGTTTAAACTAGGGAATTTGGGAAAGTTTGGACATTGAGGTATAACCTGAACACCCTAGATTCCCCAAAGTAAGGTAACGAGTCCAACGTATAGATTTGTGCCATAGTACTTGGATTTGTGAAGTATTCCTCGATTAGTTCATAGTGATAGTCCGACATGATTAAAGAGAATTGCATGTATAAAGTTGATTGAGAGAATGACTTATGACACACACAAAAATGATGAATAATGATGGTAAAGACAACTGGTTCTTCTAAGTTGGGTAACCCTCACCCGGTTACTTAGCCTAACGGCGGTTTAATTTCTATAGTGTCCCAAAGTGGACTAGTAAACACCAATGCACGAGAAAAAGAATAAAGATGCCTCGAAAAAGTCTCAATCAAAACTGATACATCTGAGGGAAAGCGATCAAAAGTACCTTAATCTGATTATCTAAATGAAAGGGGTAGAAAATCGAAGAAAATACTTAAGCCCAAAGCATAGTTGAGCGGTGACTGAAAGGGGGATTTAGGTATGTGGTTTTACCGCGGTATGTGTTTGTGTAATACCTTTGTTAACGAACGATTACCAAGAAAACTAGTTTTAGCTGATCAGAATAATGACTCACATATGAGTATCGACACACCTTACCTTTACAAATATTTTATTTGATGTGTACCGTTTGATCTAACAAAAATGTTTATCCAAGCTTATTGCTTGAGGTTAAGCAATGGTTTAAGTTTGGGGGAGTTTGACCAATGATTTTTATACGTTATTTTACCATTAGTTTTAGTTAATTGTCTTATATGTTTAGTTGCATTTTATTTCCTTTTATCTCATTTTATGCGTTGCTTTGGTATTTCAAATGTTTGTAGGTTCAGGTAAGCAATTAATAAGAACTAGTGCAAAAACCGGGAAAAATAGCAGGAATTCATAATAGTTTTTGAAGGGAAACAATGGCCTGACACGACCCATGTCAGGAGGATGCCAAGAGATGAAATTGTGTAGAAACGTAGTGGGCTGACACGGGTACCCGTGTCAGCAAGTCTGCATCACACCGTGTTTTCATCAGACATCCAAGGGGCTAACACGGCCGCCCGTGTCAGCTGACACGACCCGTGTTGGCTGAAGCGCTTCATTTTCTAACTTTCTTATTTTTGTGACCTTTGTGATCCCTAAGGGTATTTTAGGTATTTTCCTATTGTTGTGTTGGACCTGGGAGTATTTAAGACGTGTTTTGAGAAGGAAAAAGAGACTTTTTGACCATTGAAGAATTACACGATCAAGATTGGAGAGATCAAGGTGATTGGGGAAGTGAAGGTTTTCATGAGCGGAAGCAATTGAAGATCAAAGAATCCTATTATCTTATAATGTCTATTTTTTACTTTGTATTTTCTTCAAATAATATGAGTAGCTAAACCCCCCAATGCTAGGGGGTGTCCCTGATTTAAATCTGTGATGACTCTGATATTAGTATTGCAATAAAAATTCCTTTGTTTTCATAACTGATTTGATCTCTAGCTATTCTTAATGCTTGCCCTGTTGGACCAACAGGGTTTGATTTTCGATTAACGATTAGGCTGGACCGCCGTTGTTAATGCTTTGCTCTTGATCATTCTATAGTAGATATCACCTAGGACTAGGGATACCCTATAGGAACCAAAATATTCTTGATGATTAATTTCTTAATTTCATTTATAATTCTCTATGGACATAGGAATTAGGATGAATGATTAAAGGTTTTCTCACTAAGGACTTAGGAGTAAAAATTCTAAAGAATCGGTAATTCGTTAGTTACAATAAGTTGTTGCAGTGTTAATTCAGAGTTGTTACTGAGTCAGATCACACACTTTCCCTAGCATGTTATTCATATATTTTAAACCACTTAGTCAATTCCCCTCTTTTACTTGCAAATATTTTTATAATTAAACTAAAAAATCTCAAAACCCCAAGTGCTTTTGTTCAACTGAATTACTATTGAACTTGTATTTCCTACATAGTCCTCAAGATCGATATTCGGGGAAATCCCCTCTTATTACTACATTGGAAAAATAGTATACTTACTATTTTATCGATCAATATTGCACAAGGCTATGGGTCTATAGTCATTGGGTTTGGAGGGGTTTTTATTTTTTGGGAATGAGAGTGATAAAGGTCTAGTTGAAACTTTGGAGGCTATCATGGTTATTTAAGGACTTTGAAAATGTTTTGAGTGATCTCATATCCCATTATCTCCCAATAAGTTTGGTAGAACCTGGTCGGCATACCACCCGAGCCAGGGGTAGCATTTCCTTTGAGTTGGTTAAGAGCTTGGAAATTTTCTTCTTGAGTAAAGGGGGAGTTAAGGTTTTCCATCATCTCCCTGGTGCATTTTTGGAAGTTAGTGAAAAGTAATCTTTATGTATGCAGAGATCTTCAGCAGTGAATTGCTTTATATAGAACTGCATAAGAAAATCTTGAATTTCCTCCTATTTGAAAGTAATTTCTTCTTTTTCCTTGTCCATGGTTGTAATTCTATTGTGGTTCCTTCTCTGAGTAGCTTTTTGATGGGAAAAGGTTAGTGTTTCTGTCTCACTCTTTAAGCCATTTGATTTTAGCATGTTGGGCCCACCATATTTCTTCCTGTTGAAGCAGCACATCCATTTTCATTTGAGTCTCCTGGAGTTGTGTCTTATTCCTTTTTTAGATATTATCATCTTGCAAATGGTTGTAATACTTGCTGAGTTTTATAATTTCTTTTTAGGGATGTGCATACTTGGTTGATCCTCATTTTCAAAGGGTGTTCAGAGTGAAGGACAATGTGTGGTGTATATCCTGGTTGTTATTAGAATTCCAAGTATCATTTATAATTTTGTTGGTTTCCAGAGATTCCAACCAAATATTCTCAAACCTTTTAGGCTTATTAGAAGTCGTCTTTTCCCTGCATTAATACTGACTTTCTTGAAAAGTGTGGAGGATGGGGTTATGATCAGAGTTATATCTAGGGAGACGACTTTTGTCGTACTAAGGGAACCTATTCTTCCATCCTGGAGTCTCCATGAATCTATCCAGTTTGGCTGATATATAATTATTACCCTGCTTCTTGTTGCTCCAAGTAGCCATATTGCCTTCAAAACCTAGATCAATCAGATTACAAGCATTAAAAGTATCGAAAGTAACTTATTTTATTTGGGGGTCTAAAGGATTTATCCCTACTTTTTCATGATCAGTAGTAATTAAGTTCAGATCCCCAAAGATAAGCCAGTCAGGGTGGTTATGTCTTTAGGCAACGTTGTTTATCATGGTACAATTAAGGCTTTTTTTATTGGACTTAGGGTAGTCGTAGATGGAAGTCCCTCTCCAAATAATATTATCACTATCATTCTTATCAACATTATTATTATGAATCATAATATATAAGTCAATATAATTTTTATTAGAATAAATGATTATGGGATTAATATCAACATTCCACATAAGAGTAAGACCCCCAACCCTCCTTGTCCCATTACTACCACTACTAATACTAAAAACATTAGTTAAGGAGACAATTCTAGAAATATTATTGAAAAACACATCATTGTTATTATTTTTAGTTTCAGATAAAAACATAACATTGGGAAAGTGAGATCTTATCAAGTATTTTAGAGCTCTGAATGTTTGGGGTTTTCCCACCCCCCCCTGCAATTCCAAGTGATGATCTTCATCCCTTTTTCGCTGCCTTGTCAGTTAGGCAATTCAAAATAGATTAATGATTAGTTATAGTTTTGGTTGTATTGACATTATTATCTTCCCACTTAATTAGTCTCCTTTTCTTGTTCTTGATTGAGGGAGAAATTTCAGCTTCCTTACTAGTCCTTTTGTCCTCCTTCAATTATATAGTTGCCATATGCTCAAACATATATTTAGGGATTGAGATGTATAGGGTCATATTAGGTTTGTTAGTCGGAATACTAATGAATTTCCTCTCCTTAATGGAGATATGTTTCCATTCCAGATGATTGGTTTTAAGTTATATGCTAACGGATTGACCTCTTTTATGCCATGGACTGGAGTTGTGATCTTTTTACAGAAGTCCTCACTATGCCCCATGAGACAACAATAGTAGCAAAATAGTGGCAGCTTTTCTTAATGAAAAATCTATCCAAGTTATGTCACTGTTCTTGCTACCAATACACATACATGGGCAAATGGGGGTTTGGGTGTCCAAATAGATTTTGGCCTTGACAAATATGGTCCTATAAGGAATATCATAGATCCTAGCCTCGATAACTTCTCTAATTTTCCCTCCTAACTTCAACCACATATGGATATTTTTGCGTTTGTAGGTAGACCCCAAATTTGAACCCAGACTAGAGCTTTAGAGAAGTTCAGTTTGTTGACAACACTTCTTCCATCCCATTCATGCATAATAATCCACAAATTTCTAAATAGTGATGAACTACCTTTCATAATCCATTTGTGGTCTTCAATTTTTTTCCCTGATGAACTTGAAGATATCTGGTTCCACTTCTTGGACTAACATATTCTTAGGGTTACACCAAATGCTTACAAGGGCTGTTTGTAGAGATCTTTTGTGAATAGGTTTTTCTGTGACTATCTTTCCAAGGATCTTGTTTATGGGTTCCAATTCTTCTTGTATTTCTTCCTTTTCGTAGATGAAAAAACAAGGAACTAGCGTATTTTTTTTTCTTTTTTTTCTGTTGAATCCATGTTTATATTTTGCATTGTGACGGGACTGGTATTGTTGTTTTTTGATTGAATTTTGTTACCTTGCCTAGAAATAGCCAATTTCTGAGGGTTTGTGTGATTTATACAATTTTTTCGCAGGGCCCATTTGTCGAGCATAATTCACACTTGTGCTAATGTGTTTCATGGAAGCTCAGATGCCACAATGGATAAAGCCAGGGATACAAAAATACAGAGCCGTTATGCATAACAACCTAAAAATGAAGACAATCCACGTAACAAGCAAGAAACACAAAGAAACGAGGGACGAAACAAGCAAGAATACAAAGAAACAAAGGACGAAACAAGCAAGGATTCAAAGGGCAGAGGACGAAACAGAGAAAAGAAACTACACTAACACTGAAACAAGAAGAGAAACAAAACTAACACCTAATCAGGGATCACACACATGTGGAGAATAAGGATAAATGCCCATCGGCTGAACAAAATCGAAGTAGAACGATAAAGGATTGAAAGGATCAATCAAGCAAGAGTTCTTGGAATTTTTCTTGGAACTGATTCATTTAATCAAATGGAAATTGTTGTAGATGCTTTTGCAGCGTTGATTGAAGAAGCCAGGATGAACAATTATTTTTATATGTTGGTATTATTTAAAACACAATTAATTTTCATTCCATGTTGTAACACCCCAAAATTTTCCCTCTTGTTTTAACCTTAACTGGCTTATGCTTCTTTTGTTTGCATCAATCATACCATGACATTGGTGCTTGAGACATGGGATCAAGTTGTTTCTGTGGCTCAGGACTTCCTTTTATTCCAAGTTTTTAAGCAGCAAACATCAGAGGCTCCGACATTTCTTTTGCTCGGTGATTTGGTATTGGACCATATTTTTCCAGCAGGTTATTTTGAGTGCAAAAGAGAATTCACAGCTTATTTTGGGCATTATTCAGATGCAATATCAAATGACAAGTTTCAGAGGCAAAACCATGCACAGAACAAGTGGCAACGGTCAATTCTCCAAGTTTCCCCCCTTTTGGCGCTAAATTTGAAATTTTGAAAGGGTTAATCGATTAACCATTTGCAAGGCAAATGTGGCTCATCGATTAACCTAAGTGAAACTTGCCCAGAAACTTCAATTTTCAGCACTGCGGTAGTTGTAATCTCATTCCAATCACTTGGTTTCACATTTACATCAGTAGTAGGGTCTAGAATGCTTTCAAAATTTGATTCATCTTCCAAATTAATTTCACTTTCCTCCAAGAATTCAAATAATTCCATTCCTAATCCCAAACCAAAATTCTAACCCACAATTTTTAATTACAAGTAAGTTCTTGGCATCAAGGAAATTCCAATAAGCAACGGTTAAAGAGGACTTGATCATTCGGCGGTTGACCAGAATCAATAACACCTTGTAGTTCTATAGATCTGGGTCATGGACATCCAATGAGTATGGAATCAGCCAGTCTAAAGCAAGTCCTTAATTATTGGTTAATTGAGGGGAGAATAAACCAAGAGTCATTTAATCAGAGGAGAAGCATCTCAAGACTCTGCCAAATAGGGGTAGGCCACCCAGATGTTCTGTTGACTAAGGGTGAATCCCTCCAACGCTCAGTCATAACACGTTAAGTCGCTTCCACGCTCATACGCGGCAAGTCACCTCAAGAGCTCACTAAGATTACATGCTCTTGCAAATGTATTGAATTAGAAACAAGAGAAAAGATGAGTCCTCATGGTCAATTGGTCAAGACATGACCAATTGGGTTTAAGTTAATTTTAAAGTTGATTGCAAGTTTGGTGTCAATTCATTCTGAGCCACATTTCAAGTTGGTACTAAATCCATATAGTTAAATAAGCCAGGCTTAGTTTGTTTCAAGGTTATTTCCAATCTTGATTTAAGATGGGTTCAAGTTATGATCAATTTATTCTCAGGCCATGCTTAGGGTTGCTTCAAGCTCCAAGTTTTGGTTGGTTTTAAGAGCAATTGACAACAAACTTTAATTTAAATTGTCAATTACAAGTTGTGATTAAATTAACTAAATGTAGGGCCAATTTGTTTCAAGATGCTTTTTGGACATGTTTCAATTCCTTCTCAGGACGTGCTTCAGATGATCTTACGCGATTCAAGTGTGTTTCTAAGTCATGGTTCAAAGTGATTTTTGGGTCACATTCAGCGCACTTTTCAAAAAGTAGTCAACTTAAGATCAATACATGAACCCAAGTCACGGTGGGGAATTTATCAAGGCATAATTGGAATTAATTACAAGGGCTACTAAACTATTACATTTCAAACAAGAACAAGGTTGATTTTTATAGAACTCAATTGCAAGAAGGACCAAGTTTCATTGTTTGAATTCCAAGTTACAAAGAAGTACAAGTTTTTATTACAATTTTGGTACCAAATATCCTACAAGGTTACACTAAACCTAAGCCTAAATAATCAAATTCTTTGATTGATTCCATGAGCCAAAGTCTTAATCAATCCAAGTGCTCTAAGTCTTACACCAATACCTATGGCTTCCATGCTTCACCAAACAACTCCATTCCAAAGCCACGAGTCACTCCTTCAAATTCCATGATTGGCCATGTTTCCTTCGTTCTCAAGTCAACCTGCAAAAATGCTATCACCATCAAAATCCCAACTAATCCATACACAAGGAAAACTCAACAAAATCTCATTCAAATCAAAATAGCAAACAAGTTTCATGACAACTTTCGTTGAAAATAAATTCACAACCATTAACCACCATTCATGGTCATCTCTCAAAATTTCCAACTCAATTCTAGTTTCAAACCTTCCAATTACATAATCATTCAAATTTTAAACACAAAGCAATTACAATTTCATAAATGCAAGTTCATCTTCATGGCATTTCCATCTTCAACTTACAAAATACTAAACATGGTATTCTTGCCAAGACTAATGCTTCACCAAAGTACAAAAAAAATATTCTTTACCTTCAAGAGGCTATGAGCATAGATTCATTTTCGTGCCAAGACAACTCATGATCGTTCCTATTCCCAATCAGTTTGCAACCTCCTCATTTTAGGTCATCATGGATGTCTCTCATCCCGATCACTCTCGTATACCATGAAAAGAAATAAGCCAAGAGTTAGTACATGATGAGTTTAATTCATAAGAGGAAATTCATGGCAAGGCATTACAAGAGTAAAGTACCTAAAGGCTATATGCAGATACAGTACTAAACAACATGGTTTGAAAGTTTCAATCATAGCCACATGATTTCCAAGGACAAGGTATAATTCAAAAGCAAGCAAATATGGTGCACCTAGAAATACACATGTCAAACATAACCAATGTTGTTTGCGTGCTACCACAAATGATTTCTTATGCACATCAATTCAAATTTCACAAAATTTTCAAGTAGGGACCACCTGAGCTTCTAGAAAGCAGAATAGGACAATTTTCACTAACGAATTCCATTCCACTCTCAAAGAAATCCCACAAAATCAGGGGATGAGCAACAAAAAAGTTCCACATCACCCTCGTTTTCTAACAGATTCACAATAACACAAAAAATTCACACATCCTATATATACACATTCTGGTTCATTCACAAAGGACCTGGAAAAAAACTCTAACACGTTGCAAGATTATCACTCAAATCTACATTCTAAAAATATCATATCCATATCTAATAGAGATTTACATTGAAGCTCTACCTGACTGAGATTAAAACCACATGCAAAACACAGTAAGAAACCAATTCCCCACTGTCGCTTCCGCGAAAATAAGGTGCCGGCAAAACAGAAGAGTCGCCACCTTTCGTTATTTATCCCTCAGAACGGGAAAGGAAACGATCGGAAAAACCTGATGAAAAGGTATAAGACAAGGTCGTCGCAACCATTGTCTGGGTTCGAGAGTCGGTTACGCAAGGGGAAGGTATTAGCACCCCTCACGTCCATCGTACTCGATGGGATCCACGCTTGTTGTGTTTACTGGACGAGTTGGTTTTATCTATCTACCTATCAAGGTTGGCTTAAAAAGAAAAGAAAATGAATCGGCAAAGCGTCGCGCTCTATGCCTACGTATTCTCATCAGAGAATGAGAAATCAGAGTCAACGTAGTTCGACTAACTACGGGTTACGGGGAAGGTGGCTCGCCAATACATCAGTATTGTGCCTACGTACTCTCAACAGGTATGAGAGATCAGAGCTTACGTAGTTCGGGATAATACGGATTACGAGAATTCAGATTCATCTGTTTTATCGAGTAGGGTTAAACAGCAGTTCCAGCAGTTAGGGACAAAGCCTGTTTGCGGTGGCGCTGAAGCTTAACGACACTCTTTTCTTCAGAAAAGCTTCCTTTGAATTATGGGCCCACGGGGCAAAAAGGTTTGAAGTTTGTTTTCTGTCTTTTACGGAAGAACTGTTTTTTATGGATGTTTGCAACCAGCATCGCACTAGAGACTATGACCTGAGAGTGAATGTGTCGCATGTCACCCAAAGGGTGTCATACTAAACATCCAGACTGTTGAAAAGAAACTCTCCAACAATCCTTTCTCAGATAGCTTAAGGCTCGTAACGTACGACGTCAGTTAACCTTTATTACGGTATTTTGATTTGTTTTGAGATGAGAAGAGAGCAGGCTCAACTAAAGGGAGACTATCAAGTCCTAATGTTGTCATGCCAAGGATTCATCCTATGGTTGAGGTTTGAAACAGGGAACTCCTAGAAGTTATCATGCATAGGTTTCGACCTAAAGTTCTAATCATCACTTCCTTATCAAAGGAAGTGAGATTCCTAGGGGATCATGTTAATGATAAATAGAAATAGATAAAGCATCAGCTTAAACAGTAGACGAATATACAGTAAACGACTGTAAAATGCATGCAATGCAAGTGAGGGAGGAAATATGTGTGGGGCATCAGCCTCCACAAGCTCATCTCAACCTTAAGCCAGATATGAATAACTGTAATCATACAGAAGAAATGACATGCTATCAAGCAAAATAGAATAAACTGCAATCATACAGAGGAAATAACATGCTATCAAGCAAACACAAACCACATAGGCAAGGGAGTTGGGCTCTACCGAATACCCGCAAGCAAAGCCATACATTAAAAATACAAGCAGAGGGAGCAACTCAACCTCTAGTGCAATCATGCTCCTAGCTTAAGGCAGTCTAAACATGAACTTATTCTAATGCATCAAGCAAATCACACAAGTCACATCAATACAGTTGCACAGAAAGAAAACAGATAAGAAAGAAAGCAGATCAACAGCTCCCACAGCTTCACAGCAAAGCTCTTCTGACAGCAGCTCGGTCTTCAGTCCTCAACTACTCTTCAGGGCCATCATCTTCAATAGCAAGTGTCAAATTGCTTCTTCAAGCTTCTAAGATACATCAAACATAAGTATCAACTTATTCTTTCTTCTTCAAGCTTCAGCTATTCAATAAATTCCACCTTCAGGCTTCACTCCTATCTACAAGTATTAACTTGACTCCTTCAGGCTCTCAATGCATCAACATAAGTGTCAACTTGTCCTTTATTCTTCAAGCCTCATCCCTTCACTCAATCTCAATTGGATCTTCTTCACAAATATCAACTTGGTCTTCAAGCTTCAGCTCTCTCCTCCTTACAAGTATCAACTTGCTCTTCATCTATAAGCTTCAGCTTCTCAGATTAATCTTCAATCACACAGCAGTATCAACCTCATACTTCAATCTCCTCAAGCAAGGAACTCCATCCTCTAACAAGGGAGAAAGATTCATCTAACAAGAGCAAAGTTGGGATGATTGGTAGCAGAGTGAAGGCCAAAGGTCACCACTGAGCATCCTGTCATCAGAGAAAGGGACCCTCAAAGGTTCTACCAATTTGCAAAGAGCCACACATCCTACCAAAGGAGGGATGAGGCCTTTACAAAGGGACCTTACATCATAGGGAATAATGGAAGTGATCAACATCATCCATGTTTATGAAGGAAGAGAATCTATCTAGAAGCTCTGCCTACAAAACCCTAATCTTAACCTAATCAAAACTACACCACAAGAAGGGAAGATCTTCAAATCCAAGCCTCTTCAATCAATCCAATGCATCTTCAACTTGCCTCCATCATCATCCAAGAACAAGCAAAGCAAAACCCTAATCTAAGGGAACTAAAGAAGTTAATCTAGTTGAATTAGTGCATTAGAATCATCTAAAACTAGCACCTAAACTAAAATCACTCAAAAATAGTAAACTACCTTATATATTTCTACAAAAATTCCTAAGGGATCCTAATTCAATTAAGAATGTCTCATATAAAAACCAGGGACTAAATCATCTATTAAGTCCTAAAATTAAGTCCTAAATCCAAAGGTATCAATCATAAACCCTAAAAATGGAGCTTCTAAAGGTTTCAACCTAAACTACCACCTATTTTCATCACAAAAATGTGAGAAAAATCTATGGGGATCATGCATATCTATGCTAACTACTCACAAAAAATCAAGATCAAAATCATCACCAATCAATCACACAAAATTCCACAACATCAAGTATCAAACATGATTATTTTAATATCAATTAAAATGTAAAAATCAAAAAATGCATGAAATAAAAATATTTTTTATCTAAAAAATACTAGACCCTATCATGAATCTAATGCAAAAAGAATGGAGTCAATTGAGCTATTTTTCCATTTTCTATGATTTTATCAAGAACCATGAATAAAATGAAAAAATAAAGAAAATCAAAATAAAAATGATAAGACCACGGTGCAGATAGTAATGAAAATCAATTCAATTCATGGATTGGGCCATCAGGGGGGTGTGGGTAGCGCTTGGATCCTTAAGCCCAAAATCAGCAACTAAATGAAACGATGCGTTTCATTAAAGTTCAGACTCTTCACAAAATGAAACGCACGCGTGGCCGTTGGATGGGGGTCCTAGTCAAAGTCCACCCTTGATCTGATGGCTATCAAGTCATCTTCTTCCTTTTGAATCCCTGCAACTCAGGTCACCTGCGTGCCCAAAACCACCGCCGGTGACTTTCTCCGGTCACCATTCCACAACCCTAGTTCAACATAGAGTCCACCATTGGCCATGATCCCTTAATGAAACATGTCCCAAATTTCCTCACGAATTTATTCATGCCCTTAATTCAACCTAAATCCTCAAGATTCGCAAGAACCAACTCTCAACCGAAAATGGCAACATCCCTAATTGGTCACTAATTCTCAAATTAATGATCTGAAATCATTCCTACACCGTTCTACAATGCATCTAACATCCTAATTCCTATTGATTCTAACTAAAACAAGCCAGAGATCAAAGGTTACCAACCTGACAATTTCGCGTGCACAGAAGTAGCAAGACCTCAAATCAAGCCCTCAAATGCTCCAGACTCCTTCAGTGAATCACTCCCAAGCTTCTGTATGCAATAGAATTGATTGAAATGGCTTCAATTCTTGGATTCGAATCTGAGTTGCAGGTGGAGAAATTTGAGCTCAAGAACACCAATCAGCCACGAATTCCCTTTGATTATGATCTAGAATCATTCCCTAGCATCCATGGAAGAGATTGCAATCAAGAAAATGGGTGGAAAGTGAGTGAAATGATGTAACCGAATTCAGTTGCAAGCAATGAAGTTTCAATCTCAATCTCTGCTCTCTCCTTCAATCATCACCAAAAAATGATCTGAACCACTTCTATTCCATATATAAAGTGTGTAGGGATGATCTAGAAAGCTCTAGATCCTTCCAAGGAGAAATTTAATCTCTCATGACATGAGAAGTTCACTTATATGCCATGGTGTGCATAATCCTGTTAACAGCTTGAAATCAATCCCATCCCTTCCAATTTCTCCTCTATTGACATTTTGGAAGTGTTTGGCTTGCAAGGGACCTTGATTATGCCTTGCATTTTGGTTTTGCAAATGTTACTTAAGATGTAAGTAACTACTTTTCAAAGCAAGTCCACAAATTAGACCTCAATTCAAAAATATGGCTAAACCAATGTTCTTAAAATGATTTTTAGAGTCAAAATGACCTATTACATGCCTTGGTTTGGATGTGTAGATCAAAAGTATCAATTTCCAACTTTGGTTCATTTAACTTATACCCTCTTTTTAGGTCATTTTTGCAACTTTGAGCCACAAGCAAATCCAACATCTCATGACCTCTTGAATAGCCTTAAAACATCATTTTGAACAAGTTTTATGTTGAACATTTTCTCATTTGAAGCTTGGAAATGGGAGTTATGGCCTTATGGTTGAAATGACCTGTAATCTCCAAATGACCAAAATGCCCTTGACTTGTCAAAGCCATAACTTGAGTTCTACAAATCCTATCAAGGACTTATATTAATCTCTAGAAATCTAAGAGGATAAGGAACAACATTCATGTTGACCAAAAGTTCATAGGAATCATCCTTTTAGGGTAAAAGTTTCATGCAAGTTGGGTAACTTTCAAGCCCCCAAATTCACATACCTCAGATGACCTGTAACTTGTCAAAGTCATAACTTGAGTTCTACAAATCTTATCAAGGACTTCTAGCATTCAAATTAAAGCTAAGATCATGCTTTACAACATTCATGTTAGGGGGCAAGATGAGATGACAATCACATCTTGAACTAAATTGCCTTGAAGATAGGGGTCAAACTAGGGGATTTTACATTGTCAAGCCTTAGGAACCCTAGCTTGAAACTTCTCAAACTCTTCAATCATGATGAGTTGACCTTGGAATCATCCTTATAACATCTCAATTCATCAATCCATGATCACATGGCTCTTAGATTAGGTCTCAACCTTGTTCAAATCCTCCGTTGACTTAGGGTTGACCCAGTCAAACCCTAGCTGCACCAATCATGGCTGAGGCTTCTTAATCTTGCACAATGACCTGTCTAGGCCTCAAAGTGATCTTTAACACTTCTCATGAGCTCTCTCAAGACCTCAAGTCCATCCTCATGGTCTCAGAATCATCTGATGGCTCCCCTCAACTCTCAAGTTAGGAGGCACACACTCTTGGTTTCAACCACTCTCTCTGAGGATCTTTTAACTTCTATGACAAGGATATCAACCCTTAATCATCTGAACAACCTTCTTAGCTAGCTTCAAACTCTTGTGTAGCCTTTGATTGGTAATCATACCTCTTGATCTCCTGCATACATGTCAATGAAATGCAAATGATAATGCTAATGTGAATGAAATGAAACATAAGCTAGGTAAAGAAATGTTGGGAAAATTTTGGGGTGCAACAGCTGCCCCTATTCAAACGGCTTGGACCTGACTGGGTGAGAAGCAAACAACTCTCAAACAATCAAGGTAAAAGACGGTTGAATACCAACAAACCCAGAAATTTGCCAACTGCACAAGTACACGGTACTCTGATGGGAACACATATTCGAAAACTGAAATATTAGCTGCACGACAACTAGCTGGGGAATTGGTCACACGGTAACCGGTGATACATGGTCAATCATGCCGTCAGGCTTCAAGTCTCCTCGGGACTCGCCAGGTCAACAATCACGTTAATCATGCCATCGGGCATTCAAATAAATTTGGGCGTCAGCCGAACTTCGTCACTAAGTCGGGAATAGAATTCTCAGTCAATCATGAACCAATTGGGGATATCCAAACTTCTACCATCAGGCACTCCGCATCAGCTGAGAGAACTGCTTCGTCAATACGGTTGGACTTTAATCATCAAGTCTTCGAGGGAAGTTTCAACTTCGCTGTTCGGAAACCTGCTAGGGATGACACATCTCCGTTGGGGATTCTGGAGAACTATCAAGTAACTCTGCTTCGGGGATTCAGGAATCATCCTGAATAAACTCTGTTGAAGACTTCAAGAATCATCTTGGACAAATAACTCCACCGGGAACTTCAAGAATCATCTTGAACCAATAACTCGGCTGGAGATTTCAGGAATCATCCTGAGCAAACACTCTGCCGGGGACTTCAAGCATCAACTTAAGCAACCAACTCTTGCAAATTTACTGAGGATTTAAAGAATCATCTTAAACGAGCGCCTTCGCTGGAGAATTCAAGAATCATCTTGGGCAAACGACTTTCGCTGGGGGATTCAAGAATCATCTTGAGCAAGCGACTCTGCGGAGGAACACCTGCAAAACAAGCACAGTAACGACCTAGCTCATGTTTAGTATGCATATGCTTTGACAACGGCGTAATGCTCCACACGGTGGAAATGCTACGCGTTTATGATAAATGCTATGCAATCATGCAGAATGCTATGACCCCATCAGCAAAATAAATGCCGAAGGGAAAATTCTCCTGTCAAGGAGAAAGAACCACTCTGGTGAACGAAGGAATCATCCTGCCGAGGAGAAGAGGTCACACCAATCTCAACTGGATTCCGCCTGAGGAAACGAACTTCAGTTGACTGCTACAGGGGAATAAAGCTCTACGAGAACCTGGACCTGCTGAGGAAAGCGATGTCAATCGCAGAAATAAACTGCACGGCATTCGCAGCAAAACCTTCCTGGAGATAACGACTCCGATGGGGAAACACAACATCAGATATTCAACACTCTACTGGGGAAAACCAATCATGGTCCTAACTGCTTTCCAAGGACTCGACTCTCTTGGGGATTCGTCAGCTCGGCTGGGGTAGAAGGAATCATCCTGCTTACTGGGGAGAATACGACTCTGTGGGGAATTTCAATTCTCCTGGAGACTTCAGTCTGGAACTATCAATTGCTACACACTTCAGTATATGACTCAGCTGGGGAGATGACGTTCCTTCAGGATACATCTGATTGGGGAGAGAGTCTTCTTATCCTGGGTCGACGCTCCCGCAGGATACTCCTTAGTCATAAGGAAAGTCTGGATGTCATGGAACCATGGCTTGCCGTCAGAGGCTTCCTCGATCGCAAAGACGAATGCAGGTCTATCAAGACGAGAAAGGACAATCCTTGGAGCTTCATTCCAAAAATTGACTTTATACATCGAAGCCAACATGGCTAAGGCATCAGCCATCTGGTTTTCGGCTCTGGGCACATGATGGAGTTCTACTAGATCAAAGAACGGAAGCAGCCTTCTGGCATAGTTCATGTACGGCACCAAATTCGATTGACGAGTCTCCCACTCCCCTTTAATCTGGTTAACCACAAGTGCCGAGTCACCGTATACATCTAGGTTCTTAATTCTCAAATCAATTGCCTCTTCTAGACCCATGATGCATGCTTCGTACTCCGCCTCGTTATTGGTGACCGGAAACGTCAGTCTCGCAGTGAACGGGATGTGGAATCCGTGGGGAGTCGTGATGATCGCCCCAATGCCACTTCCATAAGAGTTAACCGCCCCGTCAAATATCAATTTCCACTGGGATTTCCTATCTGGACCCTCGTCGGACAACGATTCATCGCAATCCTTCGCTTTGAGAAACATGATATCCTCATCAGGGAATTCAAATTTCATCGGCTGGTAATCTTCGATCGGCTGCTCGGCAAGGTAATCAGACAATACGCTGCCCTTAATGGCCTTCTGGGAAACGTACTGAATGTCATATTCCGTCAACGCCATTTGCCATCTGGCAATCCTGCCCGAAAGCGCTTGCTTCTCGAAGACGTACTTGATCGGATCCATCTTCGAAATTAGCATGGTGGTGTGATTGAGCATGTACTGTCGTAAACGTTTGGCAGCCCAGGCTAGTGCACAACACGTCTTCTCCAGCATCGAGTAACGATATTCACAGTCTGTGAACTTTTTACTCAAGTAGTAAATGACATGCTCTTTTCTGCCCGTCTCGTCGTGCTGACCGAGAACACACCCCATACTATTCTCAAGAACTGTCAAGTACATGATTAGAGGTCTTCCGGCCACTGGGGGTATCAAGATTGGAGGTTCCTGTAGATACTGTTTTATCTTATCAAATGCCTTCTGGCAATCCTCGTTCTAGATAATCGCCTGATCTTTCTTTAGCAGTTTGAACATCGGTTCACACGTGGCCGTGAGCTGAGAAATAAACCTTGCAATGTAGTTTATTCTGCCCAGGAAACCACGAACTTCTTTTTCGGTTTTTGGCGCTGGCATCTCTTGTATTGCTTTTATCTTCGCAGGATCAACCTCGATGTCTCTTTCACTCACGATAAACCCCAGTAGCTTTCCGGACCGTACTCCGAAAGTACACTTGTTAGGATTCAGCCTCAACCTGAACTTCCTAAGCCTCTCAAAAAGCTTCAGCAAATTGACCAGATGCCCCTCCTCCGTCTAGGACTTCGCAATCATGTCATCAACATAGACTTCAATCTCATGATGAATCATATCATGAAACAAAGTAACCATTGCTCTTTGGTAAGTGGCCCCTGCGTTCTTCAGACCGAAAGGCATTACCTTGTAGCAAAATGTTCCCCAGGGTGTAATAAACGTAGTTTTCTCCATGTCCTCCGGCGCCATCTTGATCTGATTGTAGCCGGAGAAGCCATCCATGAATGAAAATACGGAGAACTGAGCTGTATTGTCGACCAACACATCAATATGAGGCAGCGGGAAATCATCCTTAGGGCTCGCCCTATTCAAATCCCGATAATCGACGCACATTCGTACCTTACTGTCCTTCTTCGGTACAGGCACTATGTTGGCGACCCACGGAGGGTAAGTAGTGACCGCTAAGAAGCCAGCATCAAGCTGTTTCTGCACTTCTTCTTTGATCTTAACGGCCATATCTGGTCGCGTCCTCCTAAGCTTCTGCTTAACGGGAGGATAATCTTCTCGCAGCGGCAAGTGATGGACCACGATGTCAGTATCAAGATCGGGCATATCCTCGTATGACCAAGCAAAGACGTCACTATACTCTCTTAGCATCTCGACCAATCTCTGCTTGACATCACTCTGCAATGCAGCCCCTATCCTGACGTTCCTGACAAGTTCTTCAGAACCCAAATTCACAATCTCGATCTCTTCTTCGTGAGGCAGAATAACTTTCTCTTCTTGTTTCAACAAGCGGGCCAACTCTTTGGGAAGATCTTCGTCTTCATCAATCTCTTCTTCGGCTTGATAGATCGGGCAATCAAAGTCGAAGTGAGTCTTAGAAGGTCCAGAGTCGATGTCATCTGCTATGTGGATCCTGCAATAACAAGGGTTAAGCTTAAAACAAGGGTATGCAGGTTAGCACAAACCCCATTGCCATTTTATTGTTTTTCAAAACAAATATAAAACAGGAATAACAGAGATCACAACATTTGAATGCAAGGAAAAACGCCTTTTGATTTATTGGTAAAATGCATGTACATAATCAAACAAGGCCCTGACAATAAAACCACTATGCCCCGGGTAGGACATAGGGTTGTACAACGATTGGAAAAAAGTAAATCATTACTCTTTGCTTGTCATCTGGATGATATCCCTGACAGACCAGTTGTTAAGGCTCTCGCCTGGCTTGCTTGGCTGGATCCAAGAATCTAAGTCACAATCGTTGTCTCCGCTGTCTTCAGACACTGCGTTGACGCTTTCAAATATCACCCCGCCACTGGTAAACTGGATCGGCCCTTTACCTCGCGACGCACTGCTAGAAGAGGAGGCTTCAGCTCCAGGAGAATATCCCAACCCAAACTTTTCTTGCTTGTTAGGTATCTCCAAAATTCGCCCCCAGCCTGAGGTAGATCCGTCCTGGACAATGGCCCGGGCTTCCTTGAAGGAGGAGAGAGTCATCTCTGGCTTTTCAGTGACTACGGGAGCTACGTTCTTGACTTTAACAACTTCGAACGCTTGGCATAGGGTTTCGTGGATTTCCCCATCCATCTCAACATACTTGAAGGACGACAAATGGCTCACCATTATATCTTCTTCGCCACATACAGTCACGATGCTACCTCCGACAGCATACTTGAGCTTCTGGTGCAACGTGGAGGTCACGGCACCCGCAGAATGGATCCATAGCCGGCCTAAGAGACAACTGTAGGCAGGCATGATGTCCATAATGTAAAAGACCGCGTTGAACGTTTCCGGCCCGACTTGGATTGGCAACGTCACCTCCCCGAAAACATGGCGTTTGGTTCCATCGAACGCTTTCACAACCAGATCACTAGGTGTGCAAATCACTCCGCGAGTATCTAACTTCATCAATGCTTTCTTCGGAAGAACATTGAGTGACGACCCTGTGTCCACCAACACGTGAGACATAATCATTCCCCTACACTCTATCGAGATGTGCAGAGCGCTATTGTGGTTCCTCCCCTTCGGCGTCAGCTCCAGGTCAGTAAACCCTAACCCATTTCCAGCATTCACGTGGGCTACGACCCCTTCCAACTGGTTTACCGATATTTCCTGCGGTACGTACGCGGCATTCAACACCTTCAGCAGCACGTTGCGGTGTGCCTCAGAACACAGCAATAGGTTCAGGATGGAAATCATCGAGGGTGTTTGATGGAGATGATCCACGATCTTGTAGTCACTCTTTTTAATCAACCTCATAAATTCCTCGGCGTCTTTAACAAGTAAGTCTTTTTCTACCCCACGAGGGATCTCTTCAACGACTTTACTCTTCCCTTTATCAGTTGCATCAGCTTTGTCCGCTTTGTCCGCCACGACCTCAGGTGGTGCAAACACTCTTCCGCTACGAGTGATTCCGCTAACGCTCACTAGGTTTTCCACAGACGACCCAAACGGTTCTAGTTCCAACTTTTGTCCGTTGCAGTAGACCTCTGCCCCATAATGCCATGGGACAACATTAGTGCTTTCGAACGGTATCGGCCCAGCCTTGGTGATGGTAATCATGGGCGGCCTGGGTGCAGAAATAGTTATCATCTGGCGAGGGATGGTGATGGTGGCAACCTCATCATCTTGCTTCAGCATTACCTCTCCCGATCCGCTCTCGGCCCTTCGGCTAAATTGCAGGATTCCTTCCGTCATCAGACTTTGAATCCCCTTTATCAACTGCTCACACCGGTCAGGACTAGTCGCACAGCCCATACACAACTCTCTACAACCTGGAAAGAAATCCCTTTTCATCAGCTTAGCTTTAACGAAGCTAAGCGGTGTCTTCAGATCTCTGACGTCAGTCAACAAATCCAAATTCTCGTCCTCAATAATGGCATTTACTCCACCTCCCCTATGATTCGGCATAGGGTTCTTCGTGACGTTTGGCACATTATCTGAGAAGTTGATGATCTTAGCGTCCACCATGTCCTGCACCTTATGCTTGAAGGATTTGCAATTCTCTATTGTGTGGCCAGGTGCCCCTGAGTGAAACTCACAAGTTGCATTCGCGTCATAACCTAGCGGAGGTGCCCCTGTCAAGGGAGCCAGGGTTCTCTTCTGGATCAGCTGCAACTGGAGCAAAGTCTGTAACAGCTGCGCATAAGACATGGACGGTGTCTCGAGGTGACGGCTCGACAGAGGTGCCCGGTTCTGATACTTTCTGTACCCTTATTGATTCGGCTGCTGCTGCGGCTGCTGTGGCTGTTGAACTGCCGGGATAGTTATGCTGGCCACCTGCTGGTGAGGGCCTTTACCCTTCCTTCGAGCGTTGGTCACGGCGCTCGTTTCTCCTTCCCGTCTTTTGCCACCATAAGGTTTCTTTTCGCCTCCTCCAACTGAGGATGAATCACCTTGAATTTTCCCCAGTTTGATCCCATTTTCAATGTGCTCACCCGTGATAATGAGATCTGAGAAGGTTCCAGACATACCGCTGACCAATTTCTCATAATAAACCCCTGGGAGGGTGGCTACGAACATTTGCACAAGCTCGCGTTCAACCATCGGCGGTTGAACCCTAGCTGCCAATTCACACCACCGCTGGGCGTATTCCTTGAACCCTTCATTGGTCCTTTGCGACAGATTCTGCAATTGGACTCGGTTCGGAGCCAAGTCACTGTTATATTGGTAGTGGTGCACAAATGCTTCAGCAAGTTCCTTCCACGTGCGCACACTGGTAGGTTCAGACTCATGTACCATTCGAGGGAGGGTCTGGACAGACTGTCCTGAAAGAAGTGCATCAGCAACTTCTCGTCCTTAGAATGAGCGGACATTTTTCGGTAGTATGATCTCAGGTGGATGCGAGGGCAAGTGGTTCCCTTGTACTTTTCAAAGTCAAGTACCTTGAACTTGGGAGGCACCTTGAAATCAGCAATCAGTCCCAACTTGGACATATCAACACCCAGGGTGTTCTGGTTCTCGATATTCCTCATCTTATCCTCGAGTGCCTTGAACCTTAGCCGTGCTTCAGCAGTCAGCTCCCCTTCAGCACCTCTCTGAGAGAACACATCGTCTTGACGGTCTTCTAACCATGGCTGAGGCCCGAACAGATTTCCAACACCCGCGTTGCCGTTGCCCAGTCCAACATTGACGTTAGCTTCAACATTCCCATTACCAACGCCCGTCGTATTACCGTTGAGTCCCATATTAGCTATCACATTGCCGTTGGCACTGCCATTCCCCCCGGTCACGGGGATGCCATTCTGAGGAGTTTCAACTGGTGGAGGGGTAGGCACGGTCCCACCATGGAGTACGCCATTGCTATCAACCCTTGAAATCAGAGGCTGAACCAAGGTTCTGAGCTGATCCTGGCCATTGGCGACCGCTTGCATGAGCTCCATGAAGCGGTCCATTCTTTCGCGGAGTTCTTGAACATCAGTTTGCACTTGCTCCATGATTCTGGTTTGATTTGCTCTGGTCGGATAGCGGTGGATGGGTCTCTGATCAATCCTGGAACAACCTGAAACAACCTGAAAACACAAAAGGGTTAGGAAAAACGACAAAGTGCTCGTTATGCAAATGCTTCATGCAAATGCAAACGTGTGTCTGTGCGGTAGGGAGATATCCCCCGATCCTAGTGCCTGAGTGCCAGTGCTGATAATAAGAAGTCTGAGTCCAGTCATGGAAATAACATCTCATATAAAGAAGGCCCATCAAGGCACGTCACTGAGTACAAGCAGAATCAATAGCATGACCTCGACCAACAAGCCTGGTAATGGTCAGCATACAACAATGATCACAACAAAAGGAATACAAATAGTCAAGCACGGCCACGGGCGCGAAACTCTTCTAACAACCCCTTCGTTTCTGGATGATCAGGCCGAGTGAGCAACCCTTCGACGAGTAACTCCCTCTGCATAATGGTGTACTGAAGACCTTCGACCGAATCTTCCCATGCTCCTTCGCCGAAACAATCTTCTAGCTTCCGCTTCTTGGACTCAAACGTCAGTTTGCGCTCCTTCAGGTTAGCAAGAGCTTTGTTGAGCTGGCCTTCAGCGGCATATCTGCGAGCGGTTTCTTCATCAAACCTCTTCTCATTAGCCCTCACCTGGGCTTTCAGCTTGGAAATCTGTTGCATCAACTTATCCTCCCGCTCTTTCCTGTTGGCTAGGGAGGCCTTCCAATGCTGGTTAAATTTGGATATCCTCCGATACGCTTCGTCCAAGTGCTGCTTCTTCGTGGCCAGCACATCGTTGACAGCTTTGAAGTCTCGACCCATGCGCTCGCGCTCAGCTATCTGCTTAGTCAAATCTGTCCTCAGCTGGTTCACCAGCTCGGTCTGCCTCTTGAAGGAATGAACGGCTTCGCTTCTCTCGCTTCTGAGTTGTGCCAATTCTTTCTCCAATTCTTCATTTTCCCTCTTCAATTCATCTCTCTCAGCTAACACCTGATTATGCTGCTGAATGGGCACGGTGGTAGGCTCTTCAATCACTGGAGGGCTTTCTGGCTTGGCAGGAGGGAACGGCATCCCTATAGCATCTGCTCTGGCTCTGATCCCCGTCACATACGGAGCGTAGGCTTGACTATTACTTTTCCCCAGCAATGGTTTTCCTCTCTTACTGATACCATTCCAAGCGCGCTGAAGCTTAGATAACATATCCCCCTCTAAAAGACCAGTGAGGTACAGAGATCCCTGCACCTCTTCATCCTTCGGCGGAGCTCTCAAAGCATAAGAAAACTGTCGGACCAGCAGAGATGGATTATAGTTTATGCAGCCCTTCCTGCCTATCAAAGGCACGTTCGGAAACCCGCTGCAGCTGAAGATAATCTCGGTACCCAACCTATCTCTCTCAAACCAGTCAATATCCTCCGTTGATAGACTCATCAGACGCTCGAACCACTCAGTTGTAGCTGCAGACGAAGCAAAGGGACCCCTCTTGGGTAGATGACTATCAAGCCATTTATAAAGCAAGGGCACACAGCACGAGACATTCTTACCCCTTCTGTTCTCGTTTTTGTAGTGGATGGAATGTTAGACATCTCCTATCAAGGTAGGGACTGGATTCCCTGATGCAAAAATGTGAAAGGCGTCGAAGTCTACAAAGTCAGGCATATTGGGGAACAGAATGATGCCATATATGCACAGAGCGAGAATGGCGTTGAACACGACCCAACATCCGTCTTTGGCGCACTGCTGAGCTTTTCCCACCAAGAACTGCAAGGAGAAACCGGGAACCTTGTTCCAACTAGACAATACCAACTCGGAGGCATCCAGATGAAGTGACGGAGCTAGACTAGCCAGATTAGGCTCAGCATCCATATGGACAAAGGGCATCTGACTCTTGATAGGCACACCTAACAAATCAACATACTCCTCTAGTGTGGGTGCAAGAACAAAGTCCTGGAAAGTAAATCATCTCAACGGAGGGTCGTAGAACTGCAGCAGAGCGTGCAACCCATTTAACTCAAACACAGAGGGTTTACGAACCAAACTGAGAAATTTACCGTAAGACTTTCTGAATTCATCTCTCACAGAATCATCTGCCAAAGCAATCAAACCAGTCAGCTGAACAACATCAGGAGTGGGGAGCTTGTAAGCCACGGTCTTCCTCAGAGAACCCATGATAGCACAATAGAAGGCAAGAAATCCTGAATCGGGGGAAACAGTACCTGCAACACAGACACACGTTAATGAAATGCAAATGGGTATGCAAAGCAATGTAAAATGTAATCATGCAGCAGGAGATCAAGACAATTGCGTTGTTGAGGAGATGAAGGTGAAGATTATGTATCAACAAAATCATAATACTGCTCTGTCAAGAACAACCCTATCTCTGATAATAAGAAAATCCTGGTATCGGACCACAAATCTGCTCTGTCAAGAACACACATATCTGATAATAAGGACCTTTGATACAGGACCAAAACTCTGCTCTGTCAAGAACAAACATCTGATAATAAGGACCTTTGATACAGGACCGAAACTCTGCTATGTCAAGAACAAACATCTGATAATAAGGACCTCTGATGCAGGACCAAAACTCTGCTCTGTCAAGAACAAACATACATCTGCTGATGATATCCTCTGATCCCAACCATAAACCTGCTATGTCAAGAACAAATACACATCTGCTGATGAGATCCTCTGATACCAACAAAACTGATTCACTATCAAGAAAACCAGGAATTCTGAAGGTTAAGGTTTCCTGCAACAAACCGAACCCTACTCACAGGTATGGACCTAAACTGACACAAGTTCGGCATCCTATGCGGTTATCAGCGTCACAGACATTCAAGAGGGGTGATACGATACCCAGAAGGTGTGACATCACCAGCTCATGAAGCGGCCTCACTCGGCTGAATCCCAAATGATCGGTCCCCAGAGTCGACAATCCTCCAAACCAACAACCCCCTCAACCCAAAGGGTTGAAAAAGAAGTCAACCGGGAGAACCTCGTCTGAGCGTGGATTTCATGAGACACTAGTGTCTGCCAAGCAAGTACGCGCCCACTAAAGCAGTTACAATTTCATAACTGCAAGTTCATCTTCATGGCATTTCCATCTTCAACTTACAAAATACTAAACATGGTATTCTTGCCAAGACTAATGCTTCACCAAAGTACAAAAAAATATTCTTTACCTTCAAGAGGCTATGAGCATAGATTCATTTTCGTGCCAAGACAACTCATGATCGTTCCTATTCCCAATCAGTTTGCAACCTCCTCATTTTAGGTCATCATGGATGTCTCTCATCCCGATCACTCTCGTATACCATGAAAAGAAATAAGCCAAGAGTTAGTACATGATGAGTTTAATTCATAAGAGGAAATTCATGGCAAGGCATTACAAGAGTAAAGTACCTAAAGGCTATATGCAGATACAGTACTAAACAACATGGTTTGAAAGTTTCAATCATAGCCACATGATTTCCAAGGACAAGGTATAATTCAAAAGCAAGCAAATATGGTGCACCTAGAAATGCACATGTCAAACATAACCAATGTTGTTTGCGTGCTACCACAAATGATTTCCTATGCACATCAATTCAAATTTCACAAAATTTTCAAGTAGGGACCACCTGAGCTTCTAGAAAGCAGAATAGGACAAATTTCACTAACGAATTCCATTCCACTCTCAAAGAAATCCCACAAAATCAGGGGATGAGCAACAAAAAAGTTCCACATCACCCTCGTTTTCTAACAGATTCACAATAACAACAAAAATTCACACATCCTATATATACACATTCTGGTTCATTCACAAAGGACCTGGAAAAAAAACTCTAACACGTTGCAAGATTATCACTCAAATCTACATTCTAAAAATATCATATCCATATCTAATAGAGATTCACATTGAAGCTCTACCTGACTGAGATTAAAACCACATGCAAAACACAGTAAGAAACCAATTCCCCACTGTCGCTTCCGCGAAAATAAGGTGCCGGCAAAACAGAAGAGTCGCCACCTTTCGTTATTTATGCCTCAGAACGGGAAAGGAAACGATCGGAAAAACCTGATGAAAAGGTATAAGACAAGGTCATCGCAACCATTGTCTGGGTTCGAGAGTCGGTTACGCAAGGGGAATGTATTAGCACCCCTCACGTCCATCGTACTCGATGGGATCCATGCTTGTTGTGTTTACTGGACGATTTGGTTTTATCTATCTACCTATCAAGGCTGGCTTAAAAAGAAAAGAAAATGACTCGGCAAAGCGTCGCGCTCTATGCCTACGTATTCTCATCAGAGAATGAGAAATCAGAGTCAACGTAGTTCGACTAACTACGGGTTACGGGGAAGGTGGCTCGCCAATACGTCAGTATTGTGCCTACGTACTCTCAACAGGTATGAGAGATCAGAGCTTACGTAGTTCGGGATAATACGGATTACGGGAATTCAGATTCATCTGTTTTATCGAGTAGGGTTAAACAGCAGTTCCAGCAGTTAGGGACAAAGCCTGTTTGCGGTGGCGCTGAAGCTTAACGACACTCTTTTCTTCAGAAAAGCTTCCTTTGAATTATGGGCCCACGGGGCAAAAAGGTTTGAAGTTTGTTTTCTGTCTTTTACGGAAGAACTGTTTTTTATGGATGTTTGCAACTAGCATCACACTAGAGACTATGACCTGAGAGTGAATGTGTCGCATGTCACCCAAAGGGTGTCATACTAAACATCCAGACTGTTGAAAAGAAACTCTCCAACAATCCTTTCTCAGATAGCTTAAGGCTCGTAACGTACGACATCAGTTAACCTTTATTACGGTATTTTGATTTGTTTTGAGATGAGAAGAGAGCAGGCTCAACTAAAGAGAGACTATTAAGTCCTAATGTTGTCATGCCAAGGATTCATCCTATGGTTGAGGTTTGAAACAGGGAACTCCTAGAAGTTATCATGCATAGGTTTCGACCTAAAGTTCTAATCATCACTTCCTTATCAAAGGAAGTGAGATTCCTAGGGGATCATGTTAATGATAAACAGAAACAGATAAAGCATCAGCTTAAACAGTAGACGAATATACAGTAAACGACTATAAAATGCATGCAATGCAAGTGAGGGAGGAAATATGTGTGGGGCATCAGCCTCCACAAGCTCATCTCAACCTTAAGCCAGATATGAATAACTGTAATCATACAGAAGAAATGACATGCTATCAAGCAAAATAAAATAAACTGCAATCATACAGAGGAAATAACATGCTATCAAGCAAACACAAACCACATAGGCAAGGGAGCTGGGCTCTACCGAATACCCGCAAGCAAAGCCATACAGTAAAAATACAAGCAGAGGGAGCAACTCAACCTCTAGTACAATCATGCTCATAGCTTAAAGCAGTCTAAACATGAACTTATTCTAATGCATCAAGCAAATCACACAAGCCACATCAATACAGTTGCACAGAAAGAAAACAGATAAGAAAGAAAGCAGATCAACAGCTCCCACAGCTTCACAGCAAAGCTCCTCAGACAGCAGCTCAGTCTTCAGTCCTCAACTACTCTTCAGGGCCATCATCTTCAATAGCAAGTGTCAAATTGCTTCTTCAAGCTTCTAAGATACATCAAACATAAGTATCAACTTATTCTTTCTTCTTCAAGCTTCAGCTATTCAATAAATTCCACCTTCAGGCTTCACTCCTAACTGCAAGTATCAACTTGACTCCTTCAGGCTCTCAATGCATCAACATAAGTGTCAACTTGTCCTTTATTCTTCAAGCCTCAACCCTTCACTTAATCTCAATTGGATCTTCTTCACAAATATCAACTTGGTCTTCAAGCTTCAACTCTCTCCTCCTTACAAGTATCAACTTGCTCTTCATCTACAAGCTTCAGCTTCTTAGATTAATCTTCAATCACACAGCAGTATCAACCTCATCCTTCAATCTCCTCAAGCAAGGAACTCCATCCTCTAACAAGGGAGAAAGATTCATCTAACAAGAGCAAAGTTGGGATGATTGGTAGCAGAGTGAAGGCCAAAGGTCACCACTGAGCATCCTGTCATCAGAGAAAGGGACCCTCAAAGGTTCTACCAATTTGCAAAGAGCCATACATCCTACCAAAGGAGGGATGAGGCCTTTACAAAGGGACCTTACATCATAGGGAAGAATGGAAGTGATCAACATCATCCATGTTTATGAAGGAAGAGAATCTATCTGGAAGCTCTGCCTACAAAACCCTAATCTTAACCTAATCAAAACTACACCACAAGAAGGGAAGATCTTCAAATCCAAGCCTCTTCAAGCAATCCAATGCATCTTCAACTTGCCTCCATCATCATCCAAGAACAAGCAAAGCAAAACCCTAATCTAAGGGAACTAAAGAAGTTAATCTAGTTGAATTAGTGCATTAGAATCATCTAAAACTAGCACCTAAACTAAAATCACTCAAAAATAGTAAACTACCTTATAAATTTCTACAAAAATTCCTAAGGGATCCTAATTCAATTAAGAATGCCTCATACAAAAACCAGGGACTAAATCATCTATTAAGTCCTAAAATTAAGTCCTAAATCCAAAGGTATCAATCATAAACCCTAAAAATGGAGCTTCTAAAGGTTTCAACCTAAACTACCACCTATGTTCATCACAAAAATGTGAGAAAAATCTATGGGGATCATGCATATCTATGCTAACTACTCACAAAAAATCAAGATCAAAATCATCACCAATCAATCACACAAAATTCCACAACATCAAGTATCAAACATGATTATTTTAATATCAATTAAAATGTAAAAATCAGAAAATGCATGAAATAAAAATATTTTTTATCTAAAAAATACTAGACCCTATCATGAATCTAATTCAAAAAGAATGGAGTCAATTGAGCTATTTTCCCATTTTTTATGATTTTATCAAGAACCATGAATAAAATGAAAAAATAAAGAAAATCAAAATAAAAATGACAAGACCACGGTGCAGATAGTAATGAAAATCAATTCAATTCATGGATTGGGCCATCAGGGGGTGTGGGTAGCGCTTGGATCCTTAAGCCCAAAATCAGCAACTAAATGAAATGATGCGTTTCATTAAAGTTCAGACTCTTCACAAAATGAAACGCACGCGTGGCCGTTGGATGGGGGTCCTAGTCAAAGTCCACCCTTGATCTGATGGCTATCAAGTCATCTTCTTCCTTTTGAATCCCTGCAACTCAGGTCACCTACGCGCCCAAAACCACCGCCGGTGACTTTCTCCGGTCACCATTCCACAACCCTAGTTCAACATAGAGTCCACCATTGGCCACAATCCCTTAATGAAACATGTCCCAAATTTCCTCACGAATTCATTCATGCCCTTAATTCAACCTAAATCCTCAAGATTCGCAAGAACCAACTCTCAACCGAAAATGGCAACATCCCTAATTGGTCACTAATTCTCAAATTAATGATCTGAAATCCTTCCTACACCGTTCTACAATGCATCTAACATCCTAATTCCTATTGATTCTAACTAAAACAAGCCAGAGATCAAAGGTTACCAACCTGACAATTTCGCGTGCACAGAAGTAGCAAGACCTCAAATCAAGCCCTCAAATGCTCCAGACTCCTTCAGTGAATCACTCCCAAGCTTCTGTATGCAATAGAATTGATTAAAATGGCTTCAATTCTTGGATTCGAATCTGAGTTGAAGGTGGAGAAATCTGAGCTCAAGAACACCAATCAGCCACAAATTCCCTTTGATTATGATCTGGAATCATTCCCTAGCATCCATGGAAGAGATTGCAATCAAGAAAATGGGTGGAAAGTGAGTGAAATGATGTAACCCAATTCAGTTGCAAGCAATGAAGTTTCAATCTCAATCTCTGCTCTCTCCTTCAATCATCACCAAAAAATGATCTGAACCACTTCTATTCCATATATAGAGTGTGTAGGGATGATCTAGAAAGCTCTAGATCCTTCCAAGGAGAAATTCAATCTCTCATGACATGAGAAGTTCACTTATATGCCATGGTGTGCATAATCCTGTTAACATCTTGAAATCAATCCCATTCCCTTCAAATTTCTCCCCTAGTGACATTTTGGAAGTGTTTGGCTTGCAAGGGACCTTGATTATGCCTTGCATTTTGGTTTTGCAAATGTTACTTAAGATGTAAGTAACTACTTTTCAAAGCAAGTCCACAAATTAGACCTCAATTCAAAAATGTGGCTAAACCAATGTTCTTAAAATGCTTTTTAGAGTCAAAATGACCTATTACATGCCTTGGTTTGGATGTGTAGATCAAAAGTATCAATTTCCAACTTTGGTTCATTTAACTTATACCCTCTTTTTAGGTCATTTTTGCAACTTTGAGCCACAAGCAAATCCAACATCTCATGACATCTTGACTAGCCTTAAAACATCATTTTGAAAAAGTTTGATGTTGAACATTTTCTCATTTGAAGCTTGGAAATGGGAGTTATGGCCTTATGGTTGAAATGACCTGTAATCTCCAAATGACCAAAATGCCCTTGACTTGTCAAAGCCATAACTTGAGTTCTACAAATCCTATCAAGGACTTCTAGTACTCTATAGAAATCTAAGAGGATAAGGAACAACATTAATGTTGACCAAAAGTTCATAGGAATCATCCTTCTAGGGTAAAAGTTTCATGCAAGTTGGGTAACTTTCAAGCCCCCAAATTCACATACCTCAGATGACCTGTAACTTGTCAAAGTCATAACTTGAGTTCTACAAATCTTATCAAGGACTTCTAGCACTCAAATTAAAGCTAAGATCATGCTTTACAACATTCATGTTAGGGGGCAAGATGAGATGACAATCACATCTTGAACTAAATTGCCTTGAAGATAGGGGTCAAACTAGGGGATTTTACACTGTCAAACCTTAGGAACCCTAGCTTGAAACTTCTCAAACTCTTCAATCATGATGATTTGACCTTGGAATCATCCTTATAACATCTCAATTCATCAATCCATGATCACATGGCTCTTAGATTAGGTCTCAACCTTGTTCAAATCCTCCGTTGACTTAGGGTTGACCCAGTCAAACCCTAGCTGCACCAATCATGGTTGAGGCTTCTTAATCTTGCACAATGACCTGTCTAGGCCTCAAAGTGATCTTTAACACTTCTCATGAGCTCTCTCAAGACCTCAAGTCCATCCTCATGGTCTCAGAATCATCTGATGGCTCCCCTCAACTCTCAAGTTAGGAGGCACACACTCTTGGTTTCAACCACTCTCTCTGAGGATCTTTTAACTTCTCTGACAAGGATATCAACCCTTAATCATATGAACAACCTTCTTAGCTAGCTTCAAACTCTTGTGTAGCCTTTGATTGGTAATCATACCTCTTGATCTCCTGCATACATGTCAATGAAATGCAAATGATAATGCTAATGTGAATGAAATGAAACATAAGCTAGGTAAAGAAATGTTGGGCAAATTTTGGGGTGCAACACCCACACATAGAAGCAGTGAAAAACAGAAGAAGAGAAGAAGAGATATCAAACGCATAAGAAAGAAAGCTAAGGCAAAATTATCTGAACACTCTCAAGGGCTCGTTTGGAGAAGTTCTTCAAGAGGTACCTTATAAGCTTCATTTCTCCTTAAACTGGGCTTTGTTGCATGTTGTCTACATCCTGAGTATTGCAGCTTGTTTATTGTGGTGTTAATTTGTTTTATTTTGTTGAGTTTAGTTATTAGGCTTAGATTGGTAACAACTTCAATCTAAGAGATTGAAGCTGTTTTAGTGAAATCAAGCTTCTGATTTGGATTTAGGAGGAGAAAATAGGTAGAGTTCATGTAGGGTTGTGTGGTTGTTGACCGGAGAAGGACGGCGATGGCTGATTGGTAAAATAGCAAGTGTACTATTTTGCCAATGTAGTAATAAGAGGGAAATTCCCCGAATATCAATCTCAAGGACTGCGTAGGAAATACAAGCTCTATAATAATTCAGTTGAACAAAAGCACTTGGGATTTTAAAATTGTTTACTTTAATTATAAAAATATTTACAAGTAACAAAGGGAAATTGACTAAGTGGTTTTAAGATATATGAGTAACACGCTAGGGGAAGCGTGTGATCCGACTCAGTAATAACTCTGAATTAACACTGCAACAACTTATTGTAACTAACGAATTACCGATTCTTTAGAATGTTTAATCCTAAGTCCTTAGTGAGAAAACCTTTAATCATTTACCCTAATTCCTATGTCCATAGAGAATTATAAATTACATTAAGCAATTAATCATCAAGAATATTTCGATCCCTATAGGGTATCCCTAGTCCTAGGTGATATCTACTACAAAATGATCCAAAGCAAAACATTAACAACGGTGGTCCAGCCTAATCGTTAATCAAAAATCAAACTCTCTTTGTCCGATAGGGCAAGCATTAAGAATAGCTAGAGATCAAATAAGTTATGAAAAATAAAGGAATTGTTATTGCAATACTAAAATCAGAGTCATTACAGATTCAAATTAGCGACACCCCAAGCATTGGGGGATTTAGCTACTCATAATATTCGAAGAAAATACAAAGTAAAAACTAGACATTACAAGATAATAGGATTCTTTAATCTTCAATTTCTTTCGCTCATGAAAACTTTCAGTTCTCTAATCCTCTTGATCTCAACCGCCATTAGGCTAAGTAACCGGGTGAGGGTTACCCAACTTAGAAGTACCAGTTGTCTTTACCGTCATTATTCATCATTTTTTGGTGCCATAAGTTATTCTCTCAATCAACTTTATCCATGCAATTCTCTTTAATCATGCCGGACTATCACTGTGAACTAGTCGGGGAATACTTCTCAAATCCAAGTACTATGACACAAATCTACACATTGAACTCGTTACCTTACTTCGGGGAATCTAGGGTGTTCAGGTTATACCTCAATCTCCAAACTTTCCCAAATTCCCTAGTTTCAAATTTTCTTCCCTCAAACTCTATATACTTTCCTGACTACTTCACACATCATAGTATTCACGAGAAAAAAATTTACGGTCCTCATTCGGGGAGACTTCAAAGCGATTTTTAAACAAAAGCACAGCAACACAATTAAAAATACTTAAAATGAAAACTCAAAATAGTAAATCCTCCCTCAAACTTGAACTAAACATTGGCCTCAATGTTTTTGAACAAGAGAGAAAGAGATGTAACTTACAGAGATCCTTACTGAGGAGTTGGAGGGTAGTGCAACACCCTAGCTTGCACTTATAAGGTCTCGTTTATTATCTGCAAACGAAACAAAATAAAAACAAAAAAAACAAATGCTCAATCATTAAAAATGTGAGTTTCCTCTCACACAGGGCTTCGCTTAACGTCACATGGCTCGACGGATCACTCCTCATTGTTATGGGGGACATCTCAGCTTCCACACTTTGTTGCTTGACCTTTCCGCAAATAAGGACCGGTCAGGTTCAGAGATAAATGCAACTCTGTGTATCAAATCACATCTCACTTTTCTATTCTTGACTCCTCGAATGAATTCTGGAGTCTCACTATGTGCCTTAGACAATTGAGATATTGCAGCCTAATTGATTACACCAGAGACTTTTTTAGGACATGGTTTTGAACTTTTGCCATTTTCACTATTTTGATCATTCCAATTGAAGGTTGAATATCTTCATCTTTACCTTGCTTCTTGATGTCCAATACTTTTAACGTTATTTCTTCATCAAAAGATTTCAAGGTTAGAGTACCTGTTTCAATATCAACATTGCACCGACTATTAATCAAGAATGGTCGGCCAAGTATGATGAGGGTCTCTTCATCTTTTGGGATATCCATAATCTCAAAATCAACTGGGAAGGTAAAGTTATCAATCGTCACCAGTACATCCTCTGCTAGCCCATATGACCTCTTAGTCGCGTGGTCGACAAACTTCAATTTTGTTCCCGTATTGCTCACTTTTCCAATACCCAGCTTCTTGAAAATAGATAAAGGCGTGAGACTCACACTAGCACCAGAATCAATGAGGACCTTCTTGAAAGTTCTACCTTTTATAGTACAAGGGATTGCTACAGGTCCAGGGTCTTCCCGCTTGATGGGGATTCTCCTTCCTTGTGATATTTCCCTACACTGCTCAGTTGAAATTTTCTGCTCCTCACCCATTATTCTTTTTTTCCCTATTACCTCTTTCATAAATTTCTTGTACAAATTCATTTGCTCGAGTGCTTCAAAGAACGGCATATTGATTTCTATCTTTTTGAACATCATGCTAAAATTTTCAAAGTCTTTCTCCTTTTGATCCTTCTTTGTAAATCTCTCATGGTACGATAGCTTGATTTTTTGTTTAACCTCCTCTTTCTTTTTTCTCTTTAGTTGGATTCACATATGGTAAGGCTCTTTCTGGTTCTTTCCCGTTTTTTCTCACTTCAAGCTCATATACACTGGTACTTATTTGTTTCTTTTTCTTCCTCTTCTTCCACGACTCTCTGACTTCTTGTGGTGACAACATTAACATTCTCATGATTTTTTGGATTCGGTACTGTCGCGCTCGGGAGGGTTCCTTGAGTATGCATGGAGAGTTATTGGGCTATTTGTCCCATCTGAAGCTCAAGATTTTTTATAGCAGATGTGGTGTTCCTCTGGTTGTTTCGTGTCTCTTCTTGGAATTGAATATTATGAGTTGCCATCTTTTCAATAGCTATTTTCCATTCTGCTTTCCGAGGAGCTTGTTGCTACTGTTGATATTGAGGTTGATTATGATCTTTCCAAGAGAAGTTAAGATGATTCTTCCACCCTAGTGCAGTAAAATGTGGTCCACTACAAATCTCACAACTTACAGCTTGGATAGGTTGAACTTGAGCCACGGGTTGAGGAGTTACATTCATTGCTCTAAGCATTCTTTCTACTTCAGATTTGATTTGATCTTCCATTTTCACAACTTGAGTAGCCATCTTCAAATCAATGGTTCCTTCCGGTTTACTCACACTACAGTCATACAGTTCCAAGTGCTCACTTGCAACAATGACTTCAATGATCTTCTTAATACCAGTGGTTGTTGTAAAGTTTGATGAGCCATCAGTTGTTGTATCAATTAGTTGCTTAGTCTTCATCTTGAGACCATTCGCAAACATTTGCATCTGTTCAGTTTGGTCCAGATTATGAGTAGGACATGCAACTAATAACCGTTTGAACCTTTTATACACATCTCCCAATGATTCTCCCTCCTTCTGTTTAAAATTCATGATATCATATCTTTTACGAATATATATAAAGGCGGGAAAATACTCATTAAGAAAGGCCTTCTCCATCTCTTCCCAAGTAGCAATACTTCCTGCGAGTAACGAGTAAAACCACTCTTCAGCATCTTCAGAGAGAGTGAACGGAAGCATTCTTAATTTTTTTGCTTCATCAGTATGCCCCTCTATCTTGAGATTAGTGCTCATAGTCTAAAATCTTTGTAGATGTTTGATGGAATCTTCATTAACCTTTTCGGTGAAAGGTTTCCTCTCAAGTTGGTTGATAGTGCTCGGATGCAATTGGAAATTTGCCACATTCACCGGTTGGTTTACAATTGTTAACGTACCAGCCGGTGCATTAGCCCCACCATAATAACCAAATAGTCTCTCTGCTGGTGGAACTTCAGCCATTGTCATAGTATCTCTATCTGAGTCTGAACCTGAGTCAGAATGCTTTGAATGAACAAAGACTTTTTCTTCTTCTGGTGCTGGCGCTGAAGGTTCTACTTCTGAACCTGCCAGTCTTGCTTGTCTACGCCTCGCGTCTAGAGTTCTTTCGATCTCTGTGTCAAAAGAAAAATTAGCTGAGGATTCTCCTCGCATAAAAATGTTAGGCGCAGATTAGTAGTAACAGAATGCAAACAATAATAATAATAATAATAAAATTTTGGTCGTAGAACAACAAAATTTCAATTGAGTTACAATTAACTTATATTTCGACAGTCCCCGGCAACAGCACCAAAAACTTGATCAGTAAAATAGCAAGTGTATTATTTTGCCAATGTAGTAATAAAAGGGAAATTCCCCGAATATCGATCTCGAGGAATGCGTAGGAAATACAAGCTCTATAATAATTTATTTGAACCAAAGCACTTGGAGTTTTAAAATTGTTTGGTTTAATTATAAAAATATTTGCAAGTAACAGAGGGAAATTGACTAAGTAGTTTTAAAATATATGAGTAACATGCTAGGGAAAGTGTGTGATCCGACTCAGTAACAACTCTGAATTAACACTGCAACAACTTATTATAACTATCGAATTACCTATTCTTTAGAATGTTTACTCCTAAGTCCTTAGTGAGAAAACCTTTAATCATTCACCCTAATTCCTATGTCCATAGAGAACTATAAATGAAATTAAGCAATCATTCATCAAGAATATTCCTGTCCCTATAGGGTATCCCTAGTCCTAGGGGATATCTACTAATGAATGATCCAAAGCAAAGCATTAGCAACGGCGGTCCAGCCTAATTGTTAATCGAAAATCAAACCATGTTTTACCGACAGGGCAAGCATTAAGAATAACTAGAGATCAAATCAGTTATGAAAACAAAGGAATTGTTATTGCAATACTAATACCAGAGTTATTACATATTCAAATCTGGGACATCCCCTAGCATTAGGGGGTTTAACTACTCATAATATTCAAAGAAAATACAAAGTAAAAATTAGACATTACAAGATAATAAGATTCTTTGATCTTCAAATGCTTCCGCTCATGAAAACCTTCAGCTTCCCAATCCTCTTGATCTCTCGAATCTTGATCATGTAAATCTTCTCCAGTCAAAAAAGTCCCTTTTTCCTTTTCAAAATATGTCCTAAATACTCCCAGGTCCAACACAGTCACAGGAAAATACCCAAAACACCCATAGGAATCACAAAGGACACAAAATCAAAAAAATTAGAAGATGAAGCGCTTCAGCCAACACGGGTTGTGTCAGCTGACACGGGAAGCCGTGTTGCCCCCCTGGATGCCTGATATAAATAATGCATACTCCAGACTTGCTGACACAGGTCGTGTCAGGTGACACGGACACCCGTGTCAGCCTACTATCTAACTCTCAACTTTCATTCTCTTGGCATCCTCCTGACACGGGTGGCCGTGTCAGGCCACTGTTTCCCTTCAAAAACTCTTCTGAATTCCTGTTGTTTTTCTTCATTTTTGCTCTGGTTCTTCTTGATTGCTTACCTGAACCTAAAAACAATGGAAATACCAAACCAACGTATAAAATGCGATAAAAGGAAATAAAATGCAACTAAACATATAAGACGATTAACTAAAACCAATGGTAAAATAACGTATAAAAATTACTGATCAGTGGCCACCACGCGCCACCGTCTTCTCCGGCGAGAGAGGACTCCGGAGACCTCTGAAGTTGCAGAGAAGGGTATATTGAGAGAGAAAGAACGGAGTGGAATGGGAAATTAGGTGAAATGTTTCAGTTTTTTCATTTCTATTGTTTTGATAAGCGCCTTTGTTGGATTTGTGTTGGGTAGCGCAGCCGGTTACATTTGTCATCGTCCTTGACAAGTGTCACCAAGAAGTGGCATCCTCCTGGTTCCCATGTGCATGCGTACCTTGGCTTACCATGCATCCTCACTTAGTGGCCATTAGATCTTAGTCTAGGTTGACTCAGTACTTGATCAACGCACCAAATTCGCTTGGGAAGTTAAGGCTGACTGAGGGTCTATGACAGACCCCCTAGTGTGGACCATCAGTGGTTCATAGGCATAGGTCATCACTATCCACACCCCTAGAATTCCTCACATTTCCTGGCCCACTTTCTTTTTTTGTTTTTTATTATTTTCTTTTTCTTGTTTTTATTTATGTTATTTTATAATTTAGTTTTTATTTTAAATTTTATGTTATATTGTTATTAAAAAATGCAAAATATTTTCTTAACTTAAATGTTTTTAATTAATTTTATTAAAATATTTTATTTAATATTAATGGATCTATTAAATGATTAGTTTAATCTATTAAATGATTAGTTTAATAAATATTTGATTTTAATTCAATTAATTATCTTAAATTAGTTTCTCTAATTCTAAATAATTCAAAAATATGTTATTTTAATTTTAATTGATTTTTTTATATTAATTATTCTATTTACATTAGTTTAATTATTTAAGTTTAGTTATTCACCTTTTCTTTAATTCTAAGAAAAACTAAAAATACTTTTTAAAGAATTCTTAGACGTTTACTTAATATTAATCAACTATTTAAGGTTTACCTTAATTAGTTATTTTCACTAATTTTTAACAAAAATCCAAAACATTAATTTGTGCTTAACTTACTAAGTTAATTAAGTTGACATGTCTTGACTAACATCTTTAGCCCTTTTGCCTAATTTATAGTTGTTTGTGTGATGTTTGATTTTATTTGTGCTTATACACTTTGCTCTTATGCTTGATATCATGCCTTGATTCTCTTTATGTCATTCATCATATGCTTATTCAAACCTCATTTTCAAACTAATATCTTGATTTAAAATCAAGTCATTTTCAAACAACTTGTAAGTCGATTGTTTTCACGATCGCCATTAACCTCACATAGCCTTCTCTTGGGCTTTATACAACGATACTTGTTGCACATTTTACACTCTTGTTTGTAGGTATATGTGTGATTGGTTTAATTTAATTATGGCTTGATATTATCCCCATTTGAGCAAATGTATCCCTCTCCCACGAGATGTAATGCTTGTTATCGCTTAGATAGTTTAGCACAAGATTAAAATCAACCCTTTTTAAAGGAACAAATAAACTTGATCTAACATCAAGTGTTTTTGAAACAAACCCAACTGATCACTAACTCATTCTCAAGTATACTTGATCCACATATCAAGTCCCATTGCCTATTTTGTAAGTCGAGCATTTTTGCCTCGCCATCGACCTTACCCTATACCAATAGAACCTCCCTTACATTAGTTAAAACCTCTATTCATTTCGCATGCAAATTCAAACCTCGATCAACATCGAGCATTTTATCAAAGTTAATCTAATAAACTTAACTATACTTAGACCATATTTCAATAAAGATGAAAAGAGAGTTGGAATGGAGCCTTCGGTTCCTCTCCTCAATTGTTTGGGACCGAGGAGTCTTTCTTAAGTTTGAACAATTATCTTCTCGAAAAGATTTATAACTCGACCACATCACACTATTTTACAATAAACAAAATCCAATCTATTGTCTCAATGCTTAGATGAAAAAGAGAGAGAGTCAAGCCTTTGACTCATTCTCCCGATTAGTTGGGCCTGAGGAGCCTTTCTTAAGCTTCGGGTAATCATCATTTGTAACTTACTCTAACTATATCAAAACTCTTTCATAATTAAGGGTGAAAAAGAGAGAGTCAGATCTTAGATTCACTCTCCCGATTACTTGGGCCCGAGGAGTCTTTCTTAAGTTTCGAGTGATCGTTATCCAATAAAAAATATCAACATATTAATTCAACTTCTCGCCATCGTGCGATTAAAACTCTTTTCAAAAGAACAGTGTTTAGTCCCCTCTAAACACTTGTTTGATAAAACAAATCAACCAACCGTAGTCTCACGAACTACGATGCTCTAACTTTCCCATTGCACGAGGGAATACGTAGGCACAAGGGCCCCAATCCTTGGCAAGCACCCTATCTTAAAACCACCCATTTCCCCTTAGAAGAGAATCCTTTAGAAGAAAACAGACAAACCTAGATAATTCTTTTCTCGAATCGAATCAAGAAGTTCCCGTTGAGTACAACGGGCGTAGAGTGTGCTAATACCTTCCCTCTTGTGTAATCGACTCCCGAACCTAGAATTTGGTTGCGATGAACATTTTCTTATCTTCTTAAAGGTTATATCGATATTTTCCTAGGCCTTCCTTGGAATGAATAAATTTTAGAGGCAAGTCTGTTCGAACGTTTTTTCCGTGTCCATCGCGAGGATCGTATTTTTCGAGGTACGGCAGATGGAGACTCTGTCGGGGAACATGCATTGCCCTATGCTAGAGAGAGTCAAACCTAACTTGACTCGATTCGTGAGAGTTAGATCTGTTTGTTTGTTTATCTTCTCTTTTTGTTAGTTTGCTTGTTTGTTTATTATATACTTGCTTGCTTATCCTTATTGTACCTGTCGCGGTGAGAATTGGATATCAAGCTATTAATTAACTTAAATCACAAATCGTTATTCACCACCGGTCTTTAATTTGTCCAAGGGAAGGGAAAAAGATCAAATAACCCATGAGTATGCAATGCAAAGCTAGAGAGTCTAAATTTCGGGGGTTGGTTAAACCTAGGGAAGATGCTAGAATCCTAAGTATTTGTAGTACTCTACAGGAACCTCTTCTTTTAATGTGTTATTTTTTGTTTTCTAAGGGTGAACCTAGGGGTTTGTTTCTAAGTATGCTCGCCAAGAAGTCGCATCCTGTGCCTACGTATCTTGACGGGAATGGAATCAGAGCATTCGTAGTTCCCCTAAAGGGATTGAGGAACCATTGACAGTTGGTCAAAGTTCCATGAGGGAGAAGGTTTATTTGATTGGTTCTAGGAGAAGAGATGAGTCGTCATCTTAAGGAGAATACTCGACTTAACCTCCACAAGCGTATCGAAGACGGTATTTGCGTCGTATTGAGAGAATGACTCTAACTCGGATATAATCGACGAGTATGCCACATACCTCTCTCAAGTAGAAAATATTCTACATCTTTTTCGATCACATTATGGGGTAGGAGAATTACATCTCGACTACATGGATGACTTATGTATAATTCTCTTGTGGGAGAAAAACGAAATTTAATATGATAAGTTATCTGAGTTAATATCCAAGAAGTATTAACCTAACTCTAACATAAGATCTTATCTGACATCAGATAGTAGATTCTAAATTCAAACGTTAAGATCGTCCAATTAAAAATTAATCATGAATTTAAACCAAGAATTAATCATATGTTTAAATTAAGAATAAATCAATAATTAAAAAAAACTAACATAAAAAAATAAAGTTACCCATTTAGTTTAACAATCCAGTTAATTTAAATTAATATAAAAATCCAAATTAAAATGTAAACCTAAATCCTTAATCAAAAGTTAAAACAAATTAAACCAACATAAGGGTTCAAATGAATAAATGGGTTGCAAATTAAAAGAGAATTCATAGGCTTATCTCGTGGGGCCCATTTAAAAGGACGTTGTGAGTTTCCAACTCAAAAGTCCAGCAAGTCCATCTTTCCCTCATCTTCCTCTCTCGATCGGTTTTTCTTTCCTCACCAAACGGCTGCTTCTGCATCATATGGCCATCCCTAAGCCAGTCTCTCTTTCTTCTTCTTCTCCGTTGCGATACTTATCATCATCTCGTCTCAGCTTTCTTCTCTTCTCGACACGTTTTCACACGAACTCGTCTCTCTCCTCTCTCAAAAGGTTTCTCCTGATCCAGAACGAATCTTCGCCGCGCCATAACTTTATTAGCGACGACTAAGAGGGGTTTTATGTAATTCGCCTCCCTCAACACACTCTCAAATGATTCGCTCTGACCTCGACTTCGTTTCGCGAATGTTCGAGATTGTCGCGACTTATACTATGGAATCGCAAAGAGATTGAAATGAAGACTTACCCGAAAATAGAATCGGGTATGATTTGAATTTTGTTTCTTTGTTGTTGCTACTGTTGTTGCGTCGATTCTTTTCCCTTGTATGTCGTTTCTTCTGGGTGTTCTCTGCTTTGTGCGTATCGTGATTTCAAAATGAAAACTCCTTGCCTTGTTATTGCTTCAAATGATGGTTTGCGTGCGTAATTTGTTACTAGTGTGTGTTGCTGTCCTGTTTGCCTATGAATTTTCTGCGTGATTGTGCCCTGTGAACCGTGCGACTCTTATACATGTATGTGAATTTTCTTATGTATGAACTTTCTGTCGTGACTCTTTCTCCCCTGCTATTCATGTATGGTGGTGTACTGATGACTCTCTCCTTTAATCTAATGTGTGTAGATGATGTCTCCACTGTAAATGTGTGTATTTCTATTCTGACTTTTGCGTATACTCAATTTCCTCTCTATTCGTCTGTGTTGCCTTCGCGTGGTGTGTGCGTGATCTGGTATTTTTTCTTTTTCCTCTGAGTTACTGAGTTTGTGTGATGTGCGTTGTTCCGACTGCTTGTCGCATTATCGGCGAGAATGCATTGTGAGGTTTTGTTCATGGATTTTGAATTGTGACTGTTTTTAATTTATAGACTTGCTAGCCAGAGTCTTATTCAAATGCATTTCAATTTTTGTCTGATCGTGTCGGTAGTTTGTTTTGGAAGAACACAAACCGCTGCAAACATGTCTTCGTGATAATAATATTGTTTCCTTTTAGATTTAAACATGTTCAAACATATGGTTTATTCTGATTAATGTTGTTATTTGTCTAATCGTAACTCTATGTCAACAAATGCAGGGCTGTCGAGTTTTTTCGAATCCGCAATCTCGAGTTGTACCGCGAATATGCATTCGAAATCCATTTAACATGATCCGTATACTAGCTTCTGTCATGCGAGGAGCAAGCTTTCGGCTCTTGGAATGCTATTGGTACCAGGCATTATGAAACCGTATGCTTATACGCACGATCTTCTTATTTAACTGGATAGGAAATAATTTTGACAGCCTCCCTCTTATATTATGAGCAGCAGCTGTAACGTCATTAAAATGTCCTTCCATTTCCCTCAATTTTGTATCATAATATTCATTTGCTTTGGTTTTGTAAAAAATTTTGAATTTTCTTTCAAACCACAACTTGAACTTGGCATTTCGAAAGTCTTTAGACATGTGGAAATTTTTTTGTAATTTTCGAAAGTGACCTCAATTTCTCTTTGAATTTTGGAATGTGGGCCTTAAATTTCTTGTTTTGTCAAGGATCTTGTATTATCTTACATTAAGATCTTGTTCTTGGAATCAAAATATGACGCTGGCCATATAACATCTTTTTGAATGATAAACTTTCCACATGAATTACCTCTTGCCTAAAAATTTATGATAGCTTGAAGTTTTATAATTTGAACATGGTCCTTACAACTTTATGATGGAGTATGAATTTTAAAATGGAATAACATGAACTTAATCTCTCACATGTATTTTCCTTAGTGTAGCACCTCAAAATTTGCTCAACCTTTTCTTCTATCTTGACTTATGTTTCATAGCATCTTGCATTTTCATTTGTGCATAGCATTGGTTCTAGACAGGGGTCCAAGATGTTGTATTTACTACTCAAAGGAGAAGCTTCATGTTCAAATCTCAGGAAAGGGTACAATGTCAAGTCACCAAGTCTTCATTATCATCAGAGTTAGTCTCAAAGCATCTTGGGGAGAGAAAATAGGTGTTTGGTTATCTCCTCTTATCTTGAGGATGATTAGAGGAATATGTGGCTATTTCCTTGGATGAGACATGGTTCAAGAGCTCAATGTAAACCTTGAGGTTCCTCTATGGAGGTCACATGATTACACAAACTATTTGCAAGAACCTCAGTCAATGGATAGGGTGTTAAGGTTTCATCTGGTCAACAAAAATCAATTGTGGATTTGAGAGAGCTCAAGGCTTGATTCTTGATCATTGAAGCCATGAGAATTCATCCTAAGTCATATCAATTATCATGTGGAAGCTAAGTTAAAGATATTCAAGAGTTCAAGAAGTTGCTAAATTAGGGTTTCAGATGATTCTCAGTGTAAAATCCCCTATTTTGGCATATAACTTCAAGGACAATTCTCACTATGATGCAAGTCCCTTCTCATCTCCCATCAAACATGAGACTTGTTCCTCAGCTTTCAAGCTTTCTTTTGAGTACAAGATCTCTCCCATTGGATTCATACATCTCAAGTTGTGGTTGGTACCAGTTGCTGTCACAAAATGAAAAGAATTTAGAGGCATTCAAGGGTAACTCACTTCTAAGTCATTTTTCACATAAAATCAAGCTTTTCCTCATTCTTCAAAAAACATGAGAGTTGTTCCTTGTTGTCTAAGCTTTCTAGAAAGTGTTAGAACTCATCATTCTCATGTGTGAAGCTCTAGTTATGATTATCCCAAATCAAGGTTATTTTTGGAAATCTAATTTTAGGTCATTCTCTTCAAGGGCCAAATTCATGAACTTCAAGACTTCAAGTCCAAATTCTTGCCACATGAAACTTGTTTTCTAAGACCTTAGCTCCATCATGATCCCAAAATCCATGGCCTTTGATGATTGGTGAGACCATTAAGGCATGATGGGCATGAAAACATGGATTATGGATACAATGTGGTTTTCTTACATTCTAAATCACCAAATGAGATTATTTTTTATCTTTTGATACCATTCTAACATCATCACATGACCTCACAAGATTTTACCCAAAATGAGCAAGCATTAACCCATATTTTCAAGTCATTTTCAAATTTCATGCCATATGAGGTAATTACTCAAAACTATATGCAAACTCTCCTATCATTCTAATGACCCAATTTGTTTTTCTCACCTCCCTCTGACCCCAAAGGATTGACTTAAGTGCATGACAAAGCACCCAAACCCGTGTGCATTTCATTTGGAGTTTTTTTTTTCAATTTTGTGAAATCAAGGGAAATACTCATCACGGGTCTACTAAAACAACACAAAACTTTCATATATAAGCCATGAAGAAACCCTAACGTGGAAGAGAGAGCTGGCAGCTGCAGAAAGAGTGATTTCCATCTCAAATTTCACAAGTTTTCTCTCCCTTCGAATTCCATTTGTCTCTGGTTTTTCCTTCCATCTCTTGCTCATTTCTCCTTTACTGAAGCACAAGGAAGAGTTTGGCAACTTTGGATTGGAGCTTGCATTGCATTTGAAGGACCAATGGAGTTGCTCCGTTAGGTAAATTTTTCTCATCTGGAACCTTCATTCTAGACATTTAAACATGTTCATATTAGTTGCATCTGAAGACCTACCATGCGTAGGCAATGTTTGTGATGTTATTGTGGCTGTTTGATGAAGTTTTAGTTTGTGTGTTAGATTTTCGTGGCTTGTTTTCTTTATGATAGAGGAACCTTTTTAAGAAATCATTGGCATATTTGTGATCTACATGAAAAACCCTTCAAAACTATACCAAGAGTTTTCATTTTTATAATGTTTTTCAGACACCACCGGTGAAGCTCACCGAAGCTACGACTCCGGCGTCTGAGGTCAAATGCTGAGGTGGTTTGTGACTAGGGTTTGACTTAGCTGGTGTGGCACGTTGAAACCTGATGTGTCTTGACACATAGATTAATGAAACGGTGTGTTTCATTTTTATTCTGAGTTTTATTTGAATTCTGGATTGGGCTTTGGTTTTTTGCTTTTCACACACCCCATATTAAGCTCACTTGCGTGCATTGAACTGAATTTAGTTCATCTGGGTTTTACTTTCATACCCCCGTTGCATTTTCTTTCTATTTTTACTTTATTTCTTTTCTATTTTCATTTTAATTCCATTTTAAATAGTTTTAATCATTATAAAAATCAACAAAAAATACTTTCTGATTAATTGACATGTTGAGTTTTTTTTTCACAATTTGTATTTTATTTTTCATTTATTTTTATTATTTTTAATCAATTGATTTTGTAAAGTGGTTTTATGGTTTGTATTATTAATTTATGCTTGAAGTTTGACCTTATTTGAACACCCCCTTTGACCAATTTTCCTCTCACACTTGGGTGTTTGGTTGAGGATTATTTGAGGGCTGGTTTGAGGTCTTGATGATCACTTATTGGTTGTTTTTCATTTGTTTTTATTTGACCCTCAATGTATGCTCGATAAGTTGAATGCTTTGCCTTGTTTGATACAATTGGTGATGCTTTGATGCAATTCTTGCCATGATCTTTTGCACACTGATTTTGGATGAACTTAACTTGAGTTTGGTGATTTATTTAGATTTTATTTGGACACATTTTTATTTTTGATTGATGCCTCAAAACTCCATGGTTTTAACTATGTATGAGTATGAATGTCTTGACCTAGTTTTGAGGTGTGGCATTGTGTGATCCCTTGGGGGTTTCTTGAGTCTTGTTAGCTCTTATTAACATGTTTGAATTTTTGACTTACATGATGGGGTGTCCATTGGATGTGTGTTTCATCCCACTAGCCTTGTATGATCTTGTTTTCTACTTGTGTTTGACTTATGAGATGTTTGAGAGGACTTTGGTGTTTCAAATTGAGTATGATCCTTCTTGTTCTTGTATGATATTTTAATTTTGAACTTGATGCATATCATTTGAGTTTACTTCTGATTTTGATTAGTGGATACTTGATCTAGATGTATTTGTGGCATGTGTTTTACTTTGAGAATGATGTGAATGTTTGAACTTGTCTTGAAGTGTTTGGATGTTTTCTTTTGATAGATCATAGATGAATGTTTTATTTTGATGATCATGATGTGGTTTCTGCCCCACTCTCTTTCTCCCCTCATTTCTTTGTTTGTGGTCCAATGTTTGACACCATTCTTCTTAAGATGTTTGTGGCACTTGACTTTGTGTAATTGTTTTGTTTTCCTTTGTGTTATAACTTCCATCTTGTTGACTTGGATATGACATGTGTGTGTCATGGATGTATGTCTCATGTTGGTATGTTCATTATTTGCATGTAAGTTTGCTTCTCTCATCTATTTTCATCTTTCATGACTTGTTTAAGTTTTTCTTTCTATTTTCATTTGTGATTGATTAGTGACGTGTTTACTTGTGTTTGCTCACATGACCCCTTAGGATTCCTAGTCCCTCTATTTAATATGGGAGTAGGAGAGACATTAGGCTTTCAATACTTTGTATGATAACATTAGGTAATACCCTTTCATCTCAACTTTAGGACAATTTTGCATGACTACATTAGGATTCTCAGTCCCCTTTAGTGTCCTTGTGTCTTCTCTTCTCATCTCAAACTCCTCTAAGATACTTAATAAAGAATGATAAGTGTTGTATGCTATGAGCCTTAAGTACATAAGAAATGATAAGTGGAGAGGTCTCTCTTCACTTGTCTAGAGTGTTTAGCGTATGCCCTTTGGGCGATATGCGACGCCTTCGCTCTTGTGTCATAGTCTTTAATGCAACATGAGTCTCAAATCAATTCAATCCACCTCTTCTAAAACTCACAAACAAATTCAAAACCTTTTCATCCTTCGGGATTGTTTCGAACTTCATTTTCAGAAAGAGTACGTTAATTTTCCGTTCTACCGCAAACAGGCATCATCCCTAACTGCTGGAATGGAGATTTAACGTCACTCATAAAAAATACTTAACCAACCTTGTCCCATAGTTTCCCGAACTACGTTTGCTCTGATTTCTCATACCAGATGAGGATACGTAGGCACAAGACGGTGATGTCTTAGCGAGCAACCTCCCGCCATCACCCGTAGTTTCCCGAACTACGTTGACTATGACTTTCCCATTGCACGAGGGAATACGTAGGCATAGGGTAGCAATGTCCTATAGAGTTTGTTCTTTCCTTTCACCCATAGATTAGACAACAAGCGTGGATCCCGTTGAGTACAATGGACGTGAGGGGTGCTCATAACTTCCCCTTGCGTAACCGACTCCCGAACCCAAGATTTGGTCGCGATGACCTTGTCTTTTCCCGTTCTCTTAGGTTTTCTTCGATCGTTTCCTTTCCCTCTCTTTGGGATAAATAACGTTCGGTGGCGACTCTTCTATTTGTTTTCGCCGGCTCCCTTTCTCGCAGTTGTGACACTTAGCACGTTTAACTTTTGATTTAGGCGAATCGAACCTTTTGAATTTCAAACTTTATAAATCAAACCTTGATGTTAAAGAGAATCCAAAAGTCAAATCCTACCACTTGGTCATTTTGAATTCGAAGCATACTTTGAATGAATGCCTTAATCTAAAATCCAAAACATTTTACTTTTAGAGCAAACAAACACTTGAGAGAGAAAAAAACCTTGATGAATCCACAACTTCATAACTTATAATTTGTATCCAATCCTGTGTTTTAGACAAGCTCTCCTGGAAAGAATCAGAAACTCGAATTCTGAGTATGCTCAGTTGAAGTGATGATGGAACATTGATCCCACGTTCTTGGCATCTTGATTTTAATAAGATATAGCAATATATTTTCAAAGTATTTCTCCAACAATGGAGAAAGAAATAGGGAAGTGGAAACCATGTCGAGGAGAAACCCTAGGATGACCTTAAGCCAGGATCAACTGGTCACCCCCTGAAATACTTTACTGTGAAAATAATTACTTATCTCTCCTTGAAATTTAATGCTCCGCATAAGTTGGTTAATGATGATGAGCACACACACAAGACCCTATGACTTGAAGATGTTATGCGGTATGACGGACAAAGAAATGGGATCTTAAGTACAAGAATTAGGGTATGACAGATGCCCCTCTTTAAGTTTCTTCTATCCGGAGATATAGAGACTGAAATCTTCATCTCGACGTGATGGAAGAGACTTAAATACAAACAATCATATTTTTTGGCCCTAAGATGCCACAAAAATGCTTATGATATGACATGATATGAAATGCAAGACAAAGATCCTGTGAGGAATGATGATACAGAAGAAACATGTATTGGAAATGTTGCTGAAAGCACAGCTAAAGAGTGAAAGAACCGACAAGAATGACTTAGCAGGCAAAACAAGACTCCACGGGTAAAGACCCAACTCTACAAGGTATCTCAAAATAGAACAAAGGTGTGTATTGCCTACTACCAAACATATGATAGCCTGAACAACAAGAAAGAAACTTGAAAGGAAGGATAACCTACTACCAACAGATGGTAGCCTAAGAAAAGGTATCCAATTTAAATAAAAGAACATATATTACCTACTATTAAGCATGATAGCCTAAGCAAAGGTAATAGAATTGAAAGGGGAGATCACCTACTACCAAACACGGTAGCCTAAGCAAAGGTATCTGACCAAAAAGATATAATATATTACCTACTATCAAAAATATGATAGCCTAAGCAAAGGTAATAACCAAATAAGCTTCCATGATCAAAATATGATTAAGCTTCTTCTTTAACTAAATGAGTCATTTAGAAAGGGTAAATAAACTTCCCCGCGCCTCAGGACATAAGTCACGAATTGGTCTTAGTTTCTTCATTAATCAAGTATTCCACTTGAAAAGGGTAAAATAAACCTCCCCTCACTTCAAGGTTGTATGCCATGAGCGGGTCTCAGTTTCTTCTTTGATCAAGTATTCCATTTGAAAAGGATAAAATAAACCTCCCCTCACTTCAAGGTTGTATGCCATGAACGGGTCTCAATTTCTTCTTTAATCAAGGTCTTTCACTTGAAAAGGGTAAAACAATCCTCCCATCGTCTCGGATCCTAAGCCACAGACTGGTCTCAGTTTCTTCATTAATTAAGTATTCCACTTGAAAAGGGTAAAATAAACCTTCCCTCGCTTCAAGGTAGTATGCCATGAACGAGTCTCAGTTTCTTCTTTAATCAAGGTCTTTCACTTGAAAAAGGGTAAAATAAACCTCCCCAAGCCTCAAGGTTGTATGCGGTGAGCTGGTCTCAATTTCTTCCTGGAAAGGTGAATACTTATGGGAGAGTATCTTCACAGGGGATTGGAATTTTACTGGAGATTTATGACTTCAACAAGGATTCATAATTTACTGGAGATTAGAAACATCTTCGGGGATCTAAAAGAGATACAAGCCGGTTGATTTGCAAAATATGTCTTATCAAATAAAGAGAAAGATCATATGAATCTTCATCAAACTTCTCGAAAAGATGCCATTTGATAGAAGAAAATTGAATAGTGGACTGGTTGGGGAAAACATCACTGAAGAGCAGTATTGTTGTAGTTTGAAGTTGCATTGAAGCAAATAAAGTCCTTGTATCAGGAATCCTCAAATAAAGAGAAACACTTGTAAAGTCTTCACCAAACTTCTCTGATGGATTTCTAGAGATATGCCATTTGATGGAGTATAATTTGATAATGTTGATAAACTTATTGAGGATAGACAAACTGTCTTGAGGAGACTTCCATTTGTCATCCAAATAGAAAACCTGAGAACGAAATAAGATGCACAAATAAAGAGCTGCCACTTGTTATTTGGGTATAAATTGTTGAGAAAATGTTGTTACACTGCCGCTGAGGAAATATTTTATCTTCAATGGTGATCCTTAAATAGATTCTTCCTAGGGGGAAGTGAAAAATAAATGCACGCTCAATCCAGGTTCAAAAGCCTAGAGAGACTCAAAATTGTGACTGTCAGGGACCAAAGTTCAATTCATGAAATAACTAAAGAGAAACAGTCAAGCAAGACTCTACCCATTGAGGAATGAACTTAAATGGGGTTTATCTTTATCCAAAAATGGAAAAGAAAACTAAAGCAACCATATTCCATGAGAATCGAACTCAGTGGCGAATTAGAAAGGATGTGCTCTTTCTGCTTAGGGCTGACGACTCTACTTGAAGGGAGAAGACAAACCCAGTCACTTGGGGATAAACACGACCAAAGTAAACAAACACAAAAATTCAAAATGCACAGATTCCATGTATTCATACAAATGAATGTATGTTATGTTATGCTTATCATGACAAAAGAAACAAGGATAAGTAAACCGGAGATGAAATAAACATCTCGACACGGGTACTCGGCCAATCTTTGTAAGATAGAAGCATTACTGGGGTGAATGGAAAGCTACACATAGAATCACAGTCCTGCTTCAAGGCTTCAAACTTATCTGAGGAAAAGAGAGCACTCCACTTGGGGATATTATATCATGACTTCGCTTAAGGGATTGTCAAGATGAATCTCGCTGCTATGTTGGGATGAGAAACATTCATTGGGAAATGATCAAACTCATGATCGAACAAACTTCATAGTGGACAAAATAAATATCCACTATGAACTGTATTAGACTAAAGGAAGTCATTATCAGAGATGCCAGAGTTGAGGCCTGACAGGGGATAAAATAAATATCCACTTCATTAGGGGAACTCGGATCAAAATCATAGCTACAGATATCAGAGTTGAGACTCATTGGGGAGAGAAAAAACATCCACTTTCCCGAGGAAGATTGAAGTTGTAAGAAGTCTGTTGAGGAGTGAAATAATATTTACTTCACTGGGAAGGTTGAAGCCAAGGAAATTCGTTGGAGGATGCTTAAGTTGCCAATAGGGGAAATCTTGCACCAGACATGCCATAACTACTTGAAATGGAGATTCACCGGGGAATTGTCATGACTACCTTTGGTAGAGACTTAATGGGGAATCATCACACCACTTGAGATAGGAGCTCTTTGGGGTATGGGTGAAGAATGCTATGAGAACAAAGTAGCTCTGCATTGATGAACTGCGTGGTGGTCGCCATTTCGAACAACATTTGTTGTGAATGGATAAAATAATCTTCAATTCTCAAATGCCCCAAGATAACATAGTTTATGAGAAGAAAGTCATTCCAATACGATTTTACAGAAAAATTGGAATCCAAGATGTTCCAATATCTTCCAACTCTTGGAGAGATTTGTTGAATCTTAACGTAACTGCCCCAGATTGACTGCATTTTGTATAGCTGAAACTTCAAACTTGCCCCCTTAGGGATGGTTAGTTTGTGAAAGCAACAACTGGGAAAAAAACTTGCCCTTGGTCAGCAGAGTCTTCAGGAAACATGCCCCTGGATATGATCATTCTTAGAATGTTTCGCTCTTTTTTTATCAGAGTTTCAAGTCTCAAAAGATTAAGCTCATCATTGTTGTTTGTATGCAAGCTTCTATGATGTCAAGCAATGTTAGCGAGCAAAAAAAAATTAATTCTGAAACTGCTAATGCAACACACATGCTTGTGTTGAAGTTTTTTTTTTTAAATTTATTGAAAAGATATCACAATAACTTGTGACCGAATCACTAATTAGGATAGGAAATTAATTAATTTTACAAAGCCAGCAAAACTTTTGAACTTAGCTCATAGGAGTCAGGAAACGTTATCTCATCGAATATGCTTTCGAAATAAACCCTGCTTCAATTAGGTCTTTTAAGGGTTATAATGTGGCTTGGTTCACGGTTTATGAAACAAAGGATAAAGGCTCAAAGTTTATTTATGCCCACCCATTCTTCATGATGTTCTCCAATCCTACCTTTAGTTAACGTGACACGATTACTCATCTCTCAAGAGGAGTTTTGATATGGTTGAGAAAACACCGAGGCTTTGGACGTGGCAGTCACTCACCTTTTTGCTTTTCGTGTTTGATCACACGACTTTGTTATTTATTGAGGATTTTTCTTGGTGATCCTTTGTTTTTTCTTTTCGTGTTTCCTTTTATTATTATTTTGTTTTTATTCCCTAACTTTTGCCTGGACTGAGTGTTTGGATTTAACTCTGAAGTCCAGCGGGATGCCTCAATTTTACCTAAGTCTTCTTTATAGGTTTTGACTTAGCGAGATTTTTCTTTTTATTTTATTTTTTATTTATGAACAAGTCGCGTGACTCTAAGTTATTTTGACCTTTTTGAAAGGATTGTGACTTCCTCAATCTTTAGATAGTCAAGGGATAATCATTATGGATTTGACTTCCAGCCTCTTAATAAATAAAATGGATTCTTGAATGTTCACTCCTCCTTTTTGAGAGTTTGGGCACTCGATCAGATTTAGCTGAAGACTACCCTGCCCCAGGTAAAAATTGAGGGTTTTTTGTATGTGAGGAAAAGAAAACTTCTACTTAAAGGCTCAAAGGGTTTAACAATGGTCTATCTCCCTTATATCTCCAGTGTTAGTGGATATGAAACGATGCCTTACATCATCAACCGGGTTTTATTCAAAAGCATACAACCAAAGATCTTGCATTTTTGATTTCGTCATCCTCCTCCCAATTCTCTATTAAAGCAAGAGATTGGGTAAAGTTGGCATTATAAAACATGAAAAAACATTTTATGAGTGAATACAAATGAATTTCTTCAAGACAAACATATTTATTACATTAATCATTCAAAACAAACAAGTTCTTACATGAAAATCATGCTTTTATAATCAAAGAAATAATAACAAATGCAAGCAAGCAACCAAACAACCTGATGACCTCTGCTCTTAATTTCACCGGCTTGGAAAAGACTTTCTTAAGTCTTCATATCCATCAACATAAAGGTATTTAGTTCATAACTGGGCTTCCTCCCTTGAAAGTCAACACCACATCATCGATCATCTCTTAGACTTTTTCTTGGAAAACCTTGCACTCTTCAATCGAATTCCCCATTGCTTCATCATGAAATTCACAACTAGTATATGGATTGAACCAAAAAGGGTGAGATTTCATGGCTCTGGTCTTTCTGGGTGCCATTGTCGAGTCTCGGATAAAAGAGGACCACTATTCACTATAAGTCATTGGGATTGGGTCAAAATTATTTTGAGCATGACTTTGATGTGTTGTTTGACGAAACTGTGATTAACAATTCAAAATGATCAGAGCGGCAGGAGCAGCATCCACAGAAACTTTCTTACCACTTTCCAGCATAGTAGCATCGTATGCATAAGGCACAGGAGAAGATTTCTTATTGTTGCGCGTAATTAACACTGATTCTGGCATATTAAAATGTGGAACTATGACATTCAACATTCTAATGATACGAAGAAGTTTCTGATCCAACATATTTTGAAGATCCATCTTCACAACAGAACATCCACGAGGATTCTTTGAACAAATTTTGTAAGAAGCGTGATTATGCTCATAATGGGTAAGCCTACATAAATTGACGTGCATATATACTAAAGATCCTCTCATTGAATTCACGCCAGAGATACAATATTCTTCGAAATATCCTTCCTCAGTGTTTCCATACTTGGGTAACAAACTTTTTGAGACATTGGGGCTAGAATCTTCAAAAGACAAAATACCTCTTTGCACTAACTTTTGTATTTTGTCCTTCAAAGTAAAACAATGTTCAATATCATGATCGAGTGCCCCTTGATGAAATGAACAAAAACGATCATACTTAAACCACCATGGTAGATTCTTTGGGATGGCTGGCGGACTCTTTGTTTGCACCAGATTCTTCTATGCTAAAGCAGGATATGATTCAGAATAAGCCATTGGGATTAGGTCAAACTGATCCACGTGTTATTTACTTTTGTTACGAGATCCTCCATGTTTCTCTCGCGAAATAGCATTAGCAGCTTGTTCCTTCTCCTTGGGTAAACCTTCCACAAGCTTCTTAGAGTTGTTAGAAGCGCTAATGGGAGTCACAGGAATGGGCATTGACATGATTTTAGAAACCACAATCCTTTGAAGCGGAGTTTGAGAAATATGAGGAGAAGGTTGATATTGAGTAACAACCAGAGTTTCAACCAAAGTAGAGAACCTTTCCACACCAGCCCTCAAAGTAGTCACCTCCTTACGAAGTTCATGGTTTTCTTGCTCAATGTTGTTCATCTTCTTTCTTTAATTGGCCCGAGTATCACGCTGATGAATTAGCTCGTCTCCTCTGAAGGAAGAACCAAGAGTGAGAACCTAGGATGCAAATAATGCAATGCTAATGAAGAATGCAAATGCTCCAACACAGATGAATTTCAAGGAACTCAAAGGTTACGTTTGCAAACACCAAAAGCGGACAATACTTTTGATAACTGAAAATCTCATTTTATTGAAGATAGAGTATAATTTCAAAATCCAATGGTAAAACCTATGATGTTTGTAAACAAAAGCTTTGAATTCCATGAAACTTTTATGAACATGATGTTTATGAGTCCATGTATGCTCAAGCACAAGTGCACACATATCCACATATACCCATATACATTTAAATAGGCAAAGACTTTGGTTTGAAAATCAACGAGCCTGAAGTAATGGTCTACTCATCCCAAATTGGGTGGACTAAGGGTTTATCCTACCTACAGAACAAAGGTTCTAAAAGTTCCCAAAGTCATCAGTCCGTCTTTCAAATATTATCAATTTCCCAAATACTCGGTAGTTAATAATATTCTCAAGAGAACCTCTTTCGAGTGTAGTATCGCGTATCAACTATTTTGGGACTACTCCCTCATAGTCATCACACTATGTCCTAAGAAAGGCCAAGTTGAGTTAAGGGTAACTAAAGGTTCCCAATATCACAGGCTCCTAGGTCGAAAATAGTAAGTGTTTTCATGAATACTCGTTCAACAATACCATTCTCAAGAGGGTCTCAACTGAGCGGTGATTCTCAAGTCGTCTTGGTCGGGAATCAACTCTCTATAAGCCTTCTCAAATATATCACCTTTCTATCATAAGTGCAATCAAGTCCGGATGTAGGACTTATATCACCATACAAAGGTAACAACTCAAAGCATAAAAAAATATATAGATAAACATATATACACAATAATAAGCACAAATAAACAAGTTAGGGGGAACCCACAAGAAATATTTTGTCCCCAGTGAAGTCGCCATTTCTGTTGCCGTAAGAATTGGATATCAAGATATTAATTAACTTAAATCACAAATCATTATTCACTTGTGGGAGGGAGGCAGATCTACTGATGACAGAGGTGCATGAAGGAACCTTCGGCACTCATGCGGGTGGCCATGCCATGGAAAAGAAAATCTTGAGGGCTGGTTATTACTGGTTGACCCTGGAGACAGATTGCATCTTTTTCACTCGAAAATTCCATAAATGCCAGATCTACACTGACAAGATGCATGTTCCTCCACATCCTCTTAATGTGTTAACATCATCTTGGCCATTCGCAATATGGGGCATAGATATGATCGGGGCAATCGAGCCCAAAGCATCCAACAACCACCGTTTATCCTCGTTGCCATTGACTACTTCACCAAATGGGTAGAAGCGGCATCCTACGCCAACGTAACCAAACAAGTGGTCGCCCGTTTTATCAAAAAGGATATTATCTGCCGATATGGCATCCCTGATCAAATCATCACTTACAATGGGTCAAATTTGAACAACAAAACAATGAAAGAGCTTTGTGATAATTTCAAAATCAAGCATCACAACTCTTCTCCACATAGACCAAAAATGAACGGTCCCGTTGAAGTTGCAAACAAAAATATCAAGAAAATAGTACAAAAGATGGTGGTAACCTATAAGGACTAGCACAAGATGTTACCATTTTCCTTACATGGATACAAAACATCAGTACACACTTCAACAGGGGCAACCCCCTTTTCCTTGGTCTACGAGATAGACGCGGTACTGCCTATCAAAGTCAAGATACCTTCGTTAAGGATCTTAATGGAAGCCGAGCTTGAGGAAGCTGAATGGATAAAAGAAAGATTTGACTCGCTAAACCTCATCGACGAAAAAAGGATGACCGCCATGTGTCACAACCAGATATACCAGCAAAGGATGAAAATAGCTTTTGATAAAAGAGTTCACCTCAAAGAATACAAGGAAGGAGAACTCGTGCTCAGGAAAATTTTACCAACACAAAAGGATCTGCACGGAAAGTGGATGCCCAACTACGTGGCCCTTTTGTCGTGAAAATTGTTTTCTCTGGAGGATCTCTAATTCTTGAGACGATGGACGGCGAGCGACTTAAGTACCCCATCAAATCTGATGCCGTAAGAAAATACTATGCCTAAAGAGAGGGCTCCCTAAATTGAAAAACCTAGAAAGTTAATTCAAACAAAAGGAGTGTCTCGATGAATTAAAAACCCGAAAGAGCAATTTAGGCAAAGCCAGGGGCAAGGCTTCCACTCGATCAAAAATTGTTAAGCCCGCGAAAGATAGTCAAGAGATCACTATCCGCCATTCTCGTCAGAAGCAGCGAATCAGATGGACTACTAGTTAGTAGGGCTGGATCGTTGTTGGATTTTGTAACCCATTTTGTTTTGTTTTGCCATTTTTTCCAAATTGTAATTGTTTCCGAGACTTTGCCATTTGTAAGGTTCTCGCCCATTAATTAAATCAAATTTCGTACCAATCATTGTTTTAATCTGTATTTTTATTGTTATGCGAATTTCACTTATTCATTGGTGTCACACCCCAAATTTTACCCTTAAATCATTCGGTTCATTTTGCATTTCATTCATTCCGTATTTCGTTTTAACTAACCGCTAGCCGGTTTGCTTAGTCTGTTTGTTTTTGCAGCAAAATACCACTGTGTACACTTTAATTTATGAAGTGCAGAAGTATCATTAATTTACAGTCTGTTGACAATTACGAAGCAAAGTCGTTATCAGAAATTCCTCAAATAATCAGGGTTCCTATCTCCGAATCATGCGGTTTTTATTTGAGAATGGGTTGAACTTTCGACGTCAGATTCCTCTTAACACAATACATCTTTATGCGAGAACCATGATTTAGTCGTCAGTTGGGTTTTGAAATGCTGTTTGATTCATAAACCATATGGAGTTGAGGGCGTTGAAATAAATGAATTTAGGGTTGAATCGGTGCGAGAATCGGTTTCAAGGAATTTATTCTAGCAAGTGCATGTTTTCCTGTGTTTCTACTGGTTACCAGTTAATTTTCAGAGGAGCAGTGGAATTTCGGTTTGCCTTGAATTTATGATAAATACCAGTTGGGTTTGATCACGAGTATCAGTCGAATCGATTCAGGTTACAATGTCAGGTTACTCAAGATATAATTTGGATTTAAATGCGGAGGAAAGTTCGTTTTGCCACTAAATTGAATTTCTCTGTTTATCTGTTCAAGGCCATATTCACTGATTTTATTATCGAGTACGATTTAATTTGCAAGGGATCCGTTTAAACTCAGAAAGTACGTTGGATGTAATTTAAGTTGAAGTGTTGTGCAAGCCGTTTAGTTGTCGAATTCGGATGTTGGAACGTCAAATTTTATTCAGATGGATTAGAGTCGGAAAATAAGAATTCATTTGATTAACGATTGAATTTATTTATTCAATTTCCGCACAAATTTTTATTACAACTTGTTCAACATTACAAATTAAAAAGTCCTAAATCCTAAATTGTCCTAAATAATATAATTCCGAAGTTCTTCGTGTTGCACCCCAAAATTTGCCCAACCTTTTTCTCACTTGGTTTATGTTTCATTGCATTAAGCATAACATTGTTCTAACATCATCATAGCATTGCATTAGCATTTATTCAGGGGATCAAGTGCGGTCTATATCATGAGAAGCCTAGCCAGAGGTTTTATTCAAGCTTGAGAAGTCACCAAAGTCATTAGATAGAGGGTTGAGTTCTTGAGAAGTTTGAGTTCTTGTATGGGGTTCATCTCCTGACTTGAGGATCAATTGAAGACCATCATAGGGTTGTAAAGCCTTGATCATGTATAGGGTATGTAGATAGAGCTCATGGAGTGCCTAGAGGGTCATAATGGAGCTCAGTCAAGGCATTGTGCCAAGTGCAAGAGCCACAGTTGAAGTTGGTGCCACTAGGGTTTCATCTGGTCAACCCTAGGTCCAATGTGCAAATTGAGGAAAGTCAAATCCTACTTCTAGGTCATGGTATTCATGAAATGATGTGTTGAAGCATGTGATATGTTTTTTCAAGAACAAATCAAGAAGAATCAAGAGTGGTTGAAGTTGCTAAGTCAGGGCTCCTAGGGTAAAATCCCCTATTTAGTGCCAAACTTCCAAGCCATGTAAATCAAGATACAAGCCTCATATGACTCTGGGCCAAGCATGAGACTTGTAGAGGATATTCATACCTTTAATTTAGGTACTAGAAGTCATCCATATGATTTGTAGAACTCAAGTTATGTGCCAGATAAGTTATAGGTCCTCAGATGCCTCTGAAATTTGTCTGTGAAAATCATCTGACTTCCAAGCTATTTTTGACCTAGAAGGAGGTTTCGTCTGACCTTTTGGTAAACATGAAAGTTGTTCCTCATGATCTTAGCTTTCCGAAAAGTTATAGAAGTCCTCATTCTGATTTGTGGAGCTCATGTTATAGGCTTTGCAAGGCAGGGGTATTTTGGGAAAGTGAGATTATAGGCCATTTTCAATTATAGGTCAAAATCTCCAACTTGGACATCTCAAATGGAGTTTTGTTCAACATGGAAGTTGCTCAAAATATGGTTTTTAGGTCAACCAAGAGCTCATGGTGAATTGATTTGGTCCATAGTAAGAGTTGACTTGAAGTGGTTTGAAAGAAGAGAAATTAAAGGCATTATTTGGTGAGAAATTCAAATAAATTGTTATGTGCATAAAATATGCCAAATGACCACTCAATTTGATCAGAAATGATGATTTAGAAACATTTGCAATTGTAGAATTTTCAATTGACTCATAATTCATGGTGTTTTGACATGTTTCTTTACAAATAAGTAACATCAGACAATTCCTTCACCAAGGCAATTTGGAGACTCCTTTTGGTCTGAATCCATTCTAAATGTGTTATGCAAGCTAACCAAAGCTTCCCAAGCAAGCTGTTGAGCCAAAATCGTGCATGGCATGTTCAAACGCTTTGGAGAAATTGGATTTTTGGATCTCTGATTTTGGGCATAGACTGGGCCTCTAGAAGGTTCTAACCAGTTCTATAAATGTTTAGAAGCTCATTTGGGCAAGGGTTGGTGATTCATTGGTGCTGAATTCAGAGATTGCAACTCAAATTCTCAAGCTTCAACTCAAATTCGAGTTCTCAGTTCAAGCCATTTTCAGTTCAAATTGAAGGTTCTAAAAGTTTCTGCCATCATCACTGAGTGGATCTGGAAGGTTTAGAAGTAAGATTCAAGCCATAGACATCTCAATTCGAAGCTTAAAGTCAGGTTGGTAAACCTCAAATTTCCTCTTAATCTAGCATGATGTAGTTAGAAATAAGCATGTGGCTAGTATCTATGTGAAACTTAGCACGTTTTAGGATTAAATTGGTAGCAATTGGTGATGATTGATCATGTGGTACTACTTCTGTTGAGGTTCGATTCTCCCTAGTCTTGAGGTTTTAGAACAAGTGAGATAGCTTAGGTTAATCAGTGTTAGATGAGGATCATTTCTATACCATTAATTGGACATTTGGTGATGATGAACGACATGACATAATTTGGATCTTGATTCGGTTTTGAAAGTATAGAAGGATTCATGAAATTTGGAGTTCATTTTCTTGATCAGCGTGAAATTCTGGGTAAGATTGACTTAAAGTTTGTTGAAATTGGACCCCTGCAAACAACCTCTCACCGGAGAAGACGGTGGTGCCACCGTCTGGATTTGAAGCTTCGCCTGAGCTTAACGAAGGAGACGAGTGCATGTCCGTTGGATTTGTCTGATGAGAAGACTTGGTAATGTGATCGAATGGATGAGATTCAAACTGAAGCAATTTGCTCCAAGATGAAACGATGCGTTTCATTTTTTGACATGGCATCTGACTGGGCTTTTACGTGGCTGCACGCGTGTGTGATCTCTAGCCTTAGGATTAGCTTACCTGGTCCATCAATCCAATGCCTCTGATTATTTCCATCAGTTTATTTCATTTAATTCTTTTTTTTTTATTTTTTTTATTCTATTTTACTTCTAAAATCATTTTTAATTTCAATAATTGTCAGAAAAATAAAAAGAAAATATCCCCATGATCCTCTCTGAATTCTTGATTTTTCTGTGATGTTAGATTTAATTGTTGATGAATTTTCAATTTAATTCCTATTTTTCTCATTTTAGGAATTTCTTTAATTTTGCATAATTGAGCTGTCTGTTTGTTGATTTTTGTTCTATCAATTGGTTTGGAATTTTGTTGTGAATTTTTTATAGATGCTAGTTTGGAGACGTATGTTCCCTCAGGATTTTTCTCACATTTTTTTAATAATCATAGCTTGTGATTTAGAGGTAGGTTTAGAGCCTTTCCCCATTAATGGTTTCCCTTGATACCTTTCAACTTAGGATTTTATTAGAGAACTTAGGAGTTGAATTAGGCCCTGATTTTTGGACTATAGATCATTAACAAATGCATGTTCCCATAGAAAAATAATTAGATTTTTAGGATGTGTTTTGCTATTTTAGATAGAATATTCAAGTTGTTTGTTCATTTGGTGCTTCAACCTTGGTGATTGTTTTGGGATGGACTCAAAGTGGGTTTTTCTTGCAAGTTGGGCTTTTGGTTCTTATTGGAGGATGTCATGGGCATGATGAAGCTTTTGTGGAGTGGCTGGTGGAGCTTGGCTTGGAGCTTTTCTTTTCTTTTTGTTAGCTTTTTGTAGCTTATAAGATTAGGGTTTTTAGGAGAGAGCTTTAGAAGTAGTTTTTTCCTTCAAATAAGCATGGTTGGCTTCACTTGCCTTCCATCCTATCCTATGATGCAAAGTCCTCACATGAAATCCCATCTCTCCTTTGGAGGGATGTATGGCATGTCATGATGAGTAGAACTTTTGAGGATACTTTTCATGGATGCATGGTTGAGTGCCATGATGGATACCTTTGGTATACATCATGCTTCCCATCATCATACCTTCATCTTGTTGATTCCTTTCCTTGTTGGAGCATTGTTAAAGCATGAAGATGGAGCATTCTATTCATTCCCTTGAAGATGATGTGAACTTGAAGAACAGTTGCAAACTTTGGATTGGATTGCTGTCAGAAGATTGCAATGCTGTGGAGATTGCTGGCTTGTTTTCCCTGTTTGTCTGTTTTCTTCTTGTTCAACTGTATTGATGTGATTTGCTTGGAGTGTTGCATTAGAAGTAGGTCCTCATGTATATGATCATAGGCCTAAGAGCATCCTAAGGGTTGAGCTTCTCCCCTTGCTTGTATTGCATTAGAGGTTGAGTTTCTCCCTCTGCTTGTATTTTTACTGTGTGGCTTTGCTTGCTGGTATTTGGTAGAGCTCAGCTCCCTTGCCTGTGTGATGTGTGGTCTATTTGATTGCATTTACTTTCTTCTATTATCTTTACAGTTATTCATATCTGGCTTGAGGTTGAGATGAGCTTGTGGAGGCTCCTACCCCACACACATTTCCTCCCTCACTTGCATTGCATGCATCTTTACAGTAATTTCTTTACAGTTATTTCTTTTACTGTTTGTTTCCATTGCCATGTTCCCCTAGGAACTCTGACTTCTCTTATTCAAGAGAAGTTATGACAGATATTAGGATTCTAACCATGCATGATAACATTAGTTAGTTTCCCCTTTAACCACAACCGTAGGACGAACATTGCATGATAACTGTAGGATCGAGTCAGTTTCCCTGTAGAGAGTCTGTTTCTCTTCTCATCTTCAAATACAGTTAAAACACTTAATAAAGGTTAACACGTGCTGTGCGTTACGAGCCTTACGCTACTTGAGAAAGAGTTGTGGGAGGGTTTCCCTCACATAACTCGAGTGTTTAGTGTGGTACCCTTTGGGTGACATGCGACGCATTCACTCTCAAGTCCAAGTCTTTAGTGCAACACGAGTTACAAACAGAACTCAATTCACTTCTTCTATAAAAGACTGCAAAAACAAACATTCAAATCCTTTTTGTCCTCTTGGACCCTTAATCAGGAAAACCCTTTTCTTAAAGGAAAGTTATGTTAAATTTCAGTTCTACCGCAAATGGTAACGCCTAAGTCTCCAAGGATCGAGCTGCAAACACCAACTGCTGGAACTGATTGTTAACTTTACTTGGATAAAAGACAGCGGAACAAACCTGTGTTCTTTGTAGCCCGAACTACGTTTGCTCTGATCTTTCACGCTGTGTGAAAGTATGTAGGCACGCGATGCGATATCTCGGCGAGCAACGTTCCCCGTAACCCGTAGTTAGGCGAACTACGTTGACTCTGATTTCTCGTTCCAGACGGGAATACGTAGGCATAAAGTGCGACGCTTTGCCGAGTCATTTTCTTTTCTTTTCAGACCATACCTCTAGTGTAGATAGATGTAACAAACCCGTTAGATAAACACAACAAGCATGGATCCCATCGAGTACGATGGACGTGAGGGGTGCTAATACCTTCCCCTTGCGTAACCGACTCCCAAGTCCAGACAATGGTTGTGATGACCTTGTCTTATACCCTTTGTGTCAGGTTTTTCCGATCGTTTCCTTTCCTGTTCTGAGGGATAAATAACGAAAGGCGGCGAATCTTCTGTCTTGCCGGCCTCGTTTTTTCGCAGTAGCGACAGCTGGCGACTCTGCTGGGGACTCCAACGGTTCCCTGTGTGAGTCAATCCTAGCGCTTGTGTGTTTACCTGTTGGGTTTTATTTATCGCACTTTACTTTCCGCATTTCATTTTCAGTATATTATTATTGTGTTGTTGTGGGAAGGGGCTCTGATGAGTGAGAAGCTAGACCCAAGCTTGAGTGTACTTAGCATTAGTTGTGGAAATTAGTGGGCGCGTGCTTGCTTTGCAGGCACTAGTGTCTCATGAAATCCACGCTCAGACGAGGTTCTCCCGGTTGACTTCTTTTCCGGCCCTTTGGGTCTGAGAGGTTGTTGGTTTGGAGGATTGTCGACTCTGGGGACCGATCATTTGTGACTCAGCAGAGTGAGGCCACTTCAAGAGATGATGATGTCACACCTTCTGGGTATCGTATCATCGCTCTTGAAAGTATGTGACGCTAGGAAATGCATAGGATGCCATACCTTGTCTGTGATTAGGTCCATACCTGTGAGCGGGGTCGGGTTATTGCAGGAAACCTTAGCCTTCAGACTACCTAGTTTTCTTGTCAGTGAATCAGTGTTGTTGGGTTCAGAGGTTCTTATTGTTAGAGATGTGGTTGTTCTCGACAGTGCATATTTATTGGTCCTCTTCAGGGTTGTGCTATTAGAGCAGAATTTTGATTGTGTTGGATCAGAGCTTTGGTCTTCTCAGCAGCCACCTTGATCCCCTGTTGCATGTTTGCATTTTGCATTTTGCATACTCATTTGCATATCATTAACGTGTGTCTGTGTTGCAGGTACATTATCCTCGATTCTGGTATTTTCTTGCCTTCTGTTGTGTTATTATGGGTTCTCTGAGGAAGAATGTGGCCTACAAGCTCCCCACTCCATATGTTGCTCAGTTGTCCCGTTTGATTGCTTTGGCAGATGATACTGTGAGAGGTGAATTCAGAAAGTCTTACGGGAAGCTGCTCAGTTTGGTTCGTAAACCTTCTGTGTTTGAGTTGAATGGGTTGTACGCCTTGCTGCAGTTCTATGATCCTCCATTGAGATGCTTTACTTTCCCTGACTTCATTCTTGCACCCACATTAGAGGAGTATGTTGTGTTGTTAGGTGTGCCTATCAAGAGTCAGATGCCATTTGTTCATATGGATGCCGAGCCTAATCTGGCTAATCTAGCTCTTTCTCTTCATCTGGATACCTCTAAGTTGATCTTGTCCAGTTGGAACGGGGTTCCTGGTTTTTCTCTGCAGTTCCTAGTTGGGAAAGCCCAACAGTGTGCCAAAGATGGTTGTTGGATCGTATTCAACGCCATTCTTTCTCTATGCATATATGGTATCATTTTGTTTCCTAACATGCTTGATTTTGTGGATTTAGATGCCTTTCATATCTTTGCATCAGGGAATCCGGTCCCTACCTTGATTGGCGATGTGTATCATTCTATCCATTACAAGAACGAGAATAGAAGGGGTAAGAATGTATCATGTTGTGTGCCCTTGTTCTATAGATGGTTTGATAGTCACCTACCCAAGAAGGGTCTCTTTGCTTCATATGCAGACACAATTGAGTGGTCTGAGCGATTGATGAGTTTATGAGCAAAGAGTATCATGTGGTTTGATAGAGATATGTTGGGTACTGAGGTTATATTCAGCTGCCGTGGGTTTCCGAATGTGCCTTTGATTGGAAGAAGGGGCTGTATCAACTATAATCCAGCTTTGCTTGTCCGACAGTTTGCTTACGCTTTGAGGGTTCCGCCAAAGGATGAAGAGGTGCAGGAATCTCTGTACCTCACTGGTCTTCTAGAAGGGAATATGTTATCTAGGCTTCAGCATGATTGGAATGATATCAGTAGACGAGGGAAGTCATTGTTGGGGAAAAGTAATAGCCAAGCCTACACTCCATATGTGACCTGGGTCAAGAGCCGAGCAGAGACCATAGGGATGCCATTTCCACCTGCTAAGTAGGAATGCCCTCCAGTGGTAGAAGAGCCTACTACCGTGCCTATTCAGTAGTACAATCAGGTGTTAGCTGAGAGAGAAGAGCTGAAAAAAGCTAATGAAGAATTGGAGAAAGAGTTGGCACAGGCTAGAAGCGAGAGAAGTGAAGTCGTCCACTCCTTCAAGAGGAAGACATAGTTGGTGAACAGGTTGGGCATGGACTTGACTAAGCAGATAGCTGATCATGAGCATTTGGGTTGGGACTTCAAATCTGTCAGCAATGTACTGGCTACCAAGAAGCAGCACTTGGATGAAGCATACCGGAGAATATCCAAGTTCAATCAGCAGTGGGATGCCACTATAGCCAACAACAAAGAGAGGGAGGATAAACTGAAACAGCAGATCTCCAAACTGAAGGCTCAGGTGAAGGCTACTGAGGAAAGGTTCGATGAGGAAACTGCTCGCCGATATGCCACCGAAGACAGGCTCAACAAAGCTCTTGCTAACCTGAAGAATCACAAGCAAGTGTTCGAGTCCAAGAAGCGGAAGTTAGAGGAGTGCTTTGGCCAGGGAACATGGGAAGATTCTGTTGAAGGTCTCTAGTGTACTATCCTGCAGAGAGAGTTGCTCGTCGAAGGGTTACTCGCTCGTCCTGACCACCCGAAGACAAAAGAGTTGCTAGAGGAGTTTCGTGCCTGCTGTCGCACTTGATTATCTTTGTAACCTTTTGTATTCTTTCTGATTTTTGTTGTAGGTTGACCATCACCAGGCTTGTTGGTTGAGGTCATGCTAATGATATCCCATGTATTCATTGACTTTGTACTGCTGCCTTGTTGGCCCATATATATGAGATGTTATTTCGGTGACTAGATTCAGACTTCTTGCTATTGGCACTGACACTATGGAACTCGAACCGGGGAAAAAATATCCCTAACGCACAGACACACGTTTGCATTTGCATAAATCATTTTCATAGCAGGTGCCTTGTACTGTGTTTCCTAACCCTCTGTTGATGCAGGTTCCAGGATTACCGACCAGCGAATTCATTGCTACGCTACCAGAAGCAACTGTAAGAAAGTCATGGACCAGATGCAGGCAGAGATGCAGGAGATGCGTGACCGTATGGCTCAGTTTATGCAAGTGATGGAGACCGTGGCTAAAGGCCAAGAACAGCTCCAGACTCTCGTGCAGCTTCTGATTGCACGAGTTGATAGCAACGGTGTGCTACATGGGGGTACAGCTGCTAATCGTCCTCATGGTGAAACTTCTCAGGCTGGTGATGCTATACCAGTGGTCGGTCTTGACGCTGGTGAGAACGGTCTCGTGGCTGGTAATAGGAATGCTGGTAATGGGAACGGTAACTTGGAAACCAATGGGAACGTTGTTGGCCATGGTAATGCTGGTTTCAACGCTGGTGCTGGGAATACCGGTGTGAACATGGTTAATGGTAATATGGGTTTTGTTGGTGTGAACATGGGTTTTGGCAATGCTGGTGGTGCCAATGCTAGATTTGGTAATCAGGGTTTCGAAACTGTGAGTAACAATGGTTACGGAATGAGTGCCTACAATACTGGCTTCGGGCCAGCTGCTGCTAATCAAGAGCTCGGTAATCTGAGGTATGACCCCAGGTTCTTCCAGAATGGTCATGGTCGCAACGCTGCGTATGCTGGGTATGACAATGAGGGTCCTTATTGGGGTGATGACCGCCAAGAAGATGCTTTTTCTGGCCAAGGCATGAGTTATGAGAGGCCTACTGAAAATGATCACAGGATCAAGATGCTAGAAGAGCAGATGAAAGGGATAGCCAACCAGAATTCTATGGGATTGGATATGGCAAACATGGGATTGGTTCCTGGGCTGAGGGTGCCACTCAAGTTTAAGGCTCCTGCATTTGATAAATATAAGGGAGACACGTGTCCCAGAGTGCACGTGCGATCTTATTACAGAAGAATGTCTGCTTACTCCAACGATGAAAAGATGTTAATGCACTTATTTCAGGATAGTCTGTCTGGGCCTTCATTGGAATGGTACATAGGTTTAGAACCTACTCAAATTGGAAGTTGGAAAGAACTGGCCGAAGCTTTCGTGAGACACTACCAATACAACAGTGATCTTGCTCCGAATAGGGTTCAATTGCAGAATCTCTCCCAGAAGACTCGTGAAAGCTTCAAAGAATATGCCCAGAGATGGCGCGAGCTTGCCGCAAGGGTGCATCCCCCTATGATGGAGAGGGAATTGATAGATATCTTCGTGGGTACGTTTTCTGGGCTGTATTACGACAAACTTCTCAACTGTTCAATGAGAAATTTCTCTGACTTGATTCTGATGGGTGAGCGAATTGAGAATGGAATTAAGATTGGTAAGATTCAAACTGGTGAATCAACCTCAGCTGGAGGTAGTAAGAAGGATTTTGGTAGTAAAAAACAAGGAGACACTAACTCAGTGTACAACGCTCGAAAGAAGAATAGGAGTCAAAGCTGGCATATGCAGCAACAAGTTGCTAGTGTAACAATCCCTGCACCACAACAACAACAGCAACAACCTCTGCAGCAGTCGAGGCAGCAGAATACTAATCAGCGAAGAGTTCAGAATCAAAGGCCGAAAAGGATATTTGATGTACCTCCAGTATCGTATGCTGAACTTCTTCAGACTTTGTTGAGATTATAATTGGTTGAGAAAAGGACCTTGGCCCCGCCGACGGGCACACCTCCATATGGGTATGACGCCAATGAGCATTGTGAATTTCATTCCGGGGCGCCCGGTCATAATATTGAAAATTTTCAGGCTTTCAAGCACAAGGTGCAAGATTTACTTGATAGCACTGCTATAAATTTCGGTACGGAAGGACCCAATATTGTACAACAACCAATGCCAAAGCAAGGGGCAGCAGGAGCGAACGCTATTCTGACAGATGCAGAGTTAGATCTGGTTGTGAATGTGGAGGAATTAAAGACACCTCTGGGTTACATGAAAAGCCGTTTGTTGAAAGGGGGAGTTTACCCCGGATGCGATGAGGGTTGTGTAGATTATTCAACTCAGCCTGAGGGTTGCGATAGTTTGAAAAGCGGAATTCAGAGTCTAATTAATGAGGGTACGTTACAATTTGATCGCATTGCTACCGAAGAGAAGCCTGTCGAGGCAATAGTCGAAGAGCAGGGTGAGATTGTCATTGTTATGATACCATTCAAGTCTGTCACGATATCGGCGCCTGCCAAGCGACCGACTATCACCATCACTAAAGCAAAACCCATTCCGTATGAGAGCACCAAGTCCGTCCCTTGGAGTTATGGAGCAGAAGTGTATTGTAATGGTGAGAGAATTAATCTAGATGATCTGCCGGTGGGATCAATTGACAATCTGGTAGGAGCGGGCGGTATGACCCGTAGTGGAAGAATCTTTACTTCGCCAGAAGTAGAAGCAGAAAGAATTGTGAAGGGTAAAAGCAAGGTGAATGAGAGTGGACCTTCCCTAGAGAAGGATAAAGAACCATTGAATAAAGACGTGGAGGAGTTTATGAGGCTAATTCGAAAGAGTGATTACAAGATCGTTGATCATTTATAGCAAACTCCTTCAAAAATCTCAATTTTGTCTTTATTGCTGTGTTCCGAGGCTCACCGGAATGCCCTGTTGAAGTGCTTGAGACGTCCTTCGTACCCCAGGAGATTTCTGTTAATCAACTTGAAGGAGTCATGACACACGTGAATGCGGGGCACGGTTTGGGGTTTACTGATTTTGACTTGACACCTAGAGGTCGCGACCATAATAATGCTTTGCACATTTCAGTTGAGTGCAGGGGCACCGTCATGTCCCATGTTCTTGTTGATACCGGGTCATCCCTAAATGTGTTGCCTAAGAAGGCACTGTTGAAATTGGATACTCGAGGAATAATTTGCACGCCCAGTGATCTGGTAGTAAGAGCATCTGATGGAACTAGGATGTCTGTGTTCGGGGCACTGACGTTGCCAATACAAGTGGGTCCAGAAGTATTTAATATCGTGTTCTATATTATGGACATTCAACCAGCGTACAATTATCTGCTTGGATGACCGTGTATTCATTCCGCTGGAGCTGTAACATCCGCGCTTCACCAAAAGCTAAAATATATGGTTGATGACAGTATTGTTATTGTGTATGGTGAAGAGGACATTCTGGTCAGTCATTTATCATCCTTCAAATACGTCGAAGTGGACGGAGAAATCCACGAGACGTTGTGCCAAGCCTTCGAAGGAGTGAAGATTAAGGATGAAGCTCCTGTGAGCAGCAAAGGGCCGGAAGTGGCCATGTCTTCGTATAAGGAAGCCCAGGCAGTGGTGCAGACCGGGGAGACCAAGAGGTGGGGTCAAGTCCTGGATATTCCTGTCAAGCAGGACAAATTTGGGTTGGGGTACCGCCCATCATCGTCATCTTCCCCACGAAGCGCGCCGAGGTTCAGAGGGCCGATTGTGTTTACTCCTGGAGGAGTCAGCTACGAGAGAATCAATGCTGTGTTCGATGCTGAAGACGGAGACAGTGATTGCGATATGGATGCTTGGATTAGACCCAGCGTACCAGGGCATAGCTTATGCAACTGGTCAATCCAGGATGTTATCCAAGTGACAACGAAACAGTAATGCTTTGTTTTCCAATTATTGTACAATCCTATGTCATACCCGGGGCATAGCGATTTTATTCCAGGGCCTACTTGCTTATGTGTATGCTTTGTTTAATCATTGAATAAAGGCGTTTTTCCATACAAATTTTGTGATCCTTGTCTTTCTGTTTTTATTTTTAGCAATAAAATGGCAACGTGGTTATGTGCTTTGTTTGCATATCATTTGAAGCGTTTAACCATTTTTCTCGCAGGACTCACATAATTTCAGATGACACCGACCAAGAACCTCCTATGACTCGCTTCGACTTTGAGCACCCGATCTTTCAAGCTGAAGAAGAGATTGTTGAGGATAGTGACTTATCAGAAGAGCTGACTCGACTTTTGAAACAAGAAGAGAGAATTATTCTGCCTCATCAGGAGGAAATTGAAGTTATTAACTTGGGGTCTGAGGAATGTGTCAAGAATGTTCGGATAGGGGCTGCGCTACAGAGTGATATCAAGCAAAGGCTTATCGAGATGCTTCGAGAGTATAGTGATATCTTTGCTTGGTCTTACGAAGATATGCCCGGGCTGAATACTGATATGGTGGTTCATCGTTTGCCATTGCGAGAGGAATGTCCTCCTATTAAACAGAAGCTCAGAAGAACTCGACCAGATATGGTTGTGAAAATTAAAGAGGAAGTACAGAAACAGTGGGACGCTGGTTTTCTTGCTGTTACAACTTACCTTTCTTGGGTCGCCAATATCGTACCTGTATCGAAGAAAGACGGTAAGGTGCGGATGTGCGTTGATTACAGAGATCTGAACAAGGCGAGCCCAAAGGATGATTTCCCTCTTCCTCACATTGATGTGTTGGTTGATAATACAGCTCAATTTTCAGTATTTTCCTTCATGGACGGCTTTTCGGGCTATAATCAGATAAAGATGGCGCCGGAGGATATGGAGAAAACGACTTTTATTACCCCGTGGGGAACGTTCTGCTACAAGGTGATGCCCTTTAGTTTGAAGAATGCCGGGGCAACATATCAGCAAGCTATGACAACACTCTTTCATGACATGATGCATAAAGAGATCGAAGTCTATGTTGACGATATGATTGCCAAGTCCCATACAGAGGAAGTGCATCTGTCAATATTCTGAAGTTGTTCAAGAGGCTTAGGAAATTCAGGCTGAGGTTGAATCCTAACAAGTGCACCTTCGGGGTGAGATCTGGTAAGCTATTGGGGTTCATTGTTAGCGAAAAAGGAATTGAGGTTGATCCTGCAAAGGTAAAAGCTATACAAGAAATGCCAGCACCGAAAGCGGAGAAAGAAGTTCGTGGCTTTTTGGGGAGATTGAACTACATAGCCCGGTTCATATCTCACCTTACAACCACGTGTGAGCCATTATTCAAGTTGTTGAAAAAAGATCAAGCGGTGGTCTGGAATGAGAATTTCCAAAGGGCATTTGAAAGAATAAAAGAGTATTTGCAGAAACCTCCAATTTTGATACCCCTAGTAGCCGGGAGACCATTGATTATGTATTTGACGGTTCTTGAGAACAGTATGGGTTGTGTTCTCGGTCAACATGACGAGACTGGATGGAAAGAGCATCCGATTTATTATTTGAGTAAAAAATTCACAAATTGTGAGTCTCGATACTCTATGCTCGAAAAGACGTGTTGTGCACTTGCTTGGGCTGCCAAACGTTTGAGACAATACATGCTAAATCATACAACCATGCTGATTTCGAAGATGGATCCGATCAAATATGTCTTCGAAAAGCAGGCACTTTCTGGAAGGATCGCCCGATGGCAGATGGTACTGACAAAGTACGATATACAGTATGTCTCGCAAAAGGCTATCAAAGGTAGCATACTGTCAGAGTACCTGGCTGAGCAGCCAACCAATGATTACCATCCGATGAAGTTTGATTTTCTTGACGAGGATATCATGTACTTAAGGATGAAAGATTGCGAAGAGTCGTTGCATGGTGAAGGTCCTGAGCGGAGTTCCCAATGGCAATTGATTTTCTACGGTGTTGTGAATTCATATGGAAGTGGAATTGGGGCAATCATCACGACTCCCCATGGGACGCACATCCCGTTCACTGCCAGATTGACCTTCCCAGTTACTAATAACGAAGTCGAATATGAGGCGTGTATCATGGGTCTTGAGGAGGCTATTGATTTGAGGATTAAAAATCTTGATGTATATGGAGACTCCGCGCTAGTCGTGAACCAGATCAAGGGTGAGTGGGAGACCCGTCAGCCCAATCTAATGCCGTATATGAATTATGCAAGGAGATTGTTGCCTTTCTTTGACCGGGTAGAGTTTCATCATGTGCCAAGGACAGAAAGTCAGATGGCTGACGCTCTTGTGACATTGTCTTTGATGTACAAGGTTAACTTCTGGAATGAGGCTCCCAAAATAGTTATCTCTCACCTTAATAGGCCCGCCTTCATATTCGCCATTGATGAAGCTTCCGATGGCAAGCCATGGTATTCTGATATCCAAAATTTCCTAAAATACCAAGAGTATCCGACTGGGGCATCCAGCCGCGATAAGAAGACTCTTAGGAGATTGGCTGGTAATTTCTACTTGAATCCGGATGGTGTTCTGTATAGGAGAAACCATGATTTGGTGCTTTTGCGATGTGTTGATGAGAAAGAGGCTAATTTACTCATGGAAGAGGTCCACGAGGGAACCTTTGGCACGCACGTCGGTGGACACGCTATGTCTCGGAAGTTATTACGGGCAGGGTATTATTGGTTGACAATGGAAAGAGACTGTTTCAAATTTGCAAAGAAATGCCATAAATGCCAGATTTATGCAGACAAGATTCAAGTGCCGCCGAGCCCTTTAACGTTATGGCGTCCCCGTGGCCTTTCTCCATGTGGGGCATCGATATGATTGGCAAAATTGAGCCCACCGCATCCAATGGACACAGGTTCATTCTGGTGGCTATCAATTACTTCACCAAATGGGTTGAAGCAGCATCTTACGCTAATGTCACCAAGTAAGTGGTAGCCAGGTTTATCAAAAAGAATATCATCTGCCGGTACGGTATCCCCGAAAGAATCATTACTGACAATGGTTCAAACTTGAATAACAAGATGATGAAGGAATTGTGTCAGAACTTCAAGATTGAGCATCATAATTCATCTCCCTATCGACCCAAGATGAACGACGCCGTTGAGGAGGCCAATAAAATCATCAAGAAGATAGTTCATAAGATGGTTGTGACATACAAAGACTGGCACGAGATGTTGCCCTTCGCTTTGCACGGTTATCGTACGACGGTACGCACATCAACCGGGGCAACACCTTTCTCACTAGTGTATGGTATGGAGGTTGTCCTGCCATTAGAAGTTGAGATTCCTTCCTTGGGAGTATTGCTCGATGTCCAACTTGATGAGGCAGAATGGGTGCGGAATAGGTTGAATCAGCTCAGTTTGATGGATGAGAAGAGACTTGCAGAGTCGGATGAAGAAAGCTTACGACAAGAAGGTGCGCCCTCGAAGCTTTCAGACGGGCGATCTTGTGCTAAAGAAGATTCTCCCACCACAATCAGATCACAGGGGCAAATGGACTCCCAACTATGAAGGTCCATACATCGTGCGAAAGGTCTTCTCTGGAGGAGGCTTACTATTGTCCACCATGGATGGCGAAGATTCTTCATCCCCTGTGAACTCGGATGCAGTTAAAAAATACTTTGCTTAAAGAGACCCGCTGGACAGAAAAAAGAGAGTCTAGGCAAAAATGGGGCATCCCGGCGAACCAAGAAAATAGAAAAAGGTTCGGGTAAAAGTTAGGGATAAAATTGAAAAGATGTACACCCACAAAGTCAAAAACCTGAAAAGGGCGACTTCGGCAAAAATGGGTATCCCGGTGAATTGAGAACCCGCAAAGGGCGATTCAGGAAAAAGTTAGGGATTGAAAAGAAAATGACTGTGGTCCGAGTTTGATCCTACATTTCTTAGTGGTTTGGGAGTACCTGAGGGTCGATTATCCAGGTCAATCTCTTCCGAGGACAGAGTGTCGGGAAAGTGTCGGAGTCAGGCGAGTCATAGGAGGATCAGCTCATGGTGTTCGCCTGTACCACGTTGCCGACATGTATACAGATCTCTTTTGTATCGTTGTACATTGATCGCGACTTTCTATGTCTAACAAATCTAACTGCAAGTGCACAGTCTATCACGTAGTAATAATAGATATCGATCCCACAGGGAGTCGTAATCAATATAGTACTATCGGGTGTTACGGTGTTTAGCTAGGTCGGTTTGGTTTCAAGTTGAATAATAATAGAGTAGATGCGTAAACTAAAGGGAACTAAGGCTTTTACTTAAGATATGAATTTATGAATCGATATGCAATAACTTTGTTCTTCGGGGATTTGACAATTTTATTGGCGTATTAAGTGTTTTCAAACTTAGTTTAAGAAGAAAATAGTGATCTAAAGACTTTTGTCTCACGATGGTTGTTGACGCTAGTCGCAACTCTAAGGCGGAACGTATGCTGTCGCTATCCCGTTCGGGGTTAGAGTTACCTTTTGAAAATCTCTAAGTTCTAATCCTTTTTAAAGTGCTTTCGCTGTTTTTAAATCGAATGCCTAGTTTTTACTATCTGGTCTTAGCCTCAGCTGTCGCTTGTTGGTTCGTACCTTAATATGGTTTCCCACTGTCGTGGCAAAACCACCGTAAATAGCTTCTCACTGTCGTGATAAAGGTTTATTTAGAATTTTGATTAAAAACTAAAACCATAACTGAGTTTTGAAAAGAGAAAGACTACGCCAATTGTTATCAAATTCTGTCTGAATTATTATTACATATCGATTACGGTAATTTAGCTAGACATGGAAAAGGAAATGGTAATACATAAATAAAAGCAGTAATTAAGAACATACATCATAATGAAAATTCCAATTACGATTAAAAACGAAAACCTGGAAATATTCCAATTGGCTTTTGGGCAGATCCTCCACAATGTTGGCAGGATTCTGGTCTTTGTGCCAATTGATCATACAAGGAAAATGGGAATTACGAAATATCAAAGAGTACAGAGAAGGAAAAGAGAAACAAATAAGAATATAAGAACTGTAAGGTTGCTCTGAAGATGAATTGGCAGCACTTCGTTGTCTTGAATGCGGCTCTCTTTTTCAGGTCCCAACCTCTTCCTTTTATAGAGAGAGTATCTAACGGTTATTCCTTCAGGAAGTGGGTTTGAGGCAGAAAAGTAGGAGTTAGTGGCCACACTTTTGGTCTTTGAGGGGGGATTTTTGCACGTGACTTCATTCTGCACGTTCTGGCTGCATGACGGTCGTCATGGAGGTGTGACGGTCGTCACATGCATGACGAGCGTAACGGCTATGTGACGGTCGTCACATCAGTAAAACTCGTTTCTGCTATTTTTCTCTTGGTTTTTCATCTGTTTTTCACTTGTTTTTGCTCCTTTTCTTCATATTTCTTTGCTTGGACATGTTCTTCGAATACCTGCATAATACTTAGACAAATAGCATGGAATGTCTTGAATTCGGAGTGAAATCAGTCGAATATTAGTTAAAACACATGTCATTTTATATATACAATTTCGTGTTATCAAACTCCCCTAAACTTGAATCTTTACTTGTCCTCAAGTAAAAGTTGGAAAAATTGGAAATGTGGCAAACACGCGGCACACTTCTCCTTTCCGAAAGGTTTTTCAAATCATCAGTTAGGAAGGCCAAGACTTAAATTGAAACAAAACACATACGGTGGTGACACTGAGTTGCGAGTCTTCGAAGGCCTCCTTTTTATGCAAGCCAGTTCCAATCATGCTACTGCAGCTTGGCGTCAAGTTCCTTGAAACAAGTTTTACCCGGTTTGTTCTGGCGCAGTCACATTAAGCCCGTTATCCATATACTTTCATGGCAAGTCAACCTGTTAGTGGCTATGATCTCTTTTCCATTTCGATTCTTCTTTGCACATACGCTTATGCTATTGATTTCCAAAGACTTTCTGTACCGTTGGGCTAAATGCTCGGGTGAGGAGCACCTAACTTAGAAGGAACATGTCTCTATACTCAGGCTATATGGCTTTTCTTCTTCATGATTTTTCATTTTGAGTTAGAGATCACACACTTATTTGCATTGGTTTCATTTCTTAGAAGCATTTAGGATGATGCTGACTACTTGTATAAACTACTGGGGGTTACGTTTGAGTAGGAGCTTGAAGCTTCGGTACGTGTAGGTAGTGAAACGGACTCGCCTAAACTGGAGGTCTAAGGTGTCAGGACGGTAATGGAATTGTTAGAATTTTCTTCTCGGGATTTCCATACTTGATTAAACTTTGGCGTCTCCTCGTGATGCTTTGAGGCAAGAAGTTTAAAGATTTCTTTGTATAGTCATATGAAACGCGGGGAGTTCACGTAAGGGAGATAAATATATATATAAGAGCTTATTTGCCAAAAATTAAAATTTCTTTAAATTCGAAAGAAAAAGTACAATGGGAAATAACATGAGAAAGGGAAATGAAAAGGGAAATAACGATCCGCTCCCACACTATCTCAATCAGTGTCCCCACTGATTTGAAAGAATGCGGAAGGGAGATACAAAGGAAATAAAGAAAAAACAACAAAAATGGCAAAAATGAAAAATACTACTAATCCCGTCCTCGTCCTCGATCTCTTCCTCGACCTCTGGCTAGGGGGTCACAGGCGGCGAGGTTCAGAGCTCCGGTGTGGAATATGTAATCCTGGAGGCCGTCGACTCACACAGTGAGGTGTGCCATCTCGTCAGCCATGCCGGAATGGATATCGTGCATCATCTGCAAAGATTGCTGGATTTGGCCGGTTTGCTCTCTCTGCCATGCTTCAAATTCCTCAGCCCTTCGGTTCTGCTGCTCCATCATAAGCATCATCTGGTTCTGTTGCTCGATGCAGCGGAGGAGGGCCGCGGAAGTGTCATCAGTGGCAGGACGGGGGAGGCGGCGCGTGGAAGGGCTAGCGGTAGCAGCTGCTTGTGATGGCTCAGGCTGGTCGGCTCTGTCAAGCTCCTCCTGAACTTGGTCCCTGGGCTCTGGGATATTATCCTGTGTTGGGGCAGCAGGGGCAGCGGTGTTGAAGAGCCAGTTGGCTCTATCCTTTGGATGCATCTGGGTGCGTGAAGGCATGATGATGCTCTAGATAGTGCGGCCTCGCACTACAGGATGATATCGCCCATCACGGCGGGCCTTGATGAGGTGGGAGGCGCGACGGTGGTCGGTGTCCAGGAATACGGGGGGCATCTGGCGGAGTGTCTGGAGGCGGTCGCCAAGACCGAGGCCTATGGCGATGGATGTGATGATGCCACCGAAGTAGAAAGGTTTAGAGCCGCGGTTGCAGTTGGCCTGAATGTGAGCCAAGAGAAACGGGGCGACGTTGACCGGCTCTGAAGCGAACACGCAGCGGAGGAAAAACAGCTCCTTCGAGTTGACCTTATGGTTACTGTCACGAGCGAATATTGTGTTGCTCAACACACGGTGGAAGTAGCGGATAGCTGGGTTGTGGATATGAGTGGCGTTCAGCGTGTCCCAGCTGTCTGGTGTGGTTCCGGTCAGGCGGTTCCAGAGAGGGAAGGCCTCTTGGTAGAACTGATCGGAGATACGGCGGTGAGCATCGTCGCTGTGAGTTAACTGTAGGATGACGGTGATGCGGTCCTAGGGGACCTGATATTCAGTGCCGAACAGCCGAAAGCAGGCGGCGCCGTGAAGTTGGTTGGCAACGCCGGATGATGTTGTGTAGGCGAAAGAGCTGAGAAACTCCAGAGTGAGTTGCTCGTAGGTGGGTTGGGGATTGGTGCAGAGATGCCAGATGCCGGCTCTCTGCAACATCCAAGTGACGCCGTCGAGAATCCCGAGTTCCGTCAAAGAATTCAGATGAGCATACCGGGTCGGTTGAAGCGACCGTTGATGGAATGCTAGGAAGTTGGTGTGCTGCCGTTCACCGGCCTCTCCTTCGCGGAAGGTAATGTTGCTGAAATCGGGGTTTGCACTAGCCATTTTGGTGAGAGAAGTGCAGAGGTTTGAGAGTAGGTGGTTTCCGAGAGTGGTGAGGGAAGGGAATGCAGAGGGTAGTATATAAGGGTGAATTGGGGGTCGAAAATGGTGGAGGTTTTATGGGGGATTCGGAGGGTTTTGAGTGGGTTTTAATAATGGGATAGTGGGGAATTAGGGGAGAGGAAGTGGAGAGGGGCGCAACTCTGTTTTAGACAGAATTGGGGTTTTTTTCTGCATGAAGACCGTCAGGGATCTGTGACGGTCGTAACACGCGTGACGACCGTCACAGCAGCAAAGTCTGCAGAATTGCAGAATTTTGCTTGTGGGGCGTTTTAACAGTGGAGAATATGGTATTATGACTTATGATGGACTAATGACAGAATAAAAATTAACGAGAAACATAATTAAGGAAAATACTGAAAGGAAAATAACATTAAATCGAAAAAAAATGAGTGTAAGGTAGTACAATATCCAAAAAGAGGAAACAATTGCAAAAATGAACTAATGTCAAACAATGTAAAATGCAGTAAGCGTAAATTAAAGCGAAAACTAGAATATCACTCCGTTGGTTTCTTCAAATTGTTGACCTGCTGAACAACGTCATTAAATTGGTCGCTAACCAAGTCCATGAAGGTAACAAAATCCATATGAAGCTGCGTTAATTCATCTTTGATAGTGGTTACTTCCAGCTTGAGGTCATCTACAGTTCTCAGAATAGTGTCTAGCTTATCTGTGTTTTGTTCAGGCGTGGGGTCAGGAAAATTATGGTAGTTAGGAGGGGTCTCAGGATCGATCTCTACTTCGAACTCATAATCTTGGTAGTACAAATAGTCATGTGCTTCTGAGATTTGATCACTGTCATACATATAAGCCTGGGGTGTGGAGGGAGGTGATGGAGGTCCCATAGGCTCGTCCAATTCATAAAGCCAATTGTCTTTGTTATGGATACTGGTTAGCTCATGGTTGGGCAGTGTGAAAAGGTGGACAGGTTGATCAACTATGAGGTATTCGTAGGCTCCTGGTCCTAAGGTACCTAGAATGCGTCTGTTGAAGCAGAACTGGATGTCCATTGCTCTGAGGTTGCCGAAACGAACGACTTTGTTCAGGTAATAACTCAGACCAATTTCATGGGCGATCATGGTGACTAGGCCTCCTATTAAAATGGGTGAGTGCGGGTCCTGATTGATGCGTGTAAATGCCCTCATCATAAAAGGGACAACATTTATAGGGCGGCCTTGTGAAGCACAGAAAAGGATGAACAGCTCGTCCTTTGAGACTGTTGTGATGTTTTCCTCCTTACCGAAGAGGGTATGGGCTAATATTCTATGGAAATAGCGGAAGGATGGATTGTGTATCTCGTTGTTGTGCATGTCGTTCAGTTCTGGGTGATAGTTTCCGGTGATGGAACCCCATAATTAGTCCAATTCGAGATCAAAATCCTCTTCAGTGGCGGTAAACACAAACAGTCCGCTAGGGAAGCCTAGGATGTTAGCTAACGTGGTACGGTTGTGTGTTTGGTCTATTCCAAACATTCTAAAGGTTATTAATTCTTTAGTGGATCCAAAGCCATATTTAGGTAAGTAATTTAGGGAGCTAAGGAATTCGAATGTCAGTTCACGAAAGGTAGCAAATCGGGTCTTTAGAGCAGTTTGCTCCCAGCCTAATTGGTAAAATAAGTACTGAATGCTATCCTGGATTCCTAGCTTGTCCATGGTTGGTGTATTGTAGTACAGAGTCGAAGCAAAGTTTCTTTGAGTCAGTGCCTCGAATCTGGCCTGCTGAGCTCGTCCTCTAAACACAACAGTCGTAACGTCGATGTCGGCCATACTCGTTAGTCGGATAAAATGGAAGAAAAGTAGAATGACTTTTAAAATCCTGGAAAAAATCACATTTACTCAGATCATAATTTTAAGAAAAATAGAAAGTGATAAAAGAGAAAAATATAAAATAAATATAAATAATGGAAAATAAGATAATAGAAATTTATAGAAATTATAAGTTAATAAAAAGAATAGTTTTAATAAATTTAGAAGGAAAATATGGAAAACTTTGGGTTGCCTCCCAATCAGCGCTGTCTTTAACATCAGAAGCCTGACGATAGCTTGGATATATGCTATTCGGGTATCTCGAGCAGTTTCATATTGCTCACGTGGTCGCTGTGTTCACTTTGATTATAATGTTTGAAACGCTGTCCGTTTACTATAAACGGTGTGTTGATTTGATTCTTGACTTCAACAGCTACACTCTTAAGGACTTTGGTGACCTCAAAAGGTCCAGACCACCTAGATTTTAGTTTTCCAGGGAATAGTTTCAATCTAGAGTTGAATAGGAGCACAATGTCTCCCACTCTGAATTGCTTCCGGATTGAACGTTTGTCATGCCATTTATTGGTCCTTTCTTTGTAGATGCGTGCATTCTCGTACGCGTCTAATCTTAGCTCTTCCAATTCATGAAGGTTCAAGATTCGCTTTTCGCCTGCCGCAGTGTAGTTGAAGTTTAGTGTCTTAATAGCCCAGAAGGCTTTATTCTCTAACTCTACCGGCAGGTGGCATGATTTTCCGTAAACTAGTTTGAATGGTGTGGTGCCTATCGGTGTCTTAAAGGCGGTCTTATAGGCCCATAAAGCTTCGTTCAGCTTTGAGGACCAATCTTTCCTGGAGGTTGCGACAGTCTTTTCTAAAATTCGTTTTATTTCCCTGTTCGAAACCTCCACTTGTCCACTAGTTTGTGGATGATACGGTGTGGCTACGCGGTGTTTGACTCCGTATTTGGAAAGAAGTTTATCAAAGATTCGCGATATGAAATGCGAACCATCGTCACTAATGACGAGCCTGGGCACACCTAATCTTGGAAAGATTACGTTTTTAAAGAGTTTAGCGACTACTCGCGTGTCATTTGTTGGAGCGGCAACGGCCTCTATCCATTTCGATACATAGTCGACAGCGACAAGTATATATTTATTTCCAAAAGAAGATGGGAAAGGTCCCATGAAGTCGATTCCCCAGACGTCAAAGATTTCTACTTCCAAGATTCCTCTCTGAGGCATTTCATCGCGTCGTGAGATGTTGCCAGTGCGTTGGCACCGGTCGCATTTTAGTACAGCGATATGGACGTCCTTCCAGAGACTGGGCCAAAATAGGCCAGATTGTAGAATTTTAGCGCACGTCTTTGAGGTGCTAGTATGACCACCGTATGGTGCTGAATGGCATTGGGTGATGATGTCTTCTATTTCTTCCTCTGGGACATAATGACGGTATAAGTTGTCGGCGCCTCGTCTGAAGAGTAGAGGTTCGTCCCAGTAGTAGTGCTTTAAGTCATGGAAGAATTTCTTCTTTTGTTGATAAGTCAGGTCTGGTGGAAGCACGCCTGCAGTCAGGTAATTAACGATGTCGGCAAACCACGGCAAAGTGGCTTGGGCATAGACGGCTTCCACGGCTTTTTCCAGTTCCGGTTCTTCCGAAGTAGAGTTAGACATATCGCTTTCCAATTTGGCTATCAGACGTTCGTAAGGAAAGTCGTCATTGATAGACACTGGTTCTTGTTTTATGCCCTCTATACGGGATAAGTGGTCTGCAACTACGTTCTCGGTCCCCTTCTTATCTTTAATTTCTAAATCGAACTCTTGTAATAATAGGATCCATCTCAATAATCTGGGTTTGGCGTCCTTTTTGCTAATTAGGTACCTAATGGCAGCATGGTCTGTGTATATGATTATTTTGGCTCCTACCAAGTAGGAACGAAATTTATCAAGAGCGAACATGACTGCTAAGAGTTCCTTTTCTGTTGTGGCGTAGTTCATTTGGGCAGGGTCTAATGTTCTACTGGCGTAGTAGATAGCGTGAAGCTTCTTATCCTTCCTTTGTCCTAGAACTGTGCCTACGGCATAATCACTCGCATCGCACATGATTTTGAACGGTAGTCGCCAATCTGGGGGCTGGATGATTGGTGCGGTGATAAGTGCTGACTTTAGAGTTTCGAATGCCTCTAAGCATTCTTTGTCGAAGATGAACTCGGCATCTTTCATTAACAAACCTGTAAGAGGTTTTGTGATTTTCGAGAAATCCTTTATGAATCTTCGGTAGAATCCAGCGTGTCCTAAGAAGCTTCGTATTTCTCGTACGGTTTTCGGAGGCTGGAGATCCTTTATGATCTCTATTTTAGCTTTGTCGACTTCAATCCCTTTTTCAGAGATGACGTGTCCTAAAACGATGCCTTGTCGGACCATGAAATGGCATTTTTCCCAATTAAGGACAAGGTTCACTTTGGCGCATCTTTTGAGTACCATTTCTAAATTCGACAGGAAGCTTTCGAAGCTTTGTCCGCATACAGAGAAGTCATCCATGAACACTTCCATGATGTCATCTATGAAATCTGCGAAGATTGCCATCATGCATCTTTGAAAGGTTGCTGGAGCATTGCATAGTCCGAACGGCATTCGGCGGTAGGCAAAAGTATTATAGGGACAGGTGAATGTTGTCTTTTCCTGGTCATCGGGGTGAATAGGGATTTGAAAGAATCCCGAATAACCATCTAGATAGCAGAAGTACGAATGTTTCGCTAGTCTCTCCAACATTTGGTCTATGAAAGGTAAAGGGAAGTGATCTTTCCGAGTTGCCTTGTTTAGTTTTCTGTAGTCGATACACATCCTGTTTCCGGTTACTACTCTTTGGGCTATCGATTCGCCTTTCGCATTTTTCACTACAGTAACGCCTCCTTTCTTGGGTACTACGTGTACTGGGCTGACCCATTGGCTGTCGAAGATTGGGTATATGATCCCTGCGTCTAGTAGCTTTTTCACCTCGTCTTTGACTACAGTGCTTAGGATCGGGTTTATCCTTCTCTGATGTTCTCTTGAAGTTTTGCAGTCTTCCTCCAGCATGATACGGTGCATACAGATGGAGGGACTTATGCCTTTTAGATCGCTTATATTATAGCCTAACGCAGTTGGGTATCTCCTTAGGACTTCTAATAATCGCTCAGTTTCTGATTGTCCTAAGTTAGCGTTTACTATTACTGGTCTTTTGAATTCTGTATCTAGGAATTCATATCTAAGAGTTTTGGGTAGCTCTTTAAGTTCTAAAGCTAGGTTTTTCGGACCTGGCATGTGATTTGGAGTGAGTGCTAAGATCTCGCTCAGACTATCATCTTTGTATGGTGCACGCCAGTTATCGTCTTCATGAATATCAGGGATCGGGATTTTCATGATTTCAGAATATGTAGTTTCCTCCTTTTCTAATTCTCGTATGAATTCGTCAATTACATCTACTATATAGCATGTGTCATCGATGGATGGTGCCTTCAAGAATTTAGTAAGGATGAACTCTATCTTTTCTTCTCCTACTTCGAATGTTAGCCGTCCTTTCTTTACGTCTATAATAGCTCCAGCTGTAGCTAGGAACGGTCTTCCTAGGATAATTGGGGTAACAGAGTCCTCTTTGATGTCCATGATTATGAAGTCGGTTGAGATATAGAATTGTCCTATGCGTACTGGAATGTTTTCCAGTATTCCGACGGGGTATTTGACTGATCAGTCGGCCAATTGTACGGACATTTTAGTTGGTCTTAGTTCTCCCATATTCAGCTTTTTGCATATAGATAAAGGCATGACGCTTATACTGGCTCCTAGATTGCATAGAGCTTTGTCTATTACGAACTTTCCTATGACGCAGGGTATGGAGAAACTACCTGGGTCTTTTAGTTTATGAGGCATGTGGTTTTGAATGATTGCGCTACATTCGGCAGTAAGTGTCATTGTCTCGTTATCCTCTATTTTCCTTTTATTAGACAAGATTTCTTTAAGAAACTTAGCGTATGACGGCATTTGAGTTATCGCTCCTATGAAAGGAATAGTGATGTTTAGTTGTTTCAGAAGTTCGACAAATTTCTTAAATTGTCCTGAAGTTTTGGAGTTTATTAATCTTTGAGGATAAGGGATAGGTGGTTTATATGGCGCTGGAGGCACATATGAGTTTTCATCTTTGGCGGCTTCCTGCTCGTCACATTCCTTCTTTTCTGTTTCAGACTCCTTTTCGGTTGGTTTATCAGATTTTTGTTGCATTACTAAATCTTCGTTCCTAGGATCTGTTGGGCCTTCCAATTCTTTTCCACTTCTCAATATAACGGCGTTTGCGTGACCTTTCGGATTAGGTTCAGGCTGTCTTGGAAATGTTCCAGCTGGGGCAGCTGTAGAGGCTTGTTGTTGAGCCACTTGTGATATCTGCGTTTCGAGCATTTTATTGTGGGTGGCTAAAGCGTCTACTTTTCCGGTCAGCTGTTTAATTTGCTCTCTAGTGTGTATGTTTTGATTTAGGAATTCTTTGTTTGTTTGAGCTTGAGTAGCTATGAATTTTTCCATCATCAACTCGAGGTTTGATTTCCTAGGGGCAGTCTGGGCAGCAGCTGGTTTCTGATATCCTGGCAGAGCACCTGGTGCTTGCAAGGCATTATCGTTCTTGTAGGAAAAGTTTGGGTGGTTCCTCCATCCTGGGTTGTAAGTATTTGCGTAAGGATTTCCTTGAGCGTAATTTACTTGGTCTGGTGGGATTTCGGCCAGCAATGGGCACTCGGGTGCATTATGAGTGGCAATTCCGCATAACTCGCAGTTTGGAGTTACAGCAGCGACGGTTGCAGTTGGGTTAACGGTCAGACTGTCGATTTTCTATGCTAGAGCATCTACTTTAGCGTTGAACTTTTCAAGGCTGCTGATCTCGTACATCCCACCTTTCGCTGCGGGTTTGTCTGCTGGAATGCGTTCACCTCCCCATTGGCAGTGGTTCTGAGACATGTTTTCGATTAGTTGATAGGCTTCGTCGTATGGCTTATCCATAAGTGCACCGCCCGAGTCGGCGTCTACCGTTAGTCTGGTGTTGTATAGAAGCCCATTATAGAAAGTATAGATCGTCACCCAGTCTTCTAGACCGTGGTGAGGACACGTTCTCATCATATCTTTGAACCTTTCCCACGCTTCGTAGAGAGATTCAATATCTTTTTGTCGAAATCCGTTGATTTGGGCTCTAAGCATAGCAGTTTTGCTTGGCGGAAAATATCTTGCTAAGAAAACGTTCTTCAACTGTTCCCACGTCGTAACGGAGTTGGATGGTAAGGATTGTAACCATGTCCAAGCTCTATCTCTAAGAGAGAAAGGGAAAATACGAAGTCTTATTGTGTCTGGAGTTACTCCATTTGCTTTCACTGTGTCTGCGTATTGTACAAACTTCGTTAAGTGTTCATTTGGATCCTCAGTTGCATTTCCTGAGAATTGATTTTGTTGTACAGCTGACAACAATGACGGTTTTAGTTCAAAATCAGTTTGATTGAAAGCTGGGGCAGCTATGCTACTTCTAGGCTCCATCTGAGAGGGTGTAGCGTATGCCTTCAGCGGTTTGTTTTGAGGTCCTTCAGCCATCTTTGCTTCTTCAACAGGAGGATGAGCTAGAAGATCAGGAATGTTGTGTCTTCGTTGATATTCGACGATGCGCCTTCTTAGATGTAAGAAGCGCTCTAGTTCGGCGATTGTAGGTTCTAAGATTTCGCCTTGTGAGCGAGTACTTGGCATACAATCGAAGAACGAGTAGAGGGAGAGAGAATTGTTAACCTAGTCTATACTGTGTAACAAAGGATTACACTATTGACTAAACGGGTCCCCGGAAACGGCGCCAAAAACTTGATCGCGACTTTCTATGTCTAACAAATCTAACTGCAAGTGAACAATCTATCGTGTAGTAATAATAGATATCGATCCCACAGGGACTCGTAATCAATCTAGTACTATCGGGTGTTACGGTGTTTAGCTAGGTCGGTTTGGTTTCAAGTTGAATAATAATAGAGTAGATGCGTAAACTAAAGGGAACTAAGGCTTTTACTTAAGATATGAATTTATGAATCGATATGCAATAACTTTGTTCTTCAGGGATTTGACAATTTACTGGCGTATTAAGTGTTTTCAAACTTAGTTTAAGAAGAAAATAGTGATCTAAAGACTTTTGTCTCACGATGGTTGTTGACGCTAGTCGCAACTCTAAGGCGGAACGTATGTTGTCGCTATCCCGTTCGGGGTTAGAGTTACCTTTTGAAAATCTCTAAGTTCTAATCCTTTTTAAAGTGCTTTCGCTGTTTTTAAATCGAATGCCTAATTTTTACTATCTGGTCTTAGCCTCAGCTGTCGCTTGTTGGTTCGTACCTTAGTATGGTTTCCCACTGTCGTGGCAAAACCACCGTAAATAGCTTCTCACTGTCGTGACAAAGGTTTATTTAGAATTTTGATTAAAAACTAAAACCATAACTGAGTTTTGAAAAGAGAAAGACTACGCCAATTGTTATCAAATTCTGTCTGAATTATTATTACATATCGATTACGGTAATTTAGCTAGACATGGAAAAGAAAATGGTAATACATAAATAAAAGCAGTAATTAAGAACATACATCATAATGAAAATTGCAATTACGATTAAAAATGAAAACCTGGAAATATTCCAATTGGCTTTTGGGCAGATCCTCCACAATGTTGGCAGGATTCTGGTCTTTGTGCCAATTGATCGTACAAGAAAATTGGGAATTACGAAATATCAAAGAGTACAGAGAAAGAAAAGAGAAACAAATAAGAATATAAGAACGGTAAGGTTGCTCTGAAGATGAATTGGCAGCACTTCGTTGTCTTGAATGCAGCTCTCTTTTTCAGGTCCCAACCTCTTCCTTTTATAGAGGGGGAGTATCTAACGGTTATTCCTTCAGGAAGTGGGTTTGAGGCAGAAAAGTAGGAGTTAGTGGCCATACTTTTGGTCTTTGAGGGGGGATTTTTGCACGTGACTTCATTCTGCACGTTCTGGCTGCATGACGGTCGTCATGAAGGTGTGACGGTCGTCACACGCATGACGAGCGTAACGGCTATGTGACGGTCGTCACATCAGTAAAACTCGTTTCTGCTGTTTTTCTCTTGGTTTTTCATCTGTTTTTCACTTGTTTTTGCTCCTTTTCTTCATATTGCTTTGCTTGGACATGTTCTTCGAATACCTGCATAATACTTAGACAAATATCATGGAATGTCCTGAATTCGGAGTGAAATCATTCGAATATTAGTTAAAACACATGTCATTTTATATATACAATTTCTCGTTATCATACATATTTGAATTTGCTTATGCGTGACTTCCCCTTTTTAGGAGTTGCATCCGATGTGCAAAACTTTGCCTATTCACAGGCCGTTATCAATAAAACATACTATTCAGTACTTGATGTTTAAACCTTGTTTTAACTTTTACTGTTTTGTTTGTGGAAAACGCCGATGTTTTTGATAAACTTACATGTGCATAAGCTTGCAGGCCTCGACCAATGATTGTTAAAACTTTGAATTAACTGAATAGTTGTCACGGATACTAACCAGGATAATTCCTTTTGTGTAGAATGTCTTGTGTTCGTTCGTGTTTTGCAGGGTTGTCACCCTTGCAGCAGATATCCAAGGGATCATGTTCCCCAGCCAGAGTCCTTTAACATAGGAGCAGGCTCTATATGAAACTTATTCCTCCCTAGCAGACGGAATTTGCTTTTCCTCCCCGGCAGATGGAAGTCGAAGTTTTTATCCCCAAAAGAGTTGGGATTGAATCCGCGCAGGATCAGATTATCCTCAGCCATTCAAGATTGACTTATTCGGTAGGATGAAGTCATCCCCAGTGAGGCAAGATTGATATCCCCAGCGGAGTGTGCATTCCCGGTGGTTGGTTATGAATATGTTTACTCCCCAGAGAGTTCCCACGAAGTACAACAAGAGTACACAAATCGACTCCCAGCTGGGTATCCCCAGCATGGTTAATCCCCACAGAGCATGATCAGGTTGTCAATGGTTTGAAAGGAGCATCTCCGCGCAGGACTGTCCTTTCTGTTCTCCAGCAGGTTGTTTTTCCACCGCCAGGATGGTCATCCTCTACAGAGCTCGTAACTCCGAAGTTGTGAGTTATTCCCCAGTAGGATGGTTATCCCCAGAGGAGTTGGTTTCACCTTTCCAGCATTTATTTTGCTGGAATATGTCTGTGATACCTGGTTATCCCCAGCGGATTTGGCTTTGTCTTCAGCATTTATTTTGCTGGAGCACCTCCTTGCATTTGCATATATCATCATATTTGCATCTACCCACGCGTAGCATTTCCAGGCTGTATGGAGAATTACGCCATTGTCAAACATATGCATTTTGAAACATAAGCCAGGTTGGTTACCTCTTTGTTTTCAGGTGTTTTTCCTTGCAGGTATTTGAAATTCTTGTTCAGGAAGGTGTCCAGATATTCAGATTTGTGGCGCGAGATACGCGATGATAGTGTTCGCCCTGTCATATGCTCCCATAGCAGAGTTGCTTGGTTAAGTTTCTCTTCTCCCCCAGCAGGGTTCTTCTCAGGTTGCTGTTACGTCAGCATTAAAAGATTTCGTGGTTTAAACTTTCGGAGTTATCACCCGTGATTTCCCCAGTAGAGTTTTTCCCTATCAGAGTTGCTTGGTTAAGTTTCTCTTCTTCCCTAGTGGAGTTTTCTTCAGGTTGCTGTTACGTCAGTATTGAAGATCTTGAAGTTGTTACCTGGTGCCGAAATAGGTGTTTGACGGCTGTCGTCAGAATTTCCCCGCAGAGTTGTTGGTTCAAGTCTTCGGGTTCGCACTTTTATTTAGTGTTTTTCCCACTTCTTCGGAAATGGAAGGTTGACGTGATGGTTCAAAAGTCGACGTGATGGTTCGACAGTTCGCACTTTGAGTTCGCGTTTTGGTCGACGTGATGGTTCGACAGTTTGCGCTTTGATTTAGTGCTTTTTCCCACTTCTTCAGAAATGGAAGGTTGGCGTGATGGTTCGACAGTTCGCACTTTGAGTTTGTGCTTTGGTTGACGTGATGGTTCAATGGTTCGCACTTTTATTTAGTGCTTTTCCCACTTCTTCAAAAATGGAAGGTTGACGTGATGGTTCAACGGTCGACGTGATGGTTCGACAGTTCGCACTTTGAGTTTGTGCTTTGGTTGACGTGATGGTTCAACGATTCGCGCTCTTATGCAGTGCTTTGCCTGCTACTTTTGGAGATGGAAGGTTGACGTGATGGTTCAACAGTCGACGTGATGGTCCGACAGTTCATGCTTTGGTCGACGTGATGGTTCGACGGTTTGCGCTTTTATTTAGTGCTTTTCCCGCTTCTTCGGAAATGGAAGGTTGACGTGATGGTTCGACAGTGTTGACGTGATGGTTCAATGGTTCGCGCTCTTACGCAGTGCTTTGCCCGCTTCTTTTGAAGATGGAAGGTTGACGTGATGGTTCAACAATTTGCGCTTTGACGCAGTGCTTTGCCCACTTCTTTTGAAGATGGAAGGTTGACGTGATGGTTCAACAGTGTTGACGTGGTGGTTCAACAGTTCATGCTTTGGTTGACGTGATGGTTCAACGGTTCGCGCTTTTATTGAGTGATTTGCCCGCTTCTTTTGAAGATGGAAGGTTGACGTGATGGTTCAACAATCGACGTGATGGTTCGGCAGTTCGCGCTTTGGTTGACGTGATGGTTCAACAGTCGACGTGATGGTTCGACAGTTCGCGCTTTGGTTGACGTGATGGTTCAACAGTCGACATGATGGTTCGACAGTTTGCGCTCTGGTTGACGTGATGGTTCGATAATTTGCGCTTTGAGTAGTGCTTTACCCGCTTCTTCGGAAATGGAAGGTTGACATGATGGTTCAACAGTCGACGTAATGGTTCGATGGTTCGCGCTTTGAGTAGTGCTTTTCCCGCTTCTTCGGAAATGGAAGGTTGACGTGATGGTTCGACAATTCGCGCTTTGATTCAGTGCTTCGCCCGCTTCTTCGGAAATGGAAGGTCGAGGATGATATTTAGATATGGTCTTTTGACGATGCCCGCTTATTGTGACATATTTTGGGAGGATTGATGGTGTTAATCCAGTTTGTTGATTCGATGCCTGTGGTGTCACGCAGGTGGTTGATGATGAAATCAAGTCAGTTTTTATCAGATGATTGATCAATTGTCGTCGTGATAACCAGATTCAGTTTTATGGATATCGTTTCCCAAGCAGTTTGCGCAGTTTATTTCTGTGGTTGGCAAATTTCCGCGTTCTTTGGTATTCAACCGTCTTCTACCTCGATTGTTTGAAAGCCTTCTGCTTTTCATCTAGTCGGGTCCAAGCCGCTTGAATAGGGGCAGCTGTTGCACCCCAAAATTTGCCCAACCTTTTTCTCACTTGGTTTATGTTTCATTGCATTAAGCATAACATTGTTCTAACATCATCATAGCATTGCATTAGCATTTATGCAGGGGATCAAGTGCGGTCTATATCATGAGAATCCTAGCCAGAGGTTTTATTCAAGCTTGAGAAGTCACCAAAGTCATTAGATAGAGGGTTGAGTTCTTGAGAAGTTTGAGTGCTTGAATGAGGTTCATCTCCTCACTTGAGGATCAATTGAAGACCATCAGAGGGTTGTAAAGCCTTGATCATGTATAGGGTATATGGATAGAGCTCATGGAGTGCCTAAAGGATCATAATGGAGCTCAGTCAAGGCATTGTGCCAAGTGCAAGAGCCACAGTTGAAGTTGGTGCCACTAGGGTTTCATCTGGTCAACCCTAGGTCCAATGTGCAAATTGAGGAAAGTCAAATCCTACTTATAGGTCATGGTATTCATGAAATTATGTGTTGAAGCATGTGAGATGTTGTTTCAAGAACAAATCAAGAAGAATCAAGAGTGGTTGAAGTTGCTAAGTCAGGGTTCCTAGGGTAAAATCCCCTATTTAGTGCCAAACTTCCAAGCCATGTAAATCAAGATACAAGCCTCATATGACTCTGGGCCAAGCATGAGACTTGTAGAGGATTTTCATACCTTTAATTTGGGTACTAGAAGTCATCCATATGATTTTTATAACTCAAGTTATGTGCCAGACAAGTTATAGGTCCTCAGATGCCTCTGAAATTTGTCTGTGAAAATCATCTGACTTCCAAGCTATTTTTGACCTCTAAGGAGGTTTTATCTGACCTTTTGGTAAACATAAAAGTTGTTCCTCATGATCTTAGCTTTCCGAAAAGTTATAGAAGTCCTCATTCTGATTTGTGGAGCTCAAGTTATAGGCTTTGCAAGGCAGGGGTATTTTGGGAAAGTGAAATTATAGGCCATTTTTAATTATAGGTCAAAATCTCCAACTTGCACATCTCAAATGGAGTTTTTTTCAACATGGAAGTTGCTCAAAATATGGTTTTTAGGTTAACCAAGAGCTCATGGTGAATTGATTTGGTCCATAGTAAGAGTTGACTTGAAGTGGTTTGAAAGAAGAGAAATTAAAGGCATTATTTGGTGGGAAATTCAAATAAATTGTTATGTGCACAAAATATGCCAAATGACCACTCAATTTGATCATAAATGATGATTTAGAAACATTGGCAATTCTAGAATTTTCAATTGACTCATAATTCATGGTGTTTTGACATGTTTCTTCACAAATAAGTAACATCACACAATTCCTTCACCAAGGCAATTTGGAGACTCCTTTTGGTCTGAATCCATTCTAAATGTGTTATGCAAGCTAACCAAAGCTTCCCAAGCAAGCTGTTGAGCCAAAATCGTGCATGGCATGTTCAAACTCTTTGGAGAAATTGGATTTTTGGATCTCTGATTTTGGGTCTGGACTGGGCCTCTAGAAAGTTCTAACCAGTTCTATAAATGTTTAGAAGCTCATTTGGGCAAGGGTTGGTGATTCATTGGTGCTGAATTCAGAGATTGCAACTCAAATTTTCAAGCTTCAACTCAAATTCGAGTTCTCAGTTCAAGCCATTTTCAGATCAAATTGAAGGTTCTACAAGTTTCTGCCATCATCGCTGAGTGGATCTGGAAGGTTTAGAAGAAAGATTCAAGCCATAGACATCTCAATTCGAAGCTTAAAGTCAGGTTGGTAAACCTCAAATTTCCTCTTAATCTAGCATGATGTAGTTAGAAATAAGCATGTGGCTAGGATCTATGTGAAACTTAGCACGTTTTAGGATTAAATTGGTAGCAATTGGTGATGATTGATCATGTGGTACTACTTCTGTTGAGGTTCGATTCTCCTTAGTCTTGAGGTTTTAGCACAAGTGAGATAACTTAGGTTAATCAGTGTTAGATGAGGATCATTTCTATACCATTAATTGGAAATTTGGTGATGATGAACGACATGACATAATTTGGATCTTGATTCGGTTTTGAAAATATAGAAGGATTCATGAAATTTGGAATTCATTTTCGTGATCAGCGTGAAATTCTGGGTAAGATTGACTTAAAGTTTGTTGAAATTGGACCCCTGCAAACAACCTCTCACTGGAGAAGACGGTGGCGCCACCGTCTTGGCCACCGTCTGGATTTGAAGCTTCACCTGAGCTCAAGGAAGGAGACGATTGCATGTCCGTTGGATTTGTCTGATGAGAAGACTTGGTAATGTGATCGTATGAATGAGATTCAAACTGAAGCAATTCGCTCCAAGATGAATCGCTGCGTTTCATTTTTGACATGGCATCTGACTGGGCTTCTACGCGGCTGCACGCGTGTGTGATCTCTAGCCTTAGGATTAGCTTACCTGGTCCATCAATCCAACGCCTCTGATTATTTCCAGCAGTTTATTTCATTTAATTCTTTTTTTTGATTTTCTTTTATTCTATTTTACTTCTAAAATCATTTTTAATTTCAATAATTGTCAGAAAAATAAAAAGAAAATATCCCCATGATCCTCTCTGAATTCTTGATTTTTCTGTAATGTTAGATTTAATTGTTGATGATTTTTCAATTTAATTCCCATTTTTCTCATTTTAGGTATTTCTTTAATTTTGCATAATTGAGCAGTCTGTTTGTTGATTTTTGTTCTATCAATTAGTTTGGAATTTTGTTGTGAATTTTTGATAGATGGTAGGTTAGAGATGTATGTTCCCTCAGGATTTTTCTCACATTTTTTAATAATCATAGCTTCTGATTTAGAGGTAGGTTTAGAGCTTTTCCCCATTAATGGTTTCCCTTGATACCTTTCAACTTAGGATTTTATTAGAGGACTTAGGAGTTGAATTAGGCCCTGATTTTTGGACTATAGATCATTAACAAATGCATGCTCCCAGAGAAAAATAATTAGATTTTTAGGATGTGTTTTGCTATTTTAGATAGAATATTCAAGTTGTTTGTTCATTTGGTGCTTCAACCTTGGTGATTGTTTTGGGATGGACTCAAAGTGGGCTTTTCTTGCAAGTTGGGCTTTTGGTTCTTATTGGAGGATGTCATGGGCATGATGAAGCTTTTGTGGAGTGGCTGGTGGAGCTTGGCTTGGAGATTTTCTTTTCTTTTTGTTAGCTTTTTGTAGCTTATAAGATTAGAGTTTTTAGGAGAGAGCTTTATAAGTAGTGTTTTCCTTCAAATAAGCATGGTTGGCTTCACTTGCCTTCCATCCTATCCTATGATACACAGTCCTCACATGAAATCCCATCTCTCCTTTGGAGGGATGTATGGCATGTCTGATGAGTAGAACTTTTGAGGATACTTTTCATGGATGCATGGTTGAGTGCCATGATGGATACCTTTGGTATACATCATGCTTCCCATGACCATACCTTCATCTTGTTGATTCATTTCCTTGTTGGAGCATTGTTAAAGCATGAAGATAGAGCATTCTATTCCTTCCCTTGAAGATGATGTGAACTTGAAGAACAGTTGCAAACTTTGGATTGGATTGCTGTCAGAAGATTGCTCTGCTGTGGAGATTGCTGGCTTGTTTTCCCTGTTTGTCTGTTTTCTTCTTGTTCAACTGTATTGATGTGATTTGCTTGGAGTGTTGCATTAAAAGTAGGTCCTCATGTAGATGATCATAGGCCTAAGAGCATCCTAAGGGTTGAGCTTCTCCCCTTTCTTGTATTTCATTAGAGGTTGAGTTTCTCCCTCTGCTTGTATTTTTACTGTGTGGCTTTGCTTGCTGGTATTTGGTAGAGCTCAGCTCCCTTGCCTGTGTGGTGTGTGGTCTGTTTGATTGCATTTACTTTCTTCTATTATCTTTGCAGTTATTCATATCTGGCTTGAGGTTGAGATGAGCTTGTGGAGGCTCCTGCCCCACACACATTTCCTCCCTCACTTGCATTGCATGCATCTTTACAGTAATTTCTTTACAGTTGTTTCTTTTACTGTTTGTTTCCATTGCTATGTTACCCTAGGAACTCTGCCTTCTCTTATTCAAGAGAAGTTATGACAGATATTAGGATTCTAACCATGCATGATAACATTAGTTAGTTTCCCCTTTAACCACAACCGTAGGACGAACATTGCATGATAACTGTAGGATCGAGTCAGTTTCCCTGTAGAGAGTCTGTTTCTCTTCTCATCTTCAAATACAGTTAAAACACTTAATAAAGGTTAACACGTGATGTGCGTTACGAGCCTTATGCTACTTGAGAAAGAGTTGTGGGAGGGTTTCCCTCACATAACTCGAGTGTTTAGTGTGGTACCATTTGGGTGACATGCGATGCATTCACTCTCAAGTCCAAGTCTTTAGTGCAACACGAGTTACAAACAGAACTCAATTCACTTCTTCCGTAAAAGACTGCAAAAACAAACATTCAAATCCTTTTTGTCCTCTTGGACCCTTAATCAGGAAAACCCTTTTCTTAAAGGAAAGTTCTGTTAACTTTCAGTTCTACCGCAAATGGTAACGCCTAAGTCTCCAAGGATCGAGCTGCAAATACTAACTGCTGGAACTGATTGTTAACTTTACTTGGATAAAAGACAGCGGAACAAACCTGTGTTCTTCGTAGCCCGAACTACGTTTGCTCTGATCTTTCACGCTGTGTGAAAGTACGTAGGCACGAGATGCGATATCTCGGCGAGCAACCTTCCCAGTAACCCGTAGTTAGGCGAACTACGTTGACTCTGATTTCTCGTTCCAGACGGGAATACGTAGGCATAAAGTGCGACTCTTTGCCGAGTCATTTTCTTTTCTTTTCAGACCAGACCTCTAGTGTAGATAGATGTAACAAACCGTCAGATAAACACAACAAGCGTGGATCCCATCGAGTACGATGGACGTGAGGGGTGCTAATACCTTCCCCTTGCGTAACCGACTCCCGAATCCAGACAATGGGTGCGATGACCTTGTCTTATACCCTTTGCGTCAGGTTTTTCCGATCGTTTCCTTTCCCGTTCTGAGGGATAAATAACGAAAGGTGGCGACTTTTCTGTCTTGCCGGCCTCAATTTTTCGCAGTAGAGACACTTCGCATCCGACTCTTTGTCATCTTCGAATCTTCGAACCTGCAAAAACAAGGCAATGACAGAAAAATTACCAGTGAGATTTATTTAATTTTATCGGAAATTTGGTTTTTAGTTGTTGCAATATCCTCAGAAAATTATCATCATCAGGTATGCCGAGAGGGGCAACAAGTGAATGCTGCCACACCCCCCGATTCCGTTTCCCAACCTCGGCCAAAATCCGGCAGACTTTCTGTTCAAATTTTCCGAGAGAGAAAGCAAAAAAAGTGTTTCTGCAGAAATGATTTTTCAGCCAAACAGTGCCTTAGGGAAATCCAGCAAGCCAAATCTGGATATCTAAAAAAATCTAGCAAGCATAATCCGTCTCCAAATCTGGATTTCACAAAATCCAGATATCCAAAAATCCAGCAGATAAAATCCAGTTTGTATCTAAACGAAACAAAATCTGGAAATCAGTAAGTAAGAACTGTGAATCCGAGAAATCAGATATCATCATAACAAATCCACAGATCTCTCTGTTTCAAAACAGAAAAATTGTAAAAAAAACGTAACAATACGAATCCAGGCCCAAAACAACTACAACAATATAAAATCAACAGCAGAACATCAAAAGAGGGACGAATTTTCGATAACCCTAGAAGGTCATCATCATCAATCATTCATCCGCGGTGGTGAAACCCAAAGGAGGTCACCATCACAATCCGTCACAAAGACGAGCGGTGGACAATCACCCCCAGAAGCCTCAGAAGATAGCTTCATCACCGGCCAGAGTCACCACAACAAAACAAAATCCATCATCCAAACGGACGAAATCTATAATCCAAACGGACGGGAAATCATCAAACCGAGACCGAAAATCATAGAAAAAAAAATCATAAACCATCCGAAAGCCAAGCCGTCGCCCACCAACCGGACTCAGAGGAACTGAGTTCCTCATCATCGTCATCGTCACTACCAAGAACAACCATCACCAGATCCATCAAAACCATTTAAGAGCAAACCGAAATCATCATAAAAAATGTAAGACACCATTAATAGATTTTGTTTGTTGTGTTTTTCCAGAGAATAATAAGAGGAAGATGCATGGCCGGAAGAGGGAAACAAGAAGAAGAAATCCATGGCTGGAAAGAAGAAGAGAGGAAAATGTCTCAGCAAGCCCTCAAGGGGCGCCGCACGGATTCCCCAAGGGATTAGGGTTAAAACCCTAATTCCCTTTCACCATCTCTTACATACTAGATGGGTCGGGTCTGGGGCCTGACCACCCAGCCCGACCCATTTCCTCTTTTCTTTTATTACTTTATTTTATTTTTCGGTTTATTAGTTTTTTCAGTTTTAATTTCAAGATAAATCAATTTTTTTAATTTCCAGATAAATCCTTTTTTAAAAACAACTTATAACCTTCAATAATTAAAAATCTTTTTTTTCTTAATTTAAACTCTAATTTGTATTAAAATTCTAACCCTTCGTTTTAACTAAATTCAAAGTTCTAAAAAGAAAATAAATTAACCCAACTTTCCTTTAATTTAGAAACTAATTTTTTAACTAACGTTTAATTTGGAAACTTTTTTTTTTAATTTTAAACTTTATTTTTTAAAACAAAAATCTAACTTTTTTTTCTAATTTAATAATTAACTTTTTAATTAAATCCCTAACATTTAAATTTAAATCTCTAATCTTATTTTACCTAAAAATCTCTAACACTTTTTTTAGTTCTAACTTTTAATTTAACCTTAACCTAATTCCTAAGCTTTCTAAATTAATGGCCTAATTTCCTAACCTCTTCCCGATTAATTCAATCTGTCTAACACTTATTCATTCCTAAGATTATTCTAGTTTGTCCGTGTTCACTAATCTTCTGCTTTTGTATTGTTGTAAATTATCTAACGATACCATTTCTTATTATACCCTTACTATTCACACTTGTATATTATTCCAACATCGTCATAAATTATTAATTTTCATTGTTCATTTATCTTACAATAATTTCCCCTCCGAAGGAAAGGTCTAACCGTTTGACCGTCGTGTCAATAGTCCATAACCCTCGTCCATCCTTCACCTTTTTTCAAACCCTAAATGCTTAAGTGTCCCGCCGTGGGCAATTTTACCCTTTACCCTAGCATTAGGATAAGGAGTCTTCTCCCTCCATGTAAGTTCCCGCCGTGGAATACTTATCTTACCCTTTTCAATTCAACTTACAACATAGAAGTCAGAGTCTCCGCACTCCAAGTAAGTTCTTCCCTATGAATGTTTACATCCCTTTTAAACCTTGACCACAGTCAAGAAGTTTCTCTTCCTCCCTTTCAAGGGGAACTACGATTACTCTGATTACATCCCCTACCTCGGATACGTAGGCACAAGATGCGAGTCTTGGCGAGTAAACTTGGGACTAACCCTTAGGTCTTTCTCTTTAACCTTTAACCTTTAGCATTATCCTTAAGCAGATAACCATCAGTAATAACACATTTAAAACAAGAGGTTCCTGTAGAGTACTACAGAAGTTTAGGATGCTAATACCTTCCCTAAGTTTAACCAACCCCCGAACCTTAGATCTCTCCCCGCATTGTATTTACGATGCAAAACTAAGTTTTTCCTTTCTTTAACCTTTCCTTCGTATAAATCAAAGACCGGTTGTGAACTAAAGATTTGTGATTCAAATTAATTAATAATTTGATATCCTATTCTCACCGCAACAATTGGTAATGATTTTCGAAAGCAAAGTGTTTTTTTTTTAAAAAGGTAAGATCTTCATTTTAAGAAACTAATCTAACAAGCTAGTCGTAGCTTTAAAGGTATAACGTGACAGTATTAAACTTCTCTCAAAATAGTAGAAAGCTTAACACCATCTTCAGATCAGGTTGCACTGCCCCGCTATCGAGTCAAGATTTCTCTTCCGCAAGCTTGCAAGAGCAATGATCGAATCACCTATAGAAAGTTACTCTACTCTCTCCATTGAAAGATTTTTATCTAGAGTAGCGACGTTAAACTCGATGGTGTTTTTTTTTTCTCCCTGAGGGTTTTATCTTGTTTTCCTTCTCTCTTGTGAGTCGATCTGCATTTACATTTGCATCATATCATTAGCATACACATTTGTTTGCATGCTTCTATTTTATGGCTGTAGCCTTTGAGATCCTTTGGTCGTTACCAATCCTTTTTCTCCAACCTGTTGTCACGGGCTCGCTTCGTGGTTGTTACCCAACTTTGTCAAGTTGCTTGGATTAAGTATTATTGTGATAAAGTCTTATATCCCCAGGGAGACTAGTTGTAACTAGCAATATCTGATGCTGCCTACTGGTGTTTACCCAGATGTTAGTTGTTACTAATACTTACCTTTGAGATCCGGTTGTTACCAATATTTGTAAGTCCAGTCGTTATTGGCATTGTTTAAATCATATTGTTATTGATATCTTGATTTGGTTGTTACCAATCTTTGCAAGTCCAGTGGTTACTGGCATTGTTTAATTGTTATTGGCATCTTGATTTGGTTGTTACCAATCTTTTGTAAGTCCGGTGGTTACTGACATTGTTTAAATCCAATTGTTATTAGTATCTTGATTTGGTTGTTACCAATCTTTTGTAAATCCAGTGGTTACTGGCATTGTTTAAATCCAATTGTTATTGGTACCTTGATTTGGTTGTTACTGATATTTGTAAGTCTAGTGGTTACTGGCATTGTTTAAATCCAATTGTTATTGGTACCTTGAGATCTGGTAGTCACCAACCTTTCCCAGTAAGTCCAGTGGCCACTGACATTGTTTAAAAACCAATTGTTATTGGTACCTTGATTTGGTTGTTACCAATCTTTTGTAAGTTCAGTGGTTACTGGCATCGTTTAAAAATCCAATTGTTATTGGTACTTTGATTTGGTTGTTACCAATCTTTTCTAAAGACTAGTGGTCACTGGCATTGTTAAAATCCAATTGTTATTGGTACTTTGATATGGTCGTCACCTATCTTCCCACTGAAGTCTAGTAGATACTGGCATTGTTTAAATCCAATTGTTATTGGTATGAAGTTTGGTTGTCACAAATTTCCCCCAGTTAAGTCTAGTGGTCATTGGTATTGTTTGAAAAATCCAATCTTTATTGGTACTTTGATTTGGTTGTCACTAATATTTCTGGTATAAGTCCAGTAGTTACTGGTGTTGCTTAAAATCCAATCGTTATTGGTATCACTGTTTTGGTTGTCACCACATCCTCTTGAAAGTCTAGTCATTACTAGCATTCCCTAGGAAGTTCAGTTATTACTGACATTGTTTTTAAATCCAATTGTTATTGGTACGGTACTTGGTTGTTACCAATCTGCTTTTTTAAAGTCTAGTCGTCACTAGCACCATCTAAATCTGTGGTGATCAGAAATGCTCACCCATCTCTAAACGCAGAATGTTTGGTTGTTACCATTTTTCCCAGCAAAGTCCTGGATATTCCTAGTAAGTCCCAAGGAACTAGTGGTTACTAGCATCCCCTGCAAATCTGGTCTTGTTTTTAGTCTTTTCTTGAAAATCCTGTTTGAACTCTTCGTTACAAGAAAGATCCCCATTGGTTTGTCCCCCAATAAGGATCGTGTCTCTGGTCTTTTTGCTTCGCCAGTTGGAGTCTGAGTCTGTTGACTTTTGTCCCTCTGTGTGGCTTCTCCCTTGATGCATTGCTCCAGTGGAGATTTGCATTTCCCCAGTAGAGACTTGCCTTTTCCTCGGTGAAGATTTGTCTTCCCCGGTGGAGTTTGTGTCCCTGTGTGGATGATCCCCTTGAAGTACCATTATTAGTCATGTATGAACTATTGATTGTTATACTTTAGATCTTTCCCCAGAGTGTCGGGTCCCTTGTGAGTGGTTACTCGTTGTTGTGTTGTTCTTTTCTTTTGCTCGTGTGTCAGCATCTTCTAGCATCATTGAAGCATCATTTAGATTTCATTGCATTTTCGCATTTGTTCTTTTGCATAGCATTGTATCTAAGGGGCAAAAATTTTGGTTTGTTATATTTAAATACCTTTCACCATGATTCTATGAAGATTTTTATCTCTCATTGCCATCTGGTGAAGATATTTAAATAGGGGCAACTATTCTACCCCAAAATTTCCCCCCTAGATCACATCATCATTCTAGTACACCAACATTGTTTGTCTAACCTTAACTTCTTTCAAGTTTGATCTTTGTTAAGATGCAGGTGAATCAGAGTTTCACACAATCGGGAATCAGGGTTTCTAGGGTTTGATCAGTCAAGATTTGCGATTGATTCTCCATGTAGTAATTCTCTACATCATTAAGGATATCACATTGGATCAAGTATGAATCCAATTTGAGGTTGTCACCCAAGAAAGAAGAATAGTGCAGTCCAAGAACCCAAATTAGGGTTTTTGATCAGAAAAGTCAATTGTAGTTTGACTTTTGACTTGAAGAGATCTCCAATGGTGGAATAATGGTCCATAAGGCTCATATGGCCTATTGAAGTCCCCACAAGAAGTTTCAAGGCCTCAGGGAACTCAGAATACCAACAGTCAATTCGGAGGTTTTCGATCGTTCGGTTCGTATGATTGAAAAGTCAACCCATTGACCAACAGGGTTTTGACCTAAAATTGAAGCTAATTATGTTCTCAATGTTATGTCATATATAATCATGAAGTTTGGTGACCACTGGATCAAGAATTGAGAAGTAATCGAAATGTCGGAAAATTAGGGTTTTGAAAGGGGCTAAGCCATAACTTCCTAACCACACATCCAAATGGAGTGGTTCAAAGCTTGTTAGAAAGGTCTTGAGAAGTCCTACAAAAGTTCCACAGTGACCTATGTTCAAAAAATGAATGGATTTTAAGTTATGGGCAAAGACAAGGCAAGAGGGAAAAAACACTTAGAAAAACTTCATGATTTTTGTACTTTTAAGTCAATTTTTCAGCCAACTTCAAGAAGATTTTTGACATAGTTCCAATTGGAATTTGAACTTGAGAAAAACATGAAAGTTGTAGAGTATGTTTAGGTATTTCCAAAGAGTACAAGAAATCCTTCATAGCATTTGTGAGCTAGGAGTTTCAAAGAGAGGAAGTTGAGGTCCAAAGGCTTGAAATCCAAAATCTCAACTTGTAATGACATGATGCAAAACCAATCTTTGGCTGTCAATCTTGTTGTATCAGGTTGATTAGTTGCAAGATACACTCTAAAAAAGGTGTTACACGAAAAATCCAAAGTTTACACAAGGATTAAAGGGTTTAACCAAAAGAGATTTCAATTTATGGCATAAAATAATCAATGATATTTTGATAAAGCACAACTTTCCCTCAAAATCTGCCTTGAGCCACTCCCCTAATCTCCTTCTACACTCCAAGGTACACTTCAATATCCGAGGCATGTCCCAAAACCAGCAACCCTTGTACTTGATCACATGTATCAAGGAAAGTCATCATTACTAGCAAGTTGGTTCTCAAATGAACAAGTTGACAAGAGACTTGAAATCTAACTAGATCCTTACCATCCACTCTTCATATAAATAGCACACTCGACACATCACAAAGACACCAGAGCCAGAACCAATCCAAGCAGAAACACCTTATTCTTTCTGTTTTCCATTTTTCTTGCAAACTAAGAAACTTCATAAAACACCAAAATCTTCCTTGAGCAGAACCTCCCCCAAATCAATTTCCAAACATCAAACCTCTCCCCTAATTCTTCAAAAAATCCATAAATGATGTGTTGAAGCTATCTCAATCATCATTTCCACCAGAAACACATTTCTTATAAAAGTCAACTATCAAACCTAAGAAAGGTTGACTTTCTGCATTATTAAAGAGATCCTTCTGTTTAGAGCTTTTCCATCTCTTCCAACACCTCAAATATAAGGTTTTGTTGTTGTCCAAATCATCACAACTCATATGTACACTCATTTTCAAAATCTGTCACAAAGATCCCTTAGTTACTTCTAGCTTAAGTCAACCTACTGCCTAAGGAGTTGCTTGGAGGGAACTTGAATTATGTAGACACTGCATTGGAGGTTTGGAGAGGCTTCTCAACTCATTTTCATTCAACTGGAAGCTTTGCATAAGGAGTTTTCTTAGGAGGTCTTCACGAGGTAAGTTTCTTTTGCAAACTACATTTGTTAGGCATCATGCTTGTTTTTGACATACCCTAGTTTAAACATGTTTATAAACTACTATAATTCATGTTTGAACTTTGTTTAGATGTTGAGCTTATGTGTTTATAAGCTGCCATGATATTTTGCTTGCTAGTATGCTTATAAGCTTCATTCCATATACTATGTATTGATTCTGTCTAGGGTCAGTGTTTTGGTTGTGCATAATTGCATTTATAAGTCATGTTAAACATATGTGAGCTATGCGTAGTACATAATTGGTGTGTTTGTGAACTATTTTGATTTTGTGCCTACTAAAATGGTTTAAGGCTTTCATTATCATGTGCAATGTTATGCCGCTATTTGAACCAGACGATGAATGATTATGGACCTCATTTATATACTACTTAGGTCATGTGAATCATGTTTGAATGATGAGTTTGTTTGTTTGTAATTGTCATGAGTTTGTGCTACCAATGTGCTTATAAGTTCATTTCCATATGCCATTTGATGTCCTTGATTTGATATGAGTTTTAGGTGTTTGTAAACACCATATACATGATGTTTGGAGTGTGTTTGAACCATCAACCTAGTTATAGCATGCTTGAACAGACCTGCACTTTTAAACTTGCATTCTTGCCTCACTTTTGCTTTTACTATCGAAATTTAAAATACAAGCACTTTCAGAACAAACCAAGGGTACCATTGTCTTCCTTGTGTAATTTCACTCAAGATTGACCTAAATTTCACTTAAATCTATTAAGAATTGAGGAAAATATAAGGTTCACATTTTTGAGGTTTGACATGGCTAGATCTGGTCAGGCTTGCCCAGATTTCATTATTGAGGCTTATCAATTAATGGGGTGGGTTTATACATTTGATGTATCACCACCCTACTAGTTAAACCTGTGCATATTCTTCACTCTTTACATTGCCAAACCTGAGTTCGATCCTGCCAGGGTCAACTTTTTTGTGTTTTTACCATTTTTATGATTTTTAACAATATCTTGTCTCTCTTCCATCAAACTTTCACATGCGCACCTCAGTTGGTTTGGTAATGTTTTAACATGTGAACCAAGGTGCGTGGGTTCAATCCTTGTGGATGACATTTCCTTCTTTTTGCTACTCATTTTTCTTTACAAATTAATTTCATCATAGCTTGCTCATTTTTTTTTATCATTTTTACACCATTCTTTTTGCAAGTTGTTCTTCATCATGTCTATCTTCAATAAGTGAGAAAAGAATTCAAGGATTGTTATCCTATAAAGACTTTGACCCACCTAAAAATCATATGTTTTTAGGGTTTTCGCCTTAATGTTTTGAAACTTTTCTCAACTTAAAACTTGATCTATCTTGTAAGATTGGTTTTCTATGATTCATATGTGTTTATTAACATGTTTGAGTAATCAAATTTGCTTGATTCAATGTCTTACCATGTTCATATTTTCTTTTGTGAATGCATCTATATGAAAACAACATATTGAACTTCATTTGTGAATTATACCATACTTCTTGATGTTGTAATCTCTTAAATATGTTAATCATGCCTTTTTCTACTTGTTTATGTGTCTTGTTAGAACCATAACATGTTAGGGCTTGTTTTGTCTTGGTTGTTACCATGAAACTTGTTTGCTTTTTCCATGAAACCATGAACTTATACTTGAATTGTTGTAACACTTCTTGTATTCTTGCTTGCTTGATTGTCATCAATGCATGTTAGTTGGTCTTATGTTGTTACATTTGATTTTCTTTGATCCCTATAATATGCTTGTTCCAAAGTTATAACTTGCTTGCATTAACCTTTTTTGAATTTTCTAATTGAACTTGTTGTTGTCACACATGTTCTCTGTTTTCCTTAATGGTTGTTACCTCTTTGCTCCTCATCTTTGTTAACATGCTAAATATTAACCTGGATTATATGTTTATATGTTGTTACATGTTCTTGCTTTATTTCTTTAACTTTGTTAAGTTTTCCCAAGTGATGGAACTTGTTAGTTCTCATCCAGATACCTCATATTTCCCCATTCCAAAGGAAAGTCTCTCCATTGAACCTTGGGTCATGGATAGATCATTGCCCTCCCTCTGTCTTTGTGAAGTCATTTTGAACCCTAGCTTAGTTAAGTTAGAACCTACCAGCCATTAGACATTTCTTAAGTCTAAAAGACCCACCGTTTACTATGAGTGTTCTTCAACTAGAACCCTAGGTTAGAGTTTGTCAACTCTACATAAAGACCATTGTCATGATTATTTACTCCTCTCTTGGATTTTTTCAAAGTCAATCCCCTTGAGTGTTAAACTTAGATCTAGAGAGTTTTGTCAAACTCTACACAAGCATTGTTATGCTTGTTCCCCTTTGAACCTTGGTCATAATCAAGTGTTCATCCATCCTCAATGAGGTGAACTACGGTTGCTCTGATTCTATCCTAGTTAGGATACATAGGTAAAAGATGCGATATCTTTGCAAGCAAACTTAGAAATATCAACCTTAGGTCTTTACCCACAACTTTACCCCAAAACCCTAATCCCAAACCATAGCAAACCATTAGCAAGTTTATCATACAAACATACAAAAGGTTCCTGTAGGGTACAACAGATGTTTAGGATGTGAAAAACCTACCCTAGGCATAACCAACCCCCGATCCCCGAATCTCTTAGCATTGTTGTTACATCGCACAAAAGGTATTTCTTTCTTTAAACCTTTCCTTTGGATAAATCAAAGTGTGGTTGTGAATTTAATGAAAAGATTCAAGTTAATCAATAGCTTGGTATAACATGATTCTCGCCGCAACAGAAATGGCAAGTTCACTAGGGACTCAAGATTCAAACTTGAGGGTTTAGCCTATTTTGTTTGGTTGTATGCTATATTTGTGAATGTTTGCTTATATGTGTATTTGTCAATATATCTGTTTTGTATGTTGTGGACATTGGGTATCATGAGTGGTGACATAAGTCCTAACCTGGACTTGAGTGACACATATGATAGGATGTGATATGATCAATAAATGACAGTTGGGAGTAGTCCTAGTAAGTTTGACATATGATGTAATCACGCTCAGTTGAGACCTCCTTGGAATGATTGATGATGTATGAGTAGTCATACATTTCATTAGTTATTTCAACCTGAGAGTCCGTGAAACTGAGGACCTTTAGTTACATTGTTACCCCTACTAAGCCTTTTTAGGACATAGTGCAGAAACTATCAGGGAGTAGTCCCGAAATAGTTGTTACGCGATACTACACTCAGACGAGTTTATCTTGAGAGTATTTTTGACTCACATGAGTAGTCATGTTGGTTGATAATATCCGAAGGATTTACTATGACTCTAGGAAATTTGATAGAACCCGTTTGGAAGGTACAATTAACCTATAGTACAAGTCCTTGGGGATGGGTAGCCCTTGTGACCCCATGCTTTGACCGTGAGCATAGGGAAACCTTGTGTGTGCATGTGCATTATATTTATGAATACTTGTTTATGTGTTATGTGTGCATCATCTCATCATTTCATCATGGCATCTCATGTTGCAACTGGTTTTGTAAAACTTAGTTGATTTCTTTGTGTGAAACCCTAGATATATCATGGATATTGGGACAAGAAACACCAAGAAATACAATTTCAAGAAGCCTGATACATATGAGTTAAGAAAACTAGGGACTTTGGTATTGGAAGACTTTGGAAAAAAAATATGGGAAGATAATGAGTATAGTCAAGATTGGGATGGAAGAAGGAGTTCTCAACACTTTGGTTCAATTCTACGACCCCTTGTATCACTGCTTTACCTTTCCCGACTATCAGTTGGTGCCAACCATGGAAGAATATGCTTACTACGTGGGAGTCCCTGTAAAAGACCAAATACCTTACAGTGGATTAGAAACCTTACCTTCACCAAGGGAAATATCAAATGCTCTTCACCTCGAAGTATCAAAGATTAAAGCTAACCATGCCACTAAATGTGGAATCAAAGGTTTCCATTTTGATTTCTTAGTTAAGAAAGCGGCTTATCTTGTCAAAGAAGGTAGTATAAATGCATTCGAAGCAGTTCTAGCTCTCCTAATCTATGGATTTGTGTTGTTTCCAGAAGTTGAAGAATTTGTCAATTCCTCTTATATTACCATATTTCTAAGTGGCAACCCAATGCCTACCTTGTTAGGAGAAATTTACCATTCAATTCATCATCAGACACTGCAAGGAAAAGGAACCAATCTTTGTTGTGCACCTCTATTATACAAGTGGTTCGTCAACCATTTGCCAAGAACTGACGCTTTTAAAGAAAATCCCAATGGATGGAGATGGTCTCAAAGGATAATATCTTTAACGCAAGCTGACATTCATTGGTACAATTCTGCCTACGACAGAGAAGTTTATTTTGACCGATGTGGAACTTTCCCAAATGTACCACTCATTGGGGTAAAGGGGGAAATTAGCTACAATCCATCTTTGGCCAGACCTTAGTTTGGGTTTCCAATGAAGGACAAGACCACAAATTTGTTATTATCAGGATTCTTCTATCTTAACACAGAAGCAACGGAGAATGTGAGAAATAGCACAATCGATTCTTGGGAGAATGTTCAGAAAAAGACTAAAGTGTATATAGGGAAAAAGAACTGTGTAGCCTTTGAGCCGTTTACTCAGTGGGTGCAATCTCGAGCCCGAGATCTAAAAATTCCATATCTCCCAGAAAAGAATGCGCAGATTGTTATCGCGTCATCATCTTCTACTATCCCCATTGAGAAAATGGAAAAATACTAAGAAATGCTTGAAAGAACACAACTTGAAAGAGATACTTGGGAAGGGAAGTATCATGCGTTGTCTTCTGAAACAACAAAACTCATAAGAGAAGTGCAAGACAAAGATGAACTGATAGGTTGGCTTGAACAACGTGTGATTAATGGGGAAGTAACAAAAGAGAATTTATTTTTCTCTAGCGTCAAGCCTACTAAAGCATTCACGAATATTCAAACGTCCCATCTACCTCTAGAGCTTGGAAAGGCATAGTGGACAAATTGGTAATGGAAAATACAATGCTAAAGAAGTTGAAGAGGTCTCGCAATTGAAGTTATTATTAGAAACTTGGACCATAAGACTTAGTTTCCCGATGTAAACTTAGGCTTCTTGTATTGTATTTTGAAAGTTGTAACTTTTTTCCAACAATTAACGAAATAAGGGGGTTTGACTTAATTAATCTTTTGAGTTATGTAAAACCAATTTCATTTTGCATTTGCATCATCGCATTTTCGCTAACCGTTCAAGGAATTCAAAATTTATCTTTTTGCAGACATTGTCATGGAACGCATAAGCAAATTTTCACTTCTGAGCCTGAGATTGGACAATCTTAGGATTTTGGGAGGCCTCGTCAAGAACCCCGCTGCATTCATCGCCAAGTATGGAGATCTGCTGCCACTGTTAAACACAAGAGTTAACGAAGATATATTGTTAGCACTCGTTGAACTCTATGGTCCAATATACCATTGTTTTGTCTTCCCAGATTTCTAGCTACTCCCAACTCTGGAGGAATATTCCGCCTATTTGAAGATTCCTTTAACCTTCACACATCCCTATGGTAAACTAATAAGGAAAGAGCTTGCCAAAGCACTACATCTTGAGCCAACAGAGCTGCCTGCTCAGTTGGTAAGTAGGGAAGGTTTCTCCAGAATGGAAGCAAGACCGTTCTTGGAGAGAGCAGAGTTCCATTATGATAACAGAGACTTAGAGATCTTTGAAGCGATCTTGGCCTTTCTAATATATGAACTGTACCTCTTTCCTAGCTGCGATGAGTTCATCAGTGAAGAGGCCATCAGACTCTTCATAATCAGAAATCTTGTACCCACGCTGCTGGCCGATACCTACTTTGTTATCCATCGTCAGGGGATGTATGATTTAGGGCTTTTCTCATGCTGCACAGCGCTTCTCAGCAAGTGGTTTATTTCACACTTGCCTAAGACTCGTGTTCTCTGGGATCTCCCTAACAAAGATGCTTGGATTGAAAAATTAGCACCACTCACCCATCACGATGTCAGTTGGTACGACGTCAAAAATAGTGGAATCGCCGAGATTCAAAGTTATGGAGACTTTCCAAACATACCTCTCATAGGCACGAAAGGAGTCATCGGCTATAGTCCGATCCTCGCTCGCTGTCAGCTAGGATATCAAACTGGACCAGAGCCGGACCAAGACTTACTAAGGACTTGTTTCTGCGAAAAGGGTAGTGATGAAAACTTTGAAACTCAGGCTCGTTTAGCCTGGTATCGTCCACATATGCAAGGAAAGTATGTGGAAGAAAACGTGAGTTGTCTAGCCACAAAAGCTTATCTCCTCTGGTCAAGAGAGATAGCTCTAAGAATGTTCTACAGTCACACTTATGAAATCTCTATGGAGCTAGAATTACTCATACCTAGAGATGAGCTGATTTACGCTTTAGTTAAAGCCGAACGTGAAAACTCCGAGTTATGGGAGCTGGTCCGTCAGAATCAACACCAGTTCAGACCTCAAGAAGGGGAAGGACTGTCTTGTTAGAACGACCGAGGCTTCCAATTTCCTGTTTTTTTTCTAAGATTGTAATCTTAGGGGCCTATGAATATAATGGCTACTTGCTGAAAATTGTGTTGTAAGAAAGGTCTTGTTTGTTAACAAGAGCCATCTATTGTAACAGGCTTTAATTTATCAATAAAACTCTACTTTTCAAATATGTTGTCACGTGTGTTGTTGATTTTGTTTGTAAACAAGATTATTGTTTTCCTTGAATGGTTAGTTTTGCATTTTCATTTGCATATCATTTGCATAGTGTTGCATGGGTTCCGCATCTCATCTGTTGTTCTTTTCCACCTGAGGGAGGAGAGAAAGTCACACTGAGTTCCCATCACTATGACACCTGAGCCAGCGCTCAGAGAAGAATGGCTTATCAAGACCAAAGAATCGACCAGATTGACAATGATCTCTAGGGGATACAAGGTGACGTTAGCCAGATTATGGAAGTCCTTCAAGTAATAAAAGAAAAGATGGAATCCCAAACTACAGTGGTATCTGAAATCAACACGACAACGACAAATCCTCCTCCGGTAGTGACTTCAGCAATTGAACCTCTGTTTGGTATTACCAGGGATTTTCTGCCACCACTCAGTAATCCCCAACTATTCAATTTCCAGCCACATACTGTTCCATTAACAACAGATCCCATCTACACTCAAGCAGGGGGTCAAGCACAGGTCCGACCAATCTTCAACAACCATCAACAAATATTCGACATACCCGACGGGTCTGAGATTGAGGATGAGAAGCATGAGAAATTAAGGTGGAGATGGATATAATGGCCAGAAGAATGAGAGCCATAGAAGGGAAGAACATCTTTGGTTATAACGCAAAAGAAATGTGCTTAGTGTCAGGCTTGGTATTCCCTCCCAAGTTCGTAATTCCCAAAGGTCCACCTGGTCATGTACTGTCGACGTATGGCCCCACATATTGAGAATGATAAGTTGTTAATACACTGCATTCAAGACAGTCGTAAGGGTGCCTCCGCCAAATGGTACCTAGGCTTAGATCAATCAAGAATACACTGCTTCCAAGACTTATCTGAAGCATTCATGAAACAATACAAGTACAACATGGATTTAGCGCCAGATCATCATCAGCTCCTCAACATGGCACATAAAAGTTATGAATCTTTCAAAGAATACGCGCAGATATGGCGCGAAACTGCCGCTCAGGTGGAACCTCCCCTGATAGAGAAATAACTGGCTTATTGGTTTGTAGATGCGGCCAGACCCGAATTCTACGAAAGATTGATTAGCAGTATCACAACAAACTTTTCTGATATTGTGGTCGTAGGTTTGAAAGTGGAGGCAGGTTTAAAAAGCGGCAAAGTATAAAGCTCAGCTAGCGGTACTAGCACAAGTACGACAAAGAGGCCACCAAACAACTTCCACAAGAAAAAATAAGGGGAAGTCAGCGCAGTAATGCATGAAAAAGGGCGCAAAATCAAAGAGTCCCACGACAACGGTATCATTAATCACCATACGTAGCAACAGTAACGCCAGTTTTCCAAAATCAATAGAGTCAACAAAACCCTCAGCTAGGGGCGCCTAATACTTATCAACAATATAACCACCAGCCTTATAACAATCAACAGGCTTGTTATGCTCTAGCCTGGGCCGCCAAACGTCTAAGACAATACATGATTTGCCACACTACTCTGTTAATCTCCAAGATGGACCCAATAAAGTACATCTTTGAAAAGCCGACTCAAACTGGAAGACTAGCCAGATGGCATATGCTCTTAGAGTATGATATTCAATATGTCACCCAAAAATCCATCAAAGGCAGTGTCTTGTCAGAACACCTTGCTGAGCATCCTGTAGATGATTACCAACCGCTCAAATTTGAGTTCCCTGATGAAGATGTAATGCATGTTCAAAGCTTAAAATTAGAACCCGGTCCCGAGGAAGGTTCTGAACCCAGATTCCGCTGGAAGATGATGTTTGATGGAGCATCCAACAAAAACGGACATGGTGTCGGGGCTGTTCTAGAAAATCCAACAGGAGGATATACCTCTATTGCCGCCAGACTCTGCTTTTCCTGTACTAACAACATAGCTGAATATGAGGCCTGTATCCTAGGACTGGAAGCTGCCATCAATCTTCACATTAAGATCTTATAGGTTATTGGTGACTCCGCCTTGGTAATCTATCAACTCAAAGGAGAATGGGAGACTCGAGATGAGAAGTTGATTCCTTACAATGATTAAATTTTGGAGATGATTGAGTACTTTGATGAAATCACCTTCAAACATGTCCCAAGGGATGAGAACCATATTGCAGATGCTTTAGCCATGCTAGTGTCAATGTGGAAGCTCCAGTTTGTCAACGAGGTGCGTTTGATTTGCATTGAAAGAAAGACCGTACCAGCATATGTCATGATGATAGAAGAAGAATTTGACGAAAAACCTTGGTTCCATGATGGAAAAACCTTCGGCACTCATGCGGGCGGCCATGCCATGGCAAAGAAAATCTTAAGGACTGGTTATTACTGGTTGACCCTAGAGACAGATTGCATCCTTTTCGCTCGAAAATGCCACAAATGTCAGATCTACGCTGACAAGGTGCATGTTCCTCCACATCCTCTTAATGTGTTAACATCACCTTGGCCATTCGCAATGTGGGGCATATATATGTAGGCGCAAGGGCCCCAATCCTTGGTGAACATCCTATCTTAAAACCATCAATTTTCCCTCTAGAAGCGAATCCTTTAGAAGAAAACAGACAAACCTAGCTAATTCTTATCTCAAATCGAATCAAGAGGTTCTCATTAAGTACAACGGACGTAGAGGGTGCTAATACCTTTCCTCTTGCGTAGTTGACTCCCGAACCTATAATTTGGTTGCGATAACCATTTTATTATCCTCTTAAAGGTTTTATCAATATTTTCTTATTCCTTCCTTGGAATGAATAATGTTCGGTGGCGACTCTGTTCGGACGTTTTTTCTGCGCCCATCACGAGGGTTGTATTTTTCGAGGTACGAAAAATACCCTCTATTCCAAACCTTTTCCCCTCCAGAAAGTGGTGTAACTCAGGAGAAATCACTTCACGTTATCCTCAAGTGGGTGATTGAACAAATCCTTAGGGTAGTAGATCCGTCAATCTTACCCTTTTGATCATCGTTCCCTACCAGGGTTGTCTGTCCAGGATGCTTTTATCCCCTCAGAGTCGTTTGGTAATTAATTATTGATACTTTCACCCATCGTTCAGGTGTTAGAGGCGTTAATCTCGTATTGTTCTACCACAATCAACACTCGTCCGTGTTTGCATTCATTTCCTCAATACTCGTCTGTATTAACCTTCAATACTCGTCCATATTGGTTGTTAAGACTCGTCTGTGTTGGTTTCTTTTTTTCAATACCAGCCCGTATCGACCTTCAATACTCGTCCGTATTGACCTTCAAAACTCGTCTGTGTTTCATTTCAGTACTCATCCATATTGATCTTTCAACACTCGTCCATGTTTGTTTTAACTTCATTGATACATCGTTTATATTGATCTTCGACACCCGTCTGTGTTTTGATTCGTTTCCTGAATACTCGTTTGTATTGATTTTCGAAACTTGTTCGTGTGCAATTCCTCTTCTTCAATACTCATGTATATTGATCCTAAACACTCGTCTGTGTTTGTTTTGGGCTCTTTCAATGCTCGTCCGTGTTAATTTTAAACACTCGTCCGTGTTTGTTTTAGCTTTAATACTCGTCTGTATTGATCCTAGTCACTCGTCATGATCTTCCAAACACTCGTCACGTTATGTTGCAGTTTACTCAATAATCGTCCAAATTGATTTTTTTGGTAACCCATATTGATTTAAGCACCCGTCCGTGTTTACTTCAGTTTCGTCGATACTCGTCTGTATTAATCCTCAACACTCGTTCGTGTTTTCTCTCGTCCGTGTTTTTTCAACACTCGTCCATGTTTGATTCATTTCTTCAATACCTCATTCATATTGATTTTGGACACTAGTCAGTGTTCTTTCAATGCTTATTCACATTTCTTTCACTTTATTAATACTCGTCTGTATTGATCTTAGACACTCATTCTTGTTTGTTTCAGTCTCATCAATACTCGTCTGTATTGGTCTTAACACTCATACGTGTTCATCTTTATTACTTTCTAACGCTCATCCGTGTTTATTCATCCTTTGCAATTCCCGTTCATATTATTTTCAATACTCATTGTGTTGGTTCCAGTTTCATTCTATTGATTTCAAGCTTTTTCAATACTCGTCCGTATTGATCCTTGATCCGCTGTCGCGCGCAGATCAAAACCGAGTGATTTTAATTAAGCATAGTAAAGCGACGGTAACTTGGATGTCGATTCACAAGGATTCTTATTTATAAAATAGTCAATTGAAAAACGATTTGGAGGGGTTGTTTTGATTTATGATTCGATTAAGGAAGTAAACGGTAAAAATAAGTGATTTTGAAATAAGTGATTAAAACAGGTAAATCTACCGGTTCGACTCCCAACTTATCATCCATCATTACAATTCCAATTCCCAAGCGGTTCCAATCCCTATTCGATTACAATATTGACGAACAAGCATCGACAATACCGCATGACTTATATTCCTAATTACCGAATTAAGCAGACGGTTAAAGATGACGCGAATTAACGAAAAATCTAAGTTAATCCACGATTAAGTTAAGGAACATTGATTAATCGAATTAAATCCAATTTATTTTATAATAACAAATTAACCAAACGATGTTATAAAACGAATTAGAACGGAATTAAATTAAATCGAAATTGAAATAAACCTCAAAGAATTACGGAATTCGAAACCGACAGATTTTTCCTCAGGATTAGTTCGCCATGGAAATTATGAAAAGAAAAATAAAATTCGAAAAAATTAGGGTAGTCGTCATTGTAGCACGGCAGTAACCTTATAAACAAAAAAAGGTTTGCATTACACACTCAACTGGGTCGGAAACCTAAACTAGGCCCAAAAGGGTAAAACAACTACATTATCACAAGTCAGAAACTTCAACGAATTATTCTAGACTCAAGCAATCTGAATCAGCTTCTTCGTGCAACATGAAAGTTGTAGGTATTTTCCTTAGCTTTCCAACAACTGGTAGAACGCCTCGATCCGATTCCTGTAGCTCCAATTATGAATATTTTATTTAAAACTACTAATGCTGAAAATAACAAACGAAAATCAAATAAAGCTAAAAATAAATTGAATTGTAAAAACATCATAAAATAGGAAATTAAACAAACTAAACTATAGAAATGCCTAGGTCTAAACATAGAGAAAAGTGCATCAAAATGCACTGATCAATCCTCAATACTCGTCCTTATTGATTCTTAACACTCGTTCGTGTTTATTTCATTTCTTTTCAATACTCGTCTGTATTGATCTAAACACTCATCCATGCTTCCTTCGTATCTTTTTCGGTAGTCATCCGTATTGTTCTGCAAAACTCGTCCGTGTTTATTCATTCTTTGCAACACTTGTCCGTATTGGTTTTCAACCCTCGTCGTGTCTGTTCTAGATTTATTAATACTCATCCGTATTGGCCTTCGACACTCGTCTATGTCTATCCCCTGGCATAGTTGGCACTCGTTTGTGTTTACTTCTTTTGTTTTCAATACCCATCTGTATTGACCTCAACCCTCATCGTGTTTATTCCTTGACACTCGTCTGTGTCCATCCCTGTTGAAGCCATCACTCTTCTGTGTTGACTATTTTTCCCTGAAGACTTTGATCATACCTCTTTTGCTTATTCCCCAATGGAGTCGTCTCTTCCTATGCAGAGTGAAAAATTTTATCGGTTCTTTTGGTATTCAATCCCTTTGTACCTTGAATTTCTAAGAGGTGTCATTCTTCATACTTTCATATTTAAGTTGATTGAATAGGGCAGCTGTAACACCCCAAAATTTTCCCTCTTGTTTTAACCTTAACTGGCTTATGCTTCTTTTATTTGCATCATCATTAATTATACCATGGCATTGGTGCTTGAGACATGGGATCAAGTTATTTCTGTGACTCAGAACTTCCTTTAATTCCAAGTTTTTAAGCAACAAGCATCAGAGGCTCCTGCATTAATTTTGCTCAGTGATTTGGTATTAGACCATATTTTTCCAACAAGTTATTTTGAGTGCAAAAGAGAATTCATAGCTTATTTCGGGCATCATTCAGATGCAATATCAAATGAAAAGTTTCAGAGGCAAAACTATGCTCAAAACAAGTGGCAATGATCAATTCTCCAAGTTTCCCTCCTTTTGGCGCTAAATTTGAATTTTTGAATGGGTTAATCGATTAACCATTTGCAAGGCAAATGTGGTTAATCGATTAACCTAAGTGAAATTTTCCCAGAAACATCAATTTTCAGCACTGCGACAGTTGTAATCTCATTCCAATCACTTGATCTTGTTGTTTGATGGATTCAGTCGGTGTTTGATTACTGATATTTGATGTAAATTTCATATACAATTGCATGTCTATTCATGTGGATGAGTGGATAATTGATTTGTTGTTGAAAGTGCTTTTGAAATGTTGTTTTTCTGCTTTTGGTGCAGTGTTAATTAATCAACCAGTTGCAAGGCAAAACTGGTTAATCGATTAACCAGTCTATTTTAGGTGTTTTTTGCTGATTTTTAAAGGGTTAATTGATTAACCACTTTTGCCTTGCAAATGGTTAATCGATTAACACTGGTGCAGAATGTGATTTTTGTGCACTTTCAAGCTTGTTTTGATTTCTTTCCACTTTTAAACTTCATTGATTGATATCATGCATATTTGTGGATTGTTCTTGAGCTGTTTCACCTCACTCTATAGTATGGATGTGATTCTTCGACATGTGACGCCTTGATTTTCATGATGCATGTTCATGACCAATTGTGATGCATTCTTGATGCATTTTTCATATGGCTTGCTTGTTCATACTTGTTGGCTTGCTTTTTATGCTCATTTTGCTTAATTCATAATACATGCTCATGTTTGCTTTCGATTCTGCAAATGCGTGTTCGTTTGAGATGCTTGATTGTTGATGAATATTCATGTTGTTCTTATTGAATGCTCAAGTGTGCAATGTGGTCGAAAATTTCTCATGCCTAATTGTTGATACATGTTCATCAATTGATCTTACGTGATACATGTTCATATACTTTGCCTAGTTAATAACATGATCATTGCTTACATTCTTGATCTTTGCTTATGATGTTTAATCGATTACATGTTGATACTTGCTTGTTGTTGGTGTTACACATCTGAGATGTTTGATGTTGATACATGTTTACACACATTGTTGGTTGTTGCGTTCTTGACGCATGTTCATACTCATGTTTAATTGTTTCATTGTTGAATGCATACATGTTGCCTAGGCATCTACGCCTGCTATGTTCTGGAAACACATGCTGGTAAATGCACTCATTCTATTTTTGCTGCACTCACACTTGTTATGCCCTGAAAATGTATGCTATTAAAAGTTGTTTTGCTTGTTTGCTGGATTTTACTATTGTACTGAGCGGAAGCGCTGTTGTAGCTGCTTTTTTGTTTTGTTTTTTTTTTCTTGGTTTTGGCTTGCCTTTACATGTTCCCTTAAGGCCTCCTAGTCCAACTTAATTTTTGATTAAGCTTGGAGTAGGACAGACATTAGTTCTTAATCCATGCATGATAACATTAGGATAGTTTCCTTAACCTCAACCTTAGGTCCACCTTTGCATGCTAACATTAGGATAGAGATTCCTTTCGCATCCCAACCTTAGGACCACTCTGCATGATAACATGTACGACCGAGTTTCCCTTTAGACCTTTCGTGTGTCTTTCTCTTCTCTTTCTCAAAACAAAATCAAAACATGTAATAAATACGATGAGTATTATGCGCCACGAGTCTTAAGTATATGGTAAGTGATAAGCGGTAGTCTTTCCTTACCTTGTCTAGAGTGTTTTGCATACGTCCCGTCCTGGGTCGATCTTGTGAAGCATTCAGTCCTATGTCATAGACTTTAGTGCAATACGCATCACAAATAAAGTCAATTTACTTCTGATGAAACTCTTCAAACAAAGTTCAAATCATTTTATTGTTCGGGATTTTTGGTCAAACTTTTTTAGAAAGGGCATGTTATTTTCGTTCTAACGCAAACAGGAATCAACCTTAACTGCTGGAACGTGAGTTTAGCATCACTCATAAAAAAACATGTAACAATTCATAGGTAGAACTACAAACTCTATGATTTCCTCATTCTCGTCTGAATGAAGACACGTAGGCACAAGACGATGAGGTCTTGGAGAGCAACCTTCCACCCTTCACCCGTAGTCCTCTGAACTATGCTGACTATGACTTCCCCATTGCACGAGGGAATACGTAGGCCTAGGACGGCGAAGTCCTATCGAGTCTTCTTTTATCTTTTTCCCTTTTTGTTTCGGTTAGCAGTAGGCTTTAGATGAACATACCCTTTCATTAGAACAATAAGAGTGGATCTCGTTGAGTACAATGGACGTGAGGGGGTGTTAATACCTCCCTCTTGCGTAATCGACTCCCAAACCCAGGATTTGGTTGCATGACCATGTCTTCTCCTTTTTTGAGGTTTTCTTCAATCGTTCCTGTTTCCCCGTCGAGATAAATAATGTTCGATGACGACTCTTCTATTTTTTTTGCCGGTTGTTTTTCGCAATTGTGACACATGCATATACATCAAACACACATAATTTTTATGTGTTTTTTGTGTGTGCCATATTTAGTGTAAGACATTGGATATGCTTGGAAGTATCAAAATTGTGTCCTGCAGGCTATACTTATTTTGTTTTTGTTTTATTTTTTTCAAAGCAGGAAAATAAGATTAATAAAATGATCTTCATTTCATATCTCAAATCACAGATAAAAATCATCCATCAAAATAAAATTAAAATAATCTTCTAAGTAAGGATATGAAAATTATGAAAGATTACTTAGACATAATTTATTTTATAGTTTTCAGTTATATAGTAACTAATTAGTGTCTGAAATTTATAAAAATAAAAAGATATCGATAAATTATATCATAAACTAAACGCGATTGAATTGAAATAAAGTTATCTTTAGTTATGTATTTGCATTTACTATAATATAATAGTTTATGTTGAGAAAATAAGTACAAATGATTTTTGCATAAGACTTTGATGTGTGAGACAAAAGACAATAACAATCAGAAAAATGACCTCGAACAATAAAATGATAATAGGTGAGAACACAAAGAGTTTTTTTATGGAGTTTGATAAAATCGATCTACGTCTAAAAAAGAGAGCAACTCTACAATTCACTATACTTAAAAAGTTATTACAAAGATTACAATATGAGTTACAAGAAAATAGTCTTTGGAGTTCCCAAGAGCAAACCATATTTTTTACTCAAGTGTTTCTCAATCTCTTTAACTTTCAATATAATAATCACACAAACTCAATGTGTTTAAAGTGTTTATCAATCTCTTTGATAACTCCAAAAGGCTATCAAATTCCTAAAATATAATTCTTACAATTTTTTACTCTTTGTTTCTCACTAGGATTTCTCCCATATACACCAAATTGTGTTATAACAAATGAGAGGAAAAAAACATATTTATAACTACCAAAACCATAACGGATCCAAGATATGGCCTATTAAAAATAGATCCATGAACAAGACCGAAAATCTGTCAGTATCGAAATATGTTTTTCCTTTTATTTTCTCACTCGAGGTGTTAAGGAAAATTACAATATTCTCCATCTTGACTTTGAACTGATGGTGATGTCAATTTAACCACCAACAACCATGTTGCTCTCTCTAAAACTTGAATCACTCTTTAACAAGTTTTATCAAGTCCAAGCAATGCTTAAATCTTGATTTTGGCAATGATTTGGTGAACACGTCTGGTGGATTCTCTTTTAAGGGTACTTTTTGAACTTGAATCTCATATGACTCTATCGTGTCCCTTATAAAGTGTAAACAAATTTCAATGTGTTTTTCCTCTCATGATAAACTTGATGATTAGTCAGGTGAATGACACTTTGGCTATCATAATTTATCTTCACATATTTTTGAGTAATCTCTAATTCCCAATCATGGCTTTCGGCCATATGGATTCCTTAATCCCTTTAACATGGGCAATATATTTTGCTTGAGTTATAGATAACACGACCACTAATTGTTGATTTGTTTTCCAACTTATATTTGTCTCAAACAACATAAAAAAAACACCTTATAGATATTTTTTAGTGTCTATATTATGGAACCTTTTTGGCAGGTGATATGCTTTTACCAAGAATAATTTTTTTTATGATTACAAATAATGGTGACAACTAATTGATGATGTCAACCAATGTCTAACAAGTAAAGCTAAGTGATTAAGTGAATAAATATGCAAACCTAAGAGTTAAGGTTTGGTGGACTTGGCTATCTGATGATGACAACCAAATGGAATATAAGCCTTATCTCAAGTAAATTCAAGCAAGTGTCTAGAAAAGAGATCATTTGGAAAAGCCTTGAAGTGAAAGAAAGCACTATCATGATTCGTCCGAGAGAATACTTTCTAAAGCATAAGGGCGTTCTCGCAAAAGTACATAGCTAAATCACACACACTAAATATTTTCAAACTGATTTTTCTCAAGAAAATATCTTCAAAAATATCTTGAAGTTGTGCTAAATGAATTAGGAGTTATTAATAGTTTAATCATCTTTAAATAATCATCTTTCCTTAAACAGTTGTCAATAGTTTAATCATCTTTCCTTAAATATTTTTTAATAGTTAAATTAAAGCTTCAATGATATGAATATTTTGATGAATGCACTACTACAAAATATGCCTTCGGTAACACTAATTCTACTACGGTTATGCATTCCACCATTGTAATATCGCAAACTAGATGCACCTGATATATTTTTTATTTTTTGAAAGTTATTTGATCATGATTAGTATAAAAAACTGTGGTGATAAAGTAATAGTTACAAGCTTCAAATCCTAGATACTGCATTTTTTTTTATTTTTCCTATTACAAAAAGTGCATGTCACTTAAGTTCATAAATAAATAAAAAATTGAACACTATTTAACCACGGTTTTAGTTTACAACCGTTGTAATATTATCTACATTTCATTGCGGTTGTAAATATCAATCGTGATTAAAGTTTTTCCTGATAAATTTAAAACAAAACAGATTCATTGTCTCCTTCATAACATGCCCTAAGCGAACTAGCGAACTAGAGAAGACAGCGATAGCAATAGCGAAATCTTCATCTTCACAATATTCATTCATTTGAATCTTCATTCTTGATAATCTTGACTATCTTCATTCTTGATCTCTTTGAAGTACAATATGTTTCGTGGAAATTTCACTCTCTTCCTCATCTTTCTTATTCTTGATAATCTTCACCATCTTCATTCTTGTTTGATTTTGTGGTCTATTTCTTGTAAAGCTCATATGCTTTATCCATATGCTTAAGATTTGGAGTTGTATTATTGTACTGAATATGCTTTATGTTTTGTTGTTGGATTTTATGGTTTGTTTCTTGCAAAGTTCATATGCTTTATCCATATGCTTAAGATTTAGAGTTGTATTGTTGTACGGAATATGCTTTAGTTTTTGACATGTTTTAGGTTTAGATTTTGCTATGCCATTTACAATATTGTTTTAATATAAATTTTAGAATTTATTATGGATCGTTGTTGGATGAAAGATGATAGATTAGGTCTGGTATATAAGAAAGGAGTTCTTGAATTTCTTGAATACGCTAATCAAAACCTTCCTGATAATAATGGTATCTTATGTTGTCCTTGTGTTAATTGTGAGAATATAAAGAAAGGTAAAAAGGGTGAGATTTTCCATCGCATATGTTGTGATGGTATATGAAAAAATTATACAATATGGGCGTGGCATGGTGAGGTGGAAAAAAATCAAAATCCTACGTCTCATAGTCACCAAGTTGATGAAGATGAATATATGGATGACCGTCTAAAATATATGTTCTGTGATATTGGAGAATCTTCTTTTAAGAAAGCCCATAATTATGATACTTTATATAGTAATAAGGACACCCCTTCATATAAGGGATGCACAAGTTTTATATGGTTGTCTGCGGTTTTAAATTGTTTAATCTAAAAGCAAAAAATGGGTGGTCGAATAAAATTTTCACAGAATTGCTTCATATGCTAAAACAAATGCTACCAAAAGATAACAATTTTCCTAATCGTTATTATGATGCCAAGAAGATATTGCGTCCAATGGGTTTGGAGTATATCAAAATACATGCATGGCCTAATTACTGTATATTATACAGGAAAAAGTATGAAAATTTTGATCAATGTATGGAATGTAGGGTGTCGCGTTACAAGCTGAAGGACAATAATGGTGTCAAAGCCTCATAGATAGATGCGATCGTTTCGATGATGTCAAAACTCAGCTTCATAGAAAAATGTATGTTGGACGTTGTCACCATGTCATATTTGCATGTCTTGTCTCTCATAAGTCAAACACTCGTCAAAAACATGTTTGTTGCATATAGAGATGGGCAAATCTATGTTTCATATAGGGTTGGCCTAGTTAGTATTGCTTGCCATACTATAGGGTTCATCAAAAGTGTCTTAATGCATGAAAATTGGCATTTTTTCCTATTTCAAGGCTTTGAGTCGACTCAAAGCTATCTCCGATCGACTCATACAACTTGTCATTTCAATAAAATACTCTCCGGAGGGCTCGCGTCAACCCTCCAGTTGACTCATACTGTGACCATTTGTATTTGTCTACATTTACATGCTATGCGTCGACGCATGACATGCTCCGGTCGACGTATGGTCCTATTTTTTGCACAATCATGTATATGGGTAAGCTCAGGTCGACCCCCTTACTGCATAGGTCGACCGCTCGCTGTGTTGACTCAAAATTCTATTATATCAAACTGTTTTGGGAGTCTGTTATGTTTGTTAAGTCAGTTATGTCTTGTATATAAGTTGAGTTGTGCTATTCCTTACAAATCAACTAAGAAAATAAGAAAAGCGAAATTTACATGTCGATTTGTTCTCATCATCTTCACTCTCTTCATAGCATTTCACAACAACTACACATAATCATTCTTGTTGTGCATTGTGCATGTTCGAGGTGATAACGTCCAAAGCTGAAGATTGGGGAAATCTGGTTTAGGTTGAGTAATCGGCAGGTTTTCTTGAATAAAACCTTTAGGGTTTTGTCCTCAAAGAATCTCGGATTTTGGGGGTTTTTGCACGAATCGGTCCATCACAGATTCAGCCGAGCGAAGGTAATCGAAGAGCTGAAGGTTCTGTCGGTTTAGTAGCGGTAAACGGAGGATTGTGAGTGGAAGATTCGGGTTCGACACGTGGGTGACTGAAATCATTCGGGCCAGATTTGAAGACCGCGGGTTGTTCAAAGAGAGTGTCGTAGTTGGAGGTTTATTCGTCGCGTTCAAAGGACTTGATTCAACTTGAATCAAGGGGCAAGAAGAATTAGGCTCTACAACAACAAATTATGTTCGATTGCTTGATCTCTATTTGCTTATTGTATAAACATTGACCAACAGGTCATATCTATCTATATACAGGTCTCAATTCTATTGTTAGAATTGAGGGCAGACGTACCCCGAGCAAGGACGACGGAGGAATTGCCTCAATAAATCGTTGTGTCTTTTTCTTTACGTTTATATTGCTAAATTTCTGAGTTTTTTAGTGAAAACGATTGTGTCAATCAAATTCTGATTTGAGTTGTGCTGAACTATTTTTTAAGCTAATTACAATCATTGATTGTAATAGAAAACTTGAGCACTCTACTCTCAAAGTAGAATTCACTTGTAGCGCCCTGCACTCCAAGTGTTTGATCAATTGTGTGAACTAAAAACAATTGTGTTGTCTTTTTAAATTGTCTATATTTTAAAGGCATTGGAACTAGTCACACGTTATAGCGAATAAAATATGATTGAAGTGTGATTAAAGTAGTGATTCTCAAATCTCGTTTATTGAATTCCATAGGCTTTACACATATCTGGTTTTCTAGTAATTGTTCATTTTAGATGTATATAGTTCCTCGGTCGTTTCCGCCTTAAATAATTTTAAAAACCAATTTTTGGTAGCGCCGACTCTGTTTTAAACAAGCGATCTATTCAACCCCCCCCCCCTCTTATAGATCTGCGCCATCGTCTAACAAGTGGTATTAGGAGCACCGATTGATTTCGTGCTTCAAGTATAACTTAGTAGAAAATGGCTAACGAACCTATAGGGGCTTATAATAGAGCACCTGTTTTCAATGGAGAAAACTATAGTTACTGGAAAGACTGTATGTGTGTGCATATAAATTCCATTGACCGGAAGGTATGAAATGTTATTTTGAACGGTCCTACGGAAATGACCATGACCGATGAAAATAACAGGATTGTGCCTAGGGCCTGAAGCACAATGGAATGATGATGACGAGAAAAAGTATAATTACGATTGGAAAGCTAAAAATATACTGATCTCCTCCTTGGGAGTTGATGAATACTATAGAGTTTCCCATTGTGTGACTGCTAAGGCTATGTGGAACTCATTGCAAGTTACCCATGAGGGAACCAATGATGTCAAACTAGATAGAATCAATACTTTAACACAAGATTTTGATCTCTTTCACATGGAGCAAGGGGAAACCATTGCTGACATGCAAAAGAGATTTTCTCATCTTATCAATAGACTAAATTCACTTGGTAGGCCGGTTGCCAATGATGTTGCTACTAACAAAGACTTAAGATGTCTTACCAGGGAATGGCAACCGAAAGTAACCACCATAAAGGAAGCAAATGATCTTATGACCTTTGACCTTATAACACTCTTTAGAAAGCTTCAAGAACACGAGTAAGTGCTTCTTAGTCTCGAGCAATATAAGAAAAAGGAAAAGAAGGAGAAAACGAAAAATGCAGAAAAGAAGTCCATAGCTCTAAAGACTTATTATTCAAAGTCCTATACAAAAGAGTTGAGTGATTGTGATACGAGTGATGATAAAAAGAATGAGGATATGGGGCTGTTTGTGAAGTGATACAATCGCTATGTCAAGAAAAATGGTATCCAACATTCTGAAAAGAATCTAGTCAATTTTAGAAAACAATCAAGATATTCTAAGAATGACGACAACAAAGGAAGTAGAGCTAAAGGGTCGTGCTTTAATTGCGAAAAAGTCATACATTACAAGCCGGATTGTCCCTTGATGAAAAAGGATAAAGGAAAGGAGACTAATCGGTCACACAAGAAGCAAGTTAAGCCGAGAAGAGCTTACATCACATGGGAAAGTGATAGCGAGTCATCCAAGGATGATAGTTCTAGTGATGAAGACAAATCCTTCAATTTTTGTCTCTCCGCTCATCAAAAGAAGAAAAACAAAAAGGTACGACATGCAAAATACGATAATTCTACTAGATTGTCTCATTTCGAATTGCAAACTGCTTTTTATACCGTACATCATGAAGCTAAAGAAGCCTTTAAAAGGCTAGCCTAAAATAAACAAATTTTTTCTCACTTAGAGCAAAAGATTCTCGATTCCAAAAGGAAACTAGAGGCTTTAAAGGCTTCTATAGTGGAAGGAACAAAAGTGGATTGTGAGGAAATAAGAAAAAGAGTAGTTAACTTCGGGTGTGATACTTGTTACATTTGGAAAAATGAGGTAAGAAATCTCAAGGTCAAACTTAACAAGTCTCTAGAACCCAAAATCACATTTGTTATTGATAAAGCACATTTTAGAAAGAGTATGGTTAATCCATATCAAAAATACACATATGTGGTAAAGAATCATGATAGCAAAATTGATACAAGAGTTAAATTTTCTTGTTTGTATTGTTGCAAGAAGGGTTACACCATTGCTAAATGTCACTTTAGGACATTTTTGGTTCCTAAAGAGGTTTATCAATGGGTGCCTAAATGTGACCATGTCTTCACTCACAACCGAGGACCCAATAAACAATTGGGTACCTATTCTTGTTAATTGTGTTCATAGGCACAACGTCTTGAGACTACCGAGAGAAGATGGGTTCTCGACAGTGGATGCTCAAGACATATGACAGGAGACATATCTCTCTTCATTGACTTTGTGGCAAAGAAGAAGGGATTTGTAACCTATGGAAAAAACAATCGAGGAGCAATACTTGGAAAAGGTAGTGTAGGTAATCCCTCATCTACTACTATCTCTGATGTATTGCTAGTCGAGAGCCTTAAACATAACCTCATTAGCATTAGTCAATTATGAGACAAGGGATACAAAGTATCGTTTGCAAAAGAATGTTGCTTAATTAAACATAATGATAAAACGAAGGATGTGTTTAAAGGTCTGAGGGTAAATAATGTCTATATGCTAGATTTGAGTGAAGTATCATTTACTAGCGATAAATGTCTCATGACAATGAGTGAGGACTCATGGTTGTGGCATAGACGTTTAGCGCATGTCAATTTTAACTTGCTAAATAAGATAGTTTCAAAAGATGTAGTTATTGGCTTGCCCAAAATCAAGTTCACCAAGGATCACTTATGTGATGCATGCCAAATGGGGAAGCAACCAAGGATCTCGTTTAAATCTAAAAACATTGTTTCAACTACGAGACCTCTTGAACTTCTTCATATGGAACTATTTGGGCCATCTAGAATTAAAAGTCTAGGTGGTAACTATTATGGTTTTATTATAGTCGATGATTTTTCTAGATTTTGCTGGACTATCTTCTTGGCTAGCAAGAGCGATACATTCTCCGCCTTTGAAAAATTTGCTAAGCTTTTTCAAAATAAGTTAAACACAAACATCATATCAATTAGAAGTGATCATAGGGTGAGTTCGAGAATTATCTTTTTGAGGAATATCGTGGTAGGCACGTGTCACGGTGAAATTTGGATACCAAGCTATTGATGAGCTTGAATCTTAATTCATTTGCAACCGAACTTTAATTTGTCCAAAGGAAGGGAAAAAGATCGAATTACCCACAATGCAATGTAAATGCAAAGTTTTGAGAGTTATAGGTTCGGGGGTTGGTTAAACTTAGGGAAGGTGCTAGCATCCTAAGTTTCTGTAGTACTCTACAGGAACCTCTTGTTTTAATGTTGTTTATTGCTAAGGGTTTATTTGCTTAAGAGTGAGAGACCTAGGGGTTTATTTCTAAGTATACTCGACAAGATATCGCATCTTGTGCCTACATATCCTGACAGGAATGGAATCAGAGTATTTGTAGTTCCCCTAAAGGGTTTGAGGAGTTCTTTGACTGTGGTCAAAGTTCCTACAGGGATTAGGGTAGTTGATTGATTGGGTTTAGGAGAAAAGACGAGTTGTCATCTCGAGGGAGAAGACTTGACTTAGCCACTACAACTTGTAGGAAAATTGATTGTATTGTTATGAGGCAGGAGATCTATATCTCGACTGTCAAGATGACTCATGTCTTATTCTCTAATGTGTTTGAATAAGTTTGAATTGCTTTTCTTATGTTGTAAAGAAAAGAGAAAGGTCCTTCCTATAGGGTAGGATCTATCTTAAAAGATCGACTCGAATGAGATCAAGGATCACGGGGATTATGATGCAAATGAGATGCATACGCACAATTGTTTAAGTTATACGCAGGTTCTTCCTTTGGACGCTTATGCGATGCGATAAAATAAATTGCGGGAAGGTAAAAGCGACGGTAAATATAAATGGCAGATAAAGTAAAGCATACACAAACGCATGAAAGCGCTAAGACATACAAGTGTGTGAGTTGTGAGTATGTGAATGAAATCGGAGCGGAGACGCAAGCGTGCACGATTGGTTAATTTACGAAGAATTGATTAATTTACGAATGAGATTTATTTTATGTGAAGTTTAATTAGTTTTTTTAGTTTTAGTGAAAATGTTAGGTGATAACTTAATTAAATTTCTACTTAGAAAAGGTAAAAGATTTAAAGAAGATTTTTAGAATTAACAAGTTAATCTAAACATGCGAAAATGGTTTTTTTGAATAAACGTTGTTGTCATTATTAAATAAAAATAAAAATTAGAAAAAGAGTTTATTATATGAAATAGTTTTTTTTAGTCATTAATAAATAAATACAAATTATTTAGATTATAAAAATAGGTTTCTTTTTGTGAACAATTATATTATTTAATAAAAAAGATTAAGTAGATGGAATAAATTTGTTACCAAAGTGAATGGAATAAATTGAATTATTAATAAATAAGAAAAAAGAGTGATTAATTAAAATAGATTAATTAATTAAAAGGTTAACTAAAAAAGTTATTAGTTTAATTTTATAAAAAAAGTTGGTTAAGATTAATGATTAATTAGGTGGTTAATTAGATAAATTAAGTTAGATTACTGATTATGCCAATTAAATGCAGATTAAGGCGTTTAATGAAAAGGTTAATTGGTAGATTAAGGTGGTTAACGGAAGATGTGATCGTGTGGGGTAAGTTGGCGATGGTTTACGGTAGACGTGCAAAGGGGTGATCGCATGATGAGTGATGAGTGGTGATGACGTGAAGGTGCATGGTAGTTGTCGTGTGTGAGCGTGTACAGGATTACAATATATATATATATATATATATATATATATATATATATATATATATATATATATATATATATATATATATATATATATATATATATATATATATATATATATATATATATATATATATATATATATATATATATATATATATATATATATATATATATATATATATATATATATATATATATATATATATATATATATATATATATATATATATATATATATATATATATATATATATATATATATATATATATATATATATATATATATATATATAATACAAAACAGAAAAAAAAACCCTAGATCACACCCTATTTCCTCTTCCGCTGTTGACCCTTTCTCTCTTCCCCTCTCTGTTCTTTCTTCTTCGCCGTGTTTGGCTTCTTCCTCCGATTTCATCTCTTCCGTTTGCCTTTCTCTCCTCCCTTTCTTCTCTATTCTTCCTTCATCTCAACCTCTTTCCTTCTTCTCTATTCTTCGATCCGCCTTCTTTCTTCTAAGATCCTCACTTTCCTTTCCTGCGCAAATCAAACAGAAACAACATAAAATGTTAGCAGAAAAATATCACGGTTTAATGGTTTTTTTGCAAGTTTTTTTGGTTGCGGTTGAGAGTGGTGTTTCCAGCGATGTATTCGCAAAGAGGGTGGTAGTTGAAGTTCGCGGCGGCGCGGAAATGGCAGTTTTCCGGTGGATTTGCGTTCAATGAAGGTTTGGTGGCGACTTCATGAAGGATGGCGGGTGTGGTGCGCTAACGACGACAAGGGCTTCGCCAGCAGTGGATTCGCGACATCCATGGTGAAAAAGATGAGTCCTCTCTTTTTCGATTTGTAGGGTTGCGATTTGGGGATTCTCGTATTAGATTTTACGTATCCCTGTGAAGTTTCTGTTGAACTCCCCCTGATTCTTGAATCTATTCCCCCTCTTATAATATTTTAGATAATTTGAATTGATGGGGAGGAGTAAAGCTGTCGGGTTCTTGCTTTGGAAGGAGAATAAATCTGTTAATGGTTTGATTATTGTTGGAAAAGATTGAAATCGACTTAATGAAGTCCCTTTTCTGTTTTAACAGGTCTGGTTAAACTGGGAAAGAGAATCGTTGCTATCATCACTTCTCTCTGCGCTTATTATTCTTTGTTATGTGGTATGGTGTTCTTCTTCAAAGCTGGGATACTTTGACCCCCCTCTCGCCTGTGGTTTTTCTGAGCACGGATAGATGGTCGGAAACTCATTTCTTCAAGGAAGGTAAGCAAATGAAATTATTTTTGTTTGGTTCTGACATATTCGTTAGAGAATAAACCGTGACTTTCTGTTGCCTCGTCTGTTCTGGTTATGCAATTCAGAATTCTCTTTCAACTTGTTACGTTGGACGGTGGTTTTGGAACTGTCTTATGATCGCTCGTCATAATTAGAACTTGATTGATACTGAAATGTTGTTTTCTTGTAACTTTTCTAATCGAATCTTTTTTTTGTTTCATGTGTTGATGAGGGAGCTTTCAGAGATTAATTATTTTATCCGGAACGGTTGCCTTCGATGCTTGGTAGGTAGCTGGTGACAACTCCGGTTGTCGCCCTTCAGGCTGCTCGAACTTCTGCCCGATGATGGTTCGAAGCTGAGGGCTGAACCTATTTCAATTATTCTCTTAATTCTCTGATCTTCACTCTATTTATGTTAAGTCGGTTCTGATTACCGTTTGAGTTTCCCTGCAGGTACTGGTTGGGATGACAGCTTGAAGATTCAAGATGCAAGGAGGGTCGTATGCGAGTTCGTTGTTGACGGTTTCCTCACTTGAAGAAGCTCGGAATACATGAAATCATAGCTTAGCGTTAGGAGTTTTGTTTTTCTGGATTGTAATTTGAACTTGTTCATTCGGTGTTTGGCTGAATGTGCTGCTCTTCTGGTAGCTTAAGTTTGAGTTCTAGGTAGTAGTAGCAAAATTAAATGATTTTGGAAAATGTATACCATGAAGGGTTGTAACCATCGAATCAAACACATATTTTGTAATTCTTCTCTTGTAATGCTTCATGGTTACGATTGTAATTGAAAAAACATGATCTTCTATTAAAACTTGCAATGGCTTTTGTCTCGTTTTTTTTCCTTTGGCGAGGTGTAACTCTCTTAGGCATAATTAAATATGCAAACTTGAATTTTGGAATTAATTCAAACTTAATCAATCAACCCTGAATTTTGGAGTTCTGAATTCGACGCCAAATCATTTACACTTCTTGTGATATCATATGCCAAATTGAAAGTATGCAACGTCACTTGACTTTGAACGCTTTTGGAAACAAAGTGATGAATCCCGTTTGAAAAATCTTGTTAAAAACGATAACCCCACTTCATGAGAAAAACTAGCTCTGCTTGACATATATAATCGGGAAGTTGACAGTTTCTCAGACTTGTAGATTTACTCTTGACTGACCAAACCAAATCCCAAGTAGAACGAGTTAAACTTTTGTCATCGTAAATCAAATTCCACTTGATTAGATTGCACCTGCTGGATTTCAAACACGTATGAACTATCCTTGAATTTGAATCCACTCTATCTTGCACTAAAAACCTGCCAGAGACGTCTTTAAAGGCAAGATGAACCTGCACACACTCGTTAGCCCTGATAAACACGTAAACAAGAGCAACAATATAAAATGTAAGGAAATGCAAAAGGAGGTGGAATCTTAAGGTCAAAAATTAGGGTGTGCCAGATGCCCCTATTTAAGTTTCTTCTATCCGGAGATATAGAGATTGAAATATTCGTCTCGACGAGATAGGAGGGACTTAAATACAAACATTGTACGATTTTTTGTCCCTAAGAAGCCACCGAATGCATATGATATGAGATGATATGAAGAATGCAAGGCAGGGGGCCTGTGGAGAAATGATGTCACTGGAGAATAACTAGACATGACACCTGAGGAACAGGCTCAACGAGGCGAGACTCCGTGAGGAAAGGTGACAACCAGCATTGGGGAATCTCCCAAAAATTAAGATGTAATATAATAATACCACCAAGAGTACAATAACTTACACCATGGCGAGAAACTTGAAATGTGAAGAATAACCTACTACCAACGCGTGGTGGCCTAAGCGAAGGTATCTGGTTGAAATAAAGAAACGCATGTAACCTACTATCAGTCAAATGATAGCCTAAGCAAAGGAAATATGAAGAGGAAAGATGACCTACTACCAATCTCGGTAGCCTAAGCAAAGGTATCTGACCAAAAGAAATGGTATATTACCTACTATCAAATGTATGATAGCCTAAGCAAAGGTAATAGACAAAATAAGGTATATTACCTACTATCCAACATATGATAGCCAAAGAAAAGGTAATAGACTTGAAAGGAGAGATCACCTACTACCAAACATATGGTAGCCTAAGAAAAAGGCGTCTGACCTAAAAGATATGTGTTACCTACTATCAAACATATGATAGCCTAAGAAAAGGTGAACACAAAAAGGAAAGATGACCTACTACCAAACAGGGTAGCCTAAGAAAAGGTATTTGACCAAAAGAGAGGTGTATTACCTACTATCAAACATATGATAGCCTAAGCAAAGTTAATAACCAAAAAGAAGAGATCACCTACTACCAAACATATGGTAGCCTAAGAAAAAGGCGTCTGACCCAAAAGATATGTGTTACCTACTATCAAACATATGATAGCCTAAGAAAAGGTGAACACAAAAAGGAAAGATGACCTACTACCAAACAGGGTAGCCTAAGAAAAGGTATCTGACCAAAAGAGAGGTGTATTACCTATTATCACACATATGATAGCCTAAGCAAAGGTAATAACCAAAAAGGAGAGATCACCTACTACCAAACATATGGCAGCCTAAGAAAAGGTGTCTGACCAAAAAGATGTGTGCTACCTACTATCAAACATATGATAGCCTAAGAAAAGGTGAACACAACAAAGGAAAGATGACCTACTACCAAACAAGGTAGCCTAAGAAAAGGTATCTGACCAAAAATTAAATTGTAAAGCTTCAACGGGGATCTTCTGAAAAGATGTAAGCCGGTTGATCAGCAAAATATGTCTTCTCAAATAAAGAGAGATCAATTGTAATAAGCTTCACCAAACTTCTCGGAAGCGGTGTCATTTGATGGAATCGGACTTGTGTAATGAACTCACTGAGGAATACATTCCCGAGGAGTATCTATTGTAGTTGTAGAAATGTGAAACTTTTGAAGTGAAAAATTCTCAAATAAAGAGAAGATATCTGTAAAGTCTTCGGCAAACTTCTCTGACGGATTCCCCAAAAGATGTCATTTGATGAATTGATAACTTGATAAATCCAACTGGGGATGGAAAAACTGTCTTGAAGAGACTGTCATATGTCATTTTGAATGAAATCCTGATCAAAACGAGTTGCTCAAATAAAGAGATCACTTGTGGTCCAGATATAAATTGTTGAGAGACCCTTGTAGTATTGTTGGAGAAGTATATGTCTTCAATATTTATCTTCAAAAGGAACCTTCCTGGGGAGAAAAGTGCAAAATAAATGCACACTTAATCCATATTTAAAGGTTGGAGATGTCCATAATGTGATTGTCAGATGCCGAAGTTCACTTCAGGAAATAACTGAAGAGAAACTATCAAGCAAGACTCGACCATTGAGGTATGAACTCAGATGGGATGTACTAAAACAACCGTCTTCCACGAGGATCGAACTTCATGGGGAATTAGAAATATTGTGCTCTTTTCTGCTTAGGGCTGACAACTCTATTTGGAAGGAGAAGACACACCCATTCGCTTGGGGATAACCACAGTCAAAGTGACGGAACAAACAAACACAAAGATGAAGGATGCATATGCTATGCCACCTATCTATATGTTATGCGTATGCTTATGCTGACAAAACAAACGAACAGAGGCAAATGGAGATGAAATAAACATCTCAAAACAAACATCCGACCAATCTTCAAAGATAGAAGTACCACTGGGGATAGGTAGAGAACCAAATATGGGATCACATTCCTGTTTCCAGGGTTTCAAAATTCTCTAGGGAATAGAGAACATTTCGTTTAGGGATACAACATCTTGATAAATCTGAAAAACTTGTCAAGCTAATCTTAGTTATCATGTTAACGATGAGAATAAAGATCTACTAGGAGTGGATCAAACTCATATCTGAAGAAAAGAAACATGGATAAAATAAATATCCATCTCACTGGAGAGATTCATACTGGAGTTGTAGATAGAGACACCCTGAACTGCGGTTTCACAGGGGATAAAATATCCATTTCAATGGGGAAACCAGAGTTAAATAAAGCAGTTGAACACGTCAAAGTCGAAGCTTCAATAGGGATGAAATAAACATCTTCTTCGTTGGAGAAGCCTAGCATTGTAACAGATCCACTGGGGAGTGAAATAACGTCCACTTCACTGGGAAGGTAAAGTTTGTGAAGATTCACTGAGGATTGAAATATCATACACTTCATTGAGGAAGTGAAGTCAAGCAAATCACTGGGAATTCTGCATCGAAAAGCTGCATCAGAGAATTATCATGACCACCTGAAGTAAAAAATTACCAAGGACATGAATAAAGGATGTTGTAAAAACAAAGTAGTTTCGTCTTGATGAACTGTGTAACAACCGCCATTTTGAATAAAAACTTCTTGTGAGTGGACAAGATAATATTCGTTTGTTAAATGCCCCAAGTCATATGAGAAGGGGTCGTTCTAAGAGGATTTTACAGAAAACACGGCGTCCCGTTGTTTTCAAACTCTCCGGAGAGATTCGCTGAATCTCGACGTAACTGGCCCTGATTGTCGGTATTATGATAGAGTCTTCAAAAATATATCTATAGGTGAAGTCAAACTTGTACAGAACAATCCACTTGGAAACAAACTTGCCCCAGGTCAGCAGAGTCCTCAAGTTTCAAATAGACTGAACTCGTCGTTGATGTTCATATGCAGATTTCATGCGACTTATGCTTTTAATCAAAGAAATAAAAAGTACATATAAGCAAACAAAATGAACCGTCTGATGGAATCTCCACATGTATCAGCATAATGGTGTTCCATTCAAGATTGGGCTTCCTCCTTTGAAGGTTAGCACTTCATCACTTATCATTTCCTGAAATTTTCTTGGAAAACTTTGCATTCTTCAATCGAATGCCCCATCACTCCATCGTGAAATCCACAGCTAGTGTTCGAGTTAAACCTCGGAGGGCGAGACTTCATGATTCTAGTCTTTCTGAGTCATTACTGAGTTTCTAGCAAAATAAGACTACAATTGACGGTAAGTCATCGGGATTGGATTAAACTGGTGAGTTTCTTTTTCGGAATACTTAGAGGTATCTCCTGATTCTGAAACCGTCTTCGAACTTATAGATTATGATGTCGATTTAGAGAATTCATCCTTCGTTTATGAGGTAGTCGTCGCTTGCGCTGAGCAGACACTGTATACCGATGTTGAGGATAAGATACTGGAAATGGATCTAGCAGGATTTGAGAGGAATCCCAAATTGCATTAACATCAATGCTTCCTTTCTCTAGGGAATCACTAACTGAGTCTTCATTAGCTTGGCTATTCAAGTTATCTTGAATTCTTCCACTTTTGAGAGGGTTCTCAATGATTACTCCAACTTCCATAATTTTGGAGAAATCTAATGGCACAACGCCTATCATCTTATCATAATAAGAGCCTGACAGTGTTCTTAGAAACATCTTGCTTAATTCTTTCTCTTGCAATGGAGGATGAACTTGGGTTGCCAACTATTTCCATCGTTGCGCGTATTCCCTGAAAGATTCGTCGTCATTCTTACCCATTCTTGTCAGTTGATCACTATCTGGAGTCATATCCAAATTATAATTGTACTGGTTCACGAAAGCATCAGCTAAATCTCTCCAAGACTGAAAATACGATTCCTTTGTAGCTTCATATACCACATCAGGGATTCCCCACTCAAACTTTCTTGAAAGCAGTGAATCATCAGTTTGCCGTTGTCAATAAAAGCAGTCATTTTTCGACAAAACATCGTCAAATGGTATCTTGGACAACTAACACCCTTGTATACTTCAAAGGCAGGCATCTTGAAATTTGGAGGAATGATTACACTTGGAACTAAACACAGGTCATGAGCATCAAGATTGAACGTATTAGCTTCTTTCATCATCTTCAACTGTTCCTCGAGATTACGAAATCCTTTCTCAATTGCTAAAAATCTAGGATCGTCCATTTTCATCCTAGTACAAACATTCGGAGGATTCGGCATATGCTGTGGAAACTGGATATCTCTTTCATCAACTTGAACAAACAGGTTGTCTTATACAGACTGAGGTTGTGTAGGACCATCCACTTGTTGAACATTATCATCAGAGGGAAGATCAAATAACGGATTAGTTGTCACCCTGAAACTAGTCATGGGATCCATATCTTACGTTCTCTTTGCTATCCTTCAGTAGATACTTCAAGCTTGGTCAGATGGTCAAGATGTTAACTGACAGACAAAGACAGAAAGGCGGATGAGGACGCAACGGAGAAGAGACACGTGCAAATGCTGAATGCAGAATGCTAATGCAAGAATGCAGGAATGAAAGGTTTCATAGAATTCAAGTTTTTATAAACGTCACAGAATACCAAAGAAAATTCATTTATCATTTTTTTTGATATCGATTACAAATAAATATTCTTATAAGAGTCCTGACATAATAGCTAAATAAAAGCTAATAAAGTCCTAAGGAAGTCGTTCCTCGTGCTTGTTGATTTGCTGTTCTATCTGGACTTTCTTAAACATAAGTTTGCCGAGGATCAATGCCGAAAGGGTAGTCTGATAAAGGAAAATAAATCCTCCATCTCTCTTCTCTTCTTGCTGGAAAGTAAGGGAGAAAGCCTTTGTTTACTTGGATCTTCAATATTGATTAAAGTCTTTTGAACTTCTGTTGATCTTCAATGATAATGGAAGCCTCTTGTATTTGTCTTTTAAGTTTTCTTGATTCTTCAATCAGTGCCCTTAACTTCCTCAGGTCATCCGAGTTAGGACTCTTAAAAGAATATTTCAAATATTTTCTTTTGTAATCCCTATTGATTCTATAATGTTTACAAATGAACTCGGGATTCCATGAAACCAATGCAATATGATGTTTTATGAATGCAACAAACACAAGTAAGCACATAGGGACATAAAGATAAACAAACAAGGGAGACCCTAGGTTTGCAACGAGCATGGAGCCAAAGGGTATACCCATTCCCAAAGGATGTGGACTAAAGGTTGATTGTACCTGTAGAACAAGGTTCTAAGAAGGTTCCCAAAGTCATTAGTCCATCTTTCGGATATTATCAACTTCCCAAATACTTGGTGGTTAATAATATTCTCAAGAGAACTTCGTTTGAGTGTAGTATCGCGTAGCAACTATTTTGAGAGTACTCCCTCATAGTCCTCGCACTACATCCTAATAAAGACCAAAGTGAGGTTAAGGTAACTACGGTCCTCAACATCATAGGCTCCAATAACGAAAATAGTGTATGTTTTCACGATTAAAACTCGTTCAACAGTACAGCTTTCGAGAGGGCCTCAATTGAGCGTGATTTTCAAGTCAACTTGGTCGGGATTCAACCCCCTATAAGCCTCATCGAACATATCACTATCCTATCTTAAGTTCACTCAAGTCCGGGTGTAGGACTTTGTCTCACCACTCAAAGATATCATCCCAAAAGCAAACAAGAGCAAATATACAAATAAGCAGATATAAGCAAATATATAAAAAAAAATAAAACAAGTTAGGGAAACCCACTGAAGATTCCCCAGTGAAGTCGTCATTTCTGTCGCGGTGAAATTTGGATACCAAGCTATTGATGAGCTTGAATCTTAATTCATTTGCAACCGAACTTTAATTTTTCCAAAGGAAGGGAAAAAGATCGAATTACCCACAATGCAATGCAAATGCAAAGGTTTGAGAGTTATAGGTTCGGAGGTTGGTTAAACTTAGAGAAGGTTCTAGCATCATAAGTTTCTGTAGTACTCTACAGGAACCTCTTGTTTTAATGTTGTTTATTGCTAAGAGTTTATCTGCTTAAGAGTGAGAGACCTAGGGGTTTATTTCTAAGTATACTCGACAAGATATCGCATCTTGTGCCTACATATCCTGACGGGAGTGGAATCAGAGTATTTGTAGTTCCCCTAAAGGGTTTGAGGAGTTCTTTGACTGTGGTCAAAGTTCCTACAGGGATTAGGGTAGTTGATTGATTGGGTTTAGGAGAAAAGACGAGTTGTCATCATGAGGGAGAAGACTTGACTTAGCCACCACAACTTGTAGGAAAATTGATTGTATTGTTATGAGGCAGGAGATTTATATCTCGACTGTCAAGATGACTCATGTCTTATTCTCTAATCTGTTTGAATAGTTTGAATTGAGTTGTTGAATTGTTTTTCCTATGTTGTAAAGAAAAGAGAAAGGTCCTTCCTATAGGGTAGGATCTATCTTAAAAGATCGACTCGAATGGGATCAAGGATCACGGGGATTATGATGCAAATGAGATGCATACGCACAATTTTTTAAGTTATGCGCAGGTTCTTCCTTTGGACGCTTATGCGATAAGATAAAATAAATTGTGAGAAGGTAAACGCGACGGTAAATATAAATGGAAGATAAAGTAAAGCATACACAAACGCATGAAAACGCTAAGACATACAAGTGTGTGAGTTGTGAGTATGTGAATGAAATCGGAGCGGAGACGCAAGCGTGCACGATAGATTAATTTACGAAGAATTGATTAATTTACGAATGAGATTTATTTTATGTGAAGTTGAATTAGAAGGTGAATTAGTTTTTTTAGTTTTTGTAAAAATTTTAGGTGATAACTTAGTTAAATTTCAACTTAGAAAAGGCAAAAGATTTAAAGAAGATTTTTAAAATTAACAAGTTAATCTAAACATGTGAAAATGGTTTTTTTGAATAAAAGTTGTTGTCATTATTAAATAAAAATTAAATTTAGAAAAAGAGTTTATTATATGAAATATTTTTTTTAGTCATTAATAAATAAATACAAATTATTTAGATTATAAAAATAGGTTTCTTTTTGTGAACAATTATATTATTTAATAAAAAAGATTAAGTAGATGAAATAAATTAGTTACCAAAGTGAATTGAATAAATTGAATTATTAATAAATAAGAAAAAAGAGTGATTAATTAAAATAGATTAATTAATTAAAAGGTTAACTAAAAAAGTTATTAGCTTAATTTTATAAAAAAAAGTTGGTTAAGATTAATGATCAATTAGGTGGTTAATTAGATAAATTAAGTTAGATTACTGATTATGCCAATTAAATGCAGGTTAGGGCGTTTAATGAAAAGGCTAATTAGTAGATTAAGGTGGTTAACAGAAGATGTGATCGTGTGGGGTAAGCTTGTGATGGTTTGCGGTGGACGTGCAAAGGGGTGATCGCATGATGAGTGATGAGCGGTGATGACGTGAAGGTGCATGGTAGTTGTCGTGTGTGAGCGTGTACAGGATTACAATATATATATATATATATATATATATATATATATATATATATATATATATATATATATATATATATATATATATATATATATATATATATATATATATATATATATATATATATATATATATATATATATATATATATATATATATATATATATATATATATATATATATATATATATATATATATATAAAATACAAAACAGAAAAAAAACCCTAGATCACACCCTATTCTTGAACTCCCCCTAATTCTTGAATCTATTCCCCCTCTTATAATATTTCAGATAATTTAAATTGATTGGGAGGAGTAAAGTTGTCGGGTTCTTGCTTTGGAAGGAGAATAATTTCGTTAATGGTTTGATTATTATTGGAAAAGATTGAAATCGACTTAATGAAGTTTTCTTTTCTGTTTTAACAGGTCTGGTTAAACTGGAAAAGAGAATCGTTGCTATCATAACTGCTCTCTGCGCTTATTATTATTTGCTATGTGGTATGGTGTTCTTCTTCAAAGCTGGGATACTTTGACCCCCCTAACGCCTGTGGTTTTTCTGAGCATGGATAGACGGTCGAAAACTCATTTCTTCAAGGAAGGTAAACCAATGAAATTATTTCTGTTTGGTTCCGACATATTCGTTTGAGAATAAACCGTGACTTCACGTTACCTCGTCTGTTCTAGTTATGCAATTCAGAATTCTCTTTCAACTTGTTACGTTGGACGATGGTTTTGGAACTGTCTTATGATCGCTCGTCATAATTAGAACTTGATTGATACTAAAATGTTGTTTTCTTGTAACTTTTCTAATCGAATCTTTTTTTTGTTTCATGTGTTGATGAGGGAGCTGTCAGAGATTAATTATTTTATCCGAAACGGTTGCCTTCGATGCTTGGTAGGTAGCTGGTGATAACTCTGATTGTCGCCCTTCAGGTTGCTCGAACTTCTGCCCGATGATGGTTCGAAGCTGAGGGCTGAACCTATTTCAATTATTCTCTTAATTCTCTGATCTCCACTTTATTTCTGTTAAGTCGATTCTGATTACCGTTTGAGTTTCCCTGCAGGTACTGGTTGGGATGACAGCCTGAAGATTCAAGATGCAAGGAGGGCCGTATGCGAGTTCGTTGTTGACGGTTTCCTCACTTGAAGAAGCTCGGAATACATGAAATCATAGCTTAGCGTTAGGAGTTCTGTTTTTCTGGATTGTAATTTGAAGCTGTTCATTCGGTGTTTGGCTGAATGTGCTGCTCTTCTGGTAGCTTAAGTTTGAGTTCTAGGTAGTAGTAGCAGAATTAAATGATTTTGGAAAATGTATACCATGAAACCATCGAATCAAACACATATTTTGTAATTCTTCTCTTGTAATGCTTCATGGTTACGGTGGTAATTGAAAAAACATGATCTTCTATTAAAACTTGCAATGGCTTTTGTCTCGTTTTTTTTTTCCTTTGGCGAGGTGTAACTCTCTTAGGCATAATTAAATATGCAAACTTGAATTTTGGAATTAATTCAAACTTAATCAATCAACCCTGAATTTTGGAGTTCTGAATTCGACGCCAAATCATTTACACTTCTTGTGATATCATATGCCAAATTGAAAGTATGCAACGTAACTTGACTTTGAACGCTTTTGGAAACAAAGTGATGATTCCCGTTTGAAAAATCTTGTTAAAAACGATAACCCCACTTTCATGAGCAAAACTAGCTCTGCTTGACATGTATAATCCAGAAGTTGACATTTTCTTAGACTTGTAGATTTACTCTTGACTGACTAAACCAAATCCCAAGTAGAACGAGTTAAACTTTTGTCATCGTAAATCAAATGCCACTTGATTAGATTGCACCTGCTGGATTTCAAACACGTATGAACTATCCTTGAATTTGAATCCACTCTATCTTGCACTAAAAACCTGCCATAGACGTCTTTAAAGGCAAGATGAACCTGCACACACTCGTTAGCCCTGATAAACACGTAAACAAGAGCAACAATATAAAATGTAAGGAAATGCACAAGGAGGTGGAATCTTAAGGTCCAAAATTAGGGTGTGACAACACGGAATTGATCATAACTTCTCACTCCGTGTACCCCTTAACAAAACAGGGTTGTGGAGCGCAAAAATCGAATTTTGGAAGAGTTAGGGAGAACTATGATCAATGAAAGTGGGCTTTCTAAGTATTTCTGGGCTGACGCCATTAATACGGCTTGTTACGTTTTAAATAGGGTGTTCATTTTCCTTACTCTAAACACGACACCGTATGAACTTTTAAAAGGGCGGAAGCCAAATGTGTTTCACCTACATGTCTTCGGTTGTAAGTGTTTCGTGTTAAAAAATGGAAAAGAAATTCTAGGTAAATTTGATTCCAAGGCAGATGAAGGTATCTTCCTTGGATACTCTCAGTCAAGTAAAGCCTATAGAATATACAACAAGAGATTACTTACTATCGAAGAGTTTGTTCACGTCACATTTGATGAGTCTTATCCGAAAAGTGTCGGAAAAGGTAGTTCATTTCATGGTGCAAGTGTATCTTCTGAAGACATACTCAAAGGTGCTGAGATGGGAATTGATCAACCTGACCCAGCCAAAGTTGAGGAGGAAAAAGATCACCATCATGAGGAGATTGAGAAAGTTCATCCGTCCAACAAAGATGATCTCCCTCCAGCGTGGAAGTCTTCCAAAGACCATCCCATCAACAATATCCTCGGTGATATCTCATAGGGAGTGACGACTCTATCAAAGCTAAGTAATTTATGTTATCATTTCGCTTTCGTTTCTCAAGTAGAACCTAAAAACCTAAAAGAGGCTTTACTCGATGAACATTGGTTCCTATCAATGCAAGAGGAACTCAATCAGCTTAAGAGAAATGAGGTTTGGAACCTTGTCCCTCCTCCGCGAGACCATCGAGTAATTGGCACTCGATGGGTGTTTAGGAACAAACTGGACGAGAACGGAGTAATAACACGAAATAAGGCACGTTTGATCGCGTAGGGGTATAACCAAGAGGAAGGCATCGACTATGAGGAAACTTATGCGCCAGTTGCCCAACTCGAGGCTATACGCCTTCTACTTGCCTTCGTCTGTGCGAAAAATGTTAAGCTATTTCAAATGGATGTGAAAAGTGTGTTCCTTTATGGTTATATAAATGAAGAAGTTTATGTTGCCCAACCTCCGGGGTTTGAATCCCATGAGTATCCTGATCATGTATACAAATTAAAGCATGCCTTGTATGGACTCAAGCAAGCCCCTAGGGCTTGATATGATCGTCTAAGCAAGTTTCTCCTTGATCAAGGGTACTCAAGAGGAAAGGTTGACATAACTCTATTCATTAAGCGTCAAGGAAAACACTTAATTTTGGTACAAATTTATGTTGATGATATCATTTTCGGGTCAACTAACATGATTCTTGTAGGGGAGTTTTCTACTTTAATGCAGGGAGAATTCGAAAATGAGTATGATGGGGAAGCTCATATATTTCCTCAGATTGCAAATCAAGCAACTACAGGAGGGTACTTTTGTGAGCCAGAAAAAATAATGCCTTAAGCTTCTCAAGCGGTTTGACATGGTAAACTCTAAGGCTATAGACACTCCAATGCCAATGTGTGCGAATCTTAGCCGAGACGAAAATGGCAAAGATGTAGAGGTGAAAAAGTATCGAGGTATAATTGGATCTCTCCTATATCTTACTGCTTCTAGACCCGACATTATGTTTAATGTCTGTATGTGTGCAAGGTACTGAAGGTGAGAAAATACTTAGAAGGGGGGGGTTGAATAAGTATGACAGAAAATAATCAAAGATAAAAAACACAAGTATTTTTATCCTGGTTCGTTGAACTCAACTACTCCAGTCCACCCTTTTCAAGAGTGATTTGCCTTTCTCAACAAGGACTTAATCCACTATTCAAATCAACTGATTACAAATAGCACACCTAAGAACAACTGTTCTTAGTCTTCTTAAGAGCTACTGATCTAACCTAGATCCTCTTAAGGAAAACTTTCTTTACAAATTAATGTAATACAATGAAAGAGTAAGAATTGCTTCTATGAAAGCTATAAACACAACTGTGTTATTTCTCTAAGTTTAGAACAATGTATGAGCAGTGAAGAATATGAAAGCTTTGAGCGTGAGAGAGTTCTTGTCAATATTGTTGTAATTCTTGGCACTTGAAGAATGAGCTATGATGTCCTTTATATAGCCACTTGAATATTGGAGAGAATATTTTACCGTTAGAGAAAATATTTCCAATATCAAAATAGTACTGTCCTTTGTACTATTACAGCAGAGAGACGGCGCACAAAATGTGGGTGTAGCAATTGTCTGCTGAGCTGTGATTTAACTATATCAGGAATGTACCAGAGGAATAATCTTCTGTGCAGAGAATTTTGTCTATCCCAATTAAGGAAAGATTTGCTGGCATATTCCAACGGATATATTAAAATATTCTTCTTCAAATAATTCAGATCAACAATCAATATCAGAGTCTTCAGTCTTCAGAACCTTCTGGAAACTTCAGAGCCTAATATGTTCTTCAGATGTTGATGAATCAGAGTCTGGTGCAGCTGTGTGCTTGAAGCGTAACATGCTCTTAGATCAGAGTCTTCACTCAGATCAGAGTCTTCTCTCATTCAGAGTCTCTTCACTCAGAGTCTTCTATTATTCAGATTCTTGATAATACATGCAGCGTGTTGTATCTTCAGAATCTTGATAACTAAGCTCTTATACTTCAGATTCTTCTAATCTTCAGATGCTCTTGAGCCATTCAGAATTCATTGTTCACATCAAATTTGCTCTTTAAGATTAAAATCTTTTGTGCCTGTAGAAAACAGTTTAGAACAAATTTAGAGAGTATAATTCTTGTATACAAATTATCATTAATGTTATCATCAAAACATAGAGATATTACTGAGACACAATCTGTGCTCTTACAATCTCCCCCTTTTTGATGATGACAAAACATGAGCAATTTGTTCAATAAAAAATGAATTAAAATTACTCCCCCTGAGATTAACAATCTCCCCCTGAAATGAATACTCTAATGGAATTAGATACTTCCCTTTCTGGTTGAGTATATTTCAGATTCAGAGCCTGATTTCATTTCAGATTCAGAGCCTGATTGCATTTTGGGTTCAGAGCCTGATTAACATCCTGATTGAAGCCTGGTTGACAAATCCTGGTTGATATATGTTTGACTTCTAGAGTCAAAGCTTGATGCCAAAGCTTGATGCCATATTAAAGCTTGATGCCAGATGAACAACTTCAGAACACTTGGTTGTTTATCTTGCCATTTCCTGTCTTGAGTTATCTTTCAGATCATAGTACTCAAGGTTAGATATCAGAGTCTGGTCTTTAGATATCAGAGTCTGGTTTACTCAGATTTAGCTATTTTTGATCAGGTTCTGAAAAGATAGATCTCAGGAAAAACTTCAATGAAATTTGTCAGAGTCTGGTTAGATAAATTTGTCAGATTCTGATTAGATTCAAAGAATGTTAGTAACATGTCTGACTTAGTTCAGATAATTGCTTATAGATTTGAACAATCGGATTCTATTTTGTTTCTCCCCCTTTTTGTCATAATCAAAAAGATTTTTTAAAAGACAGTAAAGATGCAGAAGAAACACATATCCAGATAAGCAAAAGATCATTTTCATTAAGATAACATCCAGATTCAGATAGAAGCAAACAAAACATATCAGAAGACAATCAAAAACAAAACAAAGCATGAAAAACTTGTGCAAAAGCATTAAGAAGGTTTGGCAGATGAGGCTTGTTGAGAAGCGATGAGTTGCAGCAGTGCTGTAATCCTCTCTGAATTCTCATCTTGCTTAGCCATCCAAGTTTTCATTTCTTCATTTGTCTTCTTTTGATCAACCATGAAGTCCTTTAGTTCCTTGACATCCTTCTGAAGATCTGTAGATACTGAAATAGAAGATTCTGGAACAGTGGATTCTGAAACAATCTGAGTGACATTGGGTGCAGGAATTTCTGGAGGTGGAGGAGCTTCTAGAAGAAGAATAGGAGGAGGGTTTTTCTTAATCCTTTTCTGATAAGCAGCAAACCTTACTTTTGATAATCTAAGACATTGAGTCCTGATTTTCAAAGCCTCCCTATTCAGTCTGTAAAGATATTTCTTCCAGACAGCATTAGCAGCCTCTTTATCCATAGTGGTCATGCACACATCCATAATGTCAGCAAAGTCTGAGACATTATCCTTGTCAAAATTTCTTAACATAGTATAAACACTTGATCCCAATTCTGCTTCATCAGGAATTCTGGGTTGGGTTGGTTGTGTTTGTGGTGTTTGTTTAGAAGGTTGAGGTTGTGGTTGTGGAGATGGATGTTCAGATGTTTGAGGTTCAGATGTTTGTTGGTTGGTTGGTTCAGATGATGGTTGTGGTTCAGATGTTGGTTGTGGTTCAGATGTTGGTTGTGGAGTGGATTGGATTTCAAGATGTTGTGGATTGAGAGTTTGAGTGGGGGAATTTTGTGGAGAAGGTGGATGATCAGAGGTGGGAGATTTAAAAAGTTGTTTCCAAACACTCTCAGTACGAGGTTGTTTGAGATCATTCAAACATTCATTAATGAAACCAGATGATTCATCATCAGATGATGTATCAGATTGGTTAGATTTTTCAGAAGTTGAAGATAAAATGATAGAACGGTTTAAGGGTGTAATATCTAAAATCTCATTAGGATCAATGGGATTTTCAGGTTGGTCAGAGTGTTCAGGGTGAACATCCTCTGGAATTGTAGATTCTGGGATGGGGTTTTGAGGTTGTGGTGTTGTTTGTTGAGTTTGTTTGGATTGTGGTGTTTGAAAGATTGTTGGTTGTGGTGTATGAGTCTCAGATGGTCTAGATCTTTTAAATATGAGGGGTGAGTCAGATGGTGTGGTAGCAGAATGATGAACAGGATTAGAATCAGTGTTAAATACCTGTTTCAGAGTATCTCTTATCTCTTCAAAAGTTGCTGCAGGAGGATTTTGTTGAACCTTCTTCAGCTTCTTTCTTTTCTTCTTATGACCTTCTTTATCAGCTTTTCTCTTGCGTCTTCTTTCCCTTGTCTGATCAGGAAGAACTTGGCCTTCCTTCTGCACAAGATTTGCAGGGATCTCAACACCATCTCTGATGCAGCAAGCAACATACTCAGCTAATAGCTCTCTGGGTTCATCTGAGGTAAATAGAGGAAAGTCCTCAACAGGAATCCTTCTCCCCCTAACCTCTTCAGAGTTAGTTTTCCTTGGTTTCTCAGATAAATCTTCAACCAATTTCATCCTTCTCAGAGTTAAGCCATTTATCTCAGAGCCAATGATAAAGTTCAGATCTTCTGTCAGCCCAGCCTCTTGCAGATGCGCCACAAGTTGGTTTTCTACCAGAATATCTGAAATCAGTCTTCCCATAGGAATCCATGATCTGACTTTTCCAGTTTTATCTCTTGCTGTTTCCCTTGTTTCCTTGACATGAGATACCAGATGATTGAACAACAGATAAGGAAGATCAATCTGAATGTTTTGATGCAAACAGTACATGAAGTAAAGTTGTTCAGCATTAACATAGTCAGATGAGTTTGAGGAGGGTCTGTGAAAAATGGTGTTCAAGAAAATCTTAGCCCAAATCTTGTAAGTGGGTTTCAAAAACTTAACCTTCTTACAAGGTTCACCAGTAGTGCAGATTTCTTGACAAACATCCTTCAGGTCTTCACGCGCAGAAGATAGAGAGGTTACTCCATCAGTTGCCTTGAAACCTATAAGTTTCCTGATCAGATTTTCAGTGATAACAATCTTCTTACCCAGCACAGAAGAATGAACGAACTTTGGAGTAGCGAATGCATGGATCCAAAACTCCTTCACTAACTTTGGATACACAGGACCCATCAGCCTATCAAAGTAACCATCCCAGCCTTGTGCCTTGATTGAAGGAACCAGATCAAACCCATTATCAGCAAGGTCTTCCAAATCCACGAAACTTTCACATAACACTTCTAGAGAATCAACAGGAGTCAGAAGAGTGCGTACTGGTTCAATGATAGTGGTAGAATCTTTGGTAGTAACTGCTTTTGATGTGGATGCCATTGTTGATGAAGAAGAAGGAGATGACGGTTTCTGGGTTCGTTTAGGGTTTGAGAAGAGAGAGAACAACAGACAAAAGCGCATATGTGTTGAGAATGTGAAAAGTGTGAATGTGTTGTGAGAGTGGTTTATATAGAAAAATAAAACCCGCATGGGAAACACAACAGACATACATAGGACACATACGCACGTTTGCATTTAATGAAAAGTAATCATTTTTAATTATGATATGACATTTGGGGGGAAAATCAAGACAGATTGAGATTTTCAAAGCAATACCTTAAACGTCATAGTCAGTAGGTGTACTCCATCTTTTCAGATTCTGAGTGACACGTGTTTGCTTTGCATGTGATTCTGTAACTCTTAAGAAATGAAACGTTTTCAACTTTCAGATCCTCTGAGATGGTCAGTACAGAGTTTCACACAAAAATAAATCACAGATAAATTAAATAAGCAAAACAGATGAAATACTTCAGAGTGTTAAACACTTAGCATCTGAGAAGTAGACTCTGAGAAATATTACTCTGGACAAAAATCCATACAAATATTTTTCAGAATAAACTTAAACCTATCTTCAGCAAGGGGTTTTGTGAAAATATCTGCCCATTGATGATCTGTATCAACAAAGGCTAAATTTATTACACCCTTCTGAACATAGTCTCTGATGAAGTGATGTTTAATCTCTATATGTTTAGCCTTAGAGTGTAAAATTGGATTTTTGGATAAACATATAGCTGAAGTATTGTCACAGAAGATAGAAAGATTACTCTCATAGATTTGATAATCTTCTAGTTGACTCTTCATCCAGAGCATCTGAGTGGAACACCCAGCAGCAGCAATGTATTCTGCCTCTGTGGTTGATAGTGCAATTGTTGGTTGCTTCTTGCTGTACCATGAGATCAGATGACTTCCAAGAAACTGACAGCTTCCAGAAGTACTTTTGCGCTCAACTCTATCTCCAGCATAGTCAGCATCACAGAATCCAACTAGTGAATATTTGTCAGATCTTCTGTAACACAAACCAACATTAGCAGTACCTTTCAGATACCTTAGAATCCTCTTAACAGCAGTTAAGTGTGATTCTCTAGGATCTGATTGGAATCTAGCACATAAACAAACACTAAACAGAATGTCTGGTCTAGAAGCAGTCAAATAAAGAAGAGATCCTATCATACCTCTGTAGAGTTTCTGATCTACCTTCTTACTTACCTCTTCCTTACCTAGAGTGCTTGTAGGATGCATTGGAGTCTTTGCCATTTTGCTATCCAGCATGTTAAACTTCTTCAGAAGCTCTTTAACATACTTCGTCTGATGTATGTAGGTGCACTCTGGAGTCTGATTTACTTGGATTCCCAGAAAGAATTTCAGTTCTCCCATCATGCTCATCTCAAATTCTTCCTGCATACATTTAGCAAACTCCTTTCCAAGCATAATATTTGTTGATCCAAAAATAATATCATCTACATAAATTTGACAAATCAACAAATCTTTCTTAATGGTTTTACAAAATAGTGTGGTATCCACTTTTCCTCTGATGAAATCCTTCTTAAGAAGAAAATTACTCAACCTCTCATACCAAGCTCTGGGAGCTTGTTTTAGTCCATAAAGAGATTTTTTTAGTTTGTAAACATGATCTGGAAAATTTTCATTTTCAAAACCAGGAGGTTGGTGGACATACACTTCCTCTTCTATAATTCCATTAAGAAAAGCACTTTTAACATCCATCTGATAAAGAGTGATGTTATGTTGTGCAGCAAATGAAATAAGCAAGCGTATAGACTCTAACCTTGCAACAGGAGCATATGTTTCTGTGTAGTCTATGCCTTCTTGTTGACTGTAGCCTTGAGCAACCAGTCTTGCTTTGTTCCTTTCAACTTCTCCTTTTTCATTCAGTTTATTTCTGAAAACCCATTTTGTTCCAATAACATTGAAACCTTTAGGTCTTGGAACCAGATCCCAGACTTCATTCCTTGTGAATTGATTCAGCTCCTCTTGCATAGCTAAAATCCATTCATTATCTTCCAGAGCCTCATCAACAGATGAAGGTTCTATAATTGACACTAAGCCACAGAAGGAAGATTCAGAAGTTCTGAGAAATGCTCTTGTCCTTATTGGATCATCTTTCTTTCCAATTATCACATCCTCTGGATGAGAAGCTTTCATTCTGGAAGAAGATCCTCTGACTGTTGGTCTTTCAGAAATATGCAGATTGTCAAGTTGGGAAGTTAAAGGTGTAGCATCTGGATTTTCTTCAGAGTCTTTGTCTTTAGTCTTGTTTGCCTCTGAGCCTTCAGAGTCTGTGAGAATAACTTCTCTATCTGCAAAACTTTCAACTTGCTTTGGCTTTTCAGAGCCAAGCTTATCATCAAATCTAACATGAATAGATTCTTCCACAATCTGTGTTTCAGTATTGAATACTCTGTAGCCTTTAGAGCGTTCAGAATAACCAAGCATGAAACACTTCTGTGCTTTGGAATCAAACTTGTTTAGATGATCTTTAGTGTTAAGCATATAACAAATACATCCAAATGGATGAAAATAAGCAATGTTGGGCTTTCTGTTTCTCCACAATTCATAGGGAGTCTTTTCCAGAAGAGGTCTTACAGACACTCTGTTCTGAATATAACATGCTGTATTTATTGCTTCTGCCCAAAAATGTTTTGCCAGATTTGTCTCGTTGATCATGGTTCTGGCCATTTCTTGCAATGTTCTATTTTTCCTCTCTACAACTCCATTTTGTTGTGGAGTTCTAGGACAGGAGAAATCATGTGCAATTCCCTTTTCAGAAAAATATTTTTCAAAATATTTGTTTTCAAATTCGCCACCATGATCACTTCTGACTTTAATAATTTTGCATTCTTTTTCAGTCTGGACTTGATTGCAGAAGTCAATGAACACAGAATGAGACTCATCCTTGTGTTTTAGAAACTTTACCCATGTCCATCTGCTGTAGTCATCTACAATGACTAACCCATACTTCTTGCCTCTGATGGATGCAGTTTTCACTGGTCCAAACAGATCAATGTGAAGTAATTCCAATGGTCTAGAGGTGGAAACAACATTTTTTGGTTTAAAATGGGATTTTGAAAATTTACCCTTTTGACATGCGCCACACAGAGCATCTGAATTGAACTTCAGATTAGGGAGTCCTCTGACCAGATTGAGTTTATTAATCTGAGATATACGTCTCATATTAATATGTCCCAATCTTCTATGCCAGACCCATTGCTCATCATTCACAGATAAAAGGCATTTTACATTTTGAACTTTAAGTTCTGAAAGATTAATTTTGTAAATGTTGTTTTTCCTCTTTCCACTGAATAAGGTTGAGCCATTCTTTTGACAAACAGCTTTGCAACATTTTTGATTAAAGATGATATCATAACCATTGTCACTTAATTGGCTTATGGACAATAGATTATGTTTCAATCCTTCAACTAACAGAACATTAGAAATAGAGGGTAGGTTACCATTACCTATCGTACCAGAGCCAATGATCTTGCCCCTCTGGTTCCCTCCAAATTTCACGTCCCCTCCAGATCTAAGTTCCAGGCTTTGGAACATAGACCTTTCGCCCGTCATATGTCGCGAGCATCCAGAGTCCAGGTACCATGATTGGTGTCTGGATTTTGCTGCTAAGGATATCTGCAACAGGTATTATTTTGCTTTTAGGTACCCAGATCTTTTTGGGTCCTTTGGGGTTAGATGTTCTGCGGTTTTGCCTAAACTTCTGTTTTTCAACATAGTGTTTATTCTGGCTAACCCTTGGCTTAAACACATAAGTACTCTTTTCAGAGCTTGTATGTTTAATATCATTCAGATGACCAAACTTGAAATGAGAATACAGAGGAGTCTTCTTGATGAAGAGTTTATCAACAGACTTTGGATTGCTTCCAGAGGAGGATTCACATCCAATGCCTCTTCTGTTGTTCCCACTAACACCATAGATCATAGAAGCCATTTTGCTTCTGTCTATGCTTTTAGTGAGAAATCTTCTAAAACTGGAGTCATATTTTTCTAAAATATTTTCACTGGACTCTGTTTCAGTATCAGATTCTTGTTGAGTTGTTTCTAAATCATTTTTGAGTTTTAAATTTATTTCTTTCTGCTCAACAAGTTCTGTTCTCAGAAGATTAATCTCAGATTCAAGATTGCTTTTCAGCTTCTTGTATTTGAGTTTAATCTTGCTGTAGCTTTCCATCATGTCAGATAAACTTTCAACAAGTTCAGCTCTGGAGAGTTCAGAAAATACCTCTTCAGAGTCAGAGTCTGATTCTGACTCAGATTCAGATGATGACGTTCCTTCATCTTGATCATCTGTGTTGGCCATCAGCGCAACATTTGCACATTCTTCCTCAGATTCAGAAGATGATTCAGATTCATCTGAGTCATCCCATGTAGCCATCAGAACCTTTTTCTTTTTGTCAAACTTCCTTTTGGGTTTTTCCTTTTGAAGTTTGGGACATTCACTCTTGTAGTGTCCAGGTTCTTTACATTCAAAACAAGTGATCTCTTTCTTGCCAGATCTTCTGTGTCCAGAAGATTCTTTCTTTTGATCAGATCTTCTGAAGTTGTTGAACTTCTTCCCTTTGTGCTTCCAGAGTTTGTTGATCCTTCTGGACAGCATTGATAGTTCATCTTCTTCTTCAGAAGAAGATTCCTCAGAGCTTTCTTCATTAACCTGCAAGGCTTTAACAGATTTGTTAGATTTAAAAGCTAAGGATTTACCTTTATCTTTCTTCTGGGGTTCATCTTCCTCCAGCTCAATCTCATGACTTCTCAAAGAACTGATGAGTTCTTCTAGTGAGATTTTGTTCAGATCCTTGGCCAGCTTTAATGCAGTCACCATAGGTCTCCATCTGGTAGGAAGACTTCTGATGATCTTCTTGACATGATCAGATGTTGAGTAGCCCTTGTCCAGAACTTTCAACCCAGCTGTTAGAATCTGAAATCTGGAAAACATAGTCTCAATGTTCTCAGATTCTTCCATTTTGAACGCTTCATACTTCTGTATAAGCGCCAGAGCCTTTGTTTCTTTCACCTGAGAATTTCCCTCATGAGTCATTTTGAGAGACTCAAACATATCATGAGCAGTTTCTCTGTTGGTAATCTTTTCATACTCTGTATGAGAGATTGCATTCAGAAGTATGGTTCTGGCTTTGTGATGATTCTTGAATTCTTTCTTCTGCTCCTCAGTCATTGATTTTCTATCAATCTTTTTGCCATCCTTAGTAGGATGTTCATACCCATCAATGACTAAGTCCCAGAGATCAGCATCATACCCCAAGAAAAAACTTTCAAGTCTATCCTTCCAATAATCAAATTTTTCTCCATCAAACATTGGAGGTTTGGTGCTGATTCTGTCTCCTTCATATTTGTTGCTTGATGTAGGAATATCACCCATATTAGCAACCAAATAAATAACAGAGTATTTTTCTCACTGGATCTTTATCTGTCACGGTTAAGCGAATGCACACTCAGAACCAGAACCGGAGCTCTGATGCCAACTGAAGGTGAGAAAATACTTAGAAGGGGGGGGTTGAATAAGTATGACAGAAAATAATCAAAGATAAAAAACACAAGTATTTTTATCCTGGTTCGTTGAACTCAACTACTCCAGTCCACCCTTTTCAAGAGTGATTTGCCTTTCTCAACAAGGACTTAATCCACTATTCAAATCAACTGATTACAAATAGCACACCTAAGAACAACTGTTCTTAGTCTTCTTAAGAGCTACTGATCTAACCTAGATCCTCTTAAGGAAAACTTTCTTTACAAATTAATGTAATACAATGAAAGAGTAAGAATTGCTTCTATGAAAGCTATAAACACAACTGTGTTATTTCTCTAAGTTTAGAACAATGTATGAGCAGTGAAGAATATGAAAGCTTTGAGCGTGAGAGAGTTCTTGTCAATATTGTTGTAATTCTTGGCACTTGAAGAATGAGCTATGATGTCCTTTATATAGCCACTTGAATATTGGAGAGAATATTTTACCGTTAGAGAAAATATTTCCAATATCAAAATAGTACTGTCCTTTGTACTATTACAGCAGAGAGACGGCGCACAAAATGTGGGTGTAGCAATTGTCTGCTGAGCTGTGATTTAACTATATCAGGAATGTACCAGAGGAATAATCTTCTGTGCAGAGAATTTTGTCTATCCCAATTAAGGAAAGATTTGCTGGCATATTCCAACGGATATATTAAAATATTCTTCTTCAAATAATTCAGATCAACAATCAATATCAGAGTCTTCAGTCTTCAGAACCTTCTGGAAACTTCAGAGCCTAATATGTTCTTCAGATGTTGATGAATCAGAGTCTGGTGCAGCTGTGTGCTTGAAGCGTAACATGCTCTTAGATCAGAGTCTTCACTCAGATCAGAGTCTTCTCTCATTCAGAGTCTCTTCACTCAGAGTCTTCTATTATTCAGATTCTTGATAATACATGCAGCGTGTTGTATCTTCAGAATCTTGATAACTAAGCTCTTATACTTCAGATTCTTCTAATCTTCAGATGCTCTTGAGCCATTCAGAATTCATTGTTCACATCAAATTTGCTCTTTAAGATTAAAATCTTTTGTGCCTGTAGAAAACAGTTTAGAACAAATTTAGAGAGTATAATTCTTGTATACAAATTATCATTAATGTTATCATCAAAACATAGAGATATTACTGAGACACAATCTGTGCTCTTACAGGTACCAGTCATCTTCTAAAGAATCCTATTTAAAAGCAGTAAAGCGCATACTTAGATACCTCTCGGGTACTCCAAAGTATAGGCTCTGGTATTCTAAGGTAAATGATTGCTCCTTGGTTGGATTTTCTGATTCTGATTTTGCGGAATGCAAATCAGATAGGAAAAGTACGAGTGGCATGTGTCATCTGTTTTCAAACTCTTTGGTAAGTTGGTTTTGCACCCTAAAATTTTCCCAAACTTTTCTCTACTTGGTTTATGTTTCATTGCATCTTCTAGCATTTGCATTTGCATATCATTGTTCATTTGCAGGGGATCATGAGAAGTGTGCATAGCAAGATAGGGTTACCAAGACTATAAGCCTAAGCAAAAGGGTTTATTCAAGTGGTCAAGTGCTTATCATCATCAGGAGAAGGTCAAAAGTCTTTGAAAGAGTGGATAGATAGTTGTGGTGTATCTCCTGTCTTGGAGGCCAACTGAAGATCATCAGAGGATCATGAGTCTATGGTTATGTATGGAGGATGTTGGGAATCTCATTGAGTGCTTTTGAAGCCATTGTGGATCTTATCTTCGTTGTTACATCATGTACAAGAGGTTGCAGTCAGAGGATTGCACACCTAGGGTTTCATTTGCCTAGTGCAAGATCAACTGTGAATTTGAAGGAGATTAAAACTTGGTTTTAAGTCATGATGATCTTGGAAAGTTGGGTTAATTCATCTAAGATGTGATTTCAAGATCAATACAAGAAGAATCAAGAGTGTGAGAAGTTGCTAAATTAGGGTTTCTAAGCTTTTCAGTGTAAAATCCCCTATTTAGTGCCAAACTTCAAGACCACATATCTCAAGATACAAGTTTCATCTCACTTTGACGTAAACAAGAGACTTGTGGAGCATGTTCTTAGCTTTCATTTGAGTACAAGAGTTCATCCATCTGATTTCTAGAACTCAAGTTATGATGCTGACAAGTTATGGGTCCTCAGATGAATGTATTTTCTGTTAACAAAAGTCAACCAACTTTCAGGGCACTTTTGACCTAGAATCATGTTTCACCTCAACTTTTGATGAACATGAAAGTTGTTCCTTATGATCTTATCTTTCCAAAAAGTCATAGAAGTCCTTCATTTGATTTGTAGAACTCATGTTATGAGGCTTGCAAGGCAGGGGTATTTTGGGAAAGTGAGATTATAAGTCATTTCCATTATAGGTCATTTTCATGGTTTTGCACACTTCAAATGGAACTTTGTCCAACATGAAACTTGCTCCAAATGGTCCCAATTTCATCATAGAACTCTCAATGGTCATGGATTTGGCATGGTTGTGAGGATTGGTGAAGGAATTCCATGGAAGTATGAACTTAAAGGCATGGTTTGAATTAAATTAATTTTAAATTATTCTCATAACATGTTTGTGCATTTTTTGATTCACAACATCATAATAAGAAGAATTCCACAAGAAAATTGGAGTCATGATGTGCAAAATGTGTGAAATTTCAAGTAACTTCATGGTGAAGCTTTCCATTCAAATCCAACCATTAGATCAATTCAAGGGTTAATTCTTATCCATTATATCACAGCTCATCACCAACAATTGTTTTGAATCAAATCCAAGGCATTTGTAGCCATTTTCACGCATGAACATGAAGCTTCCATTCCAAATTTTGGATTTCTTCAATTCATCATATCCAACCACAATTGGGCCCCCAAATTACTTATGATCCATAATATAAAAGGTTTTGGTGAAGATTTCACTCTCATTCAGCCATTTTCGCGCCAGAGGAGCTCAATTAAAGTTGGAGTTTTTCAAGAACAAGGTGAAATCGTGAATTTCAATTCAAGCAATTTCCAAGCAAATCAAGATCAGCAACAACTTTAGGGAGCTTCATTAATTGTTTCTGGATCATTTTGCACAAGACTAACAACATTAGAAGCCCCAACGGAGAGGCTCCGTTAGGTATTCTTTTTCTCCAAAATTCTCACTCCATATGCATCTATTCCATGCCATTTTCATTGCAAACTGAAACCTTAATCATGTAGGCAAATTCGGGATAGGATAGAATCTTGTTCTTGATAATTTATGTTTTGTGCTCCAAACTTTAAGGCTTCGTATCTCTTCATTCTTGAGTAAAACATGAAAACTAAACCTAGAATTGGATTCTACACAACACGAGCTTCAAAACGGTATAAAATTTTGCGTGCTTTAGTGAGGTCTAGCACCTTCATCTCCGGCGGCTTGATCGGGGAAGACGATCGGAACAGTTGTTTCGGCGTCTGGTTTGCAACTTCTGTTTGCTTGCGTGGACGCGCCACATGAGCATTTGAAACTTTGGCTGACTAAGATCAAGGGTTAGGATTAAGTCTGACTAGCCACACGTGCAGCTTTGACTGGCCAACGCATTAATGAAGCTATGTGTTTTGCCTTGGTTCAGCTTTGTTTGGATTCTGGGCCCAACTTACTACTCACACCCCTCTTTATGAAGGCCCAATGAAATGAACGGGAGAAATTGCTATTCACACCACAACTTTTATTCTTTTATATTTCTTTTTCTTTTTTTAATCTGTTTGTTTTTAATTCAATTAAAATACTTTCAATGATTAAAAATTTACACAAAAATACTTTTAGGATATTTTAGAATGTTCTTTGGTTTTAAAAAAAAAATTATTTCATTTTTTGGAATATTCTTCAATTAAAAAAGGAATTAATCATTTGGAAGTGTTTTGATTGATCTTTAATTGTTCCTTCTTGTTCTTTATTCATTTCTTGATCATCCTAATGGTCCAATGAGTGAAATTTTTTCCTCATACTCATGATGAGTTGAAGAAATTTTGAGGACCATTTTACCCCTGGTTTGATCATTTTTGGGTGGACTTTTATGGCATTTTTGTTGACCCCCGATTATTCCATTTCAAAGTGGTACACCTTAGGGATTCATTTCATTTGGTGGTTCTTTGATGAGACATTGCCTCGGATCTTTTAGCCTATGGTTTCCAACTCAGTTGTGATCATTTGAGATTTGATTTGGAATTAATTGAGCATTTTTCCTATTTTTGAGATAGCTTTCAAGTTAGGTTATTTCTAAGGGATTCTCATACATACAAGTGACCTAGTTTGATTTGGAAATGACTTTTATGGATCCATTAAGCTCTCAACTCTTGTTGATTCATACTTCTAATATATTTAGGTGTTTGAGTGCTCAATTATAGGTCCTAAATGTGTTAATTGCTTGTTGAATTGTGCTTTCCTTTTTAGGCTTTCCACTTGTGCTACAAGTGTTGAACATGCTTAAGACTTAGGTCTTTTGCTTTGCCTATCTTTGCATTCTCTTTTGTGATTTTCTTTCCTTGGTTTATGAACATTCTCCTCTCATCCCTACCTCTGTCCAATGACTTTGGGATCCCATTTGAGGTAGCTTCGTCCCTCCATAGGAGGTACTTGAAGCATGCCTTGAATGATGCTTCCTTGAGGACTTCTTTTGTTTGTTTCTTGCATGATCATTGAGATTGCTTATGGTTGAGTTGCCCATGTGAGTTCCTTTAGTTCTCATATTTCCTCCCATGCTCTCATTGGTTTGTGTCCTCATTTCTTTTCATTTGGGTTTGCCTTTGGGCATTGTGGTTGATGTGGGAATAGTTGTAAGATTCATTCTCCCATTTTCATCCCACTTTTGTGTGCATTTGTGTACTTTCTCTTGGATTTATCTCTTCTTCCTTTTGTATTTCTTTCTTGCATTAATAAAGGTTGAGATATGCCTGTGGAGGTGTTTACCCCACACTTTTTCCTCCCTTTGCTTGTGTGTTGCATTGCATATGCATACTTGCATCTTTCTCACTTTATGCTTCCTTCTTCTTCTTTTTTCTTCTTTGCCATGTTCCCTTAGGATCTCTAATCTCTTGAGATTATGATAGACCTTAGGTTTGAATCCATGTATGACAACATTATGTAGCATTCCCTTTCATTCCAATCATAGGTGCATTTTGTATGAGAACACTAGGTTTGAGTTAGTCTCCCTTTAGAGTGTTTTTCTCTTTTCATCTTCAAATACTTTCAAAACACATAATAAAGGTTAAGGATTGTTGTATGTTACGAGCCTTAAGCTACTTGGGAAATGGTGATTGGGGGGCTTCCTCTCAATGGCCTAGAGTGTTGAGTGTACACCCTTTGGGTGATATGCGACACATTCGCTCCTAGGTCATAGTCTTTAGTGCAACATGAGTTACAAATCAAACTCAAAACACTTCTTCTCTAAAAGATAGTTTTGTTAACTCTTGGTTCTACCACAAACAGGTAACGCCTAAGTCTCCAATGGTCGAGCCGCATACACCTAACTGCTAGAACTAAGTTTTAACCCTACTCGGGTAAAACATTTTGAACCAACCGGTGTTCTTATTAGCCCGAACTATGTTTGCTCTGATTTCTCATACCAGATGAGAGTACGTAGGCACAATACGGTGATGTCTTGGCTAGCAACCTTCCCCCACCTTTCACCCGTAGTTAGCCGAACTACGTTGACTCTGACTTTCCCATTGCACGAGGGAATACGTAGGCACAGAGCGACGATGCTCTGCCGAGTCTCTTTTTCTTTTATTTTTTCCCTGAGACCTTTAGTTAGATGGTCAACACCCTTTAGATAGACAACAAAGTGTGGATCCCGTCGAGTACGATGGACTTGAGGGGTGCTAATACCTTCCCCTTGCGTAACCGACTCCCGAACCCAAGATATGGTTGCGATGACCTGTCTTTTCCCGTTTTCGTTAGGTTTTCTCTGATCACTTCCTCTCCCTCTTTTGGGATAAATAACGAATGATGGTGACTCTTCTGTCACTGCCGGCACCTTTTTTTGCAGTAGCGATAGCTGGCGACTCTGCTGGGGACAAGAACATCCCCTATGCGAGTCAATCCTTGCGCTTGGTTGTTTTTCTGTTGGGTGTATGTATATATGTGTTGTACTTTATCTTTCTGCATTTACTTTCAGCATTGTATATATCATATTGTTGTGCTGTTGGAGGGGAAAGTTCCATTGAGAGATAAGCCGGACCCGGGCTTGAGTACAAACATAGCATTAGAAGTGGAAAGTAGTGGTGAACCTGTATGTTTGACATGCACTAGTTCCCACGAAATTCGCACTCAGACAAGATTCTTTTGGATGACTTTTTTTTCTGGCCCTTTGGGCTCGAGGGGATTTTGTCTCTGAGGATTGTCGACTCTGGGGACCGATCATTTGTGATTCAGCTAAGTGAGGCCTCTTCGTGAGATTATGATGCCAAACCAGAAATGGTGAACGTATCATCATTTCTCGAAATTCTGTGACGCTGATGAACGCATAGGATGTCGAACCTTATCGGTGGATAGGTCCATACCTGTGAGAGGGATTAGGTTATGCAGGAGACCTTGACTTTCAGACTACCCGATTTTCTTTGCAGAGTGAATTGGTGTTCTTGATACAGTGGGTCCTAATGTCAGTGTTATGTTCTTGCTAAGGCGGAGCGATGGTCCTTCTCAATCAACAGCATAGCAATCTTGATCCCCTATTTGCATTTGCATGTGCATTTTCATTAACATGTATTTATGTTGCAGGTGCATATTTCCTCCTTGATTCTAGTGATCTTGTTCCCTTACTTCTAATATGGAGCCCTTGAAGAAGACAGTGGCATACAAGTTTCCTACTCCGTATATTGGGTCGTTACTGAGTTTGATTTATGTGGCCGACAAGAAGGTGATGGTAGAGTTCAAAGAATCATATGGGAAACTCTTGGGCTGTGTCTGTAAGCCTTCAGTCTATGAATTGAGTGGTCTCCAGACTCTGCTTCAGTTTTATGACTCTCAGTTGAGGTGTTTCTTATTTCCAGATTATGTATTGGAACCTACCTTAGAGGAGTATTCTGTATTGTTGGGAGTTCCCATATTGGATCAGATGCCATTCTTTCACTCTGATGTTGAGCCTGATCTTGCCAAGCTTGTTGCTGCTCTTAATCTTGATGTTTCTGAGATTTCAGGGAAATTGGCTAAGAGGAATAGGATGTCTGGTTTTCCTTTGCCCTTTCTGGTTGCTAAGGCTCAGCAGTTCGCTAAAGATGGTTGTTGGGTTGTGTTTAATTCTATCTTAGCATTGTGCATCTATGGTATCATCTTGTTTCCTAACATTCCGGATTTTGTGGATCCAGATGTGTTCCATATTCTTGCTTCAGGGAATCCTATATCTATGTTGTTAGGCGACGTCTATCATTTTGTGCACTACAAGAATGAAAATAGAAGAGGAAAGAACGTATCTTGCTGGTGTCGCTACTCGAAAAACGCATCGCGCAATGATGGGGAGGCAAAAAGGGAAGGATAGAAGAGTCGCCACCGAACTTTATTTATCCCATGAGGGGAAAGGAAAATATTGAGAAAACCTTAAGAAAGAAATGGATAAGATGGTCTCGTAACCAAGAACAGGTTCGGAAGCCGGTTATGCGAGGCGAAGGTATTAGCACCCCTCGCATCCATCATACTCGACAGGAACCATTTGTTTGTCGCATGAGTGAATTTATTTGCTTAAATATTATGCTATAAAAAGTGTTCCACGGGGTAAAAGAAAAGGGATTGAAACAGGAGAAATGAGAGGTTAGGAGGAAGAAGAGAACAAGGAAGAAAAGAGAAAGAACAGACTCGAAAGGACTTCGCAGTCCTAGGCCTACGTATTCTCAAAAGACATGAGAAAGTCAGAGTCGACGTAGTTCAGGGAACTACAAATATGGGGGGAATGTGCTCGACAAGGATTGTGGCACTTGTGCCTACGTATCTTTACTTAAAAGAAGTAAAGAATCAGAGCATCCGTAGTTCGGTCTACGGTTTGTTAATGTTTTTATGGATGATGTTATCGTGTGCATTCTAGCAGTTTAGGTGTTTTTGCTGCTCGCATGTGAGGAGACTTAAGCATTACCTGTTTGTGGTAGAACGGACGTAACATATCCTTTTTTAAATGATTAGATTTTCGCCATGCGAGGCAAGATGTCTCATTTGATTGGTTGAATTGTTTTTAGGGGCGAGATAAGTCCTCGGATAGTAACCCCTATGGGTAGTACCCAATTCTTTACCTCAAAGTTTTTGTTATGAAATGGTGTGGGGAACATAGCGTCTTCGTATTGAAAGACGAGTATCAAGACCACACACACTACAGTGAGTATCCTGAGACTTAGAGAGGAAGAAGTCTACACTCAATCCTCTCTCTTTAATTCAACACAAAGAGAACTTCATTCTCTTATTAAAGACGTTTTTGGTTTTGAATGGTAAGTGCTTTGTGACAAAGAGCCCTACGGTAAACGTCAGCACTCAGGATAGGAGAAGGCCTACGCCTAACCACTCCACGACCATTCAAGCTTTTGTTATGAAAAGAGTTTGAAAATGAACTCGGTATGGGACCGAGGTTTTAGGTGAGAAAGGTTGCGAAAGGAAGTTGGGAAAGGAGGTGGTAGAAAGAGATAGGTGATGGATAAAGTTGCGTCTTCGTATTGAAAGACGAGCATTGAGACCACCCACACTACAGTGAGCATCCCTATACTCGGAGAGGAAGAAGTCTAAACTTAATCCTCTCCTTTTTAATTCAATACAAAGAGAATTGATTCTCTTATTGAAGAGATTTGAAAATGGACTCGGTACGGGACCGAGGTTTTTATAAGAAAAAGGATTTAAAGCTTATAAGCGTCTTTGTATCGAAAGACGAGTGTCGAGACCACTCACACTACAGTGGGCATCCCAACACTCGGAGAGGAAGAAGTCTACACTTAATCCTCTCTTTTTCTTAATTCGATACAAAAGGAACTCTAATTCTTGTTGGAAGGGTGTTTTGAAAAGGAGTACTTGGTACGGGACCGAGGTATTAGGGGAAAGGTTCTATCCAATCCTAATGAAAGATGAAAACCAAAGCAATACCTTAATAAAGAAAGGGGGTTCATAGGGTTTACAAGATGACGTATATTTACAGGCATCATGCCTATGCAATGAAGTCACAACAAATGTAAGTGTGAAGTTTAAAAACTTCAAGGGGATTCTAAATGAAACAAAACATGATGTTTACAAAAAAAACAATTACAATCACAAACACAAAGGATTGACAAACAAAATATCACATCAAGCACAACAACAAACTTAAGAAAAATGAATCAAAAATTATGAACAATTAGGAGGGTAAAAACCCTAAAAAAAAGCATGACAAATTTTAGTGCAAAGTGTTTTCAAAAATGGAAATTCTTAGGATATTAAAATATCATATGAAAATATGCAAGAATATGAGAAATTTACAAAAAGAACCAATCAAAAATAATAAATATTGACAAAGTTATGAATTTTGGAAATGCACTTGGTGGGTGTTGAACCCACCACCTTTAGATTTCCAGCTTAAAACTTGGCCAACTCAACTATGGGCGCGCGTGTGAAATTGAGAGGAAAGAAAAAGCAAAGTAGTGGAAACATGGAAAATGGAAAAATAAAACAAAAGGGTTGATTTCCACCAAGGATCAAACCCAAGTTTGGTTGCAAGGCAAGGCGTGTGAGAAACAAGGCATAACCACTGAGGTGGCGATACATCCATGTATTATGCCACCCCATTAAATACATAGACATAAAAATGTGAACTTTCTGGGCAAGTTGGGCAAGGTTTAAGGCAAGCAAACCAAAATGCGTTTTGATCACAACTTCTTCAATTCTCCACCAAATTTAACAAAATTTTAGTCAAACTTGCCTAGAATTTCATAAGGAACATGATGGCATCATTGGTTTTCTCAAACGATGCACAGAAAATAAAACACGATGGTAAATGCAAAAATGATGTTTGAAATGCTTTTTCAAAGTTGTGGTTCAAAACAGATGCATTTGGAGACATGTAAAAGTCTGAGCATGTTTGAAGTGTGATATTGAGTGAGTTCCAACAGAAAATTAAACCACAAGACCTCAGAATAAGAAATTGATATGGGAGTTGCAATTTGATGAAATTGATGTTGAAAGAACAAGAACAGTTGTGACTTCTCAATGGCAAATATCCACATAACAATGTTGATCACTAAATACTCCAACAGTTAAGAGGATCACCTCAACATAACCACCATAGAAAATTCAAGACAGTAGCAAAATCAAATTTCAAACCAAGGACAAGGTTCAGCAGTGAGGCATCCTTGTTTCAACTGCTATGCCTTAAATCAATATCTTCAAATAGATACTCATAAACTCCAACAGCATACTTAAAATGGCATAAATAGGAATTTCCAAACATCAAGAATCAAACAGTTGGTTTGAAACCAGAAACAAACACCTAGACTGAAACAGATGCAACCATAAGGCGAAGTATACACACACAAATTGTCATAACCTGTCAATCATTAGGCCTGAGCAACTTTCAAATATACAAACCAAAGATCCTACATGCCAAGATTAGTCAAAAACAAGTCCATACAAGATCTGGTATGCCAGTTGCAAATGAAGGCTTGGAAATGCATTATGGTAGCTATAGCTCAAAACAGAAAGAAATATGATCAGATGGAGATATGCACAAGTTGCAAATACATGGTTCATGGATTCTTGATGCAAAAATCACAAAAAAAAAACAAGCTCAAACAAAATTTGTCATGCAAGCTGCAAATGAAGGCTTGTGATGCATTATGGTGGTTGTGATTCCAAACAGAATTGATTATGATCAATTAATGGTGTGCACAAGTTCTAAATATATTCTTCATGACAGTCACCAATGCAAGCATACAAAAGTTGGACAGATTCACTCAAAATCCAACCATGTCAGTTGCAACTTCCACCAATGACAGTGACAGTTTGCTCACTAATCTCCAACAACCAAAGATAAAGATGGCAGCTCTTAAATTGTTAAAACAAAATCACAAACCAAACTCCAGCATGAGCAGCAAGAATACACAGCCAACAACTAGGAGTTGGCAAACTCAAACTTCAAAGGTACCAATGACAAGGACATGAGAAAAAACAATGGCCATCCTAATGCAAGACTTATGACAGCTGGTATAGCTTCACACTCTAGTTCAAATCAAACAGTCATAGCAGCAAAAAAATTGCCCTCAAAGTTCAACTGACCAAAAACCTCATGCATTCCAAGCCTAGCTACCTACTTCTAACCAACAAACTTAAGCACAAAACCTAAACATAAGGATACCCTCTAGATAACCTTAAGTTAACAAACTCAATTTCAAGAACCAAACTAAACAGGGGCCGTTATGAGAGCATTTTTTGGTAGCAACAAATCTTAAACAAAGAAAAACCCCTTAAAGAGCACAACAATAAACTTAGTTCACACAACCAAAGCCAACTGCCCCCACAGTCTTAACCAATGCTGAGGCACACAACAGTTTAAAAAAACTTCAAGATAACTCATCCTCTAGGTCAAAGCTATGCATCTCACCAATTGCTAGACCAAACCAAATATACCAGATGGAGGCTCACAAACATACTCTCAGCATTTCCAAGATCAGAACACTACCTCCTAGCCTGAAGTCAGCTCTAACAAACAGTCTGTCCAAAAGATGAAATCAAAATAGGCCCTTAGTACCTTAGGCAAAAGAGTCAACAAACTCAAAGGTATGTCAATATGGATTGACAGATCCACACACACATAGCTAGCAACAGCCTTCATGCAAAGAAGGAATCTAGAGACATTCATAAAAAAAAACATCCTATGCAAGCTAGACAGATCCAGCATTATCATCCAAAGTAACCCTAAAACAAGTAGTTAATCAAAATCCTAAGATCTAAAGGGAGGCTGTCAAGCTGTGACAGTTGGCATACTATGAAAACAAAATCTACACTAAGTCACCAATGCTTGAAATTCACCCCTGGCCTGAATTCAACTAGGAACACAATGACATCACCCTCCTCTACAAAGTCACACAAGCAGAAAAAAAACCTATTGAGTCCTATCATCCTAGCATCACCTGGCCTACCTAGAATAACTGTTATCAAAACTAGCAAACTTGATGTAACCACAAGTGTCCACAGGCTTACTGTAAAAACAGTCCCTCACCCCCACATGCTTAGTTAATAGCCTATGCACATCACTAAATGCTACACTAAAATGAAGCCAACAAATCTGAGTATCAACATGCTTGACAGATCTAAACTATGCACATTAAACATGATCAAGATGTCAAAATAATGAGTATATTGAATAGAGCTCACTTACCTCTTGAAGACTTCCAATGTAATCTTTAATGATAAGCTGCCTAGTTGAGAATATATGTCTTGAATAGCTGCTCCACACCACAAATGCACAGTCCAAGCAGCTTCAACCTCTTACAAGCAAGTCTTGGTGTAAAAGCAAGTTTCTTACACTTGAAGCAACAAATGGATCTTTGTGACAGATCCACCAAATGGTGATGCAGTTGTTTTTAAATGTTTTGGACAGTTGACACACCTTATATCCAAGGTGTTTGAGGTTTCATGAGGGTTGAAACAAGCCTGAACAGAGAACTCCCTTGTTTTATGCAAAAAGTCAAAGTTCTCTAAGATTGAGGGTTGACTTTTGGAAATACTAGGTTTTTGGATGGTTTAAAAGCTTGAACACCTCCCACACATCATTTATGGAATGTGTGGATGGTTTGTGGTGATTTTGAGTGGGTGAAAATGGATTTGGAAGTTGTTCTGCTCAAGGAAGATTTTTTCGGGATTTGGGGGGTTTTCTTCACTTGTAAGAAAATGCAAAGAAAGAAGAGAGCAAGGGTTTTCTATTTGGTTTTAGAGTGCTCTGGTGTACCTTTCCACATAGAGGAAACCTCTATTTATAGGCAAGCCAAGGCTTGGGGCAGATTTGTCTTTTTTGCATTTTGGAGGGAGATTTGTAAAGTGCAATTTTGTTCAATATTGTATGGCAGCTGAGTACATCATTCCCTTGGTTCAATGCATTAAAAAAACTCAAGTAGAATGAGGGACATGATGTGATTGAAGAGAGCATAGAGGGGCTGCAGCTGTAAGATCTCATAAAGTTTCTCTTTCCTTGATTTCTTTGATTAAAATAATGCCAACTTGTCTTTCACTTACCAAATCCATCAAATCCTTCAACTTTCTGCATTTTCCTTCATCATACTTCCTAAATATAGGATACAAACATGATCCAAGGGCTGAGAATAGCTCAAGTGATCAAAAGGTGAGTTTGTGAAAAAGTGGAAATGTTGAACTCAAGTGTTGAAACCCTCATCTTGTTGGACTCATAACTCTCAACTCATAAGGGCTATGGAGGAGTTCTAGTACATTTTGGAAAGCTCTCATGTAGCTCTACAACTTTCATTCTTTGATGATCCTCAGATTCCAAATGGAACTAGGTCAAAAATCCACTCAAAGTTGCTAAAAAACATGCCTAAAAAGTTCAATAACTTAGAATTTTTCTAAGTTATTTTTCCTTCTTGTAATGACTTTGGCCATAACTCCAAATCTATGCATTTTCTGCTCATGTACCACTGTGGGACTTTTGTAGTACTTGTCAAGAGCTTTCCAATGAGCTTTGAACCAACTCAATTGGATGTGTGGTTAAGAAGTTATGGCCTTGCCCCTTTCAAAACCCTAATTTCCCGATATTTTTATTACTCCTCCATCCTTGATCTAATGGTCATGAAACTTCATGGGCAGGTGTAATATGGCATTAGGAACATTTTTGCTTCACACTTTGAGGTCAAACTCCTTATGGTTGAAGAGTTGACGTTTTGGTCAACCGAACGATCGATCGATGACTACCGAGTCAACTATTGATGTTCTGGGTCTTCTGAGGCCTTGAAACTTCTTGAGTAGACTTCAATAATCCATATGAGCTTCATGGACCATGAACCCACCATTGGAGCACCATTTAAATCAAAAGTCAAACCACAGTTGACTTTTTTCCCCAAATCTCTTGATTTTTAATTGACCGATCAATTGAAGCTCTTCTGATTAAAATTTATGGTCAATCTCCCATCCTCACACACCTTAGGACACATGGAAGGCCATGGGAACAAGTCTTGCCCTTAAGGACACATTTATCCTGATTAAAATTGAAACCCTAATTTCAACCTTTTTGCCTGGGCATTGTGCAGATGCACTGGATGATCATTCCAACTCCACCCTGACCTCTGAGGTACGCCATAAGATCCTACCTCATGCTCACACCAATGAAAATAATCTCAAAATTTCTTGACAACCCTCTGATGGTTTGTACCAATGCCTTTGATTAATAAAAAGGTGTATGGGCAAATTTAGGGTATGGCAGTTGCGTGCCTTTGTTGTATATATGGCTTGCTAGACATCTTCCCAAATCTGGGCCTTTCGTTACTACTATAGGTACTTTAGAATAGTCTGAGAGGTTGATGGGATTGTCTGTAGAGAACATTATTTGGTTTGACATGGATATGCTTGGTACAGAGATCATCTATAGTTGCAGTGGATTTCCCAACGTCCCTTTGGTCGGAAGGAAAGGATGTATCAACTATAACCCATCTTTGTTGGTCCGGCAGTTTGGGTATGCATTAAGAGATCCTCCTAAGGAAGAGGAGATACAGGAATCTCTGTATCTCACCGGATTATTGGAGGGTGATACCCTAGCTAGAGTTTAGCATGCTTGGAACAATATTCACATGAAAGGGAAAGCTTCTTTGGGGAAAAGCAACAGTCGAGCCTATGACCCTTATCAGACTTGGATTCGTGAGAGAGCTACCAAGTTTATGATGCCTTTTCCTTCTGTTAAGCCTTTGTATCCTCTGATGATTGAGAAGCCTACCACCATGGACATTCAGAAGTACAATCAGTTGTGGTTTGAGAAGGAAGAGTTGCGAAAAGCTAATGAGAAGTTGGAAGAAGAGATTACTCCGCTTCGGAGCAAGAAGAATGAAGCAACTTATTCCTTGAAGAAACAGACTGAGTTGGTGAACAGATTGGGTATAGATTTGACCAAGCAAACTAGTGCTCGGGAACGTCTAGGTCTAGATCTGAAAGTTGTCAGTGATGTTCTCGCTTCTAAGAAGAAGGACTTAGACAAAGCTTATTTGGAGATCTCCAAGTTCAACGAGCAGTGGAGTGCAACCCTTAGCAACAACAAGGCACGTGAGAATGGGTTGAAGCTACAAATCAACAAGTTGAAGACTCAGCTTAGAGTAAGAGATGAGAAGATTTCAGCTGAGGCTTCACTCAAACGTGACAGTAACTGCAGATTGAACGAAGCTTTGATTACCTTGGAGGATTACAAGCTGAGGGTTGATTTGAAAAGGTGCAAGCTAGAGGAAGTATTTGGTGAGGGAGCCTGGGAAGACTATGCTGAGGATTTATAGACCACTATCAGACAGAGAGAGGCGCTCATTCAAGGATTACTCGTCAGACCAGACCATCCTGAGACACAAGAGTTGTTAGAGGAATTTCGTACTCGTTGTCGTACCTGATGTCTTTCATTTCCTTTGCAACTTGTAGCTCATATTTGTATTGACCATCACCAGACCTGTTAGTTGAGGTCTTTCTATTGATTCTTGTACTCAGTTGTATGATTGTACAGTGCTTGTTGGCCCTTTCTTGTATGAATGAGGTGTTTGGCTCCATGTTTGGCTATGATTTCCCAATGTCTTGTTGTTCGTGCAGGAACTAGAATCGGGGGGAAATTTCCCTGTGGCATATATGCATGTTTGCATTTTGCATAGCATTTTTGCATAGTAGGTGCAGCGGAACCATTGATCTTATTCCTGTTGTTTGTTAGATTGCTTCAGGATAGACAATCAGACCGTTCATCGCTACTATACCAGAGGGAATCAACACGAAGTTATGGAACAGATTCAGGCTGAGTTGAAGGAAGTTCGAAGCCAGATGGGACAATTCATGGCAGGTATGCAGGCCTTATGTCTGGAGCAGAAGACACTTAAGGAGGAGGTCCAGCAACTGAAAGCTCAGATGGGCCTGATCACGGAAGTGATAAGAAATGTGCTAAGAAAGGAGGGTGATCAGGTGCCTGAAGCCGCTGCAGGAATGATTATTCCACCCCTGCCTGTGGAATCCCTCCTGAGGCGTGATGTGCCTCAAAGATCTGTTGTACGGCCTGGGGTCCCAAATTTTCCACGTCAGCAGCTACCTCCTGCTTCCCGAGACAATCTTAAGACTAGGAGGTATGGTCAAAGGATGAAGCAGCTCGAGAGAATCTTTAATCAGATCCCTATGACTTATGCGCAGTTGTTGCAACTCTTGCTTCAACTTCAATTGGTTAAACTTCAGACTATGTCTCCACTTACGGGTGAGTTACCATTGGGCTATGATGTAAGTACTCACTGTGATTTCCATTCTGGGGCACCAGGGCATGACATCGAGAACTGCAAAGCTTTTAAGCACCAAGTTCAAGACTTAATTGATGCAAAGGCAGTTGAATTCACGTCGGGCGACGTAAGTGTATCAGGTGGCCTTGGTCCATTCATTGAAAAAGAGGTGGCTATTCCTCTTATTTCCCCTGAAGTTGCATCAGGTCAAGAGCGTGCCTCGCAATTTGTGACTGTAGAATCTTCGTGTCCACAACTATTGCCGATTCCTGGGCTAAATTTGAGAATGAAAGTATCTGAACAAAGGGAGTCCCTGATATCTCAGACTCAATCTCCAGATGTTTCAACTGTTCAGAGTCAACAATCCCTTGGGTCTGTCCATCGGATATCATTTCCCTTCCAGAGTCAACGATCGTACCGTCATCAGTCGCGGAAGCACACCCAACAAAGACCAAGGAAGCTACAAAGGCATTTCACCCAGCTGCCAGTGACGTACAGTCAAATGCTGCCAGGTCTGACCAGAGGTGGATTTATAGTGCCGAAGAAGATTAATCCAGAGATTCCGCCATATCCACCCGGTTTTGATGTCAACGCCCGCTGTGAGTACCATGCTGGGGCACAGGGGCATTAAACCAAGGATTGTAAGGTGCTGAGGAGCAAGATTCAGACTCTGCTTGAATCCAGCATGTTCTCAGTCACACCTCAGGGAATCCAGATCAACAATCTCCCTTCATCCAGCCATGTGGGTTCAGCAATTAATGTTGTGGAAGAATTTACCGATAGCAGAGGTTCGAAAGAGTATCATACTGACTTCGACGAGTAATTCTGAAGATGGCTAATTCAGCAGCAAGTCAAGATTTGAAAGCCCGTTCCCCGAAGCTGGCAATCTTTGTTTTATCTTGTCATTTTCTTTGCATTTGTAGATTCTTTCCTGTTTAAATGAAAATTTCGTCTGTAAAACTTGTTGTTTTAAATTGATATTGATGATGAAATGAATATGCAGATTTTGATTACATCCATTCATGTTCACTCTATGCTTTTTATTAATGTCAGACACTTGTTTAAGCGGAATTCGGGGAGGATGACGAAATTGAAAGACGAAAACTTTCGATTGTATGCTTTCGAATAAAATATATTGATGATGTACAGACATTGTTTCAAATCCCTAAACACCGGAGATATAAGGAAGATAATCCCTTGTCAACCCCTTTGAGCCTAGTAGTGGGAGTTTCTTTCTAAAAACGAAAAAACCCTCAATCTTAACCCGGGGCAGGGTAGGTGTCAGTTAATTTGACCGAGTGTCCAAATTGCAAAAGGAGTGTTCCCGTTCGAGGATCGATCACACCTCTATAGGTCGTGCCTAAAAAACCACAGTGGTTATCCCTCGCCGACTAAGGAGTGAAACAGTCGCAATCTCTTTAACAAGTCAGACAAGCCGGTGTCACATGATTTGTTCAAAAGAATCAAAAAATCAAAAAAAGAAGTCCGCTAAGTCGAATCTTGAAAACAAGCGACTTAGGCAAAAATTAGGGCATCCCGCTGGACTTTGAAATCAAAAGAAGCTTAAAAGAGCCAGTCTAGGCAAAAGTTAGGGAAAAAGCAGAAAAGTGAAAAGGATTACAAAAGAAAATTCTCGAACAAACAAGTCGTGTGACTGTCACTCCCAAAAAATTATGGTTTCTTGAACCATCACTTCTGTCACCCAACCTTTGAAAGTTGAGCGCTTGTGTCAAGTTAGTTGAATATAGGAGTGGAGAACATCAAGGAGAATGGGTGGGTTAGAATAAGCTTTGAGCTTTATATCCTTCCTTTGAAACCGTGAACCTGACCAAGTTACAACCTTTAAAAGTCCTAATTGAAGCATGGTTGTTTCGAAAGCATATTTCGGTAAAGATCGCATCAAAACTAACTCCTAAAAAGGATTCTTTTTATCAGGTTGTTACTAATATTGACATTTTTATAGGTGATTCGTTCACTATATGTCGCAAATTTTTTCCAGTGAATATACTTGGATTTCAAAACTGCATATGCATTGCATTAGTATATCTTTTGTGCAGAACAATTTGTCTTACTTGCGAGTAAGCACTTGACAGCAGGAGAGTTTCCATAGTGGAAAGTATGATCAAGATAAAGTGCAGAACGCCTGGTACACCGTAGAACCAGGGTAATTTATCAAATGTTCATATCAAGGGAGTCAATCATCCGAAGGTCAGTTGACATGGGGAAATCAGGTCGAGATTCGATAAATCTCTCGAAATCAGGGGCAAAGTCATTGCAAGGGATGGGGAAGGCCACCCTAAGAGCCCAGAAGCTGTCATTATCCAGAAGTTAGCACCTCTTCGAGGTTCAGAATGTCGAGGTGGTTCAGATCAAACCATCGGGGTACAGAGATTTTAAATTCCCTTTTGAGGAAGACTTCTACAGGAGCCCATATTCTAGGGCGAAATTATCCTTCGAGTCCAAGATGAATATCTCCCCTGACCTACAATAGAGACTCATTAGTCCCCAGCAAATGGAAGTTGCGCACCTCTGTATACCCAGCCAGGGTCAGATATACGAGTTGAATGAGCAGTTGAGTGTGTACACTTATCCCCAGCAAAATGTCTGTAGGCATTCATTCCTCAGTGCAAGATTGGCTTATTCATGCAGAGTAAGTAATCCCCAGAGAGTCAAGATTGGTATCCCCTTGCAGGTCATGTATGTGCTCATATCCCCAACAGGTTGTAGGTACGTGCTCCCTCCTCAGCAAGTCGGGACGGGATTTTCCTCTCCACAGATCTTAATCAGGGGATGTTGTAACCCTTCATATTTCAGATTGCTGACTTAATCGGAGCATAGGTCAAGGTTGTTCCCCAAGTGCTTGCTCCCCAGCTAGTCAGCAAGGTTTGACTTTTCCTCAGCAGAGTAATGCTACTCCCTAACAAAAGAGGGTTAATTCTTTATTCCCAACGAAGGTTGTAGAAGTGACGATTGTTGTTTCCCTCGTCGCCAAATCCCCAATGGAGTCAAAGGGAAGGTTCTCTTCCCCAGCTGAGTATCTCCGGTAGGGCGAGTTTTTATCTCTAGCTGAGAAGGATATCCGGCAGGGTATAGCTGTAAGATCTATCTCCCCAGTAGAGTCAACTGTCTCCCCAAAGTGTGATTCTAGGAAGCCATTCAGAGCCCCGGACAGGTAAAGTTAATCTCAGTGGTTGATGCTGATTCTCCTGCAGAGTCGTTATCCCTTGTAGAGTCGTTGATTTTGGCAGGTTATTCAGGGTTGATGTCCCCAGCAGAGTGCAATCAACATTGGAGTTTGGTTGCATTTTTCCCCGCAAAGTAGGTGATTCCCCGGCAGGATAGATTTGTTTCCATCATCTATTTGTCTTTCCTCAGCCGAGTCATTTGTTCCTCGCAGAGTTGCATCTTGGAAGGTCGTTCGGGGCATCTTTATCAGCAGGATTGGATCTAATCCCCAGTAGAATATAGTTACTGTCTAGCAGGTTGTTCTATCTCTCCAGCAGGGATGTTGTCACTCAGGAATTTCTTTGCAGGAAGTCATCTAGGGTTCGTTTCCCCAGCTTAAGTCCAAGCATTACTGGCATGCTTTGTTTACCCCAGCAGGGTGATTTTTCCTTCCTCAGCATTTATTTTGTTGATTCGGTTCTGTTGCATCTGCATTCATGCATAGCATCCTTAGAAACGCGTAGTATTTCCATTCCATATGGAGCATTATGCCATTTTCAAACATATACATTTGGAACATAAGCCAGGTTGTTACCTCTTTGTTTTCGGGTGTATCTCCAACATATGGTTGATTTCTGTATCTCCACAGTATTCAGAATGTGGCAAGTTGTAATATTATGCTCTAAGTCCGTACAGATGTTTAGACTTTGGCAGTAGAATGGTGATAGTGGTGGTCATCTTATCATTTGCTCCCCATCAGAGTTACTTGTTCAAGTTTTCTCTTCCCCCAGCGGAGTTTCCTTGCGATTGTTATCATTGGATGGTCTTAACTTCGTATGGATCCGGCCTTCAGGTTGGTCGCTCACTTTTATTTAGCGGGTGCCTGGCGGAGATGTCAGACATTTATCAGTTTCAGCAGATGCCTGGCAGCGATGCCAGACATTTATCAATTTCAACGGGATGCCTGGCGGCGATGTCAGACGTTTGTCAACTTCAGCAGGTTTTCTGGCGGCGATGTCAGAAGTTATTTCCTTTGGATTTAATTCTCGCTTTTATTTAGCAAAGGTCTGGCGGCGATGTCAGAAATTATTACCTTTGGGTTTGATTCTCGCTTTTATTTAGCGAATGTCTGGCAGCAATGTTAGAAGTCTTTACCTCTGGGATTGATTTTCGCTTTTATTTAGAAAATGTATGGAGGCGATGTCAGAAGTCTCTATCTTCAGATTTGGTGTTTGTATTTTATCAATCAAGAGCGTTGGCAGCGAGGTCAGATGTTTTATCCCCTGCAGAGTTATGGCGGCGATGTCAGATTTATATCAACTCTGCAGATTCCTGACGGCGATGTCAGATATGTGTGGATACCTGAAGGCAAGGTCAGAGGTGTTCTCCGATATGATGCAGATTCCTGACGGCGATGTCAGATGTGTATCAAAATTTGTGGATTTCTGGCGGCGATGTCAGTTATGAGATTCCTGACGGCGATGTCAGATTCTCTTACCAACTTGATAGCAGTGTCTGGCGGCGATGTCAGATGTTTATCAACATTATGTTTGTCTGGCGGTGATGTCAGATGTTTATCAACATTATGTTTGTTTGGCAGCGATGTCAGATGTTTATCAGATGTGTGGTTCTCTGGCGGTGATGTCAAATGTTTATCAACTTTGTGGTTTCTGGCGGCGAGGTCAGGATGTTTTATCCCCACAGATTTCTGGCGGCAATGTCAGATGTGTACGGATTTCTGGCGGTGATGTCAGATATGTATCAACTGCGTGGATACTTGACGGTGGTGTCAGATGTTTATCCTCTGCAGATGTGTATCACCTTCGTGGATTTCTGGCGGCGAGGTCAGATGTGTATCAACTTTATGGATTCCTGGCGGCGATGTCAGATGTCTTCATTAACTCAACAGATGCCTGGCGGCAATGTCAGATGCTCTGTGTTGATCTAATCTTCAGATTTGTTACTCGTTTTTATTTAGCAGACGCCTGGCGGTGATGTCAGAAGTCCCTCTCTCTGGATTCGATATCTGTTGTCTGGCGGGGATGTCAGATGTTTCTTCTCAGCTGTGTATTGAGCTGATTGGTTTACTGCTTATGGTTCTGACGGCGATGTCAGATGATTCACCAATTTGATGTCGATTCCTGACAGCGATGTCATATGATTTACCGACTTGATGTCAATACCTGACAGCGATGTCAGATGTGATTCACTGACTTGATGTCAATACCTGACGGGGATGTAAGATGTATTATTCAACTGGGTGTCGAGGCCTGACGGTGATGTCAGATGTTACCGGCCTATTGCCAATAGTTGACGGCCAGGTCAGAGGCCTGACGGCGAAGTCAGAGGTGTTTTCTTTCAAAACGGATGTTATGGTCTGACGGCGAAGTCAGAGATATCTTATTTCAGGATTGATGTTATTACTTGATGGCGAAGACAGAGGTGTTTTTCTAAGTTGATGCAGAGGTCTGACGGCGAAGTCAGAGATATCTTCTTTCATAATTGATATTTTTACTTGACGGCAAAGTCATAGGTGTTTTTCTAAGTTGATGCAGAGGTCTGACGGTGAAGTCAGAGATATCTTCTTTCAGAATTGATGTTATTACTTGACGGCGAGGTCAGGTGTGTTCCTAAATTGATGTTGAGGCCTGACGGTGAAGTCAGAGGTTCATTATCCACTAACGGTGATGTCAGATGATCTTTCCGACTTGGTGTCGGTACTTGACAGCGATGTCAGGTGATCTTTCCGACTTAGTGTCGTTATCTGGCGGAGATTTCAGATGATTCGTCTGACGGCATGTCGGCGTTGCAACCATTGTTCAGTTATCTCCGAAGATTTTTATCCCCAATCAGAGTTTGTTTGCAGTTTATTTATGCGGTTGGCAAATTTCCGGGTTCGTTGGTATTCAACCGTCTTTTACCTTGGCTGGTTGAAAGTCGTTCGCTTTTCATCCAGTCAGGTCCAAGTCGCTTGAATAGGGGCAGCTGTTGCACCCTAAAATTTGCCCAACCTTTTCTCTACTTGGTTTATGTTTCATTGCATCTTCTAGCAATTGTATTTGCATATCATTGTTCATTTGCAGGGGATCAGGAGAAGTGTGCATAGCAAGAGAGGGTTACCAAGACTCTAAGCCTAAGCAAAAGGGTATATTCAAGTGGTCAGGTGCTTATCATCATCAGGAGAAGGTCAAAACTCTTTGAGAGAGTGGATAGATAGTTGTGGTGTATCTCCTCTTGGAGGCCAACTGAAGATCATCAGAGGATCATGAGTCCATGGTTATGGATGAAGGATGTTGGGAAGCTCATTGAGTGCTTTTGAAGCCATTGTGGAGCTTATCTAAGTTGTTACATCATGTACAAGAGGTTGCAGTCAGAGGATTGCATACCTAGGGTTTCATCTGCCTAGTGCAACATCAACTGTGAATTTGAAGGAGATAAAGACTTGGTTTTAAGTCATGGTGATCTTGGAAAGTTGGGTTAATTCATCTAAGATATGATTTCAAGATCAATACAATAAGAATCAAGAGTGTGAGAAGTTTCTAAATTAGGGTTTCTAAGCTCTTCAGTGTAAAATCCTCTGTTTAGTCCCCAACTTCAAGACCACATATCTCAAGATACAAGTTTCATCTCACTTTTATGTAAACATGAGACTTGTAGAGCATGTTCTTAGATTTCTTTTGAGTACTAGATCTCATCCATTTGATTTCTAGAACTCAAGTTATGATGCTGACAAGTTAGGGGTCCTCAGATGAATGTATTTTAAGTCAACCAACTTCCAGGGTAATTTTGAACTAGAATAATGTTTCACCTTAACTTTTGATGAACAAGAAAGTTGTTCTTTATGATCTTAGCTTTCCAAAAAGTCATAGAAGTCCTTCATCTGATTTGTAGAACTCAAGTTATGAGGCTTGCAAGGCAGGGGTATTTTGGGAAAGTGAGATTGCAAGTCATTTCCATTATAGGTCATTTTCATGGTTTTGCACACTTCAAATGGAACTTTGTCCAACATGAAAATTGCTCCAAATGGTACCAATTTCATCATATAACTCTCAATGGTCATGGATTTGGCATGGTTGTGAGGATTGGTGAAGGAATTCCATGGAAGTATGAACTTAAAGGCATGGTTTGAATTAAACTGATTTTAAATCATTCTCATAACATGTTTGTGCATTTTTTGATTCACAACATCACAATAAGAAGAATCCCACAAGAAAATTGGAGTCATGATGTGCAAAATGTGTGAAATTTCAAGTAACTCCATGGTGAAGCTTTCCATTCAAATCCAACCATTAGATCAATTCAAAGGTTAATTCTTATCCATCAGATCACTGCTCATCACCAGCAATTGTTTTGAATCAAATCCAAGGAATTTGGAGCCATTTTCACGCATGAACATGAAGCTTCCATTCCAAATTTTGGATTTCTTCAATTCATCATATCCAGCCACAATTGGGCCTCCAAATTACTTCTGATCCATAATATAAAAGGTTTTGGTGAAGATTTCACTCTCATTCAGCCATTTTCACGCCAGAGGAGCTCAATTACAGTTGGAGTTTTTCAAGAACAAGGTGAAATCGTGAATCTCAATTCAAGAAATTTCCAAGCAAATCAAGATCAGCAACACTTCAGGGAGCTTCATTGATTGTTTCTGGATCCTTTTGCACAAGATTAACAGCATTAGAAGCTCCAATGGAGAGGTTCCATTAGGTATCCTTTTTCTCCAAAAATCTCACTCCATATGCATCTATTCCATGCCATTTTCATTGCAAACTAAAGCCCTACTCATGTAGGCAAATTCGGGATAGGATAGAATCTTGTTCTTGATAATTTATGTTTTGTGCTCCAAACTTTAAGGCTTCATATCTCTTCATTCTTGAGTAACAAATGAAAACCAAACCTAGAATTGGATTCTACACAACACGGACTTCAAAACGGTATAAAATTTTGCGTGCTTTGGTGAGGTCTAGCACCTTCATCTCTGGCGGATTGATCGGGGAAGACGACCAGAACAGTTGTTCCGGCGTCTGGTTTGCAACTTCCGTTTGCTTGCGTGGACGTGCCACATGGGCGTTTGAAACTTTGATTGACCAAGATCAAGGGTTAGGATTAAGTCTGACTGGCCACGCATGCAGCTTTGACTGCCAACGCATTAATGAAGCTATGCGTTTTGCCTTGGTTCAGCTTTGTTTGGATTCTGGCCCCAACTTGCTACTCAAACCCCTCTTTATGAAGGCCCAATGAAATGAACGGGAGAAATTGCTATTCATACCACAACTTTTATTCTTTTATCTTTCTTTTTCTTTTTTTAATCTGTTTGTTTTTAATTTAATTAAAATACTTCCAATGGTTAAAAAATTATACAAAAATACTTTTAGGATATTTTAGAATGTCCTTTGATTTTAGAAAATTTTTATTTCATTTTTTGGAATATTCTTTAATTAAAAATGGAATTAATGATTTGGAAGTGTTTTGATTGATCTTTAATTGTTCCTTCTTGTTCTTGATTCATTTCTTGATCATCCTAATGGTCCAATGAGTGAAATTTTTTCCTCATACTCATGATGAGTTGAAAAAATTTTGTGGACCATTTTACCCATGGTTTGATCATTTTTGGGTGGACTTTTATGGCATTTTTGTTGACCCCCGATTCTTCCATTTCAAAGTGGTACACCTTAGGGATTCATTTCATTTAGTGGTGCTTTGATGGGACATTGCCTCTGATCTTTTGGCCTCTGGTTTCCAACTCAGTTGTGATCATTTGAGATTTGATTTGGAATTAATTGAGTATTTTTCCTATTTTTGAGATAACTTGCAAGTTAGGTTATTTCTAAGGGATGTTCATACATACAAGTGACCTAGTTTGATTTGGAAATGACTTTTATGGATGCATTAAGATCTCAAATCTTGTTGATTCATACTTTTAATATATTAAGGTGTTTGAATGCTCAATTATAGGTCCTAAATGTGTTCATTTCTTGTTGAATTGTGCTTTCCTTTTTAGGCTTTCCACTTGTGCTACAAGTGTTGAACATGCTTAAGACTTAGGTCTTTTGCTTTGCCTATCTTTGCATTCTTTTTTGTGCTTTTCTTTCCTTGGTTTATGCATATTTTCCTCTCATACCTACCTTTTTCCAATGACTTTGGGATCCCATTTGAGGTAGCTTAGTCCCTCCTTAGGAGGTACTTGAAGCATGCCTTGAATGATGCTTCCTTGAGGACTTCTTTTGTTTGTTTCTTGCATGATCATTGAGATTGCTTATGGTTGAGTTGCCCATGTGAGTTCCTTTGGTTCTAATATTTCCTACCATGCTCTCATTGGTTTGTGTTCTCATTTCTTTTCATTTGGGTTTGCCTTTGGGCATTGTGGTTGATGTGGGAATAGTTGTAGGATTCATTCTCCCATTTTCATCCCACTTTTGTGTGCATTTGTGTGCTTTCTCTTGGATTTCTCTCTTTTTCCTTTTGCATTTCTTTCTTGCATTAATAAAGGTTGAGATTTTCTTGTGGAGGTGTTTACCCCACACTTTTTCCTCCCTTTTCTTGTGTGTTGCATTGTATATGCATACTTGCATCTTTCTCACTTTATGCTTCCTTCTTCTTCTTTTTTCTTCTTTGCCATGTTCCCTTAGGATCTCTAATATCTTGAGAGTATGATAGACCTTATGTTTGAATCCATATATGACAACATTAGGTATCATTCCCTTTCATCCCAATCATTGGTGCATTTTGCATGAGAACACTAGGTTTGAGCTAGTCTCCCTTTATAGTGTTTTTCTCTTCTCATCTTCAAATACTTTCAAAACACATAATAAAGGTTAAGGATTGTTGTATGTTAAGAGCCTTAAGCTACTTGGGAAATGGTGATTGGGGGGCTTCCTCTCAATGTCCTAGAGTGTTGAGTGTACACCTTTTGGGTGATATGTGACGCATTCGCTCCTAGGTCATAGTCTTTAGTGCAACATGAGTTACAAATCAAACTCAAAACACTTCTTCTCTAAAAAACACAAACAAATTTCAAATCCTTTTATCCTTCGAGATCTTAATTTGGAAAACCTTTTTCATAAAGAGAGTCTTGTTAACTCTTGGTTCTACCACAAACAGGTAAAGCCTAAGTCTCCAATGGTCGAGCCGCATACACCTAACTGCTATAACTAAGTTTTAACCCTACTCGGGTAAAACATTTTGAACCAACCAGTGTTCTTATTAGCCCGAACTATGTTTGCTCTGATTTCTCATACCAGATGAGAATACGTAGGCACAAGACAGAGATGTCTTGGCGAGCAACCTTCCCCCGCCTTTCACCCGTAGTTAGCCGAACTACGTTGACTCTGACTTTCCCATTGCACGAGGGAATACGTAGGCACAGAGCGGTGATGCTCTGCCGAGTCTCTTTTTCTTTTATTTTGTCCCTGATACCTTTAGTTAGATGGTAAACACCCTTTAGATAGACAACAAAGCGTGGATCCCGTCGAGTACGACGAACGTGAGAGGTGCTAATACCTTCCCCTTGCGTAACCAACTCCTGAACCCGAGATATGGTTGCCATGACCTGTATTTTCCCGTTTTCGTTAGGTTTTCTCTTATCGTTTCCTTTCTCTCTTTTGGGATAAATAACGGTGGCGACTCTTCTGTCATTATCGGCACCTTTTTTTGCAGTAGCGACAGTTGGCATAGCAAAAAGCAGGTTTCTGTAGCTTTGTCAACCGCCAAAGTGGAATACGTTGCTGCCAGCAGTTGTTTCACTCAAGTCTTATGGCTTAAGCAACAATTTCTCGACTTTAACCTAAAACTTAAGCGAGTTCCAATTTTTTGTGATAACACAAGTGCTATTAACATAACCAAGAATCTTGTGCTACATTCACACACCAAGCATATCGAAATACGACACCACTTCCTTAGGGATCACATGGAGAAGGGAGACATGGTGTTTGAGCATGTTGACACGAAAAATCAACTTGCAGATATCTTTAAAAAACCAGTCGCTACAGAGCCTTTCTTTCACATCCGGCAGGAACTCGGTGTTCTTGATATATCGAATCGTGTTTAGGAAATATCTCTTGCATGCTATATGTATCTATATCTATATGTGCTTTGTCCATATTTTACCTAACAAATGAAGATGTTTAGAGCCATATGTGAGGGCATTAGCTAACAATTAGAGCTGAGGTAATATCCTTTCTTAATTAGAATCTCTCGTAATTTCCATGTTCACACTATGCCAGAATTGACTTTTAGCAGCGCATACAAAGACAGCACTTTTAGAAAAAGCGCTGCTAACGAGTAATTAAAAAAAAGAAAAAAAAACAGCATACCTAAGACAGCGCTTTTTTAAAAGTGTTGCTAAAGGGGGACCCTAAGAAAGCGCTTTATTTAAAGCGCTGCTAAATGTATGGCCTAAGAAAGCGCTTTTGTAAAGCGCTGCTATAGGGGAGCCCTAAGAAAGCGCTTTTGTAAAGCGCTGCTGTAGGTGTAACCTACGAGAGTGCTTTCTTTATAAGCGCTGCTATATGTTGTAGGAAAGAAAGCACTTTTGCAAAGCGCTGCTGTAGGTCATTAAGAAGCAATGTCATAGGTGTTATTAGAATTAATTTAAAATAGCCACTAGAATTATTAAAACAAACAGAACAGTCTCGTACGCGTCTTTCCTTCTTTCTCCTCTGGCAAACGCGAACGTGCCTTATTCACCACGACCGTCGATTCCCTCCGTCCGACAACTGCCGACCATCACTCTCCTCCGTTCATTCAGTCTGTATTGCATTTCTCCGCCATTTTTCCGTCCGTTTTCGACAGCATCCTCTGTAGCGCAATTCCGCCATTGTTACGGTATTTGATGTTTTTCATTTTGCATTTTTCTGGATTATTGTCTTAGTATTTCATTTTTCTAGATTATATGATGTTAGTGTTACTTCCTTTCTGAGTTATTGACTTGTTTATGTTGATACCGTTGATGAGAATTACTCTTTTGATATTGGCTTGAGTTTTGTAAACAAGGTGTTTGTTGAAATGCCACAATGAGTTTACTTATGTTAACTTTGAGTATATCTCAGTTCATAATGATCGTAACACGTTTGCAAAAGATATTGTTTGTTGCGAGAAATGTTTATATTTTCAAATCACAATATATATTTGGAGAAATGTTTGTATTTTCAAATCACAATATATATTTGGACGAATTATATTTCATTGTTTATATAATCTCTATGCTTAATGTTTTTTATCATTTCAATATCTTTTAATTGATTTACGGTTTACAATTGTAAATGAGGGTGAAATTTGTAAATGTTTGAGGTTATTAGATATTATTGCCATTTGTAACCTTGAAATCTATAAAATTTTAGATAAATATAAACTCAACCATAATTTTAAATTTACTAAAATATTTGGGGTTATCATAATTTTAAATTTAATAATGAAAAGTTAGTATCCAAGTAATATTCATTCATGACCTCTTTAGCCATATAAATTGCAAATTAATTAATTTTATTGCAAGTTTTATCAACAATTGATGTTCCAAGAATTATTTAATGTTGATGATGTTATTAATTTTGTCTGTTATAGGGGTTACCTGTGAAGAGCAAGGTTGTGATCATTTTCAAGCATCCTACTGTGTAGCTTTCTTAGAAGTTATTGATTTCTTTACAGGTATTCTCTGTTTTTGTTTAACTTTCTTAGTTTAGTTTAGACTACTCAATTAGTATGGATAAAAAATGGATGTCTTCCAATCGATTGTCTAAAGAGTACGAGAATGGGGTATCGAAATTCGTTAAGTTTGTTGTTGAACACGCCAAAGACCCTAGTAGAATCACATGTCCTTGCTTAGGTTGCTGTTATGGGCGTCGAGTTGACGCTGTTCAGTTGGAATCTCATTTAATGAGACAAGGAATTGATCGAAGTTATACATGTCGGACATTATATGGTGAGATAAGTAAAGAGAATGTCGAACCCGGGGATAATACGACCTATGCTTCAAAGGACAATGGCAGAGATACATATGATTGTGATAGAGTCAAAGAGATTGCAGAAGCACTTGAAGAAGATCTTCAAGATTGTCCCAAGATGTTTGAGAGGTTGGTAAGCGATGCAGAGAAACTGTTGTATAAAGGTTGCACTACTTTCACAAGATTGTCTGCGGTATTAAAGTTGTACAACTTAAAGGCGAGTAATGGATGGTCGGATAAAAGTTTCACAGAGTTGTTAGCCCTACTTCAAGAGATGCTTCCGGAGGATAATGTTCTTCTCAATCGAACCTATGAAGATAAAAAAATGTTATGCTCTATTGGCATGAGCTATGATAAGATACATGCTTGTCCAAATGATTGCATTTTGTTTCGAAATGAATATGCATCATTAAACGAGTGTCCTAAATGTGGTGTATCTCGGTATAAGAAAAAGTTGTCACCAGCAAAAGTTTTATGGTATTTTCCTATAATTTCGAGATTTAGACGCATGTTTCATAGTGAAACAGATGTAAAACACCTGACTTGGCATGCAGATGATAGAATTATAGATGAGAAGTATCGACATCCGGAAAATTCACCACAGTGGATGAAAATTGATAATGAGTATCCTGATTTTGGAAAAGAAGCTAAAAACCTTTGCTTGGCATTATCGACTGATGGAATGAATCCGCATGGTCTGCAAAGTATCTCACATTCCATCTGGCCTGTAATTATTATGATTTATAACCTACCTCCATGGCTATGTATGAAGCGTAAGTACATGATGTTATCTATGTTAATTTCTGGCCCTAAATAACCAGGGAATGACATAGACGTATACTTGACACCTTTAATCGAAGACTTAAAGAGTTTGTGGGAGAACGGTGTGGAGGTTTATGATGGATATAGGAAAGAAAGTTTCAATTTGAGGGCGATGTTGTTTGGCACAATTAATGATTTTCCAGCATACAGAAATCTATCGGGGTATAGCATTAAAGGTCAATGTGTGTGTCTTATCTGTGAAGAAAACACAGATTGGACGCGGTTGGAATTTGGTCAGAAGAATGTCTTTCTTGGTCATCGTAGATTCTTAAATTCTAATTATCACTATCGTGGGTGGAGAAAAGCATTTAATGGAAATTCAGAATAACGTAGAGTTCCACCTACATTGACCGGCGAACAAATTTTTGAAAAGGTGAAAGATGTGAGTACTCAGTTTGGCAAGCCTTTTGCTCATACGCTTGTCACGCGTGGGTGGAAGAAGAGGTCAATTTTGTTTGAGTTGTCGTATTGGAAGTCGTTGTATGTAAGACATTTTCTTGATGTTATGCATATTGAAAAAAAATGTATTTGAAAGTGCTATTGGTACGTCACTCAATATATAAGGAAAGTCTAAAGATGGCCTTAAAGCAAGAAAGAACTTGGTAGCAATGGCAATAAGAAATGAATTAGGACCCTTGAAGAAAGGAAATCGCACATATCTACCACCTGCTGCTTATACTTTATTTAGAAAGGAGAAAAAGATATTGTGTAAGTTTCTGAGTGAAGTTAAAGTTCCAGAAGGATACTCTTCAGATATTAGAAGACTTGTTTCTATGAAAGACCTCAAGTTAAAGAGTTTAAAGACACATGATTGCCATGTTATAATGAAACACTTTCTACCAATAGGTATACGTTCTATTTTTCCAGAAAAAGTGAGAGGCGCAATAACTAAATTGTGTTTTTTCTTCAGGTCAATTTGTAGTAAGGTGATCGATCCTGCGATCTTACCAACATTGCAAAAAAAAATAGTTATTACTTTGTGTGAGCTTGAAATGTATTTTCCTCTATCATTTTTTGACATAATGGTACATCTAGTTGTCCATCTTGTGAAAGAGACACAATTGTGTGGACCAGCTTATATGAGATGGATGTACCCTGTTGAACGTTATATGAAAATATTGAAAGGGTATGTGAAAAAACGAAGTCGACCAGAGGGATGTATTGTTGAACGATACATTGTTGAAGAAACTATTGAGTTTTGTACTGAATATTTGTCCAACGTTCAATCCATTGGCCTCCCAAAATCTAATGTTGTTGAAAAAATAGTAGGTAAACAGTTAGTTGGAAATAAAGTTGTGACAATTTCAAGGGATGAACGGGAGCAAGTGCATTTGTATGTTCTGCACAATGACATTGAGGTTGAGCCGTATGTTGAAATGCACAAGGACGTTCTCCGATGTTTAAATCTGAATCGAAATGAAAATTGGATAGTACGTGAGCACAATCGAAGTTTTATAACATGGTTCAAGGATCATATTTTTTCAAATTTTTATTCTGATCCCGCTTCAATAACATAAAGGTTGAGATGTTTAGCATATGGTCCAAGTTTGCATGTGTTTTCGTATAGCGCATACGCAATTAATGGATACACATTTTATACCAAAGAACAAGATGATAAGAGTACAATGAAAAATAGTGGTGTCACCGTGCTTGCCGAAGCAATGCACATTTCAAGTGTGAAGAACTTAAACCTCAAATATGTAAATTTGTCGTATTTTGGTGTTATCGAGCGCATTTGGGTGTTTGATTATGAAAAGTTTCAGATTCCTATCTTTGGATGCAAGTGGGTTGAAAATAATAGTGGCATACGAATGGATAAGTCAGGATTTTTGCAAGTGGATCTTAATAAGGTTGGGTACAAAGATGAGCCTTTTATTCTAGCCACGCAAGCTAAACAAGTGTTCTATGTCACTGATCCGACAAGTACGAAATGGTCTATAGTTCTTTTTTCCAACAAAGTAATCGATGATAACATTGGAGACAAGGGGGATATTGATGTTGAGAAGGAATCTTATATTATAGATGATCCAGATGAGAATATTAGAGCGGACGAATCATATATTAGAAATGATCATAACGAGGGAATTTGGATCAATCCATTCGTCCGTGTTGTTAAGAGACAAGTAAACCACGTTCCAACTAAGAAAATAAAGAGATCTTAGTGACAAAGGTACTTGTAAAATTACATATTGTCTCATTGAATAAAATTACATATTTATATCATGCAATACAATTACATATTATGTCATTCAATAAAATTATGTATGTGTTTTTCTTATTTATACATTTCTTATGTATATATTTCTTATTTACATATTTGCATGTCATTCATTTGATACTTTGGTTTTTCTGAATTACAGGTATTATGGCCACCAATGAGGAAGCATCACATGATGGAAACAAAACAACAAAAGACATGGAAGGCGATATCAAAAGAGGAATAACGATTATGAAAAAAATTATTCGTGCGAGAGATAAGGGTGTTAAGTATGATGTGCATTGGAGTGAAAGAGGTCAATTAGTTGAGCCTAACGGTGCGATGCTGACAAGTTACATTGGAGCACTTGTACATTCGCAAATTCCGATTACTTGCGATAATTGGAGAATTCCCTCGCTACAACCGGCTAAAGACAAAATTTGGAGCGAGATACAGGTATGATATTTGATTACTTTTAATTATGTTGACGGTTACATCTTTAAATTAATTATACTAACATGTTATATGTATGTGTATTTGTTTGCAGAGATCTTTTAATATTGATGATTGCAGAAGAAAATATTGTCTTCAATTGGCTGGAAAACGACTGAGGGGATTTAGATATTTTTTAACGAACAAGTTTCTTAAAGATTCTGATGGAAACTTTGTCGACTCGGAGCGTCCAAAGAAGTACGCTGATCTGATTTCAGAAGAAGAATGGGAGACATTTGTTGCAAAGCGAAGAACCAAAGAATTTTTAGTAAGTACAACTTATCATGAACAATGTATAGTATATATACTTCTTCCACAAGAGTTCTGATATGACTTAAACTTGTTTTTTAGGTTGTGAGTGGCGTAAATCGGCAACGGGCATCAAAACCCGCGTATCCATACAAAAAAGGGCGATTGGGATATGGACGCTTAGAACAAAAAATAGTAAGTATATATAAATGCTTTAATATGATATAGTTACCAAAAATAGTAAGTATATATAATAGGATATGAATGCTTTATTATCCGTCTTAATGCGTAGTTAGAAAAGGAGAAAAGTGATGCGACATCTCTTCTGGACCATTTGTGTGGAAGACTGCCCGTGTGGGAAGAGATGGAGTCGTTCAGAAAGAAGTTCAACAAGTATTTGAACAATCTGTAAGTACAACATTAGTTTTGTCAGTAAATGATCAAAAGTGTATAATATATTTATATATGCTTTTATCTATATTTCAGGAGACTCTATCCCAGAGTATAACTCCAGCTGAGGACGATGATTGCAGGAGCATACTGAGTCGGGTGTTAAATATCCCTGAGTATTCTGAGCATGTGATGGGTAAGGGATTTGGCGTCACTCCATCACAACTGTATAAGCAGCCAAAGAAAAAAATCCTAGCAATAAATAAGTGATGGATACGTTGGAGGAATTGAAAGCTCAGATTCGGGAATTACAGAAGGACAAAGAAAGATACATGTCGGAAAGGCGCGGTCCAGAGGGTAAAGATACTAGTGACAAAGATAGTATCAATTGTCCGCAGAAGCTTTCAGAGGTAATTGTATATATTACATTGAAATTAATTTAGCACAATTTTCTTAATTGACACATTAATCGGCATCATTATTTGTTTAGGGCATTTCACCTTGTCGGCTATATTTATCGTCACCGACTTATTGCATGGTTGGCAAGGGAAAGGTGCATAACATTGTGGGATACTTACTTCACCATAAACCACTCCCTGCTGGATTTTTGAAAGTATCAGTTGATATTGCGTTAGAGGGGGTGCATTGTTGCCTATACCAGATGCGGTTTCAGACGCAACAGTGGTGGGAGACGCAATAGAAGCGTATGTTGCATGGCCGGCAAATCTCATTTTCATAGATGATAAGGTATGTTGAATACCATTATGAACCTTGTAATATTCAAATGTTTTACGACCCATAGATGAAAGTTATTCTTACATTTACATTTTCTTATTTACATGATGATCTTAGACTCCTACAAAATCCAAATCAAAAGATAAGGGAATCATTGTGCGGGAAACCGATTCAGCTGCATCAAAGAAACAGGTACTACTACAGTTACATGATTATCTTATTATACATTAATTACTGAACTTATATGACTTTTAGGTTCATGATCAAAAGTTGCAATAAGTCAGTAAAGGTAAGATGCCTGAATCTTCCAAGGTGCCCAACAAAAAAAGGTCGAGGCAAAAAAAGCATATGTTCCTCGATTTAGGTTGTGCCTTGAAACATATGTAGGAACAACAGATGTGACTGAGGGTGGCATACGTCAAATACCTATGGAGGAAGGTATTTTCGGTTTTGAATATACCGAAACAATTGCTAAGGAGGATTTGGACCAGGTTTTCCAACATTCTGAATTGGGCGTCGGTGTTATGCTAATGAGGATTTGGACACTGGTTGTTGGTCGCGATTAATCCGATGAAAGAAATAGTGTATTATCTGGATTCATTGGATGGCGATCAAACAAAATATCCTGATATGAAGAATATGATTGATACGTAAGTGATGAGATATACTGTTCTGAATAATTATATATCTTTATTTATTATGTGACATTGTTCTAAATATGCGTTTATATTATGTTAGAGTTATACAAATACTCAGAGCACAAAGACAAGCAACAGTGCCAAAAAGCAAGGCTAACAACATTAGCTGGATCAGAGTGCATGTATATTTTCCCATTTTTTACTGTTATAGTGGTCCTACTTGATAAAACTATGTAAACTATATATCCTGATAAATTTTTGTTTGTTTTTTCCATTTACAATGTCCTCGTCAGCGCAATGGGATTGATTGCGGATATTTTGTATTGCGCTTTATGAAGGAAATTATTCATTCTGGTCAAATAGAGATTCCAATCATGGTATGGATCAATTCATAAATTATATGATTCATTTTGATAATTAACCGATGTTTCATTTGAGTAATTAGTTTTAAAACTAAATCGTGCATGTTCTGTTATATTATGTAGTACTTTGATGAATTCAAGTGTGGTACTTACTCGAAAGCAGGATTGGAAGAAATAAAGGAGGAATGGTGTTAATTTATTCTTGAGTTGAGAATTGTATAAGGTATATGTATCATCCAATATTGATGCGGGATAATAATATTTCTGGAAGTCGTATCTATTTGTAAAGTTAACGGATATGTAATTATATGTAAATTCATTGTATTTGTGATGTTGTAATTATGAGGATTGGATTGTGTTGTAATATATTTAAGCAGGTTTATGTGTATTAAAATGATTATGGGCAAAGTGATGAATTACAATGTATACTTAAAGGCCAAAGTGTTGAATTGTATATATAAGGCCAAAGTGTTGAAATAAAGGCCTGAATTATAAGCAGGGAATGTAATATAAGCAGGTTTATCGAAAAATATATAAAAAAGTGTGATTATTTTTATAAAAAAAATATTTAAAATCGTGAAGATTAGACAGTGCTTTTACAAAAAAGCGCTGCTAAAGGGGACAAAGAGAGCGATACAAAAGCGTTGCTATAGGTGGGGAAAGGGGGGTCTAAGACAGCGCTTTATAAAAGTGCTGCTAAAGGGGGGGGTCTAAGAAAGCGGTTTAAAAAAGTGCTGCTAAAGGGGGGTCTAAGAAAGTGCTTTCTAAAAGCGCTACTAAAGGGGGGAGGGTAGGGGGAATAGGAAGCACTTATATAAGCGCTGCTAAAGGGGTAAAAAAGCGCTGCTAAATGTGCTGCTAAAGGGAGCCTTTAGCAACGCTTTTTCCATAAAAAAAGCGCTACCTTTACCTTTAGCAGCGCCACTTTTGACAGCGCTTTTAAGCGCTGCTAAAGGCCAAAAAAAAGCGTTGCTAAAGGTCTTTTTTGGCATAGTGTCATATAATGAAATGTATCAAATTATGTGTTATTATTGTCGTGTATTCCATGATTACGCTTATTTCATCCTTTTGTATGTTTGAAATACGATTAGGCTTGGTATTTATGTCTCATTGTATGTTAATTTGAACAAATTTGAAGTTTTTGTTGTTTTTGTCTGCGTCAGTCGACCTATACAGGGTTACGGTCGACTCACAAAAATTTTATTTTTCATGCCTGAGAGGCGGGTATGCTCAGGTCGACCCTAAGGTCGACGCGTACCCCACTTATTTTCAGCGTGAAATTTTTCACACATTATGCGTCGACGCATCGCGTGGAATTTCAGAAAAATTTCTGTTGAACTGTTCATTTTCCACCATTTTCAATGACATTTAAATCACTTTGTCTCTTCAAATTCATCATCATTAAACATTTGCATTGAGCATTGTAACCTACATCAAGGCTATCTATCTTCCTCACCTATTCCCAAAACCACATTCAAAACCTAGCATCTACATAAAGGGTAAAGTTATCATCTTCTCTCCATCTTCAAAAGTAATTCTCTCCTCGAAAATTCCTTGTCTCCATTCCACAAATCAACAATGTCTACCAGAAGAGTCACAGGCAAGAGAACCACCAGAGCATCATCTTCTCAAGCAGGTCCATCAACAAGCAACCTACTGGTAACTACTTTATCTCTCTTACCCCCCTGAGTTTTCAAAGATTTATGAAAAGAATTTCAGTAAACGATCTGTGGTTAAACAACATGCTTACTACCGAAAGGTTGCTGAACGTACGCACATTCTGCAAGTGATTGATCTTCTTGATGCTCAAGGTTTCAACAACTTTTTAGAATGTGACACTAAGTACAATGAAGATCTTGTGAGGCTCTTCTACACAGGTCTTCAAGGGAAATTTCAAGGGTTCTAGTTCAACACAAAATTAGGAAATACTAAGGTATGTGTGAACGATTTGGTTTGGAAAACTCTGTTTGACATCTCACCGGTATCTGTTGAGACCATCATTAAGGCCACGGATGCTCGTACTGTCATAGGCTACGAGTTCAAAGAAGCTTTGAAGTCCATGTTGAAGAAACCATATGCTGATGATATTGTGGCAAGTGACCTCTTCCCAAAGACGGTCACAACGGGAAAATTAAAACTGATGGATAGAATATTAGAGTGGATTGTGGCGCACATTTTGCGGCCAAAGAAAGGCGGTTATTCTCACGTCAATCAAGCTGAGGTACGCTTGATCTATATTCTAAAGAAAAAGATCAAAATCAGTTGGCCTCACTACATAGCAAGTAGGATTTATTTGCTGAGGGATTTTGGTAGAGGGACTGCTCTATCATACGGATCTCTTATCCAAGAAGTTCTCAACAATGCCAAAGTTATAGTTCAAAGCATCCCTTACAAATCACTGACCTCAGATCAAGAGTTTTTTCAAAAGACTCTTACCATGATGGGATATATTTGGGATCGAACAGACAGCCGTTACCGATTCATTATCAAGGCGACTGCCTCTCGGTTGGAAGAATCAGACGAGAGTGATGACCAGAACGAGGAAGCAGAGGAAAAACAAGAAGACCAGGTAGGCGAATATCCTATGGAGGTTGATGACCAATATGATAGTGGGTGGCTAAACCAATCACCTCACTTGGATCATGAGGATGACCAAAGGTGGGGCGCCTGGCAACATACAGACTGGACATCGCTAGGTGCCAACTATATGCCACAACAAAATTGGGAGTATTAAGACACTCCAAACGGGAGCTATGAGCCTCAACCATCCCCGCATCCATAACAAAACTCCAATGAACTCCTCTACATGAGGAGGACTATGTAGCTTGAGCAACATTCGTTCATGACTGCCCAGGATGAGAGATTCTCTCAACTACAGAGCCAATTTCAAACTCACACCAAAAACTTCAATGTGTTTTCATCCGGTGTCATGAGGAGGTTAAATGGGTTTGTTGAAACAGTAGTAAGTCAACATAGGGCTCTTTCCATCAGCTTCAACACGCTCAATAGAGCGGTCTTGGAGTTCACTGAAAGAGCTAATGCACAACTGCCTCTGGAGTATCCCTCTCAAGGACGTGGCCATCATTTCAGGGGAGGAGACCCTGAAGATATCTTGCATACTGCATTTTGCATTTTATCTCATTAATTGTTCATTAATGTTTTGTTTGTTGTTGAATGGCTTATGTACTTATCTGTGTTTAAGCCCATGTCTATTATTCATGACTGAGATAGCAAATATTATTGTTGTTTTATTTTGTGTAGCTCTATTTATCCAATTTATGTGATTTCATTAACTACATTGTATGTGAATGTCTGTTAGTGTATAACCTATTGTGAGTGTCTTGAACTTGTGTCTCTCTTTACTTTTATTCAATTCATTGATAGGTTGTTTCTTTCTTTTTGATGTTGTCAAAGAGGGAGAAGAGCATCAAGCACAGCTATAGAAATAGAAACATCGCAGGTGAAGACTTAGTATTCATGTAGAAGAGTGTGTATGGACGAAGGCATCAAGCAAGGGGGGATAATATGACACATCATATATCAAGGTTATATTGTTTTGTCATCATCAAAAAGGGGGAGTATGTGAGAGCAAAGCCTCATAGATAGATGTGCTCATTTCGATGATGTCAAAATTCAACTTCATAGAAAAATGTATGTTGGACGTTGTCACCATGTCATATTTGCATGTCTTGTCTCTCATAAGTCAAACATTCGTGAAAAACATGTTTGTTGCATATAGAGATGGCCAAATCTATGTTTCATATAGGGTTGGCCTAGTTAGTCTTGCTTTCCATACTATAGGGTTCATCAAAAGTGTCTCAATGCATGAAAATTGGAATTTTTGCCTGTTTCAGGGCTTTGAGTTGACTCATACAACTTGTCATTTTAATAAAATACTCTCAGGAGGGCTCGCGTCGACCCTCCTGTCGACTCATACTGTGACCATTTGTATTTGTCTAAATTTGCATGTTATGCATCGATGCATGACATGCTTTGGTCGACCTCGCTGTGTTGAGTCAAAATTTTGTTATGTCAAAATGTTTTAGGCGTCTATTATGTTTGTTAAGTCGGTTATGTCTTGTAAATAAGTTGAGTTGTGCTATTCCTTACAAATCAACTAAGAAAACAAGAAAAGTGAAATTTATGTGTCGGTTTATTCTCATCATCTTCATTCTCTTTATAGAATTTCACAACAACTACACATAATCATTTTTGTTGTGCATTGTGCATGTTCGAGGTGATAACGTCCAAAGCCAAAGATTGGGGAAATATGGTTTGGGTTGAGTAATCGGCAGGTTTTTCTTGAATAAAACCGTTAGGGTTTTGTCCTCCAAGAATCTCGGATTTTGGGGGGGTTTTGCACGGATCAGTCCATCATAGATTCAACCGAGCGAAGGTAATCGAAGAGCTGGAGGTTATGTCGGTTTAGTAGCGGTAAATGAAGGATTGTGAGTGGAAGATTCGGGTTTGACACGTGGGTGATGTAAGAACAGAGTATGCCTAAGAGGGGGGTGAATTAGGACTTTTGAAATTTTTCCGGTTTTTATATGGTTCTTGGAAATATACTGGATGGTGTTCTTGGTTATGAAAAGCAGTAAATCAACAGAAAGAAAGAAAGGCACGGGATTTATAGTGGTTCCCCTCACAATCCGAGAGTACTCCACTCCCCTTTCAACATGAAAGAGAATTTTCACTATTGTTTAAAACAGTACAACCTATCACACCATCAACCGGTGAGGCCTACTATCAAACAATAAAATTCACAAGTGTACAAGAACAATCCTCTTGTAAACACTCACCCTTGTGTCCAACAATCCTGGATCACAAGTCAAAAAATAAAATAATTGTAATGAATTTGGATTGAGTATAACTGTCAAAGTAATCTTCTCCAATGAATCAAAATTCACTCTTTGTAATTTTTCAATACAAGTGTTCAATGAATATGAAATTTTCAATGCAAGTATGAACACTTTTGAAAATGAATTTGATTCCAAGACAATTTTAAAATGAGTATTGGAGATTGAAAAGTTTTGAGTTATGTTCTATTGGGTTGTTTTTCAAAAATGAAAAACTCAGAATTTATATTAGTAAAATAACCTTTCACAAAAGGTATGATTTTAAAAGTTTCAAACCATGAAAAGGTATGATTTTAAAATAATTTTTGAACTCAAAACAAAGCAATTTTTCACTGCACGTTCAGTGTTAATCGGTTAACCCATATGGTTAATCGGTTAACACTGGTACGTTAGCCCAGAAAATTCAAAATTCAAATTGGTTAACCGGTTAACCCATATGGTTAATCGGTTAACACTGCTAATTTTCAGAAAAATGCTTTTTAAAATTAATGTTATACCATTTTTAAGGTTTCAAAAACATGCTTATGTATTATGCACAAAAGATTGATGTTTTTGAACACTTGTATATCAAATTATAAAGGTGGATTTGATATACCAGTAATGCAGCCAAGTCTGGAAGAATCACTTCCATATGTAGCTTGACTTGAAAGATAGCTTGATGACTTTATCTTGATGACTTTGAACGGCTTGTCTTTTTGCAATCAAGAGATGACTTTGAGTAGCATTGACATCATCAAAACTTGAGACTGAAGCATGCTTCTACATTCTCCCCCTTTTTGATGATGGCAATCAAAAATGTTGTGCGATATCTCTTGGTTCTTGATCTGGTTCTCCCCCTATGTCTAGCAACTCCCCCTATCTTAACAGAGGAAAAAAAATCTGCACACAGAGAGATATTAACAGAACCAAGCTCTTCTCCCCCTTTGACATCAGCAAAAAGGAAGAGCTTTCAAAGAAATCACAAGATAGCAGTATATATAGAAATAAGCACATGCAAAGCCAAGTAAACACAAAAAAAAATATATTAAAAAATATAAAATTTTCAAAAATTTTAATTAATTTTCGTTTCTGATTTTTTAGAAAAATTAACAGTGTTAATCGGTTAACCATATAGGTTAATCGGTTAACACATTAAAAAATTTAATCAGAATTGAAAATTCAACAGTGTTAATCGGTTAACCCATATGGTTAATCGATTAACATGCTCGAATTTTTGAAAAATACATAAAAACAGAATGCATACACATGAAAACATATCACAATTAATGCATACATATAATAGAGACAAGGATCAGATGTCACCTTCATCAAGAATCCCAAGTTCTCTCCGAATTTTGTAGAATGATTCTTTTGCCAAAGGCTTGGTGAAGATGTCGGCGAGTTGGTTGTGTGTGTCGACGAAAGTAACATCAACATCTCTGTTTAATACGTGATCTCGAAGGAAATGATGCCGGATATCGATGTGCTTTGTTCTGGAATGCATAACCGGATTCTTTGTGATATTTATGGCACTAGTATTGTCACACCGTAGAGGAATGCATCCGAGGTCAACACCATAATCCAGAAGTTGTTGTTTCAGCCATAAAATCTGTGCACAGCAACTTCCTGCAGCGATGTATTCTGCTTCGGCGGTGCTGAGTGCTACACAAGCTTGCTTCTTGCAGGCCCATGATACTAGAGCATTTCCGAGAATATGACATGTACCACTTGTACTTTTTCTATCGGTTTTGCATCCTGCATAGTCAGCGTCAGAATAACCAACTAAAGAACAAATACTACCTTTAGGATACCATAATCCGACGTTGGTCGTTCCTTTGAGATACTTGATAATTCTCTTCACAGCAGTGAGATGCGATTCCTTCGGATTTGCTTGGAAGCGCGCACACAAACAAACACTAAACATAATGTCAGGACGGCTTGCCGTCAAATATAGTAATGAACCAATCATACCTCGATATTTAGTAATATCAATTGGAGTACCAGATTCATCTTGATCAACATACGTTCCGGTTCCCATAGGAGTAGACATCATCTTGCAACTATCCATATCGAATTTATTTATTAATTCCTTACAGTACTTGGATTGGTTGAGGAAGATTCCATCCTTGGTTTGCTTGATTTGTAGTCCAAGAAAATAATTTAACTTTCCCATCATGGACATCTCGAATTCTTCTCGCATCATGAGTGAGAATTCTTCGCACAGTTCTTTGTTTGTTGATCCAAATATGATGTCGTCGACGTAGACTTGTACTAACAAGGTGTTACCCTTGATCTTCTTTATAAACAGCATCTTGTCAACCTTTCCTTTTGTAAATCCTTTCTCACATAAGAAGTTGCTAAGGCGATCATACCATGCTCGTGGTGCTTGTTTTAAACCATAGAGAGTCTTCTTCAGTTTGAAAACATGTGAGGGATTTTTGAAGTCTTCAAAACCCGGAGGTTGTTTGACGTAGACTTCCTCATTAATGTACCCATTCAGGAAAGCGCTTTTGACATCCATCTGGAATAACTGAAAATTCATAGAACAAGCGTAAGCAAGTAGTAATCTAATTGCTTCTAACCTTGCTACCGGAGCGAATGTTTCATCAAAATCAATTCCTTCCTCCTGGTTGTAGCCTTGTGCGACCAATCATGCCTTGTTACGAACTATAATCCGGTTCTCGTCAAGTTTGTTCTTGAACACCCATCTGGTTCCTATAATATGTTTATTGTCCGGTCTTGGTACAAGGGTCCAAACTTGATTTCTTTCGAACTGATTAAGTTCTTCTTGCATTGCTATAATCCATTGGTCGTCGCCTAAAGCTTCATCGATCTTTGATGGTTCAATTTGAGATACAAATGCCATATTGAGACAAGCATCCTTTAAATTAAGTCGAGTTGCCACGCCTTGACTAATATCACCAATAACTTTATCAATTGGGTGATCTCTGTGTGTTCTCCATTCTTTCGGAAGATCTTGATTTTCTTGAGTAACATCTTCTTGTAAAGTTGTTTGATCTTTTGAAACAATTTCTTCATTTGGTGAAGTATCTACAAAATCATCATCATCATCCAAAACAATATTATCCTCTTTCGAGGGGTTAGTCTCATCAAACGAAACATGAATGGACTCTTCAATGGTAAGAGTTCTTTTATTAAAAATTCTAAATGCTTTACTATAAGAAGAGTAACCAAGAAATATACCTTCGTCGGACTTCTCATCAAACTTACCGAGATTGTCCTTATTGTTGTTGAGAACGAAGCATTTGCAGCCAAATATGTGGAAAAATGATATATTCGGTTTCCTTCCCTTGAACAACTCATACGGAGTCTTTTTGAGTAGCGGTCGAATATTCACGCGGTTGCTTACAAAGCATGCCGTGCTTACTGCTTCTGCCCAGAAATATTTTGGAAGATTTGTGTCGCTGAGCATTGTTCTAGCAAGTTCAACTAGTGAACGATTCTTCCGTTCTACGACGCCGTTTTGTTGAGGAGTTTTTGGTGCCGAAAAATTATGAGAAATTCCATGTTCTTCGCAAAATTCTTCAAAGTCTGAATTTTGAAATTCTCCACCGTGGTCGCTTCTTATGGAGGCTATAGTGAGTGACTTCTCGTTTTGAATTTGTTTTGCATACTTTTTGAATGCTTTAAACGCATCATTTTTCTGCACTAAAAACATTGTCCAGGTATATCGAGAAAAATCATCAACAATAACTAAAGCATAAATACTACCTCCAAAGCTCTTCGTTCTTGATGGACCAAAAAAATCCATGTGCAACAATTGAAGTGGTCTTGATGTAGAAACCACTTGCTTGGATTTGAAAGTTGTCTTGGTCTGTTTTCCCTTTTGACATGCATCGCATAATTTATCCTTGATGAATTTTATCTTTGGAAGCCCAACAACCAGATCATGCTTGATTAATTTGTTTAAATGCTCCATGTGAATGTGAGCAAATCTTTTATGCCAAAGCCATGCCTCGTTGTTGTTCGCCATAAGACACTTTACCTTCAAGGAAGAGTCATCAAAAGAGATCATAAAAATATTATTATATCTTTTACCTTTTAGCAGAATCTCATGAGTGACTTCGTGTTCGATCAAGCATTCCTCCTTTGTGAAGTTGATTTTGAATCCTTTGTCACACAATTGACTGATGCTAAGCAGGTTATGCTTAAGGCCTTCAACAAAAAGAACGTCTTCGATGATTGTACATGGAGGTGCACCAATGGTTCCAACTCCAAGAATTTTTCCTTTATTATCATCACCGTAAGTGACGTATCCTTTGGCCTTTAATGATAGACTTGAAAATTTGTTTATGTCTCCCGTCATATGCTTCGAGCAGCCACTATCAAGATACCATTGATTTGTGGTTGTCTTCAAGCATACCTCATTTTCGTCATCGGAGTGGTGAGAGGCCATTAAGGCAATATTTGCACATTCATCACTATCTGATTCCGATGATGAACTTACTTCGTTGTCGTCCCATGCGACATAAGCCTTCTTTGTTTTGAAATCCTTCTTGCCCTTGAATTTTCCTTTATTTGCGAGTTTTGGGCAGTCTGGCTTTATGTGACCTTGTTTTCCACATTCATAACATGTAATTTCTTGGTTTGATGTGGATGCCTCCTTTTTCCTGAAATGTCTATTCTTTTTAGAAAAAGAAGAAGTTTTATTATTATTGAAAAACTTACCAAGCTTCTTTACTAGAAGCATGAAATTTTCGTCTTCGGAAGATTCGTCAATTTTGTCATCCTTTGTGTCAGTCTTCAAGGCAATTCCTTTGGACTTCTTGTCTTGACTTTCATGTTTCTCAAGCCTTCCAAGTTCCAGTTCATGCTCTTGAAGTTTCCCGAATAATGAAGCAGATGTCATCGTTGAAAGACTTTTCTTTTCCGAAATGGCAGACACTTTTGGTTGCCATTCTCTTGTCAAGGATCTTAGGACTTTTAAGTTGAGATCATCGTTGGTGAAGGTCTTCCCAAGAGCAATCAGGTGATTTGTTAGATGAACGAACCTCTTTTGCAAGGCAACAATAGATTCACCGGGCTGCATACGGAACATCTCATATTCCTGACTTAACGTGTTAAGTCTTGATCTTTTTACTTCTGTTGTTCCTTCATGTGTTTCTACCAAGGTATCCCAAATCTGTTTTGCCGATTGACACTGTGATATGCGAAAGAATTCATCCATACTGAGAGCGCTTTGAAGTATGTTGATTGCTTTCTTCTCATTCAAGATTCTCTTCTTGTCATCTTCATCATATGAGGATTTGATCTTTGGGGTTCCAACACCATTTACCACACTTGTAGGAACATGTGGACCAGTTTCAACGGTTTCCCATATACCATCTCCTTGAGCCTCAAGATGTGCCTTCATACGGATTTTCCAAAAATCGAAGTATTCTCCAGAAAAGAGTGGTGGTTTGTTACTACTTCCACCATCTTTGAAAACCGGGTTGGTACTTGCGGAAGCCATACTGAATCGTTAGGAACAGGTTACCTTAACCTGCTCTGATGCCAATTGTAAGAACAGAGTATGCCTAAGAGGGGGGGTGAATTAGGACTTTTGAAATTTTTCCGGTTTTTATATGGTTCTTGGAAATATACTGGATGGTGTTCTTGGTTATGAAAAGCAGTAAATCAACAGAAAGAAAGAAAGACACAGGATTTATAGTGGTTCCCCTCACAATCCGAGAGTACTCCACTCCCCTTTCAACATGAAAGAGAATTTTCACTATTGTTTAAAACAGTACAACCTATCACACCATCAACCGGTGAGGCCTACTATCAAACAATAAAATTCACAAGTGTACAAGAACAATCCTCTTGTAAATACTCACCCTTGTGTCCAACAATCCTGGATCACAAGTCAAAAAATAAAATAATTGTAATGAATTTGGATTGAGTATAACTGTCAAAGTAATCTTCTCCAATGAATCAAAATTCACTCTTTGTAATTTTTCAATACAAGTGTTCAATGAATATGAAATTTTCAATGCAAGTATGAACACTTTTGAAAATGAATTTGATTCCAAGACAATTTTAAAATGAGTATTGGAGATTGAAAAGTTTTGAGTTATGTTCTATTGGGTTGTTTTTCAAAAATGAAAAACTCAGAATTTATATTAGTAAAATAACCTTTCACAAAAGGTATGATTTTAAAAGTTTCAAACCATGAAAAGGTATGATTTTAAAATAATTTTTGAACTCAAAACAAAGCAATTTTTCACTGCACGTTCAGTGTTAATCGGTTAACCCATATGGTTAATCGGTTAACACTGGTACGTTAGCCCAGAAAATTCAAAATTCAAATTGGTTAACCGGTTAACCCATATGGTTAATCGGTTAACACTGCTAATTTTCAGAAAAATGCTTTTTAAAATTAATGTTATACCATTTTTAAGGTTTCAAAAACATGCTTATGTATTATGCACAAAAGATTGATGTTTTTGAACACTTGTATATCAAATTATAAAGGTGGATTTGATATACCAGTAATGCAGCCAAGTCTGGAAGAATCAGTTCCATATGTAGCTTGACTTGAAAGATAGCTTGATGACTTTATCTTGATGACTTTGAACGGCTTGTCTTTTTGCAATCAAGAGATGACTTTGAGTAGCATTGACATCATCAAAACTTGAGACTGAAGCATGCTTCTACAGGTGACTGAAATCAGCCAGACCAGATTTGAAGACCGTGGGTTGTTCAAAGAGAGTGCCATAGTCTGAGGTTTATTCACCGCGTTCGAAGGACTTGATTCAACTTGAATCAAGGGGCAAGAAGAAATAGGCTCTACAATAACAAGTTGTGTTCGATTGTTTGATCTCTATTTGCTTCTTGTATAAACATTGACCAACAGGTTATATCTATCTATATACAGGTCTTAATTCTATTGTTAGAATTGAGGGCAGATGTACCTCGAGCAAGGACGACGGGGGAACTGCCTCAACAAATTGTTGTGTCTTTTTCTTTATGTTTATATTTCTAAATTTCTGAGTTTTTTAGTGCAAATAATTATGTCAATCAAATTCTAATTTGAGTTGTGCTAAACTATTTTTTAAGCTAATTACAATTATTAATTGTAATAGAAAACTTGAGCACTCTACTCTCAAAATAGAATTCACTTGTAGTGCCTTGCACTCCAAGTGTTTGATCAATTGTGTGAAATAAAAACAATTGTGTTGTCTTTTCAAATTGTCTATATTTTAAAGGCATTGGAACTAGTCACACCTTATAGTGAACAAAATCTGATTGAAGTGTGATTAAATTAGTTATTCTCAAATCTCGTTTATCGAGTTCTATAGGATTTATGCATATCCGGTTTTCTAGTAACTGTTCGTTTTAGACGTATATAGTTCCCCGGCCGCTTCTGAATTAAACAATTTTAAAAAACCAATATCTAGTAGCACCCACTCTATTTTAAACAAGCGATCTATTCAACCCCCCGCCCTTCTAGATCTGCGTCATCGTCTAACAAATGTTAGTAGGAAGAGGCCTCTTTCTAAAGGGTTATGGAATTTGCCAAGAATTTCAAGATTCAAGAGACTTTTTGCTAATGTGGATGATGCAAAGAATATTAGATGGCATGCAGATGAAAGAAAATATGATGGGAACATATGCCATGTAGCTGATTCTTTACAATGGAAGAAAATTGGTTCAGTGTTTTAGGATTTCAGCACTAAGCCAAGAAACCTTAGGCTTGGGCTTGCCACCGATGGAATGAACCCCTTTGGTAATATGAGTACTAACCATTCTTCGTGGCCTGTTCTTCTCACGATTTACAACCTATATCCTTAGTTGTGCATGAAGCATAAGTATATGTTGTTAAGTTTGATGATTTCTAGACCTTGACAACCTGAAAACGACATAGATGTTTATCTAAGTCCATTAATTGAAAATATAATACTTTTATGGGAGGAATGTGTTGAAGTTAATGATGCATATTTTGGTGAAAAGTTTAAGATGCATGCAATGTTATTTTGCATAATCAACGACTTTCCTACATATGGTGATTTGGATGGATATAGTGTCAAAAGACATAAAGCGTGTCCTATTTGTAAATTTGATACATGTTATCACCAACTTGAGTTTGGAAAAAAGACGGTTTTCCTTGGGCATCGGAAATTTCTAAAACCCGATCATTTTATTGTAGATTGCAGAAGGCTTTTAATGAAGAGCAGGAGTTTGATATCGCTCATAAAACTTTAATCAAGGATGAAGTTTATCAATGACAGAAACACATTAATTTTGTCCTTGGAAAGAGAGAAAAAGAAAAAGGGCAAGTTGTTGAGAAAAATATATGGAAAAAGAGGTTTGTGTTCTTTGATCTTCCATATCGGTCAAGTCTCAATGTAAGACATTGTCTTGATGTGATGCATGTGGAGAAAAATGTGTGTGATAGTTTGATTGGAACACTTATAGACACTCAAGGAAAGACTAAATATAGTAAGCAATCTCGTCTCGATATGGAGGCGATGGGCATACGAAAACATTTGGCTCCAATAGAAAAAGGGAAAAGAAATTATCTACCTCCGGCTTGTTACACTCTATGTAAAAAGGAAAAGAAAATTTTTTGCGAGTGTTTGCATTGTATCAAAGTTCCCCAAGTTTATTCATCAAACATCAAGAAACTTGTACCAGTGAAAGATCTCAAGTTAATTGGTTTAAAATCTCATAATTTTCATGTCTTGATGCAACAACTTCTACCAGTGGCTATCTGTGGCATCCTACCAAAAATTGTGAGAGTAACTATCACCAGATTGTGTTTGTTCTTCAATGCCATATGTAAAGTTCTTGATTTCAAAAAATTAGATGAATTAGAAGATGAAGCTATCATAATCTTGTGTCAATTGAAGATGTATTTTCCTCCATCATTTTTTGACATTATAGTTCACTTACTTTTTCATCTAGTTAGAGAAATCAGAATTTATGGTCCAATTTATTTAAGGTGAACGTATCCAATAGAGTGATACATGAAGATCTTTAAAGTATATACAAATAATCATCACCGAGTAGAAGCTTCGATTGTTGAAAGGTATGTCACAAAAGAACCTATTGAGTTTTGTGCAAACTATTTGTCAGAAGCAGAGTCTATAAGAATTCCAAAGTCTTGTCATGCTAACACTGAAGGTAAAGGTATTCAAGGTTTAAATGTTAAGTCAATGGCTCGGGATGTAGTTATTCAGACACATTTCTATATATTGAATAATCTTGAAGAAGTTCAACCTTACGTGGCTACTCACAGAAGACTTTTGAAGAAAAAATATCCACGAATGAGTGACATGTTGTTGTTGATCGAACATAATAAGAAATTCCTAGATTTGCTTAATAAAAGGATACCAAAATATCATAGTTCATCCGAGATAATTAAATGGTTGTCGTTCATGCAAATGGGTTCCCAATAATATTAATGGTGTACAAATTGATGACTTAGGATTCACCTGGGTTGACCTTGGCAAGGCAAATTATATGACCGAATAATTCATCATGGCTTCACAAGAAAAACAAGTTTCCTATATGATTGACCCTTCGGACACATCGAGAAAATGGTCAATCGTTCTCTGAGGAAAAGACATTCCTAGTAGTGATGAAAGTTTTGATATTCCTTCTACTCCTTCTTACACAACAAAAGTTCCTACAACTTATGATGAAGTTGATAGAGATGATGTGCATGTCATTCGTATCGATCATAATGAAGGCATATGGAGAAATTAACAAGTAATTAGTATTTTATTATTTATTCATAATTTAATTAATGTAAGTCATTATTTCTAAGTATATTTACTAACAAGTATGATTATTTGAAATTGTATGTGTTTAAAGTCAATACACCAAGAGACAAGACACCAAAAGACAAAGAAAACAAAACACTATAAGATACAATTATGTGATGTTATATAATGTTTGTAGGTTGTTTTGTGCCATTTTTATTTTGATGTAATATATATACAGTGTTTGGTTCTTAGTCCAATGTATGGATTTGATGTAATACAATACAATTCTTTATTATAATACAATTGTTGTTTATGTTCTGATATGGTTCAAAAAAATACAGGTTAAAAATTAGAAAAATTTCAAAATGCAGAAAAATTATTTTAAAAAAGCATATAATTTAACGACAGTTGTAATATATAACTGTTGTTGTATAATGAACGTTGTACAGAATAAATATTACACCAAAAGATGTGCTGCTGAGAATCGAACCTGAGACCTTTAATATATTACAAGGGTTATTTATAGCAATCGTGACCATATATATCACGCTTTCAGGTTTTCTACAATGGTCATAACACCATGATTGTAAGTAGCACATAAGCAACCACCCCCTACATAACAACGGCAGGTCACGCATGATATTATCCCTTTTCTAACCTTTGTTGTATATATTTTTCGTAGTAGTGATAATTAGAATTAATTAAGATTATAGATATTTTAACTTTGATCATTAATATACCTAGAATATAAAACTTTTTAGTTTAGTGCTTACTCATTAATAGTGTGATCCAACTAAAGACACAAAACATTTATATAATTCTATATGGTATTAGAGTATGATTTAGGATCTATCAGGTCATCAATTATTAGATCTCTACTATCGGGTCACCAACCATTTATTTCACACTACAAATATCCAGTCCTGAGCGTAAGAGGTGTGTTAAGAGTCTTACATCAGACAATATATGATCTGAACATGTACTTATAAGTGGGGGCAATCGTCACCCTACAAGTCGATTTTGTAGGGATAAGTTAGGTTCAAACCACACATTCTTAACTACACTCTAAGGTAGACACTTTTGATAGACTTAAAACCATATAATGAAACTTTTGAAGGCTTATATTGTAACACCCTAATTTTCCCCGTGAAATTTAAAACAATATCAGAGTAAAATAAAATAACCAGACAATTAGGATGCTACTTTCAACATCAACTAGCTCATGCAATTGGATATGTAACACATATGAAATTTACAAATAATAATAATAATAAACATATAAGGACTTTATTCTTATTATAGCAGTGGAATCATCAAAGCAACTTATTTAGTTTTATTATTTAAAATATAACCACAACATAATGTAATTATAAGAAATTATCAAACGTGGAAAATAATCATAAAAATATCCACCGACACAAATTAAAACAAACAAGTGTTTCATCCCCCCCCCCCAGTGTTACATATCAGAGCAGACGTCGCCTCAATGAATGCATAAAGAAGAGAACTCTCGTCCACTCACATCCACGCCTCTACTGCGGATTATCTGCAAGATACCCATGTAAAGGCAACATTCAAACAGAAGGGGTGAGAAATCACAATCATATAAGGAAATGCATAATAATATGTAGGCACACCATCAACATATGCATAAACACCCATCCAAAAACTCATAATCCACATAATTCAGAAATAATGATACAACACATATGCAATGCAATGAGACTCAACACCATGACTCAATGCATGTAGTACCAAATGTAAACTCTCAAGTTCACTCGCTCCCGATCCCCAGCATAAGATCATAGTCCACCAAAAATTGTTATCATCACCATAGGTAACGCTTGAGTGATTCCCACCTGAAACTAGCTACTCGCACCTAATCCCCATCATAGGATTGAGGCTCACCAAAACAGACCATTGTCTAAACACCATTAGTGCATGATTTATAAAAGACATGTACAACAACAACGACGTGTACAATTTTTCTGGACTGGACTGGCACATGCTCCGCAGATGGGCAAGGCCCAATCTAGTTTAGCTTAGGGCTAGGCCCAATAAAGAGATTAAAACAGTATAATTGTTAGGCACAATATAGTCATTGGAGTATATAGCCATTGGGGACATCCCCCTCACGCGCTTGACAGTTCACGTGACCAAATGCCCCTTCGGAAGTCTCAGGGACAGTTGGACCAGGTCAAAGATCATGTGCTAGATCTTCCACCTGGTAGTCCCCCATTGGCCAACCAGATATTTCAGTCACATGGGAGACCTTAGCCCCGCACTGGGGGGGAAACCCATAAATACCTATCTCTTGAGAGGGTCGGGTATTCTAATCATTCTTACTCATACCTAAACATTTGTACTTGATTTCTCTCTAGCCCAAACACTTACTTTGGCATTGGAGTACCTTGCAGGTACACACCCTTCCTCTTCTACAACCACCGTTGCTGCCCTACATCAAAGACCAAGACAATCCATTCTGATCACACCAAATCAATGGCATTGTCTGTGGGAACACCAGCTCCCCCGTCCTTTTGAACCAAGATTTCTCAATCTTCCCGAACAAAAGACAAAATTTATCTCTCTGAACCTTCATCGTCATGGCCTCTCACCATGTTGACATCCATCAAGATTCCGTCGTCGCCACTCTGGGTTGCGGCAAAACCCCCATTCCTAAAGCTTCCACCGGAGAAACTGATCACAGGGATAGAAAACCAGCATCTCCTAACAACGTGAATCCTTGTGGCCAAAGTTCCGACCATGTATACGAGCCTATCGTCGTCCCATAAGATGTTGACCCTTGCACCGCGGTCCTTATCGCCGCTCTCAATAAATATAACTATCTTCTTTTCCAACAAGGGAAAAAATCCACATGCTGGAGAATACCATCGGAGAGCGACCTCCCCCGTGGGGATCCCTCAGCCCATCTCGCTGGTCACATTCCCCTCTTCAGAAGCGTCACTGAGACAAATCTAGAAGCATCTCCCCAGTCAAAAAACGATCCAAACTGGAGAAGCATGGATATGAGATCACCCGAAAATGTGATTGTACCCCTCCCCATAGGTCTAAGCACTCCCCAGCACCCAAAAGGACCATGCCTTTTGGAAAGCCATGCGAAGAGCACCGAAGCCAAAGTGAACGTTCCCCTTGATGCAGCAGGAGCCACAGACACATTTATTCGTTTGAAAGGTCACTTAGCACGAGCAATGAAGACAATGCCCATGGTCCCCTGTCACAGGAAATCATGGACACTCGCATTCCTCGCGGACTGGAGAAACCTCCCCATCTGGCTCTCTATGATAGTACTATCGATCCTGGTGACCACATAGAAAACATTAAGGTCATGCTGCACTACCACAATGTCACTAGGGAAATCAATAATAAGAAAAGGAGGTCGCATATAAAGCCAGGGATTCAAGGGATCAAGAAAGTTACAGAGCATCGAAGAAAGACGAAGCAGAAACTTCCAGGTGGGATAGAGATAGGCAACGAGACGACCGTCCTCATGATCACAAAGGGTTTGTAGGTCGATTCACCGAATATACCTTGATAATCGTTCCCTGCAAGCGTATCATGTCTAAATGTATCAACACCAAATTCAAGCAAGGAGGCATACGATTCCCCAAACCAACAACTTCGAAGATCAAGACCAACCGAATTAAATATTGTCGCTTCCATCGCAACCATGGCCATATAACAGAAGACTGCGTCCACCTGAAAGACGCCATTGAAATCCTCATCAAAGAGGTCCACCTAAATCAATATACGAAGATAGGAGAAGCCCCCCGAGGAGATGTATCGGAGTCTAAGAAAGAAAATACAAGAGCCTCATCTTCTAGCCCTCCCTCGCTGGTCGTCATGTCTGTCTCGTGACCAGATGACTTTTTCATCCCCAGCGGTCTCGAGGAGCCTGCATATTTTTCTACGCATAGCCCCTAAGAGGCCTTCCTCGGCACAATAGTTATCTCCTGCGGTAGATACAACAAACTCACAGTAGGATCAATAAAGAGAAAATTCGATCAACTGATCAATTGTAGTCCAGATCGTCTGTCAACACTCGAAAAATTTCGAGGACGATCCCAGCAAATCACTTTCTACCGTAAAGAGCTCCCCGGAGGCTCCCCTAACTCTCACATCCCTCTTCTTATCAAATTCAGGTTAACCAACACTGACGTCCGCCGAGTCCTTGTCGATCAGGGTAGCTCGGTGGACATCATATACACTAGCCTATTCCGCGCCCTCAAACTCGACCAGAAAAACCTAGTCCCTTATGTAGGTTCATATTTGCAAGGATTCAACTAGGCCACTGCTAGACCCTGGGGATACGTGGAGCTCCAAGTTACTTTTGGGGAGGAAGATGCTGCCAAAGCAATTAAGACTCAGTTCTTAGTCATAGACTGCCCTTCACTATACCAATGCATCTTGGGAAGGTCGACACTTACCGAACTAATTATTATGCAATCTATAGTTCATCTTAAGGTGAAGTGTTATACTGAAAAGGGGCATGTCGCCACTCTGCACGGGGACATCGAGGCTGCAAGATGATGCTTCGAGACGGCTACCAAAGGGCAGAGTTCAATCAGTGCAGCACCGCAGGTCATCAAACGGGCAAGAGACGAAGATCTTCCTAGCACTCAGGTTCATACCATTGACCTTGAAAGTCATATCCCAGAGGAAGGCAAAGAAGATACTCTAGTTCCAACGGATAGCTCACCCTCCTCGACGGTTATGCGCCCAACACCAGATAGGGAATTCGAGGTGATCACATTCGGGGACAACCCCATCCGAGGAGTCAAGATTGGTGCAGGACTGCCGGATGAAGTGAAAGAATAGTTGAAGAATTTATTGAAGAACAACGCTGACTTGTTTCCTAGAGCACCGCGAACATGCCCTGTCTCAGCCCATAAATCGCTTGTCATCAGCTCACCATCGACCCATCTGTTCGGCCGGTAGCACAGCGCAAGCAATCCGACGAGAAGACTAGAGCAGCGAATAAACTTGTAAAAGACCTCTTAGAGGTCAAATATCTCGGAAGCCAGGTATACAATCTGGCTGTCCAACATTGTATTAGTCAAAAACACATAATGGAAAATGGAGAATGTGCGTTGCTTACACCGGTCTCAACCGGGCTTGCTCGAAAGACGCTTATCCTCTGTCTGGCACTGAGAAGTTAGTAGATAACTCCGCCAATTTCAAACTTTTGTACTTCATGGATGCCTACTCGGGATATAACTAGATCCCCATGGCGGAGAAGGACAAGAAATACACAACTTTCATGACCTCGTTGGGCAACTATTACTAAAACGTAATGCCCTTCGGTCTGAAAAACGATGGGGCCACGTACCAGCGGATGATGAACAAAGTCTTCCGGTCATAAATTAGAGACATGCTCGAAGTATATATGGACGACATGATCATGAAGTCCCAAGAGGAATCTGATCATACATTCCACTTGCAAAAGGTCTTCGACCAAGCTAGTGAGTGTAAAATGCGGTTCAACCTAGAAAAACGCACCTTTGGCATACATGTAGGAAAGTTCCTCGGATTCTACCTCACTGAGAGGCGGATTGAGGCCAACCCTGACAAGTAGGAAAGACGGTAACAAGTCATCATACAAGAAACGCTCACCCGACCTAGCATCATGAAACCAACAGGACTGCTCGACGTTAACGCCATCGGCGATAGCAATTGCTGGATGACTCCGGTGCATGACTATCTCGCCATGGGAAAGTTTCCCGAAGATAGTAAAGAGGCCAACATAATTAAGTGGGGGCCTGCTCCTACGTCCTAGTCGAAGGCATACTCTACCGGCGAGGATTTTCCATTCTCCTCCTAAAATGTGTTGAGGAAGACAAAGTTCTGGACATTCTCCAAGAAATTCACAATGGGATCAACACTCAGCACTTAGGAGGAAGATCCTTGGCACGAAAAGCCCTTCGAGTAGGATACTATTGGCCAACCATGTAGGACAACACAAAGGAGCACATTAAAAAGTGCGACAAATGCCAACGCCACAGAGACATGTACTTAGCACCCCCAATGAACTAAAGACCATGTCTTCCCCGTGTCATTTCGCCTGGTGGGGAATGGACATACTTGGCCCTTTCACCATAGGATCTTACCAGAACAAGTTTCTGATCGTGGCCATCGACTACTTCACAAAGTGGATCGAAGCTGAGGCCCTCACCAAAATCACGGCATTTAACATGCTTTGATTTTAAAAAAGAAACGTCCTCGCACGATTTGGTGTACCACAGGCTCTCGTGACCGACAATGACACACAGTTCACGGACAGGAAATTTCAAGATTTCATTGCCAAAATAGGTACCAAGTAACACTTCATGTTTGTTGAACACCCCCAGACCAACGGACAGACAGAAGCCGCGAACAGGGTGATCCCCTGTGGACTAAAACGAAGATTAGGCGAGGCCAAAAAAAAGGTGGGTCGAAGAGCTACACAGTGTTCTTTGGGCATACTGAACAACTCCACACTCCACCACCAGAGAAACTCCTTCCTGACTACCGTACGAAACCGAGGCAGTAATCCCAGTAGAAATCAAAGAACCTTCAAGGTGGATAGAGGCCCCCCTCGATAAGGAAATGAACGACGAAGCATTAATAGAAGAACTCGACCTGGTCAAAGAGATTCAATCAGAGGAAGCTCTCTGCGAAGCTTCGTTGAAACAAAAAATAATGTTGCACCACGACTCCAAGGTCATAAAGCATGACCTCCAAGTGGGCACCCTTGTCCTGCGCCGAAATCAAAAAAAATTGTGTGAGGGCAAAATGGCCACAAATTGGGAAGGCCCTTACCGAGTGAGATCGAAAATAGGTATCGGAGCCTATCACCTCGAACACCTGAACGCAGAACCATTTGCTCGACCCTGGAATGCTGAAAAGATCAAACAATATTACAGCAAGCGCTCGTGCAATTAGAACCAACTGCCGACGACTCCACTCCCCAACAAAGGGGGATCGTACAGCCAAAAGAGTATGCCCTGGTGCAAGCACAATCCTAAAACATAACGAAGGAAGGTTTTCACTCATGGAAAGAGAAAATTTTGTGCCTGACGGGGATAACTCAATCGAGTTCCTCCGTCACTGTACCAGGGTGGCAGGACACCCAGCTCGCGATGGGAAAGTCCAAGCCCTGTATGATCAGGACCTCAATCGAGATCCTAGTCCCACAACCGGCAAGATTACTCCGCCACCTCGACAAGTTCCCTAAACTATCGAGCAACACAACTAGTCGAGCAAATTCCAATTTAATAAACAAATCCGTAAGAAAAACTAATAAAAGGCATACAATGTAAAATAAACATCCATATATATGCCCGACTACATGGCCGAAAAAGTGTTTAGATATTACATAAATGTCTGGCAAAGCCCGACAATCAAAATTACAAAAATTGGAACGCAAGCCAAAATACAATAAGTTACAAACAACAATCACTCATCATCATTAGGAATCTCTGGAGGGACCACCTTCTTGTCGACCACCTGGTGCAAAACGCCTAATCCTTCGGTAACCACCTAGACGTTGAGATTCAAGGCCTTCATCTGCTCCACAGCAGCAGAGAATCCAAACTCAGAAGCCCCAAGGGTATCTTGCTCGAGGACACAAATCTTGCCAATCATCTCTCGTCAGGTATTTAGAGTTTTTTCCTTCGCAGTCTCATCTGGCCCCGCCGCTAAGGAGCCTTCCAATTCAGTGACCCTAGTCTTCGAGCTAGCATTTTCCTCCTTAATCTTCTTTATTTCATCGGCCATCTTGTTCATGTCCTTGAGGAGCGTGACCTTGGTCTCTTAGTTTCCTTGAAGAGTCGAAAGCTGGTTGAACAGGTCAGTCATCTCCAACTCAAGTTCAACCTTTATGGCCTCTGCCTTTTTGAACTCTTTGAGCGGAACCGTCTCCGCATCACCCAGGGCCAAAGTTGTTTCCAACACCCTTATCATTGCACTAGCATCACGGAAGAGGAGCACCCTCATCACCTTCGGATCAATAGCCAAGATGGTCAATGCCTCCATATCGGGGACCACCACAGATCCTTCCCCGTCAAAAATTTTATCCTACAAATAGCAAGGGGCAAGGTGAATTTTCCCTCGACAAAACTGCTTGAGCCTTCAGTCAAAGACGAATCCAGGTCATACTGTCTCCTCTTCTTCTGAGGATCCGGGGTAGGAGGATTGGAGGTGCTGCCGGAGAAGGCGAAGGACCAACAAACTTTTCTAGAGTCGCTTGTTTTCTGGCCGCATCCGCCCTCGAGGTCGAAACCTTTTTGACATTCTTGGTTGCGGCATAATTGACCAAGCGCTCGCGTAAGTTCGACATCTTTCCAGCAAAGAAGAAACAAGAGTCAATACGACATTAAAACACTAAGAAACACAAGTCGAGCACATCATCTATACCTAGAAGCTCGAAGGCTTTGGCCTCAATTTTGCAGGAGGGCTTTGGTATTGATGTAACGGGCCATCCGAGATGGCTCCCCATCCTCATTATAGAGCAAGTTCCCATCCTTGTCCACCAAAGCAGCAGGGATGAAACTCTCCATGAACGCTATCAACGCTCGAAGAAATTTCTTATCCTCGGAGCACAGTTGATCGTGCTTCACAAGGATTTGGTCTGTTTTATACCAAAAATGGGCGTACACCCACTCCAAGGGAAATTTTGACACAAGATGCACCACGTCCCGACCATCCTCCTTTATCATCTCCATAATAACCAAGGAACTCTTGGCTGCCTTTGAAAGGGGCTTTACGACCAGAAATCTAAACTTAAAATTTTGGACAGACTCCGAATAGGGCCAAAACAGCCTGTTCTGCTGCTTGAAAGACACCCAACTATGCTTTGATTCATAAGTGCTTCTCTGCAGTTGTTAACTCAGGGGTGCATCTTCGACCCTCTCTTCGAGGGGATCAAAGTTACTGGCCTCCTCCTCGGTAAATGTTGACTTCATCACGAGAGGCTTCTGGACGATCTAACTAAAGTCCCCCTCTATGACCCGCACATTGGCATACTCAGTGGGAGGCGCATCTTCGTTAATAGTTACCTCAATGTCAGGGATGGTTCCCTCGTTTCAATCAGCCATTTCACCTGAAAAGCAGAGGAAGCACAAGTGAATTCGATGAAGATCAAATCCACCCTTCCACCACAAATCAAGTGAAAGGGCGAGGATCAAGTGCAAGGATGTCTCCTAGACTCAAGCCCTTATCAACAGACAGGGGTATCGACAAAAACCTCCCTGCAAATGGGGACACATCCCCAGAACGTGTAAATACCTTAAACGGGGATAAGCCCCGCAGCTACTATGATGTGTCAGGAACCTAAAGGCAAAACCCTTGGCGTCGAGGACACCCATTCCCGATAAAAAACATGGAACGTTCTCACACAACAACCTAGGAAGATTTACATACATACGACATCCTAGATTTATGTTCTTCAAGGCCTTCATAAATTTCCTAGAAAATTCATGTGCTCATCTGAAAACACATGAACTTTAACCGGAAAATTCATGCACCGCCGATGAACTCAAGACAAATTTCCAGAAATTCATGCATTTTCAAAAGAAGGTTGAAGAACTCACTTGGATCCAGAGTTTGAAGATGAAGATCTTGAGGAAGGCAAGATCAACGGGCGACGGCGAAAGGATCTCCAGCGACGGACGTTTGTTATAGAGAAAAAGATAAGGAGGAGAGAAATTTTCGTGAAGTAAAAATGAATCCTTTTTCCCCCTTTTTATAGGCTCTCTTGTTCACATGGGGAAACGCAAAGGGCAAAATGCCATCATTACCTAGCCTCCTAGTCTCCTAGGCCTTAACAAAATTTATTGTGCCTTGACACGTGGTAAGAGAAGCTGTCAGTTGGTATTCTCAAAACTGATCCCTCACATGCTTGTGAAAAGACAAGTCCCTTTAGCTTCTCTCGGGCACGGTCTCCTCGAAAACGTCACCAGATCAGCATCCGAGCAGGAGTCTCGTCAATATTTTCTTCATCTTAAGAATAATCCTGGTCGACGTAAAACACATCTTTCATATTCGACCACGTCTTTGCAGCTCGATGGAGGCCACGCACCAGTAATAGTCGGCCTTACTGATCATATGCTACACACATGTGCATCCCCGGAGTTATTCACTCAAATAATGGAGACCTCAAAGACCTCCCTGCGATACGATTCTTGCCACTTGGTCGAACAGCTAGGTTCACTCAAGTCATTACTCCTCACCTCGAAGCAACGACTTGGGGGGCTCCTGTTCTGGACTGGACTGGTACATACCCCACAGATGGGCAATGCCCAATCCAATTTAGCTTAGGGTCAGGCCCAATAAGGATATTAGAACAGTATAGCTGTTGGGCACAATATAGTCGTTGGGGCATCCCCCTTACGCGCTTGATAGTTCACGCGACCAACTGCCCCACTGAAAGTCTCGGGGATAGTTGGATCAGGTCAAAGATCACGCGCTAGATCTTTCACCTGGCAGTCCCCCATTGGTCGAACAAATATTTCGGTCACATGGGAGACCTTGGCCCCGTGCTGGGGGGAAACTCATAAATACCCACTCTCTTGAGAGGGCCAGGTATTCTAATCATTCTTACTCATATCTAAACACTCGTACTTGCTTTCTCTCTAGCCGAAACACTTATTTTGGCATTGGATTACCTTGCAGGTACACACCCCTCCTTTCCTACAACCACAGTTGTTACCCTACATCGAAGGCTAAGACGGTCCATTCTTATCACACCAGGTCAACAATTATTTCACTTTAATCATTATACCACACCAAAGTTGGCCACCAAACACCAATTGTATACTACAAGCATTCAACAATAGCATTATAGTAGTATAGAAAGTAATAACACCCCATTCGCACACAATGTCACACCGCAACATACACATTGCATACTATCTGTCACCATTACGCACCATTTAAAATCATTTCCAGGTACTGAAACTATTCTTTTATATAAAGTTCATTGCGTCGACTTCCTAACGCTTCGAACGACGCCTGAAATAGACATCCAAAACTCAAATTATGAATTTTTAAAGTTCGACACAAGAGGTGAACCGGTTACCCTAAAATAGGTAACCAGTTACCACTTGATCAAAAATAGTGGCTAACCCATCTCAGTGTAACCAGTTACACCCTTTCAAAATTGCCCAGTTTATGCCCTTTTTGGACAGTGTAACCAGTTACACCCTACAAAAAATTCTTTGAAAATTTGTCTCAGGTGTAATCAGTTACACCAAAAATGGTAACCGATTACCACTATGACAAAAGCAGTTTCCTGCTACTTTTTGATACGAAAATCAGTTTTAAACCCTACCCAAAACCCCAATTTTCACAAAATAACACATACTCATGTTTCACATCCTGATTCCTAACAACATACAATCACACAGTATTTCATTCATCACCCAATCCATCCAAATATACATTCTAATGGCATTATCACACATAACACAAGAATTCATGCATAAGAAGAAAATTCAATCAAGAGAACAATTTCACCCACCCACATACTATCATACAGTGCCTTTATTATACAAAAGGAAATCTCACCCTTACCTTAAAATTCCTAGCAATGCTCTCTTCAACCTCTAGCAATGGTGTTCTTCCTACTGCTTCTCCTTCCTTGCCCTAGCTTCTCTCTCTGCTATCTTCTCACAACTTTACATTGAATGTAAAGCTAAACCACCTTCTTCCAATTTTTCCCTTTTCTAATAAAATTATTCTCAAAAATATGATTTCCCTTATTTACCCCAATTTACCCTCATATAATTACCTCTTTGACCATAGAATCTCTACCCATACTTTTTATTTTATTTTCACTAATTAATATAATAAAATAAATAAAACATTATTTTGTATTGTCAACACGATTCTAAATTATTCTACTCAATTATATCATCTCTCCATACCCCTAACTCAAGGACACATACCCGACCAACACCTTAAATTCTAATTTCTAAGGTTTCTGGCCTACGCCCAAGGGTCCCTGATGCGTATTATCTGTAAGTATACAGAGTACGTCAGAGTAATATAAAATATTATCGATCCCACAAAGACATATGTCAATCTATCGATTACTATTGTTATAGTATTTATCTAAAGCTAATGAAAACAGAGAGTAAAACAAAAAAAATAATAATTAAGGAATGAATTCAAATTCAGAATAAAGGCATACTGGAATGTAATTCTCATCGATCAAATAGTACTCATATTGCCTAAGTAGTAATACTTATGGGGAAATAGTTTCTTCTTTGAAAAAGAGTTAATTAAAAAGGTATTGTCACGTTAGCGTAATCGGAACTAGACCTGACCTTTAATTTATACCAGCCGCTCACATTGCACCGGTCGTATCTTGAGTTAAAGTGAAAAAGTCCTTTTTATATAACTACCTCTAAGACTCAGTTAAAAAGTGTTTTTGATTGGAAACTTTAATATCAACGGTTTCCGGTATATGCTCGGCCAACCGGATCCTAAATCTATAAACGCATCCAAAAATAGTTTTAAAATCACTTTCTAATAATACCAAACTTTTCTAATTAATTAATAAAGCGCTTTCACTTATTTTTACCAATTAAAAACTAATCAACTCTTATCTAATGTGTTGTACGACTTTCGATCTTACCCAACATAGACACGGTTATTACGTAAACAGAAACACGGCCCCGTTCACGTAAATGCCGATCAATTTAAGTTCAGAAAAGTTGCATTAAAATCTAAAACATCCTCTAAAGTGTTTCTAAAAATACAATACATGGAGTATCGTCAAAACAACGGTCCTCACATCCCAGCACAACAGATTTAGCTAGACATGGCGGTGATAAACATAATAAATTATTTGTTTGTAGAATAAATTATTTAGGGAATGAAACGTGTGTGATTGGTTTTCAAATGAACGAAAGTGTCACTCTTAGGTTCAGCTTAGAAAATGAATCCTTTGAAATAAAGCAATATGTAAATGTGCGAAAATTAAACGCGTGATCGATTTCCAAAAGTAAGACAAAAGTGTCACGCTTAAGTTCACTCTTAGAAAACAAATCTTTGAAAAACAAAGTGGTATGTAAATCGTGTGGGAAAAAAAATACATGATTGATTTCCAAAAGTAAGAACAAAGGTGTCACGCTTAAGTTCGCTCTTAGAAAAAAATCTTTGAAATAAAAGCGATAAATAAGTCGTGCGGAAGTTAAACAAATTAAAGCAAGGCGGAAAGTAAATAATAAAAGTGTGAGTAAAATAAAACCAGCTCCAAATCAGATACTTGAATCTGGTGCAATGCTGAAAGTAAATCTGATTTGAAAGTAAAATGACGGCAAGCTTAAAATTTATATGCTACGATACTCCAACCTCAGTTACAACAATGGTGCGATAACCCCTCGATGTCACGGTTTATCGCTTTAACAACTGAATATATGCCTATACTGATAACTAAGATTAGATGATTAAAACTAAAGATCTAGGTCCTATTTATAGTGTAACAATGTCTTGGAAATCACGTAGCCTCTTCAGAAATCGTGTGGAGAAAATATCTCTGGTCATGGCATCACGCTCCAAGCATCCTTGACCAGACCACCTAATGCGAAAATGGCGCCCGCCATCTAGACATGGTGTCCTCCATGTGTACAAATGATGGTGGGTATGGTCAAGTGATGGTTAGAACATGGGAGAAACCCTACACGTCATGACTACCCCCATGCCCAACGCCATGTGGAACACTGTGTGTGTAATTTTCACCCAAAACTCCGTTTCTGCTCTTTTCTCTCCATTTCTTCATGCAAGGCTCTTATTAGGCAATGTACCTGAAAAAAAGACAAAATACAAGCATAAAGCAAGAAAATAATAATTAAATAATAATAATAAATATGTGCAATTCGAGCCAAATATGCAGTGTGTTTCAGTGTTATCAAATTCTCCCACACATGAACCTTTGCTTGTCCTCAAGTAAACTCTTATGAGCACAAAAGAAAAACAACAACACACAAGTATTCAATTCGGGCTAAAGACTTTTAGTTTGATCAAGGTTGCGTCGATAGGTACTAACTAGTGAACCAAGGATATCGTAGTGACACTTTCCTCGAGTCGCGGTCATAAGTTTCTTTCCTATACAAACTAATCTGCATCATGTTATTATACCTAGGCCCAACTCACTCATCCCTCTTTTATCCTTTTTCATTCAGACGCAATCACATTAAGCCCGTTATCTTGTACTCGCATGGTGAACAAACCTGTTGGTGATCCTGATCCAATATTGTGTCAAATTCAATTATTTTTTCTTTAAAATAGACACATAAGCATTTTTTTTGAAGTTTCACTACCGTTGGACTAAGTAACCTGGTGAGGGTAACCCAACTTAGAAGGCGGATCCTTTTTCCAAAATCCTTTCTTCTTTTTTTGTTTTTTTTTCACTGGATCATTCACCTATTTGCATCGGTCCGCCCACTTAGCGGTATCTAAGATGGCGTTGACTGCTAAAATAAACTACTTAAGGATTAGTTCAAGGGTGAGGTTTTAAGGCCACAACATAATAAGTATCTGGATCGATTCTTATAATTAAGAAACTTACAATGTCAATACAATGTCGGTTTTCAAAAGTCTTCCCAAGTCTCTGTAAAACATCCTAAACTTGTCTAACAGCCCAAATTTTCAAAATAAAAGTTGTTTTCTTATTCAAAAATTTTGGTATGGCTCAAGAAATGGGTGAAAATAGACAAACTACACATACGAATCGTCAAGCACATGTAATTACTAAAAACAAACTAAAAACAAGCTAAAACATGGAACTAAACTAGAAAGTAATGAAATGAAAAACATAAAGGAAAAAAAACAGTAAAAACAGTAAATATCTCCTCCCACACTAAACCGAACATTGTCCCTACTGTTTCGATAAAAGGTGAAGAAGAGATAGGTGGAACCTGGATATGACTACTGCTGGCAACTGGTACCCTCTCCTCCCTGCTCTAGATGTCGAGGACGACGAATTCTATTGTGATGTCGTGTACTCTGTGAAAGCTCAAGCCGCTCAATCCTCACTTCTAGTGCTTCATAGCCTGTCGGAGCTCACGAAGGTTTCCTATTATGGAACCTTGAGTGGCTTCTACCAGCCTATAATAGTTATTGAAACTAGCTTGCTAGCATTGCTTAGGGAGGTGGCGACAAGCTGAGACTCCATCATAGTGCGCATGGATCTCTCAGTTTATCGTTGTGACTCACGCATGAAGTTCATTATGTACTGTTGCTGCTCATACATGGCATAGAACAAGCCATCATGTTCGTCTTCGCGAGCTTGCTGCTACCTTCACATCTCCTTTGTAATATAGAATCCAGAAGGTGCACTTATAGAAGGGTTAGTAAACGGTGGAGTGTGTACAAGTGATGCCTGAGTATGTACAATTGTTGCTGCTCATACATGGCATAGAACAAGCCATCATGTTCGTCCACTCATATTCGTCGTCAGTCTCTTTACCTTCGTCCTCCAGGATGTTGGATGGTAACGAACCGAGAATAGGATCAGCCTATAGATCATAAATCTAGTTCCTTTAGTGTCACACATCGGTACAACGGGAAAAAGGTAAAGCTACGCTTAGTTTTTCTACATTTTGAACCATGAGGGTGTATCTTCCCTCCTTCCTCACCTTGCACAATCGCATATCTCTCAAAAAAATTTAAGCTTATGGTATAAGGTGGGAGTGGTTCTAAAATGGCTATCTCGGTGTCAAGTTGGAGGGCATGTGCAATGGAGGTAATCAATCCCCCAAATGACATGGTTCCTCACTTTTTCACAACAGTACACATATGTGCCAACACAAAAGGCACGGGATTCAATCTCCTGCAATAGAGAGCAGCCTGTAGAAAAATAAATTCTTTAGAATTTAATTTGTTAGAGCTTTCTCTAGAAAAGATGGTATCAGCCAGCAAATGACGGAAAATACATATGGTCGGGTTATGTATGTCAGAGGCTAAGTTTCTCTCGAAGGAACTAATGGCATGACTTGGCAGGTCTCTCCACAGTTGGAAAGCCTCAATTTGTCATTCAGTGTCTAAAGGCGCCTCACAAATGGCACCCTCCCCAAATGGGAATCCTAAAAGACCTACCAGTTCATCAGTGGTGAATTCATATTCCATATTAAACATTCTAAGTTTCACCATACCGACGGTGCTTGCAGTGTTAGCTCTAACAGTATAACTCAATGAACTCAAAAATTTTCGAGTCAGCCTCTCATAGGTCGGTTCTCTCGTCGCGAAAATTGTACGTGTCTACAAGTCTTCAAACGTTTTCCTCTACCTATCCCCATCCCTTCCCTCATGAAAAACTATTGGTCCTTGCTCCATTGCTGCCATTGTTGGTGGTTGTTTTGAAGAAAATGAGGGTTTTAATGAATTTTGTGATTTGGGGATTTTTGGTGGAAAATGGATGAAAGGTTGGATTTTTATAGATGGAAAGTGAGTGGGGTAGTGGGAAATGGTAGTTGAATGAGGGGTTAATGAGGTTTAGTGGGTTTTTAATGGGGTCAATAATGGAGAAAATGGGAGTTTTTGGAGGTTGAAGATGAAAATGATAGAGAAAATGGGGGTTTTCTCAATTTTGTCCTGTAAAGGCTCAAGATGTCTTGGCGTCCGCCATGAGGGAGATGGCGCTCGCCATCCTTGTCTTCTGGGCCCAGCATGGGAATTAGGCTTTGGCTGGGTTTGGATCCTTATTTGGGGGTGTGTGTAGCGTCTTATGGATATTGATTTCACTTTTTCCAAAGAAGGTCTGAGCTAGAATCATCTGGAAGTATCTAAAGGTTGGGTTATGGATTTTGTTTAACAGTTGGGTGGAAGGATCAGGGCCTCCTCCATCGGTGATTTGACTCCAGAACTTATCTTGCTCATCCTGCATAACATTTACTTCTGATATATCATGTATAGCATCTAGGCCATACTGAAATCCTAACAAGTTAGCAAACTCTTTGTGGTTGAGAATGTATTATTTTCCAAATAATCTGAAGTTAATATGCCCTCTTTTGAATCCTCTACCAGCGTAGGGTTCGTAAATGAGAGAGCTGAGGAATTCTAAGGTTAAGTTCCTGAACGTGACATTAATTGCATTAGAGTATTCTTCCTATTGGAGTTTATGGTTGAGGTATCTCACACTGGCTTCAAGACCTAAGGTTTCAAGGAAGTTGGAATCAATGTATCTGGTTGTGAGCATGGGTCACTCAGAAAGGATCACAAATTGTTTCCTCTGCTTATCATTCCTGAACACAACGTGCATATCATCCTGGCTCAGCATCCTGAAAAATAATGTTAGTGGAGAATGCTATCGGGGTGATGGGATCTAAGACCTGAAACATAAACATCACACAATTTAGTCCTGTTAAGTAGATAATAAATGTAAATAATTCACCTTTGACAACAAGAAAAAATAAACAAGGAAATAAAATGGTCGTGGGTTGCCTCACACGCGGCGCTTGTTTAACGTCGGTAGCTCGACGATTATGGAACTTACTTAGTAGATGTGGCAATGGATGGTTTAATCAGAGTATGACCCGAGTAATAGGTAGGGATGTCTCCTCCATAATAGTGTTTCAATCTTTGTTCGTTTACTATAAAAGGACTACATGAATGATCTCGGATTTCTACTGCCCCAGCCTTCAGGACTTTGGTGACCTCAAAAGGGCCAATCCATCTTGAGCGTAACTTATCAGGAAGCAGACACAACCTAGAATTAAAGAGAAGTACAGGGTCGTCTATCTTGAATTCTTTCTTAACAATCCTTTTGTCATGCAATGATTTAGTTCTTTCTTTATAAATAATGGCATTTTCATAAGCATTGCAATGTAGCTCTTCTAATTTATAGATGTCGAGAATGCGTTTGTCTCCAGCTACTAAGTAGTCCATATTAAGGGCCTTGATGGCCCAATAGGCTTTATGTTCCAGCTTAAAGGGTAAGTGGCAAGATTTTCCGTAAACTAACTGGTATGGGGTCGTTCCTATAGGAGTTTTGAAAGCGGTCATGTAAGCCCACAATGCTTCTTGTAGTCTCGAGGACCAATCTTTTCTAGATATTGAAACAGTCTTTTCTAAGGTTTTCTTAATCTCCTTATTTGACACTTTTACTTGTCCACTAGTTTGTGGATGGTAGGGTGTTGCTACTATGTGTTTAACTCCATATTTATTTAAAAATGTATCAAATATTCTTGGTATGAAGTGCGGTCAGTCATCGCTTATAACGAGGCGAGGTACTCCAAATCTAGGAAATATGTAGTTTTTGAATATTTTTATGACTACTCGAGTACTGTTGGTAGGTGAAGCCACAACTTCGATCCATTTAGACACGTAGTCAACAACTACTAAAATATACTTGTTCCCCATCGATGATGGAAAAGGTCCCATAAAATCTATTCCCCAAACATTGAAGAGTTCTACTTCTTGGGTATTTTATAAGGGCATTTCATCACGTCTTGAGACATTCCTAGTGCGTTGACACCAGTCACATCTAACAATGTAAGCATGGACGTCGTGCCATAACGTTAGCCAGAAAAGGCCTGCTTGAAGAATTTTGGTGCAAGTATTAGATGTGCCTGCATGTCCACAATAAGGTGCAGAGTGACAGGGTTTGATTATGTTTTCCACTTCCTCTTCTGGGACACAAAGACAAAATATGACGTATGTATCTCTCTTAAACAGGAGTGGTTCGTCCCAATAAAAGTGTTGCACATCGTGAAAGAACTTCTTCCTCTGTTGGTAGTTAAGATCAGGGGGTATGATATCGGCAGCTAGGTAGTTTACAAAATCGGCGTACCAAGGTACATTTGTAATTGCTAGGGAATTTTCAATGTTTAATTCTAAGTAGAGGTCGGGGCCATCACTATGATTGGTTCTAACTACTTCTATGAGTCTATCATAAATAAAGTCATTGTTTATCGGGATGTGGTCTGGTTTTAAGTATTCTAGCCTTGAAAGGTGATTTGCAATCACGTTCTTGGTGTCTTTCTTATCACAGATCTTCAAATCGAATTCTTGTAGCAAAAGGATCTAACGAAGCAATCTAGGCTTAGAGTCCTTTTTGCTTAATAGATATCTGATAGCAGTGTAATTTGTGTAAACAATAATCTTTGCTCCGACTAGATAATATTGAAACTTGTCAATAGCGAAAACTACGGTGAGGAGTTCTTTTTCGATTGTGGCATAATTAAGTTGGGATGCGTCTAGTGTTCTACTAGCGTAATAAATTACATGAAGTTTCTTATCTTTATGTTGCCCTAAAACAGCACCAACTGCGTAATCGCTTGCATCGCACATAATTTCAAAAGGTTGATTCCAATCGGGAGGTTGTATAATAGGTGCAAAGATTAGTGCTTGTTTAAGGTGTTTGAAAGCTTCAAGACATTTATCATTGAAATTGAACTCAACTTCTTTCATAAGAAGGTTGGTTAAGGGTTTGGTTATTTTGGAGAAGTCCTTAATGAAACGTCGGTAAAAACCGGCGTGTCCAAGGAAACTTCGAATCTCTTTAATTGTTTTCGGTGGTTGGAGGTTTTCTATAACTTCTTTTTTGGCTTTGTCAACCTCAATGCCTCTTACGAAAACTATGTGTCCTAATACTATTCCTTCAATAACCATAAAATGGCATTTCTCCCAGTTTAGAACAAGATTGACTTCTATGCATCTTTCTAGGATTCTCTCAAGGTTGGTTAGGAAGTTTCTAAAACTGGATCCATATACCGAGAAATCATCCATGAAAACTTCCATGATCTCGTCGAGGAAATCTGAAAAGATTGACATCATACAGCGTTGAAAAGTAGTTGGGGCATTGCATAGTCTGAATGGCATTCTTCGGTAGGAAAATGTTCCATATGGACAAGTAAAGGTTGTTTTCTCTTGATCGTCGGGGTGAATAGGAATTTGGAAAAATCTTGAATATCCATCTAGATAGCAAAAGTAAGAATGTCTTGCTAGACGTTCAATCATTTGATCTATGAATAGAAGCGGGAAATGATCCTTCCTAGTTACTTTGTTTAGTTTTATTTAATCGATACACATACGCTAACCATTTTCTATACGCTTAACTATTTGTTCTCCTCTTTCATTTTGTACAATTGTGACACCTCCCTTTTTAGGTACCACATGTACAGGGCTCACCCACTTACTATCATAAATTTGGTATATTATTCCAGCCTCTAATAACTTTAACACTTTCCTTTTCACAACATCATTCATTATAGGGTTTATCCTTCATTGATGTCCTCTGGAAGGTTTAGAGTCTTCCTCCAGCATAATCTGGTGCATACACACGGAAGGACTTATCTCTTTGAGATTAATAATATTATAACCTAGAGCTGAGGGACATTTTCTCAAAACATCTAAGAGTTTATTGGTTTATTCACTATCTAAGGTGGCACTGACTATGACTGGGCGATTTAGTTCTTCGTCTAAGAACTTGTATCTCAGATTCTTAGGTAGTTCCTTAAGTTCTATTGATGGTTTCTTAGGACATGGTATATGATCTGGGTGAGTGTCAAGCATTCATAAAGGTTGTCGTCTATATAAGGCTCAGTTTCAAATTCGTCGTCCTCCATTATGGGAGTTGAAGGTAATTTAATCGTTTTGACTGGAGTTACTTGGTTTAATTCTCTTATGCATTCGTCAATAATATCGATAGCGTAACATCATTTTTCATCAGGAATTTGGATAATATGAATTCTACTTTTTCATCACCTACTTCAAACATCATTTTTTCTCTTTTGACATCTATTATAGCTCCAGTTGTTGATAAAAAGGGTCTACCTAGAAAGATTGGGATTTCGTCGTCTTCTTTAATATCCATGACAACAAAATCTATTGGAATATAGAGTTGGCCAATCCTAACCAGGACGTCTTCTAAAATTCCTATAGAATATTTAAAAGATCTATCAGCTAATTGAAGGGACGTCCTAGTTGGTTACAACTCTCCTAGGTCTAACCTCTTACAAACGGCTAAAGGCATTAAGCTTACACTGGCTCCTAAGTACAGAAGTGCTTTATTGATAACTTGATTTTCTAAAACGCAAGGTATAGAAAAACTTCCTGGGTCTTTCTCCTTTTTATCAAGCTTATTTTGGGTAATAGAATTGCATTATAAGGATTTTGGAACATCAAGCCTTCATTTGTTGGTTAATATGTCTTTAAGGAATTTGGCGTAAGATAGTATCTGGGTAATGGCTTCGGTGAATGGAATCTCTACGTGGAGCTTCTCGATCACTTTTATAAACTTTTTATATTGGTTATCTAATTTGATTTGTTTCAGTCTTTGTGGGTATAGAATTGGAGGTTTATAAGGAGGGGGTGGTACATAAACTTTATCGTCTTTCACTCCTTCCTTATCTTTAATTCCTTCATCCTTTGGTTGCTCAGATTCTTTTGGTTTCTCTGCTTCTTTCTCAGGTGTGGTCACTACGTTTTTCTTAGAGGATTCTGGCTTATTCAACCTAGGGTCTACAGGCTCATTGTAAGTAGTTCCACTCTGTAGGGCAATAGCGTTAGCATGCCCTTTGGGGTTAGGTTGAGGTTCTCCAGAAAGTTGTCCTCCTGGTGAAACTTGAGTAGATTGTTGTTGTGCCACATGAGAAATCTGGGTTTCAAGCATTTTGTTTTGAGTAATTACATAATCGAGTTTGGTGCCCAATTGTGTAATTAGTCCATTTGTATGAATGTTTTGGTTCATGAAATCCTTATTTTGCTAAAGTTGAGTTGCGATAAAACCTTCCACCATTTTCTCAAAATTCGGCTTTTGAGGAGAATATTGCAAAGGTGGGTTTGGTTTTTGAGCTTGGCAAGTGGGTGGTCTTTGGGGTGTATAATTCTGAGTAGGGTTCTCATTCTTATAGGAAATGTTTGGGTGATTCCTCCATCCAGGGTTATACGTGTTAGAATAGGGGTTGCCTTGGGCGTAATTGACCTGGCATGTGGTTGTTTTAGCTAAAAGATTACATTTAGCTAGAGTATGTCTTTGGGTTTAGTAGATCTCACATACGGGTTGAACTGCAGCTACGGTAGATGTAGGGTTGATAGTCACGCTTTCTACTTTTTGGGCTATGGCGTCTATTTTGGCATTCATTTGGTCGAGGCAACTGACTTCATAAACACCTCTTTTGGTTTCTTTCTTCTCAACTGGGGCTCGTTCCATTCCCCATTGGTAATGGTTTTGTGTCATATCTTCAATGAGAGCGCAGGCTTCAGGGTAGGGTTTGTTCATCAAGGCGCCATCGGCGGTAGCGTCAATGGTCATCTTGGTGTTATACATGAGTCTGTTATAAAAGGTGTGAATTATGAGCCATTATTCTAACCCATGGTGTGGACAAGCTCTCAATAGCTCCTTGTATCTTTCCCAAGCGTCGAATAGTGATTCTCCCTCGTTTTGAGTGAATCGGGTTATTTGGTTTTGTAGGACAACGGTTTTACTCGGTGGAAAGTATCTAATTAGGAATACTTTTTGTAGGTCATTCCAAGTGGTTATGGAGTTTGCTGGAAAGGAATTTAACCATGATCGGGCTCTATCTCTAAGGGAAAAAGGAAATAGTCTTAGACGTATCGCCTCAGGAGAAGAACCGTTGGCTTTCAAGGTGTCGGCCAATTGGATAAAAACTTTCAAGTGTTGGTTCGGGTTCTCTGTATAAAGACCTGCGAACTGGTTCGGTTGCACTAATTGTAACAGAGAGGGTTTTAATTCAAAGTTATGAGCTGGTATAGTTGGGTTTACTATACTAGAGTGGGGTTCTTCGTTAGATGGTAGGGCAAAATCCTTAAGTGGTTTCTCGTTCTGATCTTCTGCCATTGCTCTTTTAAGTCTTCGGAGAAAAAGACGAGCTCGCGCGTATCTTTCGGGTTCTTCTATTATATCAACTAGGTTTCCGGTGCTGCGAGTTCTTCGCATTAACCGGCTAAAGGGATGCTTTAGTCTAGACGATGTAATAACAGGGTACGAAATTTGACGTAATTGGTCCCCGACAACGGCGCCAAAAACTTGATGCATGTTATCCGCAAGTATATGGAGTACAACAGAGTAATATAAAAGACTATCGATCCCACAGAGACCAATGTCAATCTATCGATTACTATTTGAAGCTAGTGGGATTATACCTGAGTGAACCGCACACTCAAAGATGCAACAGAGTCACCACCGAACTTTATTTAGTCCCAAAGGACAACAAAAATATCGATAAAACCCAAGGGAAGAGAAACGGGAAAGGGGGTCGGTTATGCGAAAGGAAGATACTAGCACCTTAAGCATCCGTCGTACTTGACGGGAACCATTTCGCTTGCTTCTAGGCTTGGATGGGTTATATATTTAAAGGCTTCCAGCTAAAAAAGGAAGGAAAGGAAAGAAAGAAAAAGAAAGAAAGGAAAGTGCTCGCGGAGGATTGGGGCCCTCGTGCCTACGTACCCTCATAGTGCAATGAGGAAGTTAGAGCTCTATAGTTCAAGGAACCAAGAAAAAGAAGAGGATTCGGACGGACCAGAGAGACAGAAGAATGGAAGAAGACGGAGGAAGGTGGCTCGCCAAGATTTCGCAATCTTGTACCTATGTACCCTCATAGTGCAATGAGGAAATCAGAGTCTACATAGTTTAGGGAACTAACTCTGAAAAAGAAAAAGGGCAAGATACGACGTCAAAGCCAAGAACCAAAATAGAAAGTAAGACCCGACTGGGGAATGCAAAAGGAATGGTGTCAACACCAAGAAAGAAGACGAAAGAGAACTCTGCTGAGGAACGGAGAAGCGAAGAAAGAACTCTGTCGGGGAATGCAGAAGAAAAGCGATGACTCCACTGGGGAGAAAACAAAAGAATGGCGACGTGGCCAGGGAAGAAAGGAGTAAAGGAAAAGAATCAAAATAAAGGTAGGATCCACGAGGGACTCAGTGCATTAACTGTAAGCAGTGATTAACCAAAGAAAGATAAGAGTAAAACTTTATGGGGAGAGCAAAAAGGTTGGTGTCAACAGACGGACTGTGACGAACCAAGCGAAAGAGAGTATTACACCAAAGGGAGGTGTTTGACTCTGAGGGGAAATTGGTACATTAACTGATAAATAGTGGTTAACTGGAAGGAGAAAGGAATTGATTTTAACCGATAAACGGTGATCAACCAAGAGACGGGTGTGGAACCAAGCAAAGGTTATGACCTAAAGAACGACAGATTGACTGAACAAACAGCTTTTGGCCAAAGGAAAGGGGTATTCAAACCGAACAAAGGTTGCTAACCCAAAGCTGGAACTGTTTGAACCAAAGAAAGGTTGTTAACTGCAGGGGGTTCGGTGCTTAACAGACGGACTGTGATTAACCGAAAAGAATGAGTGGTTAACCAAAAGAAGGTGATTAACTCAAAAGAAACTCAGCATCTTAACAGATGGGCTATGGTTAACTGAGAAGAAGAGTGATTGGTTCAAACAGGCGGACTGTGATTGACCAAAAGGCGGGTGACTAACCAAGAGAAGGTGATTAACCCAAAGAAAAAGCTGGTTTTAATGGGCAGACCGTGATCAAACAAAGATCGGGTGATTATCTAGAAGAAGGCGATTAACCCAACATAAAAGGTGGTATTAACAGACAGACTGTGATTAACCAAAGATCGGGTGATTAGCTGGGAGAAGGCGATTAACCCAAAGTAAAAGCTGGTATTAACAGACGGGTTATGATTAACCAAAGATTGGGTGATTAGCCGGGAGAAAGTGATTAACCCAAAGAAAATTCAGTATTAACAGACGAACTGTGATTAATTGAGGAAAAGTTGACTAGTGTTTAACTGACAGGCAGTGATTAACCAAATACGAAAGAGAGAGAACCAAGAGAAGGTTATGAACTCTAATGAGGATTAGGTTTTAACAGGATGACTGTGTAAACCGAAGAAGAAAGACTGACTTCGTTGGGGAAGAAGAGAATTGGCTTTATCCAAAGAACAATTGAATAGCCATGGAAAGAAGTGATTACAAATATCTGGGGAACCAAGAATGGATTGGCCTCAAGAAAAAAGAGTGTTAAATTGAAAGGAGGAAGTTACTTCCAAAGAGGAGATAAGGGTGCAAGTGATCAAGGATCGACTCGACTGGAGAAATCATGAATACCACGGTAAGGATATAAAGGTGACTACTCCAGGCTCAGGTTCATTCGTCCCCTACCCAAAATAGTCAGAATGAGTGTAGGAATTCTCCACTCTCATTCCTTCTCTAACACTAAAGTGTGGTGCGAAAAACGAAACGGGTAGCACAACAGTGCAAAGTTTGTATAGTGCTCCAATGCATTGTGAATCTTCAACTCCACAGGGGAAAAGAGAGGAGAAAACTCTAGATGATCCAAAGGATAAGAAAAAGGGAAGGATCGATTAATCGAAATGAAGTTTCGACTAATCCATCAAAAGGGGAAGATGCTAACAATTTTCCAAAGGGATGAAAAATCGTTGAAGCAAAGGATGAATTGTTGATTATACAAGATTAAGTTTATTCCCATGAGGAACAAACTTAATGCAAACACGCATGGTGTTGCACCCTAAAATTTGACCAACCGGTTCCCGTATCTGGTTTATATTTCAACACATTTTTGCATTCGCATTCGCATACTGCATACATAGCATTTTCATCAGTCAGGTTGATTTTATCGGGATTATAACCCCTGACGTTTCAGGCAGTGCAGGCCAGTCAGAATAAGTCTGTTGAGAATGGGTGGTCGTTCCCTGTGTTTTCAGACCATCTCGGTGCCCGGGTTTCGCTACGGTTGCATAATTGGATTTTATTCGATTTAATCGGCTTCCTGGCATTTTTAGGATTTTTCTGTCATTTTTCTGGATTTTTAGTGCAGTTAATGGATTTTTCTGGATTTAATAGAGTTTTTTTAATAGTTTTTAGAGCTTAAATAAATTTTCTTTTTATTTTTTAGAAATTAATAGATTTTTAAAGAATTTTTAGATATTATAGTTTTTAATAAATTTTAGATATTGATTTTCTTTTATTAGTTTTTAATAGATAAGTAGATATTTTTCTTTTAAAAGAGTAGAGAAAAAAAATATAATAATAAGATAGATAGTATTGTTCTTTTAGATTTTATTAGAGTTTATTGTTTTTTAAAGAAAAATTAATGGAATAGATTTTAAAAGAAAAATAGAGATTAAAGGGTTTTTTAGATTTTTTTTTATTTTTATTTTTCAGAATTAATTAGGATTTTAAAAAAAAGATAATTTTTAGATTAAATAATAGTTTTTTTAGATTTTTAGATTTAATTAGGTTTTACTTGTTAATTAGGATTAATTTTAGGATTAATTAGGGTTTATTAGATTTTAATTAGGTTTTAGTGTTAATTTTCGTTTTAGAATTAATTAGGGTTAATTTTTAGTTTAAATTTGTTTTAATCAGAGTTTAATTCTGTTTTTAGTCCATTAATCAGATTAATCCAAGTGGGCCAAGTATCCAGTATCAAGCCCAGTTCAAAAGTCCAACGCGAGTGCCACTTGTCAATATATAAGCAGTGACACGCGTGTGGGCCAGCTTCTTCCACCTCACTCTTTCTCTCCTCAGAATTCGCCACTTGGCACGCCCCACTACCTCTCTCCTCCACACGTGTCTCTCCCTCACGCATCCTTCTGCCACCCGTCCCCTCGCCGGAAACTCCCACCGCCGGCCATGCAACCACCCACCGGACCACCTCCCTCCGCCATAACCATCACCGGAGTCTGTTGAGACCGCCGGAAACTGCAATTTTTCCAGTTTTCCTTCATCTTCTCCGATCTACTTCCGATCAACCTTCATCAGCAATTACCAAATCTTGCCAGAAATTCAACAATCACCACCGTTCATGCATCATTCTTCGTATCTTTCAAGATCATCACGATAATCTCCAGATTGTTGCCGGAATCTTCATCAACAGCGATCAAGGATCATCAACATTCAGCCGTTGTTCTTCTTTTGTTTCCAGAAATCACCAAGTTTCTCCGTGGATCTGCGTCGCGGTCGTTGATCTTCATCAAGTTCGCGAAGACTTTTCCAGAAATTTTCAAACGTTGCCAAGAACGTTCAATCCTCAAGATCTTCAAGGGGATCTTCACCAGAAATCGCTCCAAGCTTCGTCTAGGATCAAGAATCGTCATCGTGTGAGTCATCCATCCAGGTTAGTGCTTCGAATCCTTCGCTCTTCGTTTTTGCTCGTATCGATTAGCTAGAAATTGAGGAGATTGTTAGGGTTTGATGTTCTGGACTGAGAGATTGAAGGAAGCTTGATGTTGATAACTGAGTTTGATGAGTGTGGATGAAGAGAGTTAGGACGAAGTTTGTTTGAGATCATCGTTTGATTTGGTTTCAGAGAGTTTCAGAGGAGAGAATCTGAGAGAGAGGGGTGGTAGCGCCGTTAGGGTTTCAGAGGGGGGAAGATGAACAGTAATCACCGAATGAAGGATTGAGTTAGTTTTAGGTTTTCTGATTTTGCTGAAGATGGGTTGTATAGATCTTGGGCCTTAAGCCCAATTGTAATGTTACTGAACCATACTCCCTTGTTTCTCACAACGCCTCCCTCTCCCTTTGAGATTTCGTGTGGGCCTAGCCCTATTGCTACTAGCACCCCCATTGAGGGCCCAAACGGGAATTGCAAGTGGATTGCTCACTATCTGCGCCCCTCCCTTGTTTTTTTGTTTTCTGAAACAAATTTGGGCCTAGCAGACTTGCTAGTTGCACCCTCCAGTTGAGGCCCAACCTGGATATCAAAGGGATATCCTTGCTATGCGCACCCCCTGAGCTTTTTTTTGTGGTTTTTCTGAATTGGTGGACTGGGCCCAGCACCCCCCTCCTAGGCCCAGTTGTATTCTGAAGAGTATAAAACTGCTTTTGCCACCCCCCTTTGCTCCATTATTTTTTTTAATTGAATTTCTTTTTTTCATCATTTACATATAGTCTAAATAAATCATATAAAATCAGAAAATCATCATTTTAACATGGGACTTTTTCCCACATTTTGGTAATGGTTTCAAGAAAATTATAAGAAAATAAAAATATTATTTTAGGTTTTTTTTTCATTTATGGTGATTTTTCAAACTTAATTGCTTTTATCTTCATGTTTGTTTGTACATACATTTTGATGAATTTTGTTTAGCAATTTAAATTCATATGTTGATCCCGTTCTTTTTGTACTAGCTAGATTAGAGCATTAAGTTCCCTTATGGATTTATTTCACATTTTTGTGATTAAATCTTGATTAGTTTTGATTAGAGAACATTAGGGTGATAGTTTTAGGGTCCAAACTCAATATAGGTGCATTCTAACATTTTATTTTTGGATTTTTTAGAATGAATTAGGTTATGGGACATATAGGGTGTGTAGGGTAGATATAGAAATCCCCTTAGAATAAATCTTAGAATTTTAAATACCATTTTACTATTTTTAGTATATTTTGCAAATTGTGTGATTGTTTGGTGTTCCCACTTGGGGTTTTATCTGTCTGCTTGGGCTTTTGGGCTTTTAGTTGGGGTGTGGGGTTTGGTTTGGGATTGTGGAAGCATGAATAATCAATGGAGAAGATTGAATACAAAGATCAAGGTCGATGCATGAAGATTGCTTGGATTGAAGATGCTGATTGAAGGCATAAGAAATAATAGGAATAAGCAGAGGCTTAGAATAGACTGAATTGTTTTGTGCAAACATGGATAGCTTCATGTGCTTCCATTCCTCTCTATGACATAAAGTCCCTCTATGGTATTCACCTCCCTCCTTTGGAGGGATAAGTGGCCTTACCTTAGAGGTAGAACTTTGAGGGAAATAGTCTGTTACAATGTCAACTGTTTATAGGCTTCCTTTGGTTGTCAATGAACTGTTTGACATTCAACTTATCCTGATAAATCAATTCTCATCTGGGAGAGCTTGTCTTGAAGAAAGAAGCCATTGAAGATAGAGATGAAGATCTAAGAGTGACAAGGATGAAGATTGTTCATGTCAAAGCTGTGCAAATGTTAAAGCTAGGGTTTACTGCTATTTGGGGCTATTTGCTGTCTGATGCTGTCAACTGATTAAGATTCTGTGCTTGCTTGAGCTTGGGGATTTCTTGAATATGGAAGCTTATTGTAGCTTGGGTCTAATTGGAGCTTGACTTTGGGGGTTCATTGGGAGATTGCTGTTAATCAGCTGTTAGAGTTTGCTGTCTTTCATAGTTGCTGTTGTAGTAGCTGGTGTGCTGTCAGAGCTGGGGTTTTGGGGTTTATTTTCTTTGCTGTATTGTTTGTTATATTTTCCCCTTGAGGTTGAGGTGAAGTTGTTTCACTTTGCTCATTGTTTTCTAGGTTCGAGGTTGAGTGGGACTCCCTTGCCTCGCTTGTACTGTTGCATTCATGCATTTTACTGCTTTACTGTATATATGTTGTTGCTTTTCCGTTTATCCCTTAGGATCTCTGTTTCTCTCTGTGCAAGAGAGAAATATGACAGACATTAGGTTCTCATACATGCATGATAACATTAGGGTAGATTTTGATTCCCTTTTCAACCATAGGTTTTAGAGTTGTTGTTTCTCTTCTATCTCAAAACAATCAAAAAACACAATAAATATTTCAAACACAATAAAAAAACAGTTCTTGCGTAAAAGAGTGTAAACCAATCGAAAAGTCATTTTTTGTCCGCTCGGACCCGTAATCAGGAGAAAACCCTTTTTCAGAAGGATAAAAAACAATCAAGACAGACTTGTGTCGTACGTGGCCCGAACTACGTTTGCTCTGATCTTTCATGTTGTATGAAAGTACGTAGGCATAGGATGCGATATCCTAGCGAGCAACCTTCCCCTCCTTTCCCGTAGGTAGGCAAACTACGTTGACTCTGATTTCTCGTTCCAGACGGGAATACGTAGGCATAAAGTGCGATACTTTGCCGAGTCATTTTATTTTCTTTTAACCCCAGACCTGTAGAATAGATAGAATAACAATCCGTATTAGAAAACAAGCGTGGATCCCGTCGAGTACGACGGACGTGAGGAGTGCTAATACCTTCCCCTTGCGTAACCGACTCCCAAATCCAGGATTTGGTTGCGATGACCATTCCTTTCCCGTCTTTGCGGTAGGTTTACTTTGAGCGTTTCCTTTCCCTCTGTTGGGATAAATAACGCATGGTGGCGACTCTTCTGTTCAGCCGGCGCCAATTTTCGCAGTAGCGACAGCTGGCGACTCTGCTGGGGACTCCAACGGTTCCCTACGCGAGTCAATCCTAGCGCTTGTTTTCCCGTTGTGGATTTTGTATGGATTTATGTTTCTGTATTTATATTCAGCATTATATTATTGTTGTTATTGTTGTGGGTATGAGGGGGTTCTATGATTGAGAGATAAGCCGGACATGGGCTTGAGTGCACCTAGAATTAGAGTGGAAATTAGTGGGCGCGTGCTTGCTTTGCAGGCACTAGTGTCTCATGAAATCCACGCTCGGACGAGGTTCTTCTGGTTGACTTATTTTTCAACCCTTTGGGTTGAGGGGGTTGTTGGTTAGTTGGATTGTCGACTCCAGGGACCGATCATTTGGAAGTTGTCTAAGTGAGGCCTCTTCAGGACATGATGATGCCACACCTTCTGGGTATCGTATCATCAGTCTTGAAAGTATGTGACGCCAACGACCGCATAGGATGCCATACCTTGTGTCAGTTATTAGGACACCTACCTGTGAGAGGGGTTGGGACATGCAGGTAACTTGACCTCCAGATTACCGGTTTTCTTGATTGAGATTCAGTGGTGTGATATTTGAGGACAGTGTTATTGGGTCTGTCAGAGACCGGGTTGGAGCATTGTGGATGGTCTTGAGGGTCTATTTGAGGCCAATATTGTGGATTGGACTTCTCAGCCAGGGGGCACTTGATCCCTTGTTGCATTGCTTGCATATTGCATTGTTTGCATCATCATGTGCATATCATTAACGTGTGTCTGTGTTGCAGGTGCATTTTCATACTTCCTGATTCTAGTGCTCCGGACTTCTATTTGTCACCATGAGTACTTTGAGGAAGACTATTCCATATAAGTTTCCTACCCCTTATGTGACTTCTCTGTTGGGTCTGATTTCCCTAGCTGACGATGATGTGAGGAGAAGTTTTAGAAAGAGTTATGGGAAGCTACTGAATTTGGTCTGCAGACCAACTGCATATGAGCTGAATGGGTTATACACATTGATGCAGTTATATGATCCCTCCTTGAGATGTTTTATGTTCCAGGACTCCATTTTGGCTCCGACCATGGAGGAGTACGCGGAGTTTCTAGAGTTGCCAGTTCAGAATCGAGTGTCTTTCGTCCACTTTGATGCTAAGCCTAAGCTGGAAGACTTAGTTGTTCCCTTGCATATGGATCCTGCCGAGTTGTTGTTGACTTCCTGGCACGGAGTTTCGGGGTTCTCTCTTAAATTCTTGGTTGGCAAAGCTCAAGAATATGCCAAGAGTGGCTGCTGGATTGTGTTTAATGTTGTTCTTGCCTTGTGCATCTATGGGATTATACTGTTCCCTAACCTGCCTGAATTCGTTGACTTGGATGCATTCCACTTTTTTGCTGCAGGCAACCCGGTGCCTACCTTGATTGGAGATTTCTATCATTCCTTGCATTATAAGAATGAAAACAGAAGGGGGAAAAATGTCCATTGTTGTGTACCATTGCTGAATATGTGGTTTGAGAGCCATCTGCCCAAGAAGGGTCCTTTTGTTAAATCTGCACGTACAGCTGAATGGTCTGAGCGTCTAATGGGACTTTCTTCAGAAGACATTGTCTGGTTCAATAGAGATTTATTGGGGTCAGAGATTATCTTCAGTTGCGTCGGGTTTCCCAATGTTCCTTTGATTGGAAGGAAGGGGTGTATTAACTACAACCCATCTTTGTTGGTTCGACAGTTTGGGTATGCTTTGAAGAGTCCACCGAAGGAAGAAGAAATACAGGAATCTCTGTATTTCACTGGTGACCTGAGTGGGGAATTATTAGCCAAGCTTCAGCACGCTTGGAATCATATATGCAGAAGAGGGAAACCATTGCTAGGCAAGAATGATTGTCAATCATATATGCCTTACAAGGTGTGGATTCAAGAGAGGGTAAGCCAGGTGCAGATGCCATTTCCAGCAGTATCACGTCCCGTTCCCATTCCAGTTGAGGAGCTGACTACTGTAGCTATTGAGGTCTATGAACGAGTTGTGAAAGAAAAAGAAGACTTGATAAAGATCAATGAAGAGCTGGAGAAGGAATTGGCTCAAATCCGGAGCGAGAAGAACAAAGCGGTGCATTCCTTCCAACAGCAGACTGAGTTGGTGAACAGGCTAGGTGCCGAACTGACAGAAGAGACAAAGAAACGTGAACGCCTGGGAAAAGAATTCAGAAGCTCTCACGATATGTTAGAGTCCAAGAAGAAGTCACTCGATGCCGCCTACCGGGAAATCTCTTCGTGCAACAAAACGTGGAATGCTACGCTAACCAACAACAAAAAGAGGGAAGACAAATTGAAGCAGCAAATTTCTGAACTCGAATATCAGTTGAAGGATAGCAAGAGAAAATATGAAGAGGAGGTTATGACAAGATATTGTCTTCAGAACTCATTGAACAAAGCCATCGAGTGCAATAAGGAGGTTGTGTCTCAGAAACGGAAGTTAGAGGATCGCTTTGGAGACGGGGCGTGGGAGGAATCTACTGGTGATTTACGACGTGTTCTCAAGCAAAAAGATTTACTTGTCGAGGGTTTGCTTACTCAACCAAATCATCCCGAGACTAAGAGATTATTAGAGGAGTACCAGGCGTATGGTTGCACTTGACTATCTCATGTATTGATGTGTATGCTTTATTTGCATTGTGCTGGCCATCACCAGGATTGTTGGTTGAGGTCATGCCTTCTTATTGTACGCTCATTAATATTGTATTCCTGACTTGATGGGATTTTATGCAATGTATGAGATGTTTTCTATGATTGAGTTTCGAGCTCCTTATTGTTGTCACTGTCACCGCACTGGCACATTGGCACTAGAATTGGGGAGTGATATTCCCTAATGCACAAACACATGTTGCATTCGCATACACATTCATATTGCATTACAGGTGATTATTGAACTGTATCTCATTTCCTGCATTCTCCAGGTTTTTCCAGGATTGAAAGTCAACGTCCTCACTGATACTCTACTCGTACCAACTGCAAAAGAGTTATGGACCAGATGCAGAGCGAGATGCAGGAGATGCGTGAAAAGCTGGCGTTGTTCATGCAGACGATGGAGACAATTGTGAAGGGACAGGAAAACTTGCAAACTTTGGTGCAGCCATTACTGGTGAGAAATACTGGGCATGGAAACGAAGACCACAATTCTGTACGTGTCGACACCATTCATGGGGATGGTACTCCTACACCTGTAGCTCCACCTGTGGTGAATATACCTGCTGTGAATGTGAACAATGGCGCTGGCGCCGGGAACGGTAATACAGGAATTGGTAATGAGACTGTCATTAACAACGTTGGATTCGGACACGCCAATCTGGGTGGTGATAACAATGGAGGTAATGGCTTTGGTAACAACGGATTTGGCTATAACGACCAGGGGTTTGATTATGCTAACCAAGACGGGAAGTTTGGCTTCAACGCTCAAGGTTTCGGACATGATGGATTTGGTAATGCTAACCAGGCCTATGGTGGATTCGGTAACGGAAATGGTGCTGGAATGATGCCTTTTGGACCTGCTGGGGTCGCTCAAGGGTATGGTAACGGGGGACGGGGCCCTGTGATGAATCAGACTAGATTTGGTCGTAATAATGGGTATGATGGGTACGGAAACGAGAATGTTAATTGGATGGAAGACCAACAAGAAGATGCTTTCTCTGGTAGAGGTTTTGAAGGTCCTGTAGACAACACTCAGCGAATCAAGATGCTCGAGGAGCAGATGAAAGGTGTTGTGAATCAGAGTGCTTCCGGTTTGGATATGACCATGATGGGACTGGTGCCTGGTTTGAGGGTACCGTTGAAATTTAAGGCTCCCACCTTTGATAAGTATAAGGGAGATACCTGTCCCAAGGTACATGTGCGGTCATACTATAGACGGATGTCCACTTACTCGAATGACGAGAGAATGCTGATGCATTTCTTTCAAGACAGCTTGTCTGGACCTTCCCTTGAATGGTACATGGGGTGGGAGCCTACTCAGATAAAGACATGGAAGCAACTGGCTGAAGCGTTTGTGACTCATTATAAGTACAACAGTGACTTGGCACCAAACCGGGTCCAGTTACAGGGGTTGTCACAGAAGAAAGATGAGAGTTTCAAAGAATATGCGCAAAGGTGGCGCGACATGGCTGCGAGGGTTCATCCTTCTTTGGTCGAGAAGGAGATGAATGACATGTTCATAGGAACGTTCACCGGTATGTTTTATGATAAGCTGTTTCCTGCTTCCTTGGGCAGTTTCTCGGATCTAATCTTGATGGGTGAGAAGATTGAAAGTAATATTAAAATGGGGAGATTCCAAGCTGAGGAATCCACTTCAGTTGGAAGTAACAGAAAAGCTTTTGGTGGTCGTCGACAGGGTGACGCAAGTGCAGTATTCGGGGGCCGAGGCCGAGGCTGGGGCAAAGGACGGAATCAGTACAATCATCCGCAACAGGTGGCAAGCATCACAATTCCATTTCATCAACAACCAATGCCACTACAGCAGATACCACCACAGCAGCAGCAGGGGCAGAATGTTGGCCAAAGAAGATTTCCCAATGCGAAGCCGAAAAGAGTGTTTGAAGCGCCTCCTTCCACGTACGCAGAACTCTTTCAGACACTGTTGGGGCTGAATTTAGTTGAAAAGAGGACCTTGGCACCGCCCACGGGACCAACCCTTCCTTATGGGTACGATGTTAACAAGCACTGTGACTTCCACTCTGGGGCACCCGGGCATGACATAGAGGCCTGTCATGCGTTTAAACATAAGGTTCAAGATCTATTGGATAGCAAGGCCATAAATTTTGGACGAGCAGGTCCGAATATAGTACAGCAGCCAATGCCCAACCATGGGGCAAATGCTATTTTGACTGAGGAGGGTTTGAATCTGATCATGAATGTTGATGAACTGAAAACACCGTTGTGTGAAATAAAGAGCAGATTATTGAAAGGAGGTGTGTATCCGGACTGCGATGAGTTTTGTCTAGAATGTTGGACCCAGGCTGGGGGTTGTACTGAATTAAAGAAGGGTATTCAGACCTTGATAGATGAAGGCACGTTGCAATTCGACAGAACGGAAGTTGAAGAAGTATTAGCCGATGAGCAAAGTGATGTTGCTACGGTGACAATTCCACGGAAAACGATAACTATAACGGCGCCAGCCAGGCGACCGACGATCACTATCACGAAGGCAGGGCCAATCCCTTATGAGAGCACCAAGGCAGTACCATGGACTTATGGGCTGGAAGTATATTGTGAAGGGGAGAAACTTGATATCAGTAGACAGCCAGCTGGGGTTGTGGACAATGTCGTCGGGACTGGAGGGATGACGAGGAGTGGGAGAATTTTTATATCGCCTGAGGTAGAGGTTGAGCGATTGGTAAAAGGTAAAGGTAAAGTGAATGAGGATGTTCCTGGGCAGAGGAATGAAAAAGAAACGTCCCTGAAAGATGTAGAAGAGTTTATGCGTCTTATCCGTAAGAGTGACTATAAAATTGTTGAGCACCTTCAACAGACGCCGTCGAAGATATCCATATTGTCGCTGTTATTGTGTTCCGAAGCCCATAGGAATGCGCCATTGAAAATTCTGGACACGTCATTTGTACCCCAAGATGTTTCTGTGAATCAGTTGGAGGGGGTGATGGCGCACGTGAATGCAGGCCATAGTTTGGGATTTACAGATTTTGATTTGACCCCGAGGGGAAGAGAGCATAACATGGCATTGCATGTCTCAGTTGAATGCAGGGGCGCAGTCATGTCCCACGTGCTGGTAGATACCGGGTCTTCCTTGAATGTGCTGCCAAAGAAGGCAATGATGAAGCTAGACATCAGGGGGATCATTTGTACGCCTAGTGACTTGGTGGTCAGGGCATTTGATGGTACACGGAGGTCGGTCTTTGGATCCATAACTTTGCCTCTGCAGGTGGGGCCGGAGATTTTTGAAACGGAATTTTACATTATGGACATCCAGCCAGCATATAGCTGTCTTCTCGGACGACCATGGATCCATGGTGCTGGGGCAGTCACATCTACCTTACACCAAAAGCTGAAGTACATGGTGGGGGACAGTGTGGTCACAGTTTGTGGGGAGGAGGATATACTGGTCAGCCATTTGTCGTCATTCAAGTACGTGGAAGTCGACGGCGAGATTCATGAAACACCCTGTCAAGCCTTTGAGGGGTTGCGCATCACAGACAAAGTTCCAGGGCCGAGTAAAGCATCAGAGGTGGCAGTATCATCATACAAAGAGGCTCAGGCTCTAGTGAAAACTGGTGAGACCAAGGGCGGGGGCAAGGTTCTGGATATTTCCGTGAAAATGGACAGATTTGGGCTGGGATATCAACCTTCATCATCAACGCCTACTGCAGGGACACCCCGTTTCAAAGGACCAATAACAATTACGGCTAGTGGAGTATATCACGAGACCATCAACGCTGTTTCAGATTCTGAAGAAGGAGACAGCGATTGCGACATGGACGCCTGGATTCAGCCGAGCGTGTCAGGACAAGGGCTTTGCAATTGGTCTATTCAGGAGACTGTTCCTCTGACAACTAAACAGTAATACTTTGTTTTCTTAATTGTTGAACAATCCGGTGTCCTACCCGGGGCATCGTGATTTTGCTTAGGGCCATTCTGTTATGTACATTGCACTATTTGATCATTAAATAAAAGGCGTTTTTCATGTACAAATATTGTGATCTCTGTTTTTCCTGTTTTTTTTTTTACAATAAAATGGCAACGTGGTTACTCGCTTTGTATGTGTTTTGAAGCATTTAACCATTTCCTTTGTAGGATTACTATTTCAGATGACATCTATGAACCGCCTATGACTCACTTCGACTTTGAGCACCCGGTATTTCAGACCGAAGAAGAGATTGTTGAAGATGGCGAGGTTCTAGAAGAGTTGTCTTGGTTGGTAAAACAAGAAGAACGAATCATTCTGCCTCATGAGGAAGTCATTGAGATCGTCAATCTGGGGTCGGAAGGGGTTGAAAGGAACATCCGTATAGGGGCCGCGCTGTAGAGAGACGTCAAGCGAAGATTGGTTGAAATGCTCAAAGAGTACAATGATATTTTTGCTTGGTCGTATGAGGATATGCCTGGGCTGGATACGGATATGGTTGTGCACCGTCTGTCGCTAAAAGAAGAATGCCTGCCGGTTAAGCAGAAGCTCCGAAGAACTAGACCGGACATGGCTGTGAAGATTAAGGAGGAAGTTCAAAAGCAGTGGGATGCTGGTTTCCTAGCTGTTACAAAATATCCCTCATGGGTCGCTAATATTGTGCCATTGCCAAAGAAAGACGGTAAGGTGAGAATGTGCGTAGATTACCGTGATTTGAACAAGGCGAGCCCGAAAGATGATTTTCCACTTCCTCACATCGATGTGCTGGTCGATAATACCGCTCAATTCTTCGTATTCTCCTTCATGGATGGCTTCTCGGGCTATAATCAGATTAAAATGGCGCCAGAAGACATGGAGAAGACTACCTTCATTACGCCCTGGGGAACATTTTGTTACAAAGTGATGCCCTTCGGATTGAAGAATGTTGGGGCAACGTATCAGCGTGTAATGACGACTCTCTTTCATGACATGATGCATAAAGAGATCGAGGTTTATGTTGATGATATGATTGCCAAATCCCAGACGGAGGAAGAACATTTGGTGAATCTGCTGAAATTATTCAAGAGGCTTAGGAAGTTCAGGCTGAGACTGAACCCTAACAAATGCACCTTCGGGGTGAGATCGGGTAAACTGCTGGGGTTTATCGTGAGCGAAAAAGGAATAGAGGTTGATCCTGCAAAAATAAAAGCAATACAGGAAATGCCGACGCCTAAAACAGAAAAAGAGGTGTGCGGGTTTTTAGGGAGGTTGAACTACATCGCTCAGTTCATATCTCACCTAACAGCTACGTGTGAGCCGTTATTCAAGATGTTGAAAAAAGACCAGGCTGTAACATGGAATGAAAATTGCCAAAAGGCGTTCGATAAAATAAAACAGTATTTGCAGGAGCCTCCTATTTTGATACCTCTAGTGGCAGGGAGACCCTTGATTATGTATTTGACGGTTCTTGAGGGGAGCATGGGTTGTGTTCTCGGTCAACATGACGAGACAGGGCATAAAGAGCATGTGATATACTACCTGAGTAAGAAGTTTACTGATTGTGAATCTCGATACTCAATGCTCGAAAAAACTTGTTGCGCGCTAGCCTGGGCCGCCAAGCGTTTGAGGCAGTACATGCTAAATCATACAACCATGCTCATCTCGAAGATGGATCCTATCAAATACGTATTTGAAAAGCAGGCACTATCTGGGAGAATTGCTCGTTGGCAGATGGTTTTGACCGAATACGACATCCAGTATGTTTCACAGAAGGCTATAAAGGGGAGCGTGTTATCAGAATATCTTGTTGAGCAGCCTATTGAGGACTACCAATCGATGAGGTTTGATTTTCCTGACGAGGATATCATGTACCTAAAGATGAAAGATTGTGAAGAACCGTTGCCGAATGAAGGACCAGAATTGGGTTCCAAGTGGCAGATGATATTCGATGAAGCTGTGAATTCCTATGGTAGCGGAATAAGGGCAATCATCACTACTCCTCATGGGTCGCACATCCCATTTACCGCCCGATTGACCTTTTTGGTTACCAATAATGAAGCCGAATACGAAGCTTGTATTATGGGGCTTGAAGAAGCCATTGATTTGCGAATCAAAAATCTGGATGTATACGGAGACTCAGCTCTGGTGGTGAATCAAATAAAAGGAGAATGGGAGACACGTCAGCCCAATTTGATACCGTACATGAATTATGCAAGGAGATTATTGCCTTTCTTTGACAAGGTTGAATTGCATCATGTGCTGTGAGCAGAAAATCAGATGACTGACGCCCTGGCCACATTGTCTTCCATGTACAAAGTCAACTTCTGGAATGAGGCTCCCAAGATTGTTATATCTCGACTTGACAGACCCGCATTCATATTTGCCATTGACGAAGCATCTGATGATAAGCCCTGGTACTTTGACGTACAGAATTTCCTGAGGAATAAGGAATATCCGGCTGGGGCATCCAGTCAAGATCAGAAGACTCTCAGGAGATTGGCTGGCAATTTCTATCTGAATCCGGACGGTGTCCTATACAAAAGGAATCATGACTTGGTGTTGCTACGTTGTGTAAACAAGAAAGAGGCGAAGTTGCTCATGAAGGAAATACATGAGGGTACATTTGGTACACATGCTGGTGGGCATGCTATGACGAGAAAGCTGCTGCGGGCAGGTTATTAATGGCTAACTATGGAAACTGATTGTTTCAAGTTTGCGAAAAGGTGTCATAAATGCCAGATTTATGCGGATAAGATCCATGTGCCTCCAAGTCCTCTGAACGTGATGTCGTCACCATGGCCATTCTCGATGTGGGGAATTGATATGATCGGAAAGATTGAGCCGACGGCATCTAACGGACACCGTTTCATTTTGGTAGCGATTGATTATTTTACCAAGTGGGTGGAAGTGGCATCATATGCAAATGTGACCAAGCAGGTGGTATCCAGGTTTATCAAACGAGATATCATTTGCAGATATGGAATCCCTGAGCGGATTATTACCGATAACGGTTCGAACTTAAATAACAAAATGATGAAGGAGCTGTGTCAGAATTTTAAGATCGAACATCACAACTCTTCTCCGTACCGACCCAAGATGAATGACGCTGTCGAAGCGACCAACAAGAACATAAAGAAGATTGTTCAGAAGAGGGTGGTGACCTATAAGGACTGGCACGAGATGCTACCTTTCGCTTTGCACGGTTATCGTACGACAGTACGCACATCAACCGGGGCAACCCCGTTCTCGTTGGTATACGGAATGGAAGCAGTGTTACCACTAGAAGTTGAGATTCCTTCCCTGAGGGTATTACAAGATGTCCAACTTGACGAGGTAGAATGGGTGAAAGACAGGTTGAACCAGTTGAGTTTAATGGATGAGAAGAGGCTAACTTCTCTAGCATACGGTCGTTTGTACCAGAGCCGAATAAAGAAAGCGTATGATAAGAAGATACATCCTCGGAGCTTTCAGACAGGCGACCTTGTGCTGAAAAGGATTCCCCCGCCACAGGCTGATCACAGGGGCAAGTGGACCCCCAACTACGAAGGGCCATATGTTGTCAGAAAAGTCTTTTCAGGAGGAGCATTGTTGTTGTCCACCATGGACGGTGAAGACTTTACGTCGCCTGTGAATTCGGACGCAGTTAAAAGATACTTTGCTTAAAATTGACCCGCTAGACAAAAAAAAGAGAGTCCAGGCAAAAATGGGGCATCCTGGCGAACCAAAAACAGAATAAAAGGTTCGGGCAAAATTTAGGGATAAAATTCAAAAGATGTACACCCGCAGAGCCGAAAACCTACACTGGGCGGCTTCGGCAAAAAAGGGTATCCCGGTGAACTGAAAACCCGCAAAGGGTGGTTCACGCAAAAGTTAGGGATTTGAAAAGCAAATGATTGCGGTCCGGATTTGATACTGCGTTGCACATTGGTGCGGGAGAATACACCTGAGAGTTCGTTTACCAGATACAATCTCTTTAGACGTTTGAATACCGGGAAAGCGCCAGAGTCAGGCGAGTCATAGGAGGATCAGCTCATGATGTTTGTCTGCATCACGTTGCCGACATATGTGCAAATTTGATTTGTCACTGTATTTATGCTTCCTGTGCATACTTGTATATTTGTTGTGCGTAACTTCCTCTTTTCAGGAGTTACATCCAGTGTACAAAACTCTGCCCATTCAGGGGCCCAATTAATAAAACATGTTATTCAGTATTTGATGCTTGTTCTTTACTGTTTTGTATGTGAAAAACGCCAATGTTTTGATAAAACTAGCAGTTGCATAACGTTGTTGGCCCTTGCCAATAATTGCTAAAACTTCGAATTGACTGAAAATGATGTCACTAACGCTAACTTGAATAGATTTGGTTGTATAGACTTGTCTTGTCTCGTTTGTGGTGTTGCAGGGTTCTTGCCCATATGAAGTGGACGATCAGAAGATTGCAGTCCTAACCAGAGGCTCGTGACGAAAAGACTTGATCATTACGTGAGATGAATCCCCACTCAGGTCGCGCTTCATTCCCTGAAGTTGAGATGACAATGTTCCTTACCGCAGAAGGATCAAATTCCCCAGCTAGTCGCAGCTTATCCGAAGGACATTCTCCAGCCGGGTCGTTTACCCTCAGCAGAGTTTGGTGATTCCAAGATTGTAGGCTGTAGTCAGACAGTGTGGTGTCCCCCAAAGGGATTCCATATCCCGAGCAGAGTTATTTAGCCTCAGAAGACTAATATTTCCAAACTTGTGAGCTGTACCCCGACAGTCTACTCTCCCCAGCAGAGATTCCCTTCCCAATAGGGTCATTTATTCTCCCCAACGGAGTCAGGTTATTTTCCCCAAGAGAGTCGTTTCGTCCCCAGCGGAGTTCTCTCTTTTCAGCAAGTGTTTTCTTTCCTCCTAGTGGAAATTGAAGGTATAAAGCTCTCCCCGCCAGAGTTCGTTGTATGTCCTGGCATTTATTTTGCCGGAATACTCGGTGACAACCGTTCCTTCCCCAGCAGGGTGGTATTTGTCCTCAGCAGTCGTTGTTGATGAAGCAAGCTTATCAGAGCTTTCCCCAGCAGCCTGAGCCTGCATTTGCATTTGCATGCATTATCATGTTTGCATCCATCTAGAAAACGTGTAGCATTTCCATGCTATATGGAGCATTGCGCTATTGTCAAACATACGCATTTTGGAACATAAGCCAGGTTGGTTAACCTTTTGCTTTCAGGTGTGTTTTCTCAACAGGAGTATGGAGTTCTAAAGCTCAGAGGTCTTTTCAGACAATCAAAGTCTTGATGTGAGACATATGATGATGCGATTCGGTTTATCATCATCCCCACAGAGTTACTGATTGAGGTTTTCTCGTGTCCGATCAGCGGACTGTTTTGTCAAGTATGTTGCTGCGGTAGCATCTCAGGGTTCCATGAATCAAAATTTCAGAAATGGTCGCTTGTTGTCAGAACGGGTGTCGGTCATTGGTTTTCAGAATATCTCCAGCTATGTTGATAGAATTTCTTCGTGTTGACGAATCATTCTTCCGTGTTGACGGAATATAGAGTCCTGTTGAGGACGAAGTTTGATTTCTCCATGATGATGGAATATGGAGTCCTGATGAGGACAATTTAGGCCTATGATGATAGGATTTATTCGTGTTGACGAATTACTTCTCCATGATGATGGAATATGGAGTCCTGTTGAGGACGAAGTTTGATTCCTCCGTGTTGACGGAATATGGGGTCCTGATGAGGACAATTGATGCCTATGTTGGTAGGATTTTTCTGTGTTGACAGAATATGGAGTCCTGATGAGGACAATCTACGCCTATGCTGATAGGATTTATTCATGTTGATGGATTACTCTCTCTGTGTTGACAGAATGTGCGTCCTGGTGAGGACAATTTATGATTATGTGGATAGGATTTCTTCGTGTTGACGAAATGTGAGTTCAGAGATGTATAAGAATGGTATTCCTGTGATGATAGGATTTATTCATGTTAATGAACATATTTTCCTCGTGTTGACGAGACGTGAGTCCTGACGTGGACAAGCTATTTCTATGTTAATGGGAGTTCTTGTGGTGATGAGGCGTAAATAAGAACTTTATCACCCCCGCTGATAGGATCTCCTTGTGTTGACAAGATGCGGATAGCCCATCCCCAGTGGAGTCGGCAAGTTTTGTTTCTCCATGAGGATGGAATATGGAGTCCTGCTGAGGACAAAGTTGAAAGGTACTGATGAGGGCAAGTTGTATTCTTATGATGATAGGATTTCCCCGTAATGACGAATTTATGGCTTTTCGTGTCGACGAAATTTAAGGGCAATTGGGGATAAGATTTTTTCCTGTGATGATGGGATCTTTACTCGTGTTGACGAATCTGTTTCTCTCCTGGTGATGACGAGTTAGTCCAGTTGTGGACAAAGGTATTTTCGCGAAGATAGTTCAGTACCCGTGGTGTTACATGGGTGGTGATAGTCAAAATCAGAGTTATTCTCCGACGACTGATCGGTGGCTACCGTAACAACCATGTTCACTCGACGAATGTCGTTCCCCAAGCAGTGGTTCAGTTTACTTCTGCGGTTGGAAAATTTCAGGGTTCTTTGGTATTCAACCGTCTCGTACCTCGAATGTTTGAAGGTCGTTCGCTCTTCACCCAGTCGGGTCCAAGCCGCTTGAATAGGGGCAGCTGTTGCACCCTAAAATTTGACCAACCGGTTCCCGTATCTGGTTTATGTTTCAACGTATTTTTGCATTCGCATTCGCATACTGCATACATAGAATTTTCATCAGTCAGGTTGATTTTATCGGGATTATAGCCCCTGACGTTTCAGGCAGTGCAGGCCAGTCAGAATAAGTCTGTTGAGAATGGGTGGTCGTTCCCTGTGTTTTCAGACCATCTCGGTGCCCGGGTTTCGCTACGGTTGCGTAATTGGATTTTATTCGATTTAATCGGCTTCCTGGCATTTTTAGGATTTTTCTGTCATTTTTCTGGATTTTTAGTGCAGTTAATGGATTTTTCTGGATTTAATAGAGTTTTTTAATAGTTTTTAGAGCTTAAATAAATTTTCTTTTCATTTTTTAGAAATTAATAGATTTTTAAAGAATTTTTAGATATTATAGTTTTTAATAAATTTTAGATATTGATTTTCTTTTATTAGTTTTTAATAGATAAGTAGATATTTTTCTTTTAAAAGAGTAGAGAAAAAAATATAATAATAAGATAGATAGTATTGTTCTTTTAGATTTTATTAGAGTTTATTGTTTTTTAAAGAAAAATTAATGGAATAGATTTTAAAAGAAAAATAGAGATTAAAGGGTTTTTTAGATTTTTTTTATTTTTATTTTTCAGAATTAATTAGGATTTTAAAAAAAAAGATAATTTTTAGATTAAATAATAGTTTTTTTAGATTTTTAGATTTAATTAGGTTTTACTTGTTAATTAGGATTAATTTTAGAATTAATTAGGGTTTATTAGATTTTAATTAGGTTTTAGTGTTAATTTTCGTTTTAGAATTAATTAGGGTTAATTTTTAGTTTAAATTTGTTTTAATCAGAGTTTAATTCTGTTTTTAGTCCATTAATCAGATTAATCCAAGTGGGCCAAGTATCCAGTATCAAGCCCAGTTCAAAAGTCCAACGCGAGTGCCACTTGTCAATATATAAGCAGTGACACGCGTGTGGGCCAGCTTCTTCCACCTCACTCTTTCTCTCCTCAGAATTCGCCACTTGGCACGCCCCACTACCTCTCTCCTCCACACGTGTCTCTCCCTCACGCATCCTTCTGCCACCCGTCCCCTCGCCGGAAACTCCCACTGCCGGCCATGCAACCACCCACCGGACCACCTCCCTCCGCCATAACCATCACCGGAGTCTGTTGAGACCGCCGGAAACTGCAATTTTTCCAGTTTTCCTTCATCTTCTCCGATCTACTTCCGATCAACCTTCATCAGCAATTACCAAATCTTGCCAGAAATCCAACAATCACCACCGTTCATGCATCATTCTTCGTATCTCTCAAGATCATCACGATAATCTCCAGATTGTTGTCGGAATCTTCATCAACAGCGATCAAGGATCATCAACATTCAGTCGTTGTTCTTCTTTTGTTTCCAGAAATCACCAAGTTTCTCCGTGGATCTGCGTCGCGGTCGTTGATCTTCATCAAGTTCGCGAAGACTTTTCCAGAAATTTTCAAACGTTGCCAAGAACGTTCAATCCTCAAGATCTTCAAGGGGATCTTCACCAGAAATCGCTCCAAGCTTCGTCTAGGATCAAGAATCGTCATCGTGTGAGTCATCCATCCAGGTTAGTGCTTCGAATCCTTCGCTCTTCGTTTTTGCTCGCATCGATTAGCTAGAAATTGAGGAGATTGTTAGGGTTTGATGTTCTGGACTGAGAGATTGAAGGAAGCTTGATGTTGATAACTGAGTTTGATGAGTGTGGATGAAGAGAGTTAGGACGAAGTTTGTTTGAGATCATCGTTTGATTTGGTTTCAGAGAGTTTCAGAGGAGAGAATCTGAGAGAGAGGGGTGGTAGCGCCGTTAGGGTTTCAGAGGGGGGAAGATGAACAGTAATCACCGAATGAAGGATTGAGTTAGTTTTAGGTTTTCTGATTTTGCTGAAGATGGGTTGTATAGATCTTGGACCTTAAGCCCAATTGTAATGTTACTGAACCATACTCCCTTGTTTCTCACAACGCCTCCCTCTCCCTTTGAGATTTCGTGTGGGCCTAGCCCTATTGCTACTAGCACCCCCATTGAGGGCCCAAACGGGAATTGCAAGCGGATTGCTCACTATCTGCGCCCCTCCCTTGTTTTTTTGTTTTCTGAAACAAATTTGGGCCTAGCAGACTTGCTAGTTGCACCCTCCAGTTGAGGCCCAACCTGGATATCAAAGGGATATCCTTGCTATGCGCACCCCCTGAGCTTTTTTTTGTGGTTTTTCTGAATTGGTGGATTGGGCCCAGCGCATTGTTGCGCGCACCCCCCTCCTGGGCCCAGTTGTATTCTGAAGAGTATAAAACTGCTTTTGCCACCCCCCTTTGCTCCATTATTTTTTTTTAATTGAATTTCTTTTTTTCATCATTTACATATAGTCTAAATAAATCATATAAAATCAGAAAATCATCATTTTAACATGGGACTTTTTCCCACATTTTGGTAATGGTTTCAAGAAAATTATAAGAAAGTAAAAATATTATTTTAGGTTTTTTTTTCATTTATGGTGATTTTTCAAACTTAATTGCTTTTATCTTCATGTTTGTTTGTACATACATTTTGATGAATTTTGTTTAGCAATTTAAATTCATATTTTGATCCCTTTCTTTTTGTACTAGCTAGATTAGAGCATTAAGTTCCCTTAGGGATTTATTTCACATTTTTGTGGTTAAATCTTGATTAGTTTTGATTAGAGAACATTAGGGTGATAGTTTTAGGGTCCAAACTCAATATAGGTGCATTCTAACATTTTATTTTTGGGTTTTTTAGCATGAATTAGGTTATGGGACATATAGGGTGTGTAGGGTAGATATAGAAATCCCCTTAGAATAAATCTTAGAATTTTAAATACCATTTTACTATTTTTAGTATATTTTTCAAATTGTGTGATTGTTTGGTGTTCCCACTTGGGGTTTTATCTGTCTGCTTAGGCTTTTGGGCTTTTAGTTGGGGTGTGGGGTTTGGTTTGGGCTTGTGGAAGCATGAAGAATCAATGGAGAAGATTGAATACAAAGATCAAGGTTGATGCATGAAGATTGCTTGGATTGAAGATGCTGATTGAAGGCATAAGAAATAATAGGAATAAGCAGAGGCTTAGAATAGACTGAATTGTTTTGTGCAAACATGGATAGCTTCATGTGCTTCCATTCCTCTCTATGACATAAAGTCCCTCTATGGTATTCACCTCCCTCCTTTGGAGGGATAAGTGGCCTTACCTTAGAGGTAGAACTTTGAGGGAAACAGTCTGTTACAATGTCAACTGTTTATAGGCTTCCTTTGGTTGTCAATGAACTGTTTGACATTCAACTTATCCTGATAAATCAATTCTCATCTGGGAGAGCTTGTCTTGAAGAAAGAAGCCATTGAAGATAGAGATGAAGATCGAAGAGTGACAAGGATGAAAATTGTTCATGTCAAAGCTGTGCAAATGTTAAAGCTAGGGTTTACTGCTGTCTGGGGCTATTTGCTGTCTGATGCTGTCAACTGATTAAGATTCTGTGCTTGCTTGAGCTTGGGGATTTCTTGAAGATGGAAGCTTATTGTAGCTTGGGTCTCATTGGAGCTTGACTTTGGGGGTTCATTCGGAGATTGTTGTTAATCAACTGTCAGAGTTTGCTGTCTTTCATAGTTGCTGATGTAGTAGCTGGTGTGCTGTCAGAGCTGGGGTTTTGGGGTTTATTTTCTTTGCTGTATTGTTTGTTATATTTTCCCCTTGAGGTTGAGGTGAAGTTGTTTCACTTTACTCATTGTTTTCTAGGTTCGAGGTTGAGTGGGACTCCCTTGCCTCGCTTGTACTGTTGCATTCATGCATTTTACTGCTTTACTGTATATATGCTGTTGCTTTTCCGTTTATCCCTTAGGATCTCTGTTTCTCTCTGTGCAAGAGAGAAATATGACAGACATTAGGTTCTCATCCATGCATGATAACATTAGGGTAGATTTTGATTCCCTTTTCAACCATAGGTTTTAGAGTTGCTGTTTCTCTTCTATCTCAAAACAATCAAAAAACACAATAAACATTTCAAACACAATAAAAAAACAGTTCTTGCGTAAAAGACTGTAAACCAATCGAAAAGTCATTTTTTGTCCGCTCGGACCCATAATCAGGAGAAAACCCTTTTTCAGAAGGATAAAAAACAATCAAGACAGACTCGTGTCGTACGTGGCCCGAACTACGTTTGCTCTGATCTTTCATGTTGTATGAAAGTACGTAGGCATAGGATGCGATATCCTAGCGAGCAACCTTCCCCTCCTTTCCCGTAGGTAGGCGAACTACGTTGACTCTGATTTCTCGTTCCAGACGGGAATACGTAGGCATAAAGTGCGATACTTTGCCGATTCATTTTATTTTCTTTTAACCCCAGACCTGTAGAATAGATAGAATAACAATCCGTACTAGAAAACAAGCGTGGATCCCGTCGAGTACGACGGACGTGAGGGGTGCTAATACCTTCCCCTTGCGTAATCGACTCCCGAATCCAGGATTTGGTTGCGATGACCATTCCTTTCCCGTCTTTGCGGTAGGTTTACTTCGAGCGTTTCCTTTCCCTCTGTTGGGATAAATAACGCACGGTGGCGACTCTTATGTTCAGTCGGCGCCGATTTTCGCAGTAGCGACACATGGAAGTGTAAAACAGTATCAAATGCAAATAATATGCATCACCAATCATGTAGCATGTGATCAAAGAATGTGCAAGAATGATCATGATCCTACAATGTCAAAAATGCAAATAATCGAGAATCAAAAAATCACACATTGAAAGTTTTTGCATACTTGCTTCAAACAAAAGGTGAACAGCTCATAAAACAATCACAAATACCAAGAATATCAAGCCATGGAAGTTACATGAGGAAAGAATAGCAAATAAGCTTGGAAATAGGCAAAAATGGCCTTCTGCCACTGTGGTAACCGGTTACCATATGCAGGTAACTAGTTACCTACTTAAAAATGGAAAAATCACGTGAAAATTGTACAGGGTAACCAGTTACCCTATATAGGTAACCGGTTACCACTGTGACAGTGGCAAAAATAGCTTTTTGAAAAAGCACTTTCAACAACCAAAATTCTTATCTGAACCTCCACATGCCATGATTAACACTTGAGCACGAAAAATGAAGTTCATAATCACTTAGGCATCAAATAAACATCAATTGAAAGCATTAAACATGAAGACCAAAGATCAAACAATCACATGATCAATCAACACTGAAAAATGATCAAACTACATCGTGAACGCGCAGAAGTGATCAAAACAGTAAATCAAGTGCAAATTACCAACCTACAAGGCGGAGGATTGCCTTGGTGATTGTTGCTATTGATATGTGCTGAGAATTAAGCAAATAAAACCAGAGAAATCCAAGCTTGAGATCCAATCATAGTGAAATCGACAAAAATGTGATAAATGCTCTAGAATACTGATTTGCACCGAAGAAGCTTAAGATGATTACTTGAATTGGAGAAGAATCTACTGTAAATCCTGAAATCCAAGTAAGAATATGGTGGAATGAGGTTTAGCTCAAGAGAATAACAATTTCGATGTGAAGATTGTTACACTCTAATGGTGGAAATTGAGCTTTTGTGAGGTTTTTTGAGAGAGGATGAAGATGAATGTGAAAATGTTGTAGAAAATTCAGAGAGAATGTGAGAGAATTGAGAGTGAAGAATGTAGAAATTGAGAAAATGATTGAACCCCCTTGTGAAATGGTGGTGATTTGCTTATATGGAGTTTTGTTTCAGAGTCGCTAGGTTCGGAGTGAGCTTTGGATGCAGCCTTGGAACTAGCCTTGGAGTTAGTTAGCCTCAACTCACTAAGTTGGAGGTTAACTCAGTTATTTAGGTAGTTGACTCGGTAGCCATCCCAATGAAAACTTGAATCTAAGGGCTCACATGCTTGAGAATGAAGCAACATGACAGTCTTAATCCAAATTGATGTATTGGAGCAAATGCCTTGAAGTGTTTAGAAAGGTCTTGAATTATTTAGATATGTCTAGAATGTTCCACACAATGCTAGAACAATGTAGACCCCAAAATGTAGAGTGAAAGTGGCTGCCATAAAAAGTGCAGCAAAACTGCATTTTTACACAGGGTAACCGGTTACCCTACTTTGCCTAGAAAAGTGGTTCGGTTACCACAAACAAAACTTGCATATTTGCTTGAAAATGGTGTTGTGGCCACGGTTCCGATTTTCGACCTTTTTCTTTGATGAATAGGCATAGAAACCTTCATTTCTTGCTTTATTTGGTGATGTGATATCTTTGAGAGGATGTGATTAATCGGGCTTGCAAAACCTGAATATTCCTGCAACAAAAATTATAGAGAAAAAGTGCAAATGCATATGCCAATGATGCGAATGCACATGCTTATGCAAAAGGCAAGGAGGTCAAATTTCGGGTTACGACAATATTGTTACAGTGTTTATCTAAGGCTAATGAAAATAGAGAGTAATTATCATGGATCAAATAGTACTCCTATTGCCTAAGTAGTAATACTTGTGGGGAAATATTTTCTTCATTGAAAAAGAGTTAATTAGAAAGGAACTGTCACGTTAGCGTAATCGGAACCAGACCTAACCTTTAATCTATACCAGCCGCTCACATTGCACCCGTTGTATCTTGCGTTAAAGTGAAAAAATCCTTTTTTATATAAATACCTCTAAGACTCAGTTAAAAAGTGTTTTTGGTTGGAAACTTTAATATCAAAGGGTTTTCGGCATATGCTCGGCCAACCGGATCCTAAATCTATAAACGCATCAGAAAATAGTTTTAAAATCACTTTCAAATAATACCAAACTTTCCTAATTAATTAATAAAGCGCTTTCGTTGTTTTTACCAATTAAAAACTAATCAAATCTTATCTAAAGTGTCGGGCGGCTTTCGGTCTTACACGACATAGTCATGGTTATTACATAAATAGAAACACGGTCCCGTTCACAAAAGTGCCGATTAATTCAAGTTCAGAAAAGTTGCATTAAAATTCAAAACAACCCCTAAAGTGTTTCTACAAATACAATATATGGAGTATCATCGAAACGACGGTCCTCACATCCCAGCACAACAGATTTATCTAGACATGACGGTGATAAACATAAATAATTTTTTTGTAGAATAAATCATTTAGGGAATGAAACGTGCGTGATTGGTTTTTAAATGAACGAAAGTGTCACTCTTAGGTTCGGCTCAGAAAATGAATCCTTTGAAATAAAGCAATATGTAAACCTGTTGAAATTAAACGCGTGATCGGTTTCCAAAAGTAAGACGAAAGTGTCACACTTAAGTTCACTCTTAGAAAAAAAATCTTTGAAATAAAAGCGATAAATAAATCGTAGGGAAGTTAAACAAATTAAAGCATGGCGGAAAGTAAATAATAAAAGTGCGAGTAAAATAAAACCTGCTCCAAATCGAAGACTTGAATCTGGTACAATGCTAAAAGTAAATCTGATCCAGGTGCATTAGAAACACCAAATGGAATCACCAAATACTCATAGTTCCCATACTGAGGTTTAAAAGTCCTCTTTAGAATATCCTCATCCTTCACCCAAATTTGATGGTAACCCGACCTTAAGTCAATTTTGCTGAAGATACGTGCACCTACCAACTGGTCCATCAAATCATCTATTCTCGGAAGTGGATACTTGTTCTTGGTTGTTACTTTATTCAGTTGTTGGTAATCTGCACACAACCTCATACTACCATCTTTCTTCTTCACTAATAACACTGGAGCTCCCCGAGGTGACACACTTGGTGTCACAAATTTCTTCTTCAGCAAATCGTCTAATTTCTTTTTTAGTTCTGCTAATTTTGATACTGACATCCTGTGTGGTGCTATAGAAACAAATCTGGTACCAGGGACAATATCAACAGAGAACTCCACCTCTCTCTTCGGCGGTACATCCGAAACATCATCTGGAAACACATCTGGAAAATTACACACTACTGGTGATTCTTCAATTGCTGCTTGAATTTTAACAGACAAAAACAGAAACAATGCAAACATCTGAGCTTCATTTTGAAAAAGCTCTTCCAGTTGCCTAGCAGATAAAAAACTAGCTTCCTCTTCATCCTCAGGAGCAAGAAATCGTACCGATTTGTTATAACAATTTATGTGAACATGATTGAACTCCAACCAGTTTATCCCCAAGATAACATCAAGATCTCTTAGCGGTAAGTAGATAAGACCAACACCAAAATCTCTATCAAAAATCGACAGAGAACAGTTCAAACAAATCAGAGAGGTAATCATTGATCCCTTAGCAGGAGTATCGATAACCATCTCTCCATTCATGGGGGACACTACAAGGCCCAACTTTTTCACACAATCAGCAGCAATAAATGAGTGAGTAGCACAAGTATCAATAATAGCAATCAAAAGAGTACTATTAATGTAACATATACCTCTAATCAACCTGCCGTCACTGGAAGTCTAGGTCCCTAATAGAGCAAACACCTTCCCTCCAAATTGAGCTTGCATACTGATGTGTCCTGGTTCTCCATAATTGTAGCAAGTAACCACATTATCCTTGCAATCAGGAACCAGATGTTCTGTCTTCCCACACCGGAAACACTTCTTCACATCACTTTTGTACTCATTGGCGCGATGACCCAATTCACCACACCTAAAACATTTAATAGGAGCAAGAACACCTCCCCCACTTAGCCTCTTACCATTAGCAACCTTATGTTTACCCTTCTCATCTAAAGTACTATAAGGCTTCCCACAGTTCAGATGTTGTCTTTCCCTCTTCTCGCTCAGACTTTTATAGTGGGCTAACTGAGCCTTATTGTCATCCTCATAAATCCTACAGCTATTCACCAACTCTAGAAACCTTTGGATCTTTTGATACCCAATCGCCTGCTTGATCTCAGGACGCAAATTATTCTCAAACTTAACACATTTTGAGAATTCAACAGTTGCCTCATTGTAATGAGGATAGAACTTCGCAAGTTCTACGAACTTGGTAGCATACTCAATAACAGATAAACTCCCCTGCATCAGCTCTAGGAATTCAATCTCCTTCTTCCCATGAATATCTTCAGGAAAATACTTCCTCGGAAACTCTCTATAGAACACAGCCCAAGTGATAACTTCACATGCATTTCCCAACACCTGACAAGTGTTGATCCAGCAATCATCAACCTCCTCAGCCAGCATATGTGAACCAAACTGTACCTTTTGTGCTTTTGAACAATCCATCACACGGAAGATTCTCTCAATTTCTTTGAGCCAAGCCTGCACTCCATCAGGATCATACCTACCCTTAAAAGTAAGTGGCTTGTTCCTCTAAAACTTCCCTATATGATGGAACCCATCGCTCCCCCCAGCATCATGTTGATTCTGCACAACCTGAGCCACAGCCCGCGAAGCAACAGCAATTACGGCATTGTTTCTCTCAACCATTTTCTGTTCCACCATAATAACAACAACAATGGTTAGAAGACTACATCAATAATATTCAACTATTACACCACACCGACTCGACAACTTGGCCGGATATACCGACGTGCTCTAATACCACTATGTAACACTCTAATTATCCCCGCAAAATTTAAAACAAGATCAGAGTAAAATAAAACAACCAGACAATTAGGATTTTACTTTCAACATCAACTAGCTCTTGCAATTGGATATGTAATAGATATGAAATTTATAAATAATAATAATAAACATATCAGGACTTCATTCTTATTATAGCAGCAGAATCATTAAAGCAATTGATTTAGTTTAATTATTCAAAACATAACCACAACATAATATAATTATAAGTAATTATCAAACGTGGAAAAATAATCATAAAAATATCCACCAACACAAATTAAAATAAATAAGCGTTCCACCCCCTAGTGTTAAATATCAGAGTAGGTGTCGACTCAACAAAAGCATAAAGAAGAGAACTTTCTTTCACTCACATTCACGCCTCTACTGCAGATTATCTACATGATACCCATATAAAGGCCACATTCAAACAGAAGGGGTGAGAAATCATAATCATATGATGAAATGCATAATAATATGTAAGTACACCATCAACATATGCTTAAACACCCATCCAACAAATCATAATCCACACAATCCAGAAATAATGATGCAACACATATGCAATGCAATGAGACTCAACACCATGACTCAATGCACATAGTACCAAATGTGAACTCTCAGGTTCACTCGCTCCCGATCCCCACCATACGATAAGAGCCCACCAAAAATTGTTTCTATCATCATAGGTAACGCTTCACTGATTCCTACCTAGAACTGGCTACTCGCACCCAATCCCCACCATAGGATTGAGGCTCACCAAAGCGGATCACCGTCCAAACACCATGAATGCATGATTTATAAAAGACATGTACAACAACAACGACATGTACAATGATATTCACCTTAATCATTATACCACACCAAAATTGGTCACCAAACACCAAATGTATACTACAAAAATTCAACAATTGCAGTATAGTAGTATAACAAGTAACAACACCTCATTCGCACACAATGCCACACCATAATATACACACATAACATCCATCACCATTACGTACCATTTAAAATCATTTCCAAGTAATGGAACTATTTTTTTAAATAAAGTTTGTTGCGTCAGCTTCCCAACACTTTGAACGAAGCCCCAAACAGATACCTGAAACTCAAGTTATGAATTTTTAAAGTTCGACACAGCAGGTGTAACCGGTTGCTGCAAAACAAGTAACTGATTACCACTTAATCAAAAACAGCGGCGAACTCATCTCACTGTAACCAATTACACCTAATCTAGTAAGTGATTACACCCTTTCAAAATTGCTCAGTTTATGCCCTTTTGGACAATGTATTTGGTTACACTAAAACCTGTAACCGGTTACATCCTAAAAAAAATCAATTCTTTGAAAATTTGTCTTAGGTGTAACCGGTTACACCAAAAGTGGTACCCGGTTACCACTGCGAAAAAAGGAGTTTTCTGCTACTTTTTGATACGAAAATCGGTTTCAAACCCTTTCCAAAACCCCAATTTTCATAAAACAACATATACTCATGTTTCACATTCTGATTCCTAATAACACACAATCACACAACATTTCATTCATCATCCAATTCATCCAAACATACATTTTAATGGAATTATCAAACATAACACAAGAATTCATGCATAAGAAGAAAATTCAATCAAGAGAACAAATGCGCCCACCCATATACTATCATACAATGCCTCTATACAAAAGGAAATCCCGCCCTTACCTTAGAATTCCTAGCAATGCTCTCTTCAACCTCTAGAAATAGTGCTCTTCCTACTGCTTCTCCTTCCTTACCCTAGCTTTTTTCTCTGGTATCTTCTCACAACTTTACGTAGAATGCAAAAGTAAACCACCTTCTCCCAAATTTTCCTTTTCCTAATAAAGTTATCCTAAAAAATATGATTTCCCTTATTTACCCCAACTTACCCTCATGTAATTACCTCCTTGACCCTAGAATCTCTACACATACTATTTATTTTATTTTCACTAATTAATATAATAAAATAAATAAGACATTGTTTCTAATTGTCAACACGACTCTAAATTATTCTACTCAACTTTATCATTTCTCCATACCCCTAACTCAAGGACACATACCCCGCCAACACCTTAAATTCTAATTTCTAAGGCTACCGTCTTACGCCCAAGGGTCCCTCTAACACATCAAATCATTGACCAGCACACACAATCACACGATATTATTTTAGAAAAAATAAATAAATAAATTAGGGCGTTACATGTATGACCTAAACATTGATGAACAACATACAGAGACTCGACAGTTGAATAATAAATAAGTTTTATTGGTGTTGAAAGGTGATATAAACCTTGAGACTCATGCCCAACTCCAATCGTCTTCCTAGTACATTGATCTTGCACAAGAACATGGTCATTAGAAAATGTAATAAAGTAAGGTATGGTAAGAGTGGGTTTACCAGACATATGATCATAGGCTCTTGAAGAGCCCAATAATTATGGTCAAACATGATCCTTCTCTCCAGAGGTCATAACTTTTCCTATTGTACTAATATGTGTCTTTATCCTCGCCCATTTCTCTATCCCCACACTCACCTTTCAAAGATATCAAGGAGGCAACATGCACCATACGCTTCTCAAAACTCATGCACTACTATGACCAATTCTCAGTCTATGCATCCTACACATCAACTACTCATTGCTCTACATAAAAGTAAGAGGTCATCTCGAAATCCTAGTCCTATTTATGCTTGTCATTTATATTAGCATCGATTATGTACACCCTACTTTGCTTTTGTGGTTTCCTTGGATTCTATATATATTCCCAAAACTACATGTGAAGTTATGTCTACTCTTGAATGACGATAGGCTATGATCGATGAGATGGCTCCTTTACACTTCAGTGATACTTAAGATTTGGTTCCCCCTAATTAATGGAAAAACTACATTGGATTGTCAATGGGTCTATATAATTAAAATTGGACGTGATGGAAATATTGACAACCTAAAAGTTTGTCTTATAGCAAAAGGATACACACATATCTTTGGTCTTGACTATGGAGACACCTTTTCTCCAATTTCCACAATCACACTTATATGCCTTTTTCTTGCATTGGTTGTTATTCATCAATGGAAATTTCATCAACTATACATCAAAAATGTCTTTGTAAATGGTGAATTACAAGTGGAGGGGTACGTGGTGCAACCCCTAAGATTCAATTTTAGTGGTACTTCGCACCTCGCATATCGGCTTCGTCAATCTCTTTATGGCTTTAAACAATCTCCACGTGCTAACTTGGTTTAGCATTGTGCTCCAAGAGTTTGGTTTGACTAGATGTGAAGTTGATTACTTTGTCTTATTTTTGCATTCTTCGCCAACCATTTTTCTTTACTTGTTAGTCTATATCGATGACGCCACCATCAGCTGATATTCAGCGGTTGAAACAACATAATTAATTTAATAACTTATTATTAACATGAGACTTTTTATCATATGAGTGATGGCATAATTTTTAGATCTATGTGTTTGTAGGTATGAAATTGATGATTGTTGCACCCTAAAATTTGCTCAACCTTATTCCTTGGTTTATGTTTCATCATCATTAGCATTTGCATATAGAGTCATGTACATAGACTAACCATCTGCATAACATAAGCATAGCAAGTCATTCAACAGGGGACCAATCATTACTTCTCATCTCTAGAAGCCCATCAAGAGGTTATTATCCCAAGTCAATCTCATTCAAGTCATCAGGAAAGAATTTGAAAGCAAAGAGTTCAGCAGATCAAGCCTTGAGTCCATCTCCTAGTTGAGGGTATCTGAGGATCAACAAGAGGGTTGTGAGCTGTGAAATGAAGGTATGGAGAGCATCTAGACATCTTGAGAGACTTATAAAGTCATTTGGAGAAGAAAACAAGTCATTGATGAAGGCACAAGAGCTATAGTTGAAGACAGTCAACTAGGGTTTCATCTGGGTCAACCCTAGGTCAACCCTAGGTCAATTGACTGACTTAAGAGGGCATTCAAGTCTATTGGAGAGATGTGGGGATCAACATTTGATATATGAAGAAGGATATGGAGATATGACAAGGAGAATTCAAGAGAAATCAAGGAGAAGAGGAGTTACTAAATTAGGGTTTCTCTGTAAAATCCCCTAGTTTAGGTCAAATTTCCAAGCAAGATAAGTCAAAATGCTAGCTTCAAATGGCTTCTTGGCCAACATGAAACTTGTAGAGGATCTCAAGACCTTTAATTTGAGTGGTGGAAGACCTCAAGGAGATTTATAGAACTCAAGTTATGGTCCTTGCAAGTTATAGGTCATCTGGGGTGTCTGAATTTTTGTCTGTGAAAGTGACTTGACTTCCAAGCTAGTTTTACCCCTCAAGGAGATTTCAAATGAATTCTTGGTCAACATAAGAATTGTTCCTCATTGTCTTAGCTTTCTAGAATGGTATGGCATGCCTTCATATGATGTGGAGGACTCAACTTATGGTCTTGACAAGCAAAGGGTATTTTGGGCATTTGTGAATTACAGGTCATTTTAACCTATACCCAAAACTCATACAAGGAGGCCTCAAATGGAAAAACTTACAACATCAAACTTGCTCCAAATGGGATTTTAAGTCTAGAAAGAAGGTCACAAGTTATTGGAGAAGCTCATAGCATGGAGTTGCATGATAGGTCAAAATATGAACTAAAAAGGCTTATAAAGTGAATAATTTCAAGTTGGAAAATGGTTTGGGAGATTTACAAGTCCAAATGGAGACTTCCAATATATGATTTTGAATGGAAAAACAATTCTAAGAACAATGGTTCACACACTTTTTTGAGTTTAGAAGGAAAAAATGAAGTTATCCATGGTTGCTTATCATTTAAGAAACATAATCAAAAATGAGCCAAAGTTTGAAAACAAGGGAATGTGCAAGATGGATCTAGAATGTTCATTTGGGGTCTATATATTCATGAAAGGAGAATTTGGCAAGGGTTGGCCTCATTTGCACCAAGAATTCCACAAAATTTCTCACACTTTTTCATTGGAGTTTCATTACAATTCTCTCAAAACCTTCATCAACTTGCATCAAAATCAACTCAATCTGATTCCATCATCATCATAGATCATAATTGAAGCAAAGTTTTGGTGTGAATCATTCATTTTCGAGCACTTTTTTTCAAGAGCATCAAGATTGAAATTGCAAGTGGATAGCATAATTCTGGCCAAATCTCATCCAAAGCTTGCATACAGAATCACATACATCAAGGATTGATCAAGATCCAGCACTTAGAAGCTTCAAATCATCAATCTCCATAGCTGTTTGCAAGATTTTGCACAAGGTAAGTTTTCAATCACACAGCTCGATTCAGTTAGTTAGGCATGTTTTTGTTAGTGTAGAATTGATCTAGGTGGTTAGGAGATTAAGTTAGATAAATTTGGGGAAGATTGGTGATGATGCATACCAGTGCATTTCAATGGTGGTCAGTATGTGATTCAATCGAATTAGTTGATGTGGTGAATTTCAAAGCGAATTGATGCCCTAAGCTTGTAGAGGGAGAGATTTGGAACAGATTTCATGTTTACAGCATGTGGATTAGTTGCGTGGGGGATGAGAACAGAGAGGGAGAAAGTAGCTCGTGCATGAGCTCGCATGGAGTTGAAACCCTAGTTGCAGGTCGTTTTGGAGAAGAAACAATCATGACCGTTCATGGTAGCTTGGACTTTTGACTTAGGGTAGGATCGGATGGCTGGTATTTGATCTGAATTTGGAGGGAAAGAATGAAGCTGGCCAAAACGCGCCGTTTCATTAATTGAAACGGGCGGGCCTGAGTGGATGATGCTATCCCCACCCCCAGGTTGTGAGCCCAAATCATATTCAACGTGTTTTCATTGTTATTTTCACCCCCTGGCATTTTATTCTATTTCTTTTATTTCTGAATGAAGCTGGGCCTTAACCAGAATGCTAAGCGCACCCCCCTGCTGTTGGCCCATTGTGATTTTGAACTGGGGCGAACTGCTATTCATACCCCTCTCTCTTATTTTAATTCATTTCATTTTCTTATTTCATTTTAATATTTTACCAATTTTCATAAAATCATAACTAATTCATAAAAAATGCTTTTTAATCCATTCTTTTTACCATGTTTTCATTAAAATGTCTAGAATATTATAGGAAAATAAATTTTCATTTTTAGTTTTATTCCATATTTTTTCCATATTTTCTAAATAAATGTTATATTAAATAGATTCATTTCATGCATTATTTTTATGATTTTTGTTCTCTCACATGCTTTAATATTTTTTGATCATTATTTTCATATTGTTTAGATGAGATATTAGGCTTATAGGAATATTTTAGTTCCCATTTTTAGGAGTTAATTTTAGGTGATTAATAAGTGCTTGAATATCATGAACAAAACTAGGGTTTTTAGGTGACAACTTAGGAGTTTGATTTCATTTCCCTTAGGATTTAGGGTTTGAATAAATTAGTTATGGGACTATATGGGCTATGGGTAGTTATTAGATCCCTTAGAGAACAGTTAGGATTCCCCTACTGCTATTATTACTGTCTGTATATCTGTTGTCTGGTGTGGTGTGCCCTCTGGGGATTGTTGCTTGTTTGATTGGGTATTGGGATTGCCTGGGGCCCTGGGGAAGCTGAAGATTTGTGAAGATGAAGCTATTGGAGATTCAAAGATTGAAGATCAACTGTCAGAGTTGAGGAGGAGTTTCTTGCTGGCAGATGCTGAGGAGATTAGGGTTTAGGAGCTAGGCAGAGCTCTAGATTAGAAATTTTGTTTCTCAAACATGGATTGCCTTGTCTGCATCCATTCTTCTCTGTGATTCAGAGTCTCTCTAAGACACTCACCCCCTTCCTTTGGAAGGCTTGGTGATGGTGTCCATGAGATAGAACTCTTGAGAGAAAATGTCTCTTGTGTTAGAAGCAGTCTGTTCACCACCTTTGGTAGTCAGCTTATTGCTTAACACTCAATTCACTCTTGTGACTAATCCCTCATCCTGGAGGTTTGAGCATGAAGAAAAGCCATTGCAGATGGAAGACTGATGATCAAAGCCCTTGCCTGAAGGCCATGAAGATGGAGATTGATGCTTGTTGAAGCTTGTGAATGATTGGAGATTGCTTGAAGCCAGTTGTTGATTCAGAGCTGCTGATGCTGTTTCTTTTGCTGTATTTCATTTTCTGATGTATTGATTGGTTTTCTGAACTGTATTGTTTGCTGTTTACCCTGTTGGGTTGAAAGTGAATCCTGTTCACTTTCACCTATTGTTTTCTAGGTTCGAGGTTGAGTGGGACTCCCTTGCCTCGCTTGTATTGCTGCATCCATGCATTTTACTGTTTTATTGTATATATCTGTTATTGTTTCTGTTTCTGCCTATCCCTTAGGATCTCTGTTTCTCTCTGTGCAAGAGAGGAGCATGATAGACACTAGGTCTTAACCCATGCATGATAACATTAGGTTAGTTTGTTTCCCTTCGCAACCGTAGGTTAGAGTTCTGTCTCTTTCTTTCTCAAAACAAACAGAAAAACACATAAAGATTTCAAACACAATAAAAGACACTTCTTCCGTAAAAGAACGTGAACTCATCAAGACGTCATTTTTGTCCGCTTGGACTGTTAATCAGAAAAACCTTTTCAGAAGGAATAAAATCAACCAAGACAAGCTTGTGTCGTGCGTGGCCCGAACTACGTTTGCTCTGATCTTTCATGCTGTATGAAAGTACGTAGGCATAGGATGCGATATCCTAGCGAGCAACCTTCCCCTCCTTTCCCGTAGGTAGGCGAACTACGTTGACTCTGATTTCTCGTTCCAGACGAGAATACGTAGGCATAAAGTGCGATACTTTGCCGAGTCATTTTTTATTTCCATTTTATTTTCTTTTTAACCCTTGACCTTTAGCGTAGATAGAATAACAATCCATACCCGAAAACAAGCGTGGATCCCGTCGAGTACGACGGACGTGAGGGGTGCTAATACCTTCCCCTTGCGTAACCGACTCCCGAATCCAGGTTTTGGTTGCGATGACCATACCTTTTCCCGTCTTTGCGAGGTTTACTCTGAGCGTTTCCTTTCCCTCCCGTGGGATAAATAACGCACGGTGGCGACTCTTCTGTTCAGCCGGCGCCGATTTTCGCAGTAGCGACAGCTGGCGACTCTGCTGGGGACCCAACGTCCCCTGGCTGCTAAGGACTGCGACGGTCCTTATGCATTTGGGATCCAACGTCCCTTGGGAGAGTCAATCCTAACGCTTGTTTTCCCGTCGAGGATTTTGTATGGAGTTATTGTATATTTCTAACCTTGTATTTTCAGCTTTATATATATTGTTTATTATTGCTGTATCTGGGGTGTGACGGGTGTTCTGATATTGAGAGATAAGCCGGACCTGGGCTTGAGTGCACCTAGAATTAGAGTAGAAATTAGTGGGCGCCCGCTTGCTTTGCTTGCTTTGGTGTCCCATGAAATCTACACTCAGACGAGGTTCCTCTGGTTGGCCTCCTGCCCCTTCCTTTGGTTGGCGTGGGTTGCTGGTTAGTTGGATTGTCGACTCTGGGGACCGATCATTTGGAAGTTGGCTGAGTGAGGCCTCTTCAGGATTTGATGATGCCACTCCTTCTGGGAATCGTATCATCAACCCTGAAAGTCTGTGACGCCGACGACCGCATAGGATGCCGTACCTTGTGCCAGTTATAGGGCCACCCGCCTGTGAGGGGATTTGGGGTTATGCAGGTAACTAGACCTCCAGATTACCGGTTATTTCTTGATCAGAGATCCGGGTTATTTATGGAGAGTTATGAGGTCTGCCAGAGACCATATGGAGATTTATTCTGAGGTCTGTCAGAGACCATGTGGAGATTTATTCTGAGGTCTGTCAGAGACCAGTTGGAGATGTGTTATGAGGTCTGTCAGAGACCAATTATGGATGTGATTTGAGGTCTATCAGAGACCAGTGAGTTATGGTTTGAGGTCTGTCAGAGACCAGTGTTGGAGTTCTATTTTAGGTCTATCTGAGACCAGGGTTGATGACTTCTGGATGGTCTATCTGAGACCTTTCTTGATTGGGTTTAGGCTATTCAGCTGCAGCTTTGGTCCCCGTTGAATGTTACTTGCATTGCATCCCTGCATATACATTATCATTTGCATTTCACTAACGTGTGTCTGTGCTGCAGGTGCATTTGCATTTCCCTAGTTCTAGTGCCCAGACTTCTGAGTGTTTGATCATGACTAGCCTACGGAGAACAGTTGCTTACAAATTGCCTACGCCTGATATTGTTCCTTTACTGGGATTGATCTCTCTTGCTGATGAGGGTGTTCGTAGGAGTTTCCGGATGAGTTATGGTAGATTACTGAGATTGGTGTGCAAACCTACAGAGGTAGAGTTAGATGGGCTGTATGCTTTGATGCAATTCTACGACCCTGCTTTGAGGTGTTTCACGTTCTCTGACTTTATTATGGGACCAACTCTGGAGGAATACGCTGAGTATGTTGAGCTGCCTGTGCAGAACCAGGTTCCATTCATTCATTATGACGCCAAGCCCAAGCCGGAGGATTTGGCAAAAGCCTTGCATGTTGATGCTTCTGAACTTGTGACTACTGTTTCCCGTGGAGTTCCAGGATTCTCATTTCAGTTCTTAGTGGGTAAAGCCCAAGAGTACGCCAAGAATGGGTGCTGGGTTGCTTTCAATGCTGTGTTGGCCTTGTGCATTTATGGCATAGTACTGTTCCCCAATATACCGGATTTTGTGGACTTCGATGCTTTCTACTTGTTCGCCGCTGGTAATCCCGTACCTACCTTACTCGGAGATCTCTACCACTCGCTGCATTACAAGAATGAGAAGGGAAGAGGGAAGAATGTTCATCTTTGTGTACCCTTGTTGAGTATGTGGTTTGAGAGTCACCTTCCTAAGAGAGGATCTACTGCAGAGACTACAATTCCAGTTGGTTGGCCAGAGCGTCTGATGAGGCTATCGTCGGAAGATATGGAGTGGTTTGATAGAGATTTGTTGGGATCGGAGCTCATCTTCAGCTGTGCTGGGTACCCTAATGTGCCATTGATAGGAAGAAAAGGGTGTATCAATTACAACCCTTCTCTATTCATTCGCCAGTTCGGATATGCGCTGAAGAATCCACCTCAAGAGGAGGAAGTACAGGAATCTCTGTACTTCACCGGTGACGTGAAGGGGGAGTTATTAGCCAAGTTGCGACATGCTTGGACGCGTATTAACCGCAAAGGGAAGCCGTTGTTAGGAAAGAATGACTGTCAGGCCTATGCACCTTATAGAGCTTGGATTCAGGAGAGGGCTAGTCAGTTGAAGATGCCGTTTCCAGAGGCACCAATTCTTGATCCTATTCCGGTAGAAGAGCCGACCACTGTTTCTAGGGAAGTCTATGAACAAGTTGTGAGGGAGAAAGAAGCCTTAATGAAGATCAACGAAGGGTTAGAGCAAGAGCTAGCTCAAGTACGCAGTGAGAAAAACAAGGCCGTGTATGCTTTCCAACAACAGATTGAGCTGGTAAACAGGTTAGGATCTGAGTTGACCGAGGAAAAGAAAAAGCGTGAACGTCTGGGGCAAGAGTTCAGAAGTTCTCATGACATGCTGGAAGCCAAAAAGAAGGCGCTTGACGCAGCACACCGAGAGATATCTTCTTGCAACAAGACTTGGAATGCTACACTCACTAACAACAAGAAGAGGGAAGATAAGCTAAAGCAGCAAATTTCCGACCTCGAGGAGAAGTTGAAGTCTCGCATCAAGAAGTGTGAGGAGGAAGTGATGAACCGGTATAGTGTCCAGCATGCACTGAACAAGGCAATCAAATCCAGAGATGAAGCAGTGTCCCAGAAGCGAAAGCTAGAAGATTGCTTCAGAGAAGCAACATGGGAAGAAACTGCTGAAGACGTACGCCGTGTCCTTAAGAAGAGAAACCAGCTTGTTGAAGGGCTGCTTGATCGACCAAGCCATCCGGAGACCAAGAAGTTGATAGAGGAGTACCAGACTTTTGGGAGGATCTGATCATTCCATTATTTGTATGCTTTATTTGCATAGTGCTGACCATCACCAGGATTGTTGGTTGAGGTCATGCCTTCTTTGTACTCTCAGTGATATTGTACCCTGGGCTTATTGATTCTCTCTGTTATATATGAGGCTTTCTATGATTCAGCTCCGGTATTCTTATTGTCAATACTGTCACCGCACCGGCACCTTCGCACTAGAACTGGGGGAATGAACTTCCCTAATGCACAGACACATTGCATTGCATTCATATTCATCTTGCATAACAGGTAATCTTTGAATGGTGTCTTATCTCCTGCTTTGATTCAGGTACTTAACAGGATTCCAGATCAACATCCGCACCGCTATTCTACACGATCCAACTGTCGGAAAGTCATGGACCAGATTCAGAATGAGATGCAGGATGTACGCGAGAAGCTCGCCCTCTTCATGCAGACCATGGAGGCTATAGCAAAAGGGCAAGAGAATTTGCAGGCCATGGTCCAGCCTCTATTGGCTCGCAACGCTGGTCATGGTAACGAAGATCATCAGTCTGTCCGGGTTGATACTGCTCATGGAGACGGCACTCCAACGCCGGTGGCTCCGCCTGTCGTCAATGTGAATGCTGCTAACGTCAACAACGCTACCACTGCTGTGAATGGTAACGTCGGAGTTGGAAATGAAACTGCTGTCCACAACGCTGGGTTGGGTGATGTCAATGTGGGAGATAATCTCGGAGGTAATGGCTTCGTCAATACTGGGTTCGGATTCAACGATCAGGGATTCGACAACACTGGCAAGTATGGCTTTAATGCTCAAGGCTTTGGGCAAGATGGTTATGGTATGGTCAATCAGGGCTACGGAGGTTTTGGAAACGGAAACGGTGCTGGTTTTATGGCTGGTGGTCCTGCTGGAGGTGTTCAAGGGTATGGCAACAGAGGCCGAGTTCCGGGGATGAATCAGGTCAGAGCTGGACGTAATAATGCGTATGATGGATACGGGGCTGGAAACGGTATGTGGCAAGAGGATCAGCAGGAGGACGCCTTCTCTGGAGGAGGCTTTGAAGGGCCGATGGATGATTCTCAAAAGATTAGAATGCTGGAAGAGCAAATGAAGGGAGTCTTAAATCAGAGTGCTGTGGGTCTGGACATGGCAACTATGGGCTTGGTACCTGGGCTGAGGGTGCCGATCAAGTTCAAAGCGCCTGCGTTCGATAAGTACAAAGGAGATACATGTCCGAAGGTTCATGTACGAGCTTATTACAGAAAGATGTCTGCATACTCCACTGACGAAAGAATGCTCATGCATTTCTTTCAGGATAGCCTATCGGGTCCTTCCTTAGAGTGGTACATGGGGTTGGAGCCCACTGATATCAAGACTTGGAAGCAATTAGCAGAGGCGTTCGTAGCCCATTACAAATATAACAGTGACCTGGCACCCAATCGGGTCCAGTTGGCCGGGCTTTCGCAGAAGAAGGGGGAGAGTTTTAAAGAATACGCGCAAAGGTGGCGCGATATGGCTGCCAGGGTCCGTCCTCCTGTGGAAGATAAAGAAATGAACGATATGTTTGTTGGTACATTCACCGGGCTGTTTCATGATATGTTGTTTCATACGTCTCTGGCTAGTTTTTCAGATCTGATTTTGATGGGTGAAAAGATTGAGCGGAACATTAAGCAAGGAAAGTTCCAAGTTGACGAGTCAGCTGCATCTGGCAGTAATAGGAAAGCTTATGGTGGGCGCCGTCAGGGCGAAGCTAGTGCTGTATTTGGAGGCCGAGGCCGAGGCCGAGGCAGGGGAAGAAATCAATATCGTCAGCCGCAGCAAGTGTCGAGTGTCACCATCCCGTATCAACAGCAGCCAATCCAGCAACAACAACAGGTTCAGCAGCAACCAATGCCACAGCAGCAGCAGCCTCAGCAGGGGGCACAGCAAGCTCAGAGAAAATTCCAGGGTGGTAAGCCGAGAAGGGTGTTCGAGAAGCCTCCCTCTAACTATGCTGATTTATTGCAGACCTTGTTGGGATTAAATCTGGTGGAGAAAAGAACCTTGGCACCAATAACGGGAACTCCCCCGTTCGGCTATGATGCGAATAGACGCTGTGAGTTTCATTCTGGGGCCCCGGGCCATGATATAGAAGGTTGTCATGCTTTTAAGCACGTTGTGCAGGATCTCTTGGACAACAAGTCTATCAACTTCGGAACGACCGGTGCGAATATAGTCCAGAAACCCATGCCTAATCATGGGGCGAATGCCGTGCTGACTGAGGAAGGTCTGAATCTGATTATGAATGTTGAGGATTTAAAGACGCCGCTGAGCGAAATAAAAAGCCGACTGTTGCAGGGGGGTGTTTACCCGGGTTGTAATGAGTACTGCTTAGATTGTTGGGCCCTGTCTGGGGGGTGTGAGGATTTGAAGAAAGGCATTCAGGCCTTGATTGATGAAGGTGTATTGCAGTTTGATAGAACAGCAACTGATGAGCCGGCAGGGGCAGTAATGGATAATCAGAGTGATGTTGCCACAGTGACGATTCCTAGGAAGACGATCACTATTTCAGCACCAGCTCAGCGACCACCGATTACTATAACTAAAGCCGGGCCAATCCCGTATGAGAGCACGAAAGCGGTCCCATGGTCATATGGGCTAGAGGTGTATTGTGACGGGATTAAAATCGATGTTAACAAGCAGTCAGCGGAGGTTGTGGATAATGTTGTGGGCTCAGGAGGCATGACGAGGAGCGGCAGGATCTTTATATCTCCTGAAGTGGAAGCCGAAAGGCTAGCGAAAGGAAAGGGGAAAGCGGTGGAAAATGTTCCGGTTCAAGCAAATGAAAAAGAAGCAGCATCTAAGGATGTCGAAGAATTCATGCGCTTAATTCGGAAGAGCGACTATAAAATCGTGGAGCATCTGCAGCAAACACCGTCCAAAATATCTATTCTGTCATTGCTGTTGTGTTCGGAAGCTCACCGAAATGCTTTGCTGAAAGTCCTGGACACTTCTTTTGTACCACAGGATGTCTCCGTAAACCAGCTAGAAGGAGTATTGGCACATGTAAATGCGGGCCACAGTCTGGGCTTTACTGATTTCGACTTGACTCCGAAAGGAAGGGATCATAATATGGCATTACATGTATCTGTTGAGTGCAGAGGGTCGACAATGTCGCACGTATTGGTTGACACCGGGTCGTCTTTGAATGTGCTGCCTAAGAAGGCTATGATGAAGCTGGATGTTCGAGGGATTTTGTGTACACCAAGTGATTTGGTGGTCAGAGCGTTTGACGGCACGCGGAGAACAGTCTTCGGATCGATCACATTGCCTCTGCAAGTGGGTCCGGAAGTGTTTGCAACGGAGTTTTATATCATGGATATACAGCCTGCGTACAGCTGCTTGCTGGGAAGACCTTGGATTCACGGGGCAGGGGCAGTTACGTCAACCCTGCATCAGAAGTTAAAGTATATGGTCGGAGACAGTGTAGTCACCGTGTGCGGAGAAGAAGACATCCTGGTCAGCCATCTTTCTTCGTTTAAATATGTGGAAGTCGACGGGGAGATCCACGAGACGCCATGCCAGGCATTCGAAGGTTTGCGCATTAAGGACAAGAGTCCCGGGCCAAGCAAAGTGCCAGAGATAGCCGTCTCTTCGTATAGAGAGGCTCAAGCGCTAGTAAAGGCAGGAGAAGCCACGGGCTGGGGCAAAGTATTGGACATTCCGGTGAAAATGGACCGGTTCGGACTGGGGTACCGACCATCGTCATCAACTCCTTCTGTGGGGGCCCCTCATTTCAGAAAGTCAATCACCATCTCTGCCAGTGGAGTATGTCATGAATCTGTCAATGCTGCTTCAGAATCCGATGAAGGGGACAGCGACTGTGATATGGATGCCTGGATTCAGCCAAGCACGCCAGGACAAGGACTATGCAACTGGTCCATTCAGGAGCTTGTTCCTGTGACTTTTAAACAGTAATGCTTTGCTTTATTAATTGTTGAATAATCTGATGCCTTGCCCGGGGCATCAGGATTTGCTTAGGGCTGTGTTGTTATAAACATTGCTTTGTTAATCATTAAATAAATGGCGTTTTTTTATGTGCAAATACTGTAATCCCTGTCTTTCTTGTTTTGTATTTTTCAATAAAATGGCAACGTGGTTATCCGCTTTATACGCATTTTGAAGCACTTAACCCTTTCTTTTGCAGGATAACATTTTCAGATGACATCCTTGAACCACCTATGACTCGTCCCGACTTCGAGCACCCGGTATTCCAGACCGAAGAAGAGATTGTCGAAGATAGCGACGTTCCTGAAGAACTGTCTTGGTTGGTGAAGCAAGAGGAAAGAGCCATTCTGCCTCACGACGAGGTCATCGAAATTATCAATTTGGGGTCGGAAGGGGTTGAGAAAAATATTCGTATCGGAGCCGCACTACAGAGTGATATCAAGCGAAAACTGGTTGAAATGCTCCGAGAGTATAATGATGTATTCGCTTGGTCGTATCAAGATATGCCAGGGCTCGATACAGATATGGTTGTGCATCGTCTGCCACTGAAAGAAGATTGCCCGCCGGTCAAACAAAAGCTTCGCAGAACGCGACCAGATATGGCAATGAAGATCAAAGAGGAGGTGCAGAAACAGTGGGACGCTGGTTTCCTGGCTGTGACGAAGTATCCTTCATGGGTTGCTAACATCGTACCAGTGCCAAAGAAAGATGGCAAGGTTCGAATGTGCGTGGATTATAGAGATTTGAATAAAGCAAGCCCAAAAGACGATTTTCCACTTCCTCATATTGACGTGTTAGTTGATAATACTGCTCAATACTCTGTATTCTCCTTCATGGATGGCTTTTCAGGCTATAATCAAATTAAAATGGCGCCAGAGGATATGGAGAAGACTACTTTCATAACGCCTTGGGGAACATTTTGCTATAAAGTGATGCCCTTTGGTTTGAAAAATGCTGGGGCAACGTATCAGCGTGCGATGACAACTCTCTTTCATGACATGATGCATAAAGAGATTGAAGTTTATGTTGACGATATGATTGCTAAATCCCAGATGGAGGAAGAGCATCTGGTGAATCTGTTGAAGTTGTTTAAAAGGCTTAGGAAGTTCAGGCTGAGGCTGAACCCTAACAAATGCACCTTCGGGGTGAGATCGGGTAAGCTCCTGGGGTTCATAGTAAGCGAAAGAGGAATAGAGGTCGATCCTGCTAAAATAAAAGCGATCCAAGAAATGCCGACGCCTAAAACAGAGAAAGAGGTGCGCGGGTTTTTAGGGAGATTGAACTACATTGCTCGGTTCATATCTCACCTAACGGCCACGTGTGAACCATTATTCAAACTCTTGAAGAAAGATCAAGCTGTAACGTGGAACGATAATTGTCAAAAGGCGTTCGACAAAATAAAGAAGTATCTGCAGGAGCCTCCTATTTTGATACCCCCAGTGGCAGGGAGACCCTTGATAATGTATTTGACGGTTCTTGAGGGGAGTATGGGTTGTGTTCTCGGTCAACACGACGAGACAGGGAGAAAAGAGCATGCAATCTATTATCTGAGTAAGAAATTTACAGACTGTGAATCTCGATATTCAATGCTGGAGAAAACTTGTTGCGCGCTAGCCTGGGCCGCCAAGCGTTTGAGGCAGTACATGCTGAATCATACAACCATGCTTATCTCGAAGATGGATCCGATCAAATATATATTCGAAAAGCAGGCGTTGTCAGGTAGGATTGCCAGGTGGCAGATGATCTTGACTGAATATGATATTCAATACGTCTCGCAAAAGGCAATAAAGGGGAGTGTGTTGTCTGAATATCTGGCGGAGCAGCCTATTGAAGAGTATCAATCGATGAGATTTGACTTTCCTGACGAGGATATCATGTATCTCAAGATGAAGGATTGTGAAGAGCCGTTACCAGACGAAGGACCAGAGCCGGGGTCCAAATGGCAGATGATATTTGACGGAGCTGTGAATGCTTACGGTAGCGGAATAGGGGCAATTATCACTACGCCGCACGGGTCGCACATCCCGTTTACTGCCCGATTGACCTTTGCCGTTACCAACAATGAGGCCGAATACGAAGCTTGTATAATGGGGCTTGAAGAAGCCATTGATTTGCGAATCAAACATTTAGACGTATACGGAGACTCAGCTCTGGTGGTGAATCAGATCAAAGGGGAATGGGAGACACGGCAGCCCAATTTGATACATTACATGAATTATGCAAGGAGATTGTTGCCTTTCTTCGACAAAGTTGAATTGCATCACGTGCCACGGGCAGAAAATCAAATGGCTGACGCCCTTGCCACCTTGTCTTCCATGTACAAGGTCAATTTCTGGAACGAAGCTCCCCAGATCACTATCTCTCGGTTGGACAGGCCAGCTTATGTATTTGCTATTGATGAAGCGTCTGATGACAAACCGTGGTATTTTGATATCCTTAATTTCCTGAAGAATAAAGAGTATCCGGCTGGGGCATCCAGTCAAGATCAGAAGACTCTCAGGAGATTAGCGGGTAATTTCTATTTGAACCCGGATGGCGTCTTGTACAGAAGAAACCACGACTTGGTGTTGTTGCGTTGTGTGGACGAGAAGGAGGCAAAGCTTCTCATGGAGGAAATTCACGAAGGTGCCTTTGGTACGCATGCTGGCGGGCATGCTATGACGAGAAAACTGCTGCGGGCAGGATACTTTTGGCTGACGATGGAAACTGATTGTTTCAAATTTGCAAGAAAGTGCCATAAGTGCCAAATTTATGCTGACAAAATACATGTGCCTCCGAGTCCTTTGAATGTGATGTCATCTCCATGGCCATTCTCGATGTGGGGAATCGATATGATTGGAAAGATTGAGCCGACGGCTTCTAACGGGCATCGGTTCATCCTCGTAGCAATCGATTATTTCACCAAGTGGGTGGAAGCAGCGTCTTACGCAAATGTAACGAAGCAAGTGGTGGCTAGATTCATCAAGAGAGATATCATTTGCCGATATGGAATTCCCGAGCGGATAATCACGGATAATGGTTCCAATCTGAACAACAAAATGATGAAGGAGCTCTGTCAAAATTTCAAGATTGAACATCACAACTCCTCCCCTTACCGACCCAAGATGAATGGCGCTGTCGAAGCAGCCAATAAGAATATCAAGAAGATCGTCCAGAAAATGGTGGTGACGTATAAGGATTGGCACGAGATGCTACCTTTCGCTTTGCACGGTTATCGTACGACGGTACGCACATCAACCGGGGCAACTCCGTTCTCGTTGGTATACGGAATGGAGGCGGTATTACCATTGGAGGTTGAGATCCCTTCTCTGAGGGTATTGCGAGACGTTCAGCTGGACGAGGCAGAATGGGTAACGAACAGATTGAACCAACTGAGTTTGATGGATGAGAAGAGGCTAGCTTCTCTGGCATACGGTCGTTTGTATCAAAGACGAATGAAGAAAGCGTACGACAAGAAAATACTTCCGCGGAGCTTTCAGACGGGCGACCTTGTGCTGAAAAGGATTCTCCCGCCGCAAGCAGATCACAGGGGCAAGTGGACCCCCAATTACGAAGGGCCATACGTTGTCAGTAAGGTCTTTTCAGGAGGAGCGTTATTGTTGTCCACCATGGACGGGGAAGACTTTGCATCACCTGTGAATTCGGACGCAGTTAAAAAATACTTTGCTTAAAACAGACCCGCTGGACAGAAAAAGAGAGTCCAGGCAAAAATGGGGCATCCTGGCGAACCAAAAACAGAATGAAAGGTTCGGGCAAAAGTTAGGGATAAAATGGAAAAAATGTACACCCGCGAAGTTGAAAACCTACACTGGGCGGCTTCGGCAAAAAAGGGTATCCCGGTGAACTGAAAACCCGTAAAGGGCGGTTCACGCAAAAGTTAGGGATGAGAAAAGCAAATGACTGCGGTCCGAATTTGGTATTCAATGAGCATCAATGCGGGAGAATGTGTTTGAGGAGTCAGTTATCGGATACAACCTCTTCAGAAGTAGGGATACCGGGAAAGTATTAGAGTCGGACGAGTCATGGGAGGATCAGTTCGTGGTGTTCATCTCCATCCAGTTGCCGACATGTGTACAAAATTTAATTTGTCAATATTTATGCTTCTTGTGAATACTTGCATATTTGTATATTTGCTTTGTGTAGCTTCCTCTTTTCAGGAGTTACATCCCGTGTACAAAAACTCCGCCCATTCAGGGGCCCAATCAATGAAAATGTGTTATTCAGTACTTGATGCCTGTTCTTTACTGTTTTGCGCATGATAAAACGCCTAAGTTTATTGAAGCTAGCATGAGTATAACATTACTGGCCCTTGCCAACAATTGTTAAAGCTTTGAATTAACTGAGTGTAACGTCACTAACCTGAATCGATTTGGATTGCATAGGCTTGCCGTGTCTTGCTTGTGCTGTTGCAGGTTTCATAGCCGTACGAGGAAGGTGATCAAAAGATTGCAATAGTGAAGGGCTTGATCCCCACGCAGGTCATGCATGTTCTTCCTGAAGAAGGATAGAATTCTCCAGCTAGCCGTAGCTTATCCAAAGGACGTGCTCCAGAGAAGTTACTCGTCCTCAGCAGAGTTTGGTGATTCCGGGATCGTAAGGCTGTATTCAGACAGGTTCATCTCCCCCCGCAGGGTCATGCATTCTCCTCCAGTGGGGTCAGTTAATTTTCCCCAAGAGAATCCAGCCATCCCCAGCGGAGTTCTCTTTTCAGCGAGTGTTCTTTCCTTCCAGTGGAATTCGAAGGTCAAGACTCTCCAAAGCAGAGTTGATGGTGGGTCCTGTCATTTATTTTGTCAGAGATACCGTGTGATATTAGTTCACTCTCCAGCAGAGGCTCAATCATACCAGGCGCATCTGCTATTCCCCAGCAGGGGGTTACCTCCGCAAGGTATTTGGTTTGAGTTATACTCCCCAGCAGGGGGTTACTTCAATAAGACGTGTGGTTTGAGTTCCCAACTTCCCAGCAGGGTCGACTTCACCCTACCAGCATTTATTTTGCTGGAATAATTTTGTAGCATCAGGCTATCCCCGGCGAGTCGGCGTTATCCTTCCAGCATTTATTCTGCTGAAGCAGTTTCTGTACTCTAGTAGTTCAGGTAGAGAGAGTTCTCGCTCAAATAAATTGCCAAACAGTCAAGATCTCGGCAGGAGATATTCAACGATAATGTCAGTTTCGGCGGTATTCCCCACAGAGTTATCATGATAAAACTCTCTTTGTCCCCAGCAAAGTCATTTATGCAAATGCATCTTATCTTCCCCAGCCAGAGTGGCCAGGATAAGAATCTCCTTATCCCCAAGCAGAGTTTGTTTGTCATCAACGGGTCGCATGAATCAGAATTTCAGAGGCCACCGCCAGTTATCAGAGCAGGTGTCCGATAGTTGGTTTTCAGACATCCCCAGTAGAGCTCATCTCGAAGTCGCTGTCACGTCAGTGCTAAGAAGTTTGTGGGTGAGGATCATTGAAGAATTAAGTCCTGACGGGGACCATTTACTCCTAGAATGACGGGGTTTCTTCAGAAGTGGGCGTCCTAACGTGGACAGGTTTGTCTTACTGGATTGGTAAGGCGTGTTAATCCTGACGTGGATAGATTCGGTCTCTCGAAATTTGGGGAAAGGGAGGTCATGACGTTGACAAAAGAGTGGTTACTCTTCGTGTTGGTATCCTGACGTGGATCATGTGTTTGCAGCAGATATCTTTATTCGTAATGGTGAAATGTGCGTCCTGACGTGGACAAGTTTGTAGTTCTTTGTGATGACAAGATACAAGAATCCTGACGTGGACAAATTTATCCTTCTTCGTGTTGTTGACAAAGGGTAAGTCCTGACGCGGATATTTCCCCAGCAAGTCGAAGGTGTGAGTCCTTACGTGGACAAGTCTTATTTCCTCAGTGAGTCGAAGATGCCTGAGTCCTAACGTGGATAAATCAAGACGAGATCAGTGTCCTAACGCGGACAGATCAAAGAGATTATTATTCCTAACGTGGAAAGATGCAGTCCTTACGCGAACATATCAACAGAAGTGATTCCTAACGTGGAAAGACGGAGATTCCTAACGCGGAAAAGATGGAGTCCATACGCGGACATATCAGAAGATAGTTTCCTTACGCGGAAATGACTGTATTCCTAACGTGGAAAGAAGAAAGTCCTTACGTGGACAGATTGAGATGATTCATTACGTGGAAAAATGAGTCCTGACGCGGACAAATCAGAAAGAAGTTGGTATTCCTTACGTGGAAAGATCAGAGTCCTTACGCGGACATATCAAGAGCGTTCCTTATGTGGAAGAGAAATGGTTTCCTTACGTGGAAAGATGAGTTTATTCCTTACGTGGAAAGATCGGAGTCCTGACGCGGACATGTCAAGTGGTATGGGAGTCCTTACGTGGACAGATTGATGCAGTTCTCCTTACGCGGAAAGAAGATTGCTTCCTAACGTGGAAAGATAAAAGCGTTACTCCTAGCGTGGACGATGTGATTCCTAACGTGGACAGGTGTTATTCCTAACGTGGAAGAGTTTTTCCTAACATGGACGATTCAGTTTATTGAAATGCAGGTGAATTATCCCCAGCGGAGTTGCCGAGATTTTCCTGGGTTGACAGTAAGGGGAGTCCTAACGTGGACAAGTTTTAGTTGAGATTTCTTCGTATCGACGACAGACAGAGTCCTAACGTGGACAAGCAAGCAATCTGTTATGACAGAATCCTCTTCAGAACGATGAAGACAATCCCCAGCACGGTCGTGCGAGATCAGTGGGTTACTCTGACAGTCAGATTCAGCTGACGAATGTCATTCCGCAAGCAGGAGCGCAGTTTATTTCTGCGGTTGGCAAATTTCTGGTTTCACTGGTATTCAACCGTCTCGTACCGCGAATGTCTGAAGGCTCCGGGCCATTCACCCAATCGGGTCCAAGTCGCTTGAATAGGGGCAGCTGTTGCACCCTAAAATTTGCTCAACCTTATTCCTTGGTTTATGTTTCATCATCATTAGCATTTGCATATAGAGTCATGTACATAGACTAACCATCTGCATAACATAAGCATAGCAAGTCATTCAACAGGGGACCAATCATTACTTCTCATCTCTAGAAGCCCATCAAGAGGTTATTATCCCAAGTCAATCTCATTCAAGTCATCAGGAAAGAATTTGAAAGCAAAGAGTTCAGCAGATCAAGCCTTGAGTCCATCTCCTAGTTGAGGGTATCTGAGGATCAACAAGAGGGTTGTGAGCTGTGAAATGAAGGTATGGAGAGCATCTAGACATCTTGAGAGACTTATAAAGTCATTTGGAGAAGAAAACAAGTCATTGATGAAGGCACAAGAGCTATAGTTGAAGACAGTCAACTAGGGTTTCATCTGGGTCAACCCTAGGTCAACCCTAGGTCAATTGACTGACTTAAGAGGGCATTCAAGTCTATTGGAGAGATGTGGGGATCAACATTTGATATATGAAGAAGGATATGGAGATATGACAAGGAGAATTCAAGAGAAATCAAGGAGAAGAGGAGTTACTAAATTAGGGTTTCTCTGTAAAATCCCCTAGTTTAGGTCAAATTTCCAAGCAAGATAAGTCAAAATGCTAGCTTCAAATGGCTTCTTGGCCAACATGAAACTTGTAGAGGATCTCAAGACCTTTAATTTGAGTGGTGGAAGACCTCAAGGAGATTTATAGAACTCAAGTTATGGTCCTTGCAAGTTATAGGTCATCTGGGGTGTCTGAATTTTTGTCTGTGAAAGTGACTTGACTTCCAAGCTAGTTTTACCCCTCAAGGAGATTTCAAATGAATTCTTGGTCAACATAAGAATTGTTCCTCATTGTCTTAGCTTTCTAGAATGGTATGGCATGCCTTCATATGATGTGGAGGACTCAACTTATGGTCTTGACAAGCAAAGGGTATTTTGGGCATTTGTGAATTACAGGTCATTTTAACCTATACCCAAAACTCATACAAGGAGGCCTCAAATGGAAAAACTTACAACATCAAACTTGCTCCAAATGGGATTTTAAGTCTAGAAAGAAGGTCACAAGTTATTGGAGAAGCTCATAGCATGGAGTTGCATGATAGGTCAAAATATGAACTAAAAAGGCTTATAAAGTGAATAATTTCAAGTTGGAAAATGGTTTGGGAGATTTACAAGTCCAAATGGAGACTTCCAATATATGATTTTGAATGGAAAAACAATTCTAAGAACAATGGTTCACACACTTTTTTGAGTTTAGAAGGAAAAAATGAAGTTATCCATGGTTGCTTATCATTTAAGAAACATAATCAAAAATGAGCCAAAGTTTGAAAACAAGGGAATGTGCAAGATGGATCTAGAATGTTCATTTGGGGTCTATATATTCATGAAAGGAGAATTTGGCAAGGGTTGGCCTCATTTGCACCAAGAATTCCACAAAATTTCTCACACTTTTTCATTGGAGTTTCATTACAATTCTCTCAAAACCTTCATCAACTTGCATCAAAATCAACTCAATCTGATTCCATCATCATCATAGATCATAATTGAAGCAAAGTTTTGGTGTGAATCATTCATTTTCGAGCACTTTTTTTCAAGAGCATCAAGATTGAAATTGCAAGTGGATAGCATAATTCTGGCCAAATCTCATCCAAAGCTTGCATACAGAATCACATACATCAAGGATTGATCAAGATCCAGCACTTAGAAGCTTCAAATCATCAATCTCCATAGCTGTTTGCAAGATTTTGCACAAGGTAAGTTTTCAATCACACAGCTCGATTCAGTTAGTTAGGCATGTTTTTGTTAGTGTAGAATTGATCTAGGTGGTTAGGAGATTAAGTTAGATAAATTTGGGGAAGATTGGTGATGATGCATACCAGTGCATTTCAATGGTGGTCAGTATGTGATTCAATCGAATTAGTTGATGTGGTGAATTTCAAAGCGAATTGATGCCCTAAGCTTGTAGAGGGAGAGATTTGGAACAGATTTCATGTTTACAGCATGTGGATTAGTTGCGTGGGGGATGAGAACAGAGAGGGAGAAAGTAGCTCGTGCATGAGCTCGCATGGAGTTGAAACCCTAGTTGCAGGTCGTTTTGGAGAAGAAACAATCATGACCGTTCATGGTAGCTTGGACTTTTGACTTAGGGTAGGATCGGATGGCTGGTATTTGATCTGAATTTGGAGGGAAAGAATGAAGCTGGCCAAAACGCGCCGTTTCATTAATTGAAACGGGCGGGCCTGAGTGGATGATGCTATCCCCACCCCCAGGTTGTGAGCCCAAATCATATTCAACGTGTTTTCATTGTTATTTTCACCCCCTGGCATTTTATTCTATTTCTTTTATTTCTGAATGAAGCTGGGCCTTAACCAGAATGCTAAGCGCACCCCCCTGCTGTTGGCCCATTGTGATTTTGAACTGGGGCGAACTGCTATTCATACCCCTCTCTCTTATTTTAATTCATTTCATTTTCTTATTTCATTTTAATATTTTACCAATTTTCATAAAATCATAACTAATTCATAAAAAATGCTTTTTAATCCATTCTTTTTACCATGTTTTCATTAAAATGTCTAGAATATTATAGGAAAATAAATTTTCATTTTTAGTTTTATTCCATATTTTTTCCATATTTTCTAAATAAATGTTATATTAAATAGATTCATTTCATGCATTATTTTTATGATTTTTGTTCTCTCACATGCTTTAATATTTTTTGATCATTATTTTCATATTGTTTAGATGAGATATTAGGCTTATAGGAATATTTTAGTTCCCATTTTTAGGAGTTAATTTTAGGTGATTAATAAGTGCTTGAATATCATGAACAAAACTAGGGTTTTTAGGTGACAACTTAGGAGTTTGATTTCATTTCCCTTAGGATTTAGGGTTTGAATAAATTAGTTATGGGACTATATGGGCTATGGGTAGTTATTAGATCCCTTAGAGAACAGTTAGGATTCCCCTACTGCTATTATTACTGTCTGTATATCTGTTGTCTGGTGTGGTGTGCCCTCTGGGGATTGTTGCTTGTTTGATTGGGTATTGGGATTGCCTGGGGCCCTGGGGAAGCTGAAGATTTGTGAAGATGAAGCTATTGGAGATTCAAAGATTGAAGATCAACTGTCAGAGTTGAGGAGGAGTTTCTTGCTGGCAGATGCTGAGGAGATTAGGGTTTAGGAGCTAGGCAGAGCTCTAGATTAGAAATTTTGTTTCTCAAACATGGATTGCCTTGTCTGCATCCATTCTTCTCTGTGATTCAGAGTCTCTCTAAGACACTCACCCCCTTCCTTTGGAAGGCTTGGTGATGGTGTCCATGAGATAGAACTCTTGAGAGAAAATGTCTCTTGTGTTAGAAGCAGTCTGTTCACCACCTTTGGTAGTCAGCTTATTGCTTAACACTCAATTCACTCTTGTGACTAATCCCTCATCCTGGAGGTTTGAGCATGAAGAAAAGCCATTGCAGATGGAAGACTGATGATCAAAGCCCTTGCCTGAAGGCCATGAAGATGGAGATTGATGCTTGTTGAAGCTTGTGAATGATTGGAGATTGCTTGAAGCCAGTTGTTGATTCAGAGCTGCTGATGCTGTTTCTTTTGCTGTATTTCATTTTCTGATGTATTGATTGGTTTTCTGAACTGTATTGTTTGCTGTTTACCCTGTTGGGTTGAAAGTGAATCCTGTTCACTTTCACCTATTGTTTTCTAGGTTCGAGGTTGAGTGGGACTCCCTTGCCTCGCTTGTATTGCTGCATCCATGCATTTTACTGTTTTATTGTATATATCTGTTATTGTTTCTGTTTCTGCCTATCCCTTAGGATCTCTGTTTCTCTCTGTGCAAGAGAGGAGCATGATAGACACTAGGTCTTAACCCATGCATGATAACATTAGGTTAGTTTGTTTCCCTTCGCAACCGTAGGTTAGAGTTCTGTCTCTTTCTTTCTCAAAACAAACAGAAAAACACATAAAGATTTCAAACACAATAAAAGACACTTCTTCCGTAAAAGAACGTGAACTCATCAAGACGTCATTTTTGTCCGCTTGGACTGTTAATCAGAAAAACCTTTTCAGAAGGAATAAAATCAACCAAGACAAGCTTGTGTCGTGCGTGGCCCGAACTACGTTTGCTCTGATCTTTCATGCTGTATGAAAGTACGTAGGCATAGGATGCGATATCCTAGCGAGCAACCTTCCCCTCCTTTCCCGTAGGTAGGCGAACTACGTTGACTCTGATTTCTCGTTCCAGACGAGAATACGTAGGCATAAAGTGCGATACTTTGCCGAGTCATTTTTTATTTCCATTTTATTTTCTTTTTAACCCTTGACCTTTAGCGTAGATAGAATAACAATCCATACCCGAAAACAAGCGTGGATCCCGTCGAGTACGACGGACGTGAGGGGTGCTAATACCTTCCCCTTGCGTAACCGACTCCCGAATCCAGGTTTTGGTTGCGATGACCATACCTTTTCCCGTCTTTGCGAGGTTTACTCTGAGCGTTTCCTTTCCCTCCCGTGGGATAAATAACGCACGGTGGCGACTCTTCTGTTCAGCCGGCGCCGATTTTCGCAGTAGCGACAATGATCTACTAACAACCTTCATAAAGTTTTGATGAAGACAACACCAATGACTATTGAAGTCAGTAAAGTCGATGGTAATGGTATTCTAACTCTCTGATGACGGTGAACAAACTTAAGGACATCTCAAACCTCATCTAATAGGAGAATAAAGACTTCATTGAATTACTTATATAATCAATGTATCTGGCAAAATCTTGAAGACCCCAAAATTATGAAAGAGAGTAAATTTAAAGATTTACTCCAAATTTTATCTCTCTATTTTCTTTTAATCTAACCGTTTTAATTGACTATTTATATCTTAAAGTGAGAGTAAAATATTTTTAAAATGTATTATACAAATAAATTCAATATCATAAAAGAAAGATATATATATATATATATATATATATATATATATATATATATATATATATATATATATATATATATATATATATATATATATATATATATATATATATATATATATATATATATATATATATATATATATATATATATATATATATATATATATATATATATATATATATATATATATATATATATATATATATATATATATATTACAAAATTAATTAGATTAGAATTTCATATAGTAGTAGCTTAGTTGGTGGCTTTACATGTACATCAAATCAAATGTAGAGTAGATTAGATTAAAATTCTTATATCAAATAAATGTAACAATGTATTTTATTTTATTTTATTTTTATTAGTTTCTATATAAATATTTAATTTAATCTCAACTTGAATATATAATTTTGTGATTTTATTTGATATAAGTATTTTGGTTTAATTCTTTTTATTAGTTTGTATGTAAATAATCTTCAACTAAGAATTTTGATCAAGTTATTAGATTTAATATATGAATTTAATCTTCAACCATTTCATATTTTCATATATAATATTTTTTTATGCTGTTAATTTTATTTGATATAGAGATTTTGGTTTTAATTATTTTTGGAATATTTTTTATATAAATAATTAATTAAATTCATTAAATTAAAAAAAATAGATGCTTAAGATTTTGATTAAAAATATCTCTCTTAGACTAAAAATAGAGAAAAAAGGAAATGCACTTATAATGTAAAATACTTTACACTGTCAACCAATCGCAACCATGTATCAGAATAAAATATGTTTTTATTTTAAAAATACTAATATTACATGACAATTATAGATATTTTAATTGATTGTAGTGTAAAATTGTCTTATATTACCCGTGCACTACCTTTAAACCTATAAAAATATCTCTCTTTTTTAATGGAAATGCTTAAAAATAAATAAATAATATTTGTATCAAATGCATAGAAAATCAAAATATTAATTTTTAAAATATTTTTAAAAAAAAATTATATTCAATACAATGTTTTCTTTATTTGAAATATTTAAAGAGTGTCCTAGAAAATTCATTTTCACAACCCTTTCTTTATTTATTATATTATTTTCCCTTTTTTAAAAATTAATAACTTTAGTTTATATGGTCAAACAACCCCTATAATAAAAAAATATATAAATAAGTTCAACCATTTCCATTAATTTACAATTATTTTACTACTTTTTCGTAAGTTCCTTTTTTATTAAATATATTTTCTTTCTTTAAATAAATCTCTCACAATAATTTTTTTGCCTTATAAAATAATATTTTATTTGAATTTTCTACAAAAGTCAATAAATAAATTTTATAAAGAAAAAAATATGCACTATATATATATATATATATATATATATATATATATATATATATATATATATATATATATATATATATATATATATATATATATATATATATATATATATATATATATATATATATATATATATATATATATATATATATATATATATTTATTTATTTATTTATTTTAGACTGTCAAACAAATAACATATATATTATAATTCTATTGAATAATTGTGTAAAATTAATTTAAATTAACATTACAATAACTTTAATCACAACTTTATTATTGTTGTAAATAAAATATTAGTCTAAAAAACAAACATTTTAAAATAGAAAAAATCCAAATGATCCACTTTTATGAGATACAAAAAATATATATTCGTTATCATATACGGTAATGCACTTTGCGTCATGTACTTTTCGAAGGATAGGTTTGTAATTTCGTTTAAAATATTTATGGTAATTGAATTCCCGATTGAAACATATCCAAAATAATAAATTTATTATTTAATATGAGACGTTACATAAGAAATCAAAGAAAGTATACGTCAAATTTATTACGTTTACAAAAATAAAAATAAAAATGGTTTCTTTAAGTCAAAAAATAGTAAAAGTGTTTAGGTAGAGTCCAAGAGGTGGCGTCTTTCATATTCTGAAAACCATTTTATAAACTCATCTTCACCCTCTTCTTATATTTGTTATTGTTATTGTTGGAGTCAGAAACTTGTAACTACAATACTATGGTAAAGTTTGTACAGTATAATATATATCTCATTCTTTTTTTTCTGTTACTTTGGTTTATTCTTGTACATTTGTGATGTTGATGATGCTGATTTTTTTGTATGAAATGTTTGGATTGAATTATAGACTACATCCAGGCGTGTATCAGACAGGAAAGTAGCAAGATTTGAAAGAAAACTTATGAAGAAAGGATCTGAAAAGAAAGGATTGGATTTTCGCTACCTAATTGGCTCAATTCTGATTGGTGTCTTAGTTTTTCTTCTGGCTGGATTATGTATGTTCTTTGTTTCTTTTCAATTCCAAAATTATTGAACCATTTTTTAAAATATGAATTCATGTTAGGTTCTCTTGTAGATTACTTGATCTGTATTTGAAAATTGTTTGAAACTCTAAGGGTGATCTAGGAAGTGAAATTTGTACAAATTTGATGAAAACAAGTAAAAGAAATCAATATTGATTAGGTCATTGTTTTGTCTTGTCCTTGAAGACGAGAAGAGTTTTTACTTCTGAACATTGAACTTTCGAGTTTAGTATAGATCAAATGTCAAATGTGGATCGTTGGTGATTAATAGTTTTTTTTTCTGTGTTTGATAGGTCTGTTTCAGGTCATTAGGAGGACAACAGCAGCAAGTGGTGGGACGGATTAAAGAAGGATGAGAATTTCTGAAGAGTTCATATTGTCACAAATAAGTAGTATTTTCAAACAAAAAAAATAGTGTATAGAAAATAAAATATCAAATAGTTCATAATTCATCACGTTTGTGTTGATGGAGTGATTGAGAATTTGCTTTAATAAATAATAAAAGAATAATGAATATTCAATTTCTTGCAGTGTGATAGCATCTTCTCTTTTTAGTTTTTACAGTAGAAAACTTGAAATATGATTAACAAGCAAATTCTACTAATTACTCAATGATTAAATAGAATCAAGATTGAGCCTTGGTTCACCAATTAATTTTTGCATGTCTTTTTACTATTTATTTATTTATCTGTCATACAGTTTTAACGAAGAAAATATGAAATTGTGAAAGGAATAACTAAACTCATCAAAATATGGATCAAGAATTGATTTTCATGTACTGCTGCAATCCAAATTTTCAAGCATTATGTTTATTAGCTTAACAATTCCAAAAACACTTATTCATTCCTCCAGTGACCATATACAAGGATGGACGATTCAATGTTACATGTAATATTAGACACAAAACAGTGTCTAACTTCTAAAACAGACATAGTATATGCTCACTAAACTGAAAGATGAAAACAATGAAAAGAGGTGAGGAGTCTCAGCAAGAAACAGTGATTGAGGTTGCTCATATCAGTTTATGGCTCATTTATTCTACCTCCAAGCTGTTTTGCTGTCGTCAGATCTTCGACTTGGTTTGGCTGTAACTCCTAGTTTGCTGATTTTGGCGGTGTTATGGTGGTAACAGTCAGAACTTTTTGAAAATTTCCGATCATAAGAGTTAAAATCGTCAAGCAACTCAGGATATACTTTGACATCATCCTCAGATAAGCTATCATCCTGCAGTGATTCCTGCAGTAAATGGAAATTATCAGTTAAGAAACTTGTTTTCGAAAGATGAGAAACACTATTAGTAGAGAGGTTTGTTACCCTGGATCTTGACTTGTTGGCATTGTAAGGTGTTAAGCATGGATTAAGATCTTTGAGTAATAGATCATCCGCCATGTCCTCGGAGCTAAAATCCTGCACGAATTGCTTGAGAAAAGTTAACAACATTCTACGATCAACGATCACTACTTTCAAATTTTAATTAAGTTTCTTACCCAAGAGTTTGAGGCATCTTCCCTGCCATGTGGCGGCGGTGTCCAAGAGTTTGAGGCATCTTCCCTGCCATGTCGTGGCGGTGTTCTTGGAGAGCTTCCGTAACCTTGGAAGCCTGTTTTCGCCGAATACTTATCAGCCTTGACCTATCAAGCAAGTTAACAACAATAAATGTTAAACACTTCTTTATGTCTTCTGAAAGCAAGGACTCGAAAATTTCTCGGTGGAGTGAAAGATTTGAAGTTATACCTCTGCAAGATCTTCGGCGAGGCTTTGAAGCTGACCAGTTAGAGAAGAAACCTGCTGTTGTAGAGATGGAATGACCTGTTTTGCTTCTTTCAGCTCTGAGCCTTGCTTCTCTACAAGTTCCTGAAGTTGAGAATTCATTACCTCTGGGAACAAAATACTGTTCTTCAATGACTTGATTTCTTCTCTTTGGTTCAAGCACAAATCCTTCAACTTCTCTACCTGCAAATTCAACAAACCAAATGTGACTTAAGAGTTCAACATCTTCAAGAAACACTTCAGTTAGACAATAACTTCTTCTATAGCACCGACCCTTCTCATCAAATTGTGTCTGATGTACGACAAATGTTGCTATATTCAATTGCAGGAGTAGCGGCTATTCGACATTATTTGGTACCAGAACAATAGCTATTTGTCCAAATTCCGTTCTGGTATAGCAATATAGCAGTGCTATACCACAATTTAACAACTTGCCATATACACATTTCAATTCTTATCTATGAAAGTGACACATTTTTTCAGAGATTTCGGTGTTACATAAATTCTTATATATCAAAATCATTTCTCCATATATTTTTAAAGTGAAATCAGCCACTGTTGCAAATCAAAAAACATCATTTCCAGCATGCAACAAACAATTAGAACCCATCAAACTATTAACATTGAAAAACCAACAGGTTTCAACCTTTATGACAAACAAACATTAACTAACTAAAAAAACCAAAGACCCATAATTGCAATTCATGTTTACAAATCAGATACAAACCTCTTTATTCTTGTTTTCAATCACGAGCTTAAGCCTCGAAATCTCATCCTCTTGTTCCTTATTGATACTCAGAAGCTCCCTCTCACTCCTCAGAACCATAGCAAGAGTCCTAGTGTTCCCCTTCACTTCAGTCAAAGCCTTCACCTTCTCTTTCTTCTCACACGATCCACTCTTCCCGAACAATTTCTTCTGCAACGCAGAAAAACCAGTGACCCTTTTAGCATCCTTCAAATCCTTAGCAATAACATCAGAAGGAATGAACAACTTGGTAGAGGCAGGGTTCACTGATTTGGGCTTATTCGCCATGAACTTTTTAACCATAGTGGTTACCGTAGGATCCACTTTTGTGGTTGGCGTTACATGAGAAGGTTTAGCTTTCACCATGGCACGAGATGAAGAGTATGATTTTGGGTTTACATTGTTGAACTCATGGGATGAAGATGGATCTGAAAAGTGAGAGGAAGTTGAAGAACGTGAATCGTAGGTGCTGTATCTCGAAGAGGGTTTTCTAGAGAATGAAAACGCCATTTGCACTACCTAGAGAGAGACAGAGTTTGATTTGAATTGAGGAAGAAGAGGGAGTGTGAACTTTGAGGTTTATGTTTTGGTTTCATCGTAGGATGTTTTAAGATGATGACACGTGGCGGGTGATTAGAAGAGTTTAGGCGCTGTAGTAATTCAAATTTTGATCACGTGATAGGCGCGGGGTGTGTTTTGATTGATTGCGTGATATTTGGGTTTTATCTTTGGAATTTGGAGATAGTGAAGTAACAAAAACGGTATAGTACTATTTGTTTATCCTTTTTAGAATATTTGCTTCCTATTTATATTTTTCTAGTACAAGTTCTCTACTAATTATTTATGTATTAACTTGTCCTAAATTTCCTTTTAGGAAAACAAAAATAGCTTTCATGTTTATTTAGGTAATGTAAATCAATTTAGGTTAAGGTTACTCTTTATGATTGGACATTGTATTTATTAAGGGTGTTCAAAATTTTGGTTAATCAAACTATATACTCAATCTAAATTGAGTTGAATCATAAAAAATTTGAATTGGTTAATAAACTGAATTGTTTATTTTAATCAATTTATTTTATTTTATTTTATTTAAAAACTGATTTAAACGGTTATAAACTCTTTTCACACTTTTATAAAAAAAAAATATAAAACATTTTTAACAAATTCAATAAATTTAATAAAATCTTATGTAAAAAGGATAAATATATTTATTATAATTTTTCAATTATATTTGCGTTAGATACATTTTCACATGTTATTTACATTTTTATATTACTTTATAAAATGATATTACAAAATATTAAATCTAAACGTTTTTTTCCAAATCATTATAGTGAATTTTAGAATTTTAAATTGATTTTATGAAACATTTTTTCTCAAAACTTACATTCGGCTTTAATTTTGCTTTTGGTTTTATCTTCTTGTTTACGTTTTCGATTTCATACTTCAACAACAAACAACTTTAATAAGAGTCACTTGAGTTAAAATAGTTAATAATTTTTATTTAACGATAATCATTGTATAATCTGAGTGATAGTATAATATTGTACCTAAAATAAATATACAGCACACGGCATTGCACATATCTTATAAATTATTAGTGCGTTGAAGCTAAATTATATAGTATTAAACTATAAAAAATTAATATTTCAAACTTTTAGTTTAATATTGTGAAGTTTTAGTCTAATCTCAATATTTTTTATACTAATATGAAAAATGTTGTAAGTTAAACTTTTGGTGAACTGTTTATAAATTTAATTTAAAAAGTCAAATCGTTCATAAAAGTAATGTTTTAAAAACCGGACCAGACCGGTCGGTCGGATCGGGAACCGGGCTAATAATCGGTCTGGTTTACTAGTTTGATTGTCTGTGTCGTTAAATCGATAAAAATCGGGAAAAATTGGATTGGACCGGAAAAAACCGAGTTTAGGGTTGGACCGGTTCTAATGCATTTTTTATTTTTTAATTAAAATTTAAATGTAAAAGTTATAAAAATTAAAAAAAAAATATTGTTTAAAATTAGATTATATTGCAATTATTTTGTTATTTTGTATTATTTTGTTATGTGTGATACATTTGTTTAAAATTTGAATTTAAATTATGAACTTGTGAATTTATGATATGATATTTTCAAAAAATTTAAGTATTAGTTATATTTTTTTAGAAACTGAATCATCCAGTTCGACCGGCTTATATCTATATAATGACAGGTCTATTCAACTGGGTTATCCGGTTTAGTCATGCAATTCGATCAGTAATTCAATGGTTCGACCGATAAACCAGTGACCTAATACCCTCACCGGTTCAATGACCGGTTCGATTTTTAAAACACTGCATAAAAATGTTCAAACCAATTTATGAAATTTTGTTATATAAGTTGTATTTTCTAAAAAAAACAGTTTATTATTGTTTAACATTGTGAAGCATTTTAAAATAAACACAGGATTTGAATCCAATTTTATTATAAAAAAACAATAATAATCCATTTTTAGAAAATATAAAAAATTCGTTTTGAAATTCAGTTAAAACAATCCAGTTCTTTAAAAAAAACTAGTTTTAAACTGTTTAAATAAATTAAACTAGTTTAAAATTATGAATTGATTCTGAATTGATTTTAAACTGATTTAATAAATTAACCACTTTTTATTAAAGTGGTTTTTAAAAACTGCGTTGAACTACCAATCACGAACACCTTTAATATTTATATAGTAAAGAGTAAATCTGCTAGATTATTTATGTATTTTTAAGTGTAAAAATAATGTAAAAAGTGTAAAAGTAAATAAATATAAAGATATTTTATTGATAAATTTTATTATAATTAGAATGATGTACACTATTGAATAAACATATATGTTTTAGTTTATGTTTAAAAAAAAAACATAAAAAGGGTATTTTTTTTAAAGAAGCAATGTTGATATATTATTTTGATGACATTCTACCTACAATATGAAGGAAGCAAAGACAATAAAATATATATTTTTAATAGTTGAAACACAATTGATTGTTAATAGACTCATAACACAACCCAGTAATTGTTAAAATAAAAAATGTTATAAATATTTTATAATATCATTTATACTAATTTAGAGTGTTAGAGTATATATAAAGTAATATAAAATATATTTATAATATTCTAGCATTAATAAAACGAATTCAAAAATTGAAAAGACCAAATTTGATACTCTCATCATCAAATTGGCTATGCCACCATACAATCGAACTCCATTTGACAATCGTCTTCGACCACCCTTTATATTTGTTAAGTATTAACAAGTGTGAGTAGGGTGGATAATAGTCCCATATTGGATAGAAATATGGTGACTTGAGCATTTATAAGTGAGAGAACCCATACACCTATCACCTTAAGGTTTTGGGTGAGTATGTGGTGTGTCTCTCACAAAGGTTGCTCTAGAAAAAAGTCCCACTATGTTCAATGCTCCCTAGTTGAAAGTCTAACAGTATCATGAGCCTTTGGTTCGAATAAAGGGAATGACTTACTTGTATCGAAAGTATCTCCATAGGTCGTGGGTTGAGTGTCTCGCCATAGGTCGTGGGTTGAGTGTCTCGTGGTTCGAATAAAGGGAATGACTTACTTGTATCGAAAGTATCTCCATAGGTCGTGGGTTGAGTGTCTCGCCATAGGTCGTGGGTTGAGTGTCTCGTTGAAGAATGTCAACGGCGGTACAAGGGTGCAGTTGCACAGTTAAAAGTTTCTGCTTAAGGGAGAGCATTGGGATAGACTCACACTTGAGGGAGAGTGTTTAAGTATTAACAAGTGTGAATAGGGTGGATAATAGTCCCACATTGGATAGAAATATGGTGACTTGAGCATTTATAAGTGAGAGAACCCATACACCTATCACCTTAAGGTTTTGGGTGAGTATGTGGTGTGTCTCTCACAAAGGTTGCTCTAGAAAAAAGTCCCACTATGTTCAATGCTCCCTAGTTGAAAGTAGTCCCACATTGGATAGAAATATGGTGACTTGAGCATTTATAAGTGAGAGAATCCATACACCTATCACCTTAAGGTTTTGGGTGAGTATGTGGTGTGTCTCTCACAAAGGTTGCTCTAGAAAAAAGTCCCACTATGTTCAATGCTCCCTAGTTGAAAGTCTAACAATATTGCCCTCATAGTCTCAATGTCTTATGTCGAATTTTTGGGTGCTTTTTCTGCTTTTTGATTTCTGCAATCTCGAAATATTTCCTTTCTCTTTATTACTTAAGTTTTAAGGCATATTTCAACACTTGCATAATTAGTTCCACAACTTAGGCAATAAACAATTTGTTGGGTCTCTGAGCACCAAATGTGTGATGAGATACTTCAAAAACTTTGTCGAGAATGAACCTAGTGGTAAAAGCATTTTATAGGCTTACTACCCATAGAGTTTAAGTTGAAAGACATGAAGCGGATTTCGAAGGCCCAAGTCATGTCCATAGAAGCCATGTTGAGAAGTTTTCCAATGTCTCATAGTTCACCAAGCACAGGATGGTCGCAACTATCGTTATTTTGATAAGCGATGAGATTAATATGGGAAACCTCATTTCTAAGATTATATGGAAGATGGTTTAGGAAGAGTGAAACTTCTTCATATTGGACCATTGTTCCATAATGAACACCTATGTGAACAACAAGTACCAAAGCATCAAAGTGAGATGTTGTGGCGCATGAAATCAGGAATCAAGTTTGTTTAGATAAGATAGTGTAAAAAAATAGATAATAGAGGCTTATAAGGAAGATAACACACCACAACCCCCACATGCACAACCAGAGCATCCATATTACACATTTCACTTTCTATGGGGAAGGGGTAATTTCATGTCGTGTGTTATTTGTGCCCTTCACTCACTACTCTCTAGACTACTAAGGAGTATGTAGTGTGGCAAGCAGCTCAACAACGACACCAAATGAAATTGCATCTCAGTCGGTATCATTTTATTTTGATGTTCTAAAATGATTTTGCTATTTTTAAATTAAAAGTTTGAAGAACGAGGTTTGATATTGTTTTTCTCCCTTTTGGTACCTAAATGGTATCTCTGCATTCATACTTTCATTGTGAGTCTTTTCTTCTCAGCATAGAAAATTCAAAACGGAAACTTATGTGTTATCTCGATCAATTATGACTCTGCTTTCGCATGTCGTAAGAACCTATCGTTTGAATTTTTACGTTAGATACCAATTTTGCCCTTTCAGCGTGCAATCGGTATCTCGATGTTTATATTTTTTGTAGTAAACATTTTCTATTAAAAAATAAAAATTATAAAAGAGCATTTTACTCTCGTTACAATTAAAATTTTAACCAACTCTTATAAAATAAACCTATAAAGTGCTCAACATGATGTTTTTAATTATGTTGCTATTGTTCTTTAATTTTTGCACTGTTGTTTCCATTCCATTGTTGTACCAAATCAAAAGTTTCTCTTCAGAGCAACTATTTGATGCAAGAATTCATGTTTCATTCATTTTTCAGGTTCTTTACTTTGCTGAATTTTATTATGTCTTTTTAAAATACATATTTTTTAGTTATTTATATTAACCATTTTTTTAGTATAAATATATGTCAAGTTTCTAACATTTTTTCCATTTACATTGTATAGAATTCACACATTAGAATAACTTATTCATACATCACAAATCCTATTTTTTTTAGTCAAACAAATTCTCACATCAAACATCCATTATCATACACAAATTCTAACACCAAAAAAGAAACCACACTGCTCCACATAGAATACACAAAAAAAAAACCAAATGTCATGACTACCAAAAGAACCAAGTCAAACTTCATTCCAAATCTCTCAAATACAACACTAGTATCACGTATTACTTCTTCTTCAACAAATTTTGTTTACATTTTTTCTTCCCTTTTTTGTTAAATATAATTCATTGTGATTTGATATGATTAGATTTGATATCATATGATTAGATTTGATATCATATGATTAGATTTGATTTAGAATGTTTTGGGCCTTTTATGTTTTGGGCTAGTGTAAACCTAAAACTATAAATAGGGTGCCTTGCTTTGTATTCTATATCACAACAGAACAGATTTCACAGTTGCAGTTAGCAAATGAAAGTTCAATAAGAAATCTCACAGTTGTGGGTGTCGCTACTGCGAAAATCGGCGCCGGCTGACAGAAGAGCCGCCACCGTGCGTTATTCATCCCAACGGAGGGAAAGGAAACGCTCGAAGTAAACCTCGCAAAAAACGGGAAAGGTATGGTCGTCGCAACCAAAACCTGGGTTCGGGAGTCGGTTACGCGATGGGAAGATATTAGCACCCCTCACGTCCGTCGTACTCGACGGGATCCACGCTTGCTTGGGTTGTCTAAAGGATGCAAAAACAATCTATCTACGGCTGCTAAATCTAAACGGAAGGGAATTGACTCGATAGAGCGTCGCACTCTATGCCTACGTATTCTCAAGAGAGAAAGTCAGAGTCAACGTAGTTCGGGAAACTACGGGGAATTGGCTCGCCAAGACTTCGCGTCTTGTGCCTACGTACTTCCACACAACATGGAAGATCAGAGCTTTCGTAGTTCAGGCTAACTACGGCTAAGCTGGGCGTTCTCACACAGAAGTGAGAAATCAAACTGGTTTTGAGAGGTACGGGAACTTATGGGAACTAAAACTACGGTCTAGTCTCAAATGCACTCGGGCAAGAGAAAAAGATAACATCAGTCGTCAGCGGGAAAGTCTCGATCGCACAACAGCGAAAGAACAAAAGGTCAGTTGTTAGTGTGCTCGCTAGGATATCGCATCCTATGCCTACATATTCTCGTCTGGTACGAGAAATCAGAGCAGCTGTAGTTCAGCTACTTCGGGACCACAGCTCAAATCTCGTTTTATTAATCTTCTGAAAAAAGATTACAATGATTGAGAAATAGGACTAAACTCCTAAAAAATACTATCCTATCCATCTATAATAGAAAATCAAATGGAAAATAGTCCCCTAACAAATGGACTTCTAAAACTACCTCTAAAAAGGTGAAATAAACTCTATGAAAAATTGTATCCTAAAAAAAATATTAAAATCTATATAAATTCTCTATTTTTTCTTTCTTTATTTTTTCACACATTCTTTTTCAACTATTTCTCTTTATTTTCTTTTCTCAAATCTTTTTTTATATTTTCATATTCTTTTTCCAACATCTCTTTTTATTATTTTTTTTCTCAAATACTCCTTTTACTCTCTCTTTTTTCAATATTCTTTTTCTCATTTCTTTTCAATATTTTCTTTATGCTTTTTCCTCTTCTCTTTTTCTCATATATTTTTTTATCTAAACTAAGAAAAATATTACAAAAAGAAAATATGATAAAAGAAAATACAAAAGGGAGGGGGGTACAGTCTGTTACAGGGGATTACACGAGTAAAAACAAACTAAAGGCTCGACCCACTTATCTAATTGCAAAAAAATGGAGGGAGATGAGAAATGAGGGGGGGTGTTGCCAGAAAAAAACCAAAGGCCCAAAGCCCCAAACCCGGTCCAACCTTCATTCAGAAGACACAAAACCCTAATTTTTTTTACCTTCTCCCTTTACTGTTCATCCCCACCTAGCGCCGTCTCTCTCAGCCTTCAGACTCTCTCTCTCTCTCTCGCATTCTCTCTCAGATTCAACCTTTCAGGTCTTTTCCTGCTTAACCAGAATCAAACTCCTTCTGAATGTGATAATCACCAATGAAAAAAAACAACAACAACGCCATCACTATCCAGGACTTAAAGGTCTCAGAAGAATCTCTTGAAGCTGTTGAAGGCGGAAATTCTTGGATCCAGTTGATGGTGGTTACTGTTTCTTCTTAAAGATTTGAAGATCTCGGAGATGTTGATGAAAGAAAACCATCGGTGAATACGAAAATCGACCACATAATTGGAAGAACCTGTTTGAAGATTGACGACATCGTTGGAATCCTGGATGGATCTGGAATTCTTTTGACGGAGATCGTATGTTCTTAAGGCTGAAGGTCGCGGATCTGAAGGAGATGAAGATGTTGAACGCGCAATGAGGTTCTTCGCATTTCCAGAGATTGACGGCGAACACAAAGATCAGGTGAAGATCACTCGCAGAAGGTGAACATGCATGCCGATCTAGAAGATCATGATGATGGATCGAGGAACCTGATGAACGCCTAAGGTCGGATGAAGATCTTCCTGAAGAGGTGTGATGCAGGATGAATGTTTTCTGGAGAATCTGGAAACGATTGATGAATATCCATGAAGAACGATGGAGTTCTGGAGGGAATCTGGAAAGAGTGATGAACGTTTGGAGGTTGATGAATATTGTTGACGAAAATGGATGAAGATTGGTGGTGATTTCTGGAAAAACGATGAATATGCGATAAAGATGATAATCGGCCGGTGGTGTTTGATGAAGATTATCAAAAACACGCTGAAGATTGATGGAGAAGATCTGGAAAATTGATAAGTTCCGGTGACGGTTATGGTTACAGGCGACAGTTGCGGTGGTCGGAGTAGGTTGGGAGATGACCGGAGTTGGTTGGTGCGGTGGTTGCATGGTCGCCGGCCATGCAACCGGTGGAGCTCAGGTGAGGCCAAGTGGCGATGCTAGGTGGCAGAAGGAGATTTGCATGCGTGCCAGGTGTGAAGCATGCGTGAGAGAGAGAGTTAGTGGATGTGAGGCTTGCATGAGCGCCAAGTGGCACTCATGCGGAGAAGAAGAAAATGAAGTGGCGCCCCCTCTGATGTAACACGTGGTGACAACTTATATACCACTTGGCAATGGACTCTGACTTTCTGGGCCTCCAATCAAACTCTGGGCCCAACGAAATGAATTGAAATGAGATTAATCAGACCCAATTAAATGGATTAACTGTTGGATTAATTGAAAAAAGGGATTAGCGGACTAATTGGATGCAACTAAAACATAAATTAAAATCAATTAAGAAACTACTAATTAAAATCTATCTTAATCATCCTAATTAAAACTAAACGCTTAATTCTAACTAAACAATACTAATTAAATCTAAACACCTAGGGATTAATATTCTAATAATAGAAAATCTGTTAAAACTATTTAAAAGAAATCTATAAATTTCTATTTAAAATCTATTAAAAGAAATCTAAAAATCTATATATAAAACCTATAAAATCTATATTATCTAAAAACCTGTTAAATTCTAAAAGAAAGCCTATTAATTTCTATATAAAAAAGAAAATCTATTATATTCTATATTATCTATTTAAAAAAATGTCTAAAAACCTATTAAAAATATTAAAAGAATCTACTTAAATTCTAGAAAATGCTAATAATATCTAATAAAATCCTAATAATTCCAGAGGGAACAAAAATAGTACAAAACCACAAATAACACTGCGAGAGCGTAACAAAATAGCCGGTAAAAATCAATGGACACCGAAACATCCTCAAAATCAACAGCACGAGCGGAAAACACTGGGAAGGGCACGACTTCCCAAAAATACGATCCTACTTATCTAACTGAGTAAAAAACACCTGAAATGCGAGGAGAGGGCTGTGATCCCGATAAAATCAAAACAACTGAAAAAATGCACGGTATGCGATATGCGAATGCGAATGCGGTCATGCGTCGAAACATAGGGTCAGATACGGGACCCGGTTGGTCAAATTTTAGGGTGCAACAGCTGCCCCTATTCAAGCGGCTTCGACCTGAATGGGTGAAGAGCGCTCAGCCTTCAAACATTCAAAGGTAGATGACGGTTGAATACCAATGAAACCTTGAAATTTGCCAACCGTGGGAATATACTGCCAAACTGCTTGAGGAATAGCCTCCAATGAACTGAAGTTTGGTTGCCACGGCAACAACTGGTCAATTATCTGATAAAAGAAAAATTCTCTCCTTTTCAACATCAATCACCTGTGTGACGCCACAAGTATTGAAATAATGCTTCAGACAACAAACACCTTGATTCCCATCTCACTTATGGGATCAAATCCTGTCATCTCACAGTTCACGGCGAACTTGAGGACAATTCTCCTGGGGAACTTCTGAATCGACTGCTCGGCACCCATTCTGTCAACAGGAGGCAACTTCAGAAATCTGATATATGTCAATCTTTTTTCAGTTGCTGACGTAACAACCAAATATGAAGAAATCACTCCGATGTGGGTGAAGAGAAGAGCTTAACCAAACAACTCTGCAGGGGAACATACGCGAAAGCCATGAGGTAACCAACCTGGTCCATGTTTCGAAATGCGTATGTCTGAGAATGATGTAATGTTCCATACGGCATGGAAATGCTATGCGTTCTGTTTGAAAATGCGAGGCCCAGACGGCATGGAAATTCTATATGTTTGTAGAAATGCTATGACGATATATGCAAATGTAAATGCAGGCTCGAGCTGCCAGAGAACACCAGGTCTGCAACCGCTTGGCAAAATAGATGCCGAAGGTAGACGTCAACTCCAACTGAAGGTGACCTGATATCACAGAATCATCTCAGCAAAATAAATGCTGGAAAAGGGAAACCAAATCCACTAGGGATAACCATCATGCTGGAGAAATGGAAAGGCAACCCTGCTTAGGGAGAAGAAAAAAACCCTGCTTGGGGATGCTCTCTTCAAACCATTGGCAACTGATTGTGCTCTGTGGGGATTGACCCAAACTGGGGTTGATTGTGCGCAGCACACTGCTGGAAATGCCTCTACTATCAAGGATATCAATCTTAATCTGTTGGGGGATACTCCTGATCCTATTCTGATGCGGGATAATAATACAATCTCAATTCTTCCGATAATACACAACTTTCATCTGCTGAAGAGTAACAATTCTGATTTAACAACATCCACAAGGAATTCAAACATTAATCGGAGCACTGGTATCCGTCGAGCTTCGTATCGGGGAACATGACAACATGCGAGTCATTGGGAATTACTGTGTCAGATACCTTTTAGGTTTTTGTTTTTCTTGTTTAGTATGAACATGGACTATGTACATAGTGGAAGATATGGAAAATACTAGACGAGAACTAGCATTCAAAGGTAGGCTACCAGACGAGAACTGATAGGAAAATAGGTTATCGGACGAGAATTGATTTGGTTTGAACATCAGACGGGGATGACTGGATAACAGGCTGAGGCATAGACAACCAGACGAGAACTGATTGAAAGCTGACATGTACCAGACGAGAACTGATACAACAATAGGTTAAAGAAAAGGTGACCAGACGAGAACTGGTTACGCAACGACATATACCAGACGAGAACTGATACAACACTTGAAGAAAGTGGGTAACACATTCTCTCCAAATACTTCTTCTCTCATTCTTATCTTTCTTGTTTGTTATTCTTCTTCTCTTTTGTTGTTCTTGATAATTACTTGTTATTACCATCATTATCATATAGTGGGTTTGTTCATCAATCTTGAGATCAAGATTGAAGGGAATTCTTCATAGGGTGTGAGGTGAATTTCCAACATCTGGTATCTAGAGCTCTGGTTAAGAGATTCAAGGAAGGAAGATAGTGATGGCGATGAACTATCCAAACGGCAACTTTCCGGCGACCCTGCCAATTCTCAAGAAAGACAATTATGAGAATTGGTGCAAGCAGGTTAAGGTGATCTTCTGTTATCAAGATCTTTGGGATCTTGTGAAGGACGGAGTAACATCGCTGGTGGAGAACGCAACGGAGGCGGAAAAGGCTGCGCACAAAGAGTTGAAGAAGAAGGATTATAAAGCACTCTTTATAATTCATTAGTGTGTTGATCCTGATAACTTTGAAAAGGTTAGTGATGTTGATTCAATAAAAGAAGCATGGGAGATTCTTGAAAAGTCGTTTGGAGGCGCAGAGAAGGTGAAAGAGGTGAGGTTACAAACTCACAAGAGAACCTATGAGTTGCTTCAGATGGAAGACAACGAAAGCATTACTGATTTCTTCACCAGAGTTACAAGGTTGGTGAATCAAATCAAAGTATGTGGAGAAACGCTAACGACGAAAGCAGTTGTCTCAAAGATTTTGAGATCGTTGGCTCCAAAATTCGACCACGTGGTAGTTGCCATAGAAGAGTCGAAAGATCTGTCAGTGTTGACGAAGGAAGAGCTTCAAGGGACTCTTGAGTCTCATGAACAGAGGATGGCTGAGAGAGCTGCAGGAAAGTAGAAAGATATGGCTTTGTAGGCATAGACGGAAAAGGAGAGAAAAGGCAAAGGTAGCTGTAATGGAAACAAAGGAGGAAACCAGTCGAATCAAAAGAAACCTTGGAACCAAGGCAACCAAAGAGGTGGTGCTGCAGGTAAAGGAAGAGGTGGTGCTCGAAAGACAGACAAAAGCCGCATTCAATGTTTCAATTGCCAGAAGTATGGTCATTATGTTAGTGATTGTCCAGAAAAGAAGAGAAATCAAGAGACTGATGCAAAGCTGGCGAAACATGAAGAAGAAGAAACGTTGCTAATGGTCACAACAAACGATGAAGAAAGACTCCAAGATCAGTGGTACTTGGACTCAGGATGCTCATCACACATGACTGAAAGGAAAGATTGGTTTGTCAACATGAAGCCCTCGTCGAAGAATACGGTGAAGTTTGCAAATGACAACACTCTAGCAGCTGAAGGTGTTGGTGATGTTCTGATTATGAGGAAAGATGGCAAAAGGTAAATAATTTCCAATTTGTTGTACATACCAGGCATGAAGAGTAATTTGCTCAGTATAGGGCAGCTTTTCGAAAAGAACTACAAGGTAGTTGTCGAAGACAAGATGATGAGAGTCCTCGACGCAGGTGGTAGACTAATCTTGAAAGCTCCAATGTCTCAGAATAGGACCTTCAAGATTGGACTCAATGTGATGGAGCACAAGTGTTTAGCAACTGCAGCCACTGAAGTCGAAATAGAAGTTCGACAGGAACCAGTTGCAGATGAAGCAGGTTCAAGCAGACCTCGACAAACAAGACACATGCCTGCAAGGTTACAAGAATGTGTAATCACATCAAATGATGTAGTCGATGAAGAGGGTGAGCTGGTACGTTATGCTTTCTACGTAGATGTCGAACCAGTCAATGCAGCTGAGGCATTGAAAGATTCGAAGTGGATGAAAGCAATGATTGAAGAGTTGGAGTCCATCAAACCAGTCAATGCAGCTGAGCCCAGATTACAACTGTTGAAGGATTCATATGAAGATGATGTCGACCCAACCCAATACAGAAGACTTATTGGGTCACTTAGATACCTTTGCCACACAAGGCCCGACTTAGCATACAGTGTTGGTATGATAAGTAGATTCATGCAGAAACCAAAGGTATCACACCTAGCAGCGGCGAAGAGGATACTAAGGTATCTGAAAGGAACTCTCGACTATGGCATTTTGTTTCCAGCAGCTGATGAAGGAAAAGAATGCAAGTTAGTGGGATACACAGACTCCAGTTGGTGTAGTGATGTTGAGGATCGAAAATCCACAGCTGGATATGTGTTTATGTTAGGTGGTGCACCAGTTGCTTGGAATTCGAGAAAGGAACCAGTGGTGGCATTATCATCATGCGAAGCAGAATATATAGCTGCTTCCCTTTGTGCATGTCAAGCAACTTGGATGGTGAACTTGGTCGAAGAAATCACAGGGAAGAACCATGGAGCAATTACCATGAAGATATACAACATGTTATCTATCAACTTGGCAAAGAATCCAATAGCTCATGGTCGAAGCAAGCACATCGAAATGAGGTTCCATTATCTCCGAGAGCGGGTAGCAGAAGGGAAGATGAAGTTGCAACACTGCAGAGCTGAGAATCAGATTGCAGATATCATGACGAAGGGAGTACAGGTCGAAGCCTTCAGAAGACTAAGGGCCATGGTGAATGTAGACAGTTTAGACACAATGAATTAGGTGGTGTGTTAAATATAATTCATTGTGATTTGATATGATTAGATTTGATATCATATGATTAGATTTGATTTAGAATATTTTGGGCCTTTTATGTTTTGGGCTAGTGTAAACCTAAAACTATAAATAGGGTGCCTTGCTTTGTATTCTATATCACAACAGAACAGATTTCACAGTTGCAGTTAGCAAGTGAAAGTTCAATAAGAAATCCCACAGTTGTGGGTAACACATTCTCTCCAAATACTTCTTCTCTCATTCTTCTCTTTCTTGTTTGTTATTCTTCTTCTCTTTTGTTGTTCTTGATAATTACTTGTTATTACCATCATTATCATATTGTGGGTTTGTTCATCAATCTTGAGATCAAGATTGAAGGGAATTCTTCAAGGGTGTGAGGTGAATTTCCAACATTTTTTATCTTAAATTTCTAAATGAATTTTTTTATCTTATTTATTTATTCTATCATTATGTGTTTAGAACTTTGATTAATTTGGACCATTTAATTTTTAAAGTCCATTTGTTTCTCTGTTTTTCTAAACCTCCACTTATTTTGCACATTTTTTTTTATAGTTGTTGAATTATAATTTCTTTTGTCGAAGCAGGTTGCTCGACGGGAACAAGAAAGTTATCGAATAGCCTAGTGTATGTGTCGAAACACCTAGTTGTCGAAATGTCGAAGACTTAGCATCGACGTGGATTTTGTCTTAAACCTAATTTTGTAGTGTTGGCAGAATTATGTATTTTGGATTTTTTGTTTTTGGACTTTGCTTAGAGACCAAACAAGTCAAATCTATAAATAGGGAGTAACCCCTATTATGTAAGGTGATTCACTTAAATAGAATTTCTATTTTGAGAGCAGAGAGTTACTCTGCAGAAATTCCTCTTCCCTATTTTGTGAAAACCATAAACCTCTTCTTCTTCTTTAGTTCAATTTTTTTCTTGTTTTCATCACCATTGTGCAGCTATACAATCTTGTAACTAAGGTTGGTTGATTCACTCGAGTCAAGAATAAAGAATAAGAGGGAATTCGATCGGCATGATTGAATCTTGTTCATCAAGATTGATTCGAAATTACTCAAAGTCTTGAATTTAATTTCAACAAAATCAATTCTTATTTCTTTTAATTGTTTTAATTTTTTTTTTAATTATTTTGAATGAACATATTTGGATCCAATTGATGCTCACTTTAGTCACTTTATTAGTCAAATAAATAAATATAAAAAGTGATGATTCTTCATACTTCCAAAATTTAGATCAACTTATAAAACCAAAACTATTTTCACAATAAAATTAACTTCAAATTAAAAAACCAAAAAATAGTAAAATTAAAAAAAAAACAAAAAAAAAAAAACAATCTTTCTTAATTATAGTAGGTTTTTTCCCTCACTTTATTAATTTAATATTTTAGTGATTAATAGAAAATAAAAATTTAAAAACACAAATAAATATTATTTATCTTCATTTAATAAAAAAAATATCAATTTGTTAATTAGTTGATTTTTCATTGTAAGATTTTTTTCTTTTCATTAATTTTAATATATTTTTTTATTAACATTAAAAAGTAAATTTATTTCTCTCAATTTTTTACTAATATTTAATTAATTGCAAAAATTTTAAAAAATATTTTAATTAGACTATTTTCTTAATTAAATTAATTCTTTTAGTTTGATTAGCGGTTAGGCTAATTTCATTAAGATTTTAATTAGGTTTTTTTAGTTATTTAAGTTATAAAAAAACACAAAAAAATAAGTTCCTCTTTATTTTATTTAACTATGCATCAAAAAATACAAAAATGTGTTTTCCTTTCTTAACTTGTGCATATTTCACCAACGTTTACATGATCAAAAACTTTTTCCTAATCAAAATTAACTAACTTTTTTCAGAATTCAAAACACCTAAATATCAACTCAACGGATCAAATATTTTCTTTTTTGCCCCGTGCGACAAATTAATTTCTTACACCCCGTATAATAAAACTCTTTTTTCACAAACTAAAATCAACCAACCAACAAAATACTGAACTACGTAGGCTCTGGTTTTCTCTTCACTCGATGAGAATACGTAGACACAAGGTTGCGAAACCCTAGCGAGTCCCCTAATTTAAAACTATTTTTCCCCATTTTACCCTTTTGAACCTTTGTAAATAAATAAAAGCAAGAAATTAACATGCAAACAAACACACTAAACCCTAGGATAGAGAAGGTTCTCGTTGAGTACAACGGAAGTGAGGGGTGTCTAACACCTTTCTTCACTTAACTCACTCTCAAACCCATATTCGGTTGCGATGACTGTCTTATCCTTTTCCTTTAGGGTTTTATCATTATTTTTCACATTTCTTAGGAAATAATAAGATATGACGGCGACTCCATATTTTTTCTCGCCGTAACAACTGGCGACTCCACTAGGGACCTTACCTAAATAGAGTCAAGCCTACCCTTTAGTTCTAGAGTTGTTTGTTATTTGTTTTATTCTTATTTTTATTCTTTGACATGTTATCATTTATTTATTTCTTGCATTATTTTATTTACTTATTTTTATTTTCCTTATTATTGTTTATATTTTTGTCATTAACATTTATGGGTTTTATTTTTGTTTAGAGAAAGCTCTATAGTCGAGCTCGAGGAAAAAACATAAGCTAAGTAAGGGGTCGTCCTGTTTTTGCCGTTGTAGATTCTAATCCCATGAGGTTCTTTAACGACAACTCTGCCTAGAATAGACCGGTTCAAAGAGTTTGTCATGAGTTGACTAGCACTTCTTCATGATGAAATTTGTGCTTGATTTATGACTCTATGGACCTCTTCTAGAACTCGAACGCAAAATTTCATTAATGTGAAGGTACCCTAACAGAGACCCTGTTGAAATTTTATCATGGGAGAGCTATGACATATCATGATGAAGTTTCCCCTAAGGTTCCTGACCTTGGGTTTGTTATAAAAAAAACAACTAAATGAAACCCTAGAGCTTACCCTATGAGGGGAATGAGTAGAAAAACCAAAACCTTTTGTAGGAACTCTCTATTAGTTTGTTTTGATAACATTTTGTCCTATATACATTGCATCTAAAAAATAAAATAAAAAAGAAAAGAAATTTTTTTAGCATACCTAGAAAGCTAAAAACCTTTTTGCATACCCATGCATTTTTCATACATTAGCATACATTCACATTTGCATACCGTGAAACAACACTCATACCTCTTCCCCTTTTGACAGAACCTCCGCTCGTCATCCGACTAGCTGATTTCCTGACACTCACAATCGAACTCAAAGCATGTCTAAAAAAGATATGGAATAACTCAAAAGAGGCTAGGAGCTATTGAAAAAGGAGCTCAACCAGCTAAAGACTCAAATGAATTTGTTCATGCAAGTACTATTGAGAAGAGAAGACAACCTTTAACCATGCCAACAACTATTTACCGTGAAATTTAGTAAACAACCACTGGTCTTCTAAAAAATGGTTTACTTGCAGGATCAACCAGTGAATCCTTAGGACATGGCTATCGTTTAAACAATTTCTGGAAATATCAAGAACACTTCGACAATGATCATATTTGTGAAAGATTGTTTAAAGTTTTTTGAAAAGATAAACTTTGCAGAATTTGTAAAGAAAAGTGAAATAAAGAAACTTCAAAGTAAAATTGTAATGAAGGAATAAATGGTAAACTGAAAATAACTTTCAATTAAAACAAAACATGGTGTTTCAGACGTACATTCTCAGTCAAAACTCTTTTCTCAATTAACTTAGATATTTTGAGTGATTTTTTTAGTATTGTACAATAATTGAACACATGGTTATCTTATGCACTAATACCCCTATTTATACTATGTCGAAATAACTGTCGTCAATGGTCATTCCTCCAGAAAATGACACGTTTTGCTCTGAATGTCTTTAATTCACCACAATGTTCCACGCGTCATTTCCAAGAAACAGATAAGAATAAAAAACAGTTATTTATTCTTATTTGAAATTCAAATTTCTCGTCGAATGTAAGCCTCATATAACTTCCTTCGAAATGCCAATCAAACTTAGAAATATTCTTAAGTTTCACTTCAGCATATCCTTTTTCATACAAGATTGTCATTTCGATTGGAATTTCTAATAACACTCATGTCGAAATCAAAGAACATTTCACTAATGTTTGTTTTTGCTTCATCATATTCAACTCAAAATCTTGGTGTCGAAATTTCCAGCCAACAACAACATGCCTACCTAGTGCCTCGAATACAATAACCATTGATGGTGCCTCCGTATAATCAACAACAGTATCAATAGCAGCAATGACCCCCACATGTCGTACTAGCAAATTTGTTATAATCAACAAAGAAGGCCATCACCAATGAGGTTTGATCCACTTTTTATGCCTCATAGCCATCTACTTTGGCATCTGCTTAGAGGATCATTGGTGGAGCTCAAAACGCCCAGTCTTTCTCCTGGTGCATACCCTCCTGGTTTTAATGAGAATGCAAGGTGTGAGTACCATTTGGGTCCCTAGGACATACTTTGGAGAATTGCAAAGCCTTCGCACGCAAGGTCCAAGACCTGATTGATAACAAACAGTTGACTTTCGAAGAAGAATCCCATTGGTGAATGATAATCCCTTACCTTGACAAGTGCAAGAACATCAAGAAGCATCCCCTAAAGTCAATAATTCAACAAGGAAGCTCATCCCTAGGATCATTAGGCTTTTTATTTCTAGTTGTCATTTCTATCTTGCTAAAGTATTATTTGCCTTTTAAATTTGTACTATTTGATTAATGATTTTAATAAAATGAGCATGCGTGTTTTTGGAATAAATTATTTGTATTCACTCTTTTTATGCCATCACGTTCCATATACACAAATATCAAACACTTTTTCATTTCACTCTTTGTCTGTTAACAAACTTAGGAAGAGAATGATGTAAACAAACTAACTGAATTTATTGATGTATGATTTTATTAGTAAGACTTGACTGACGATGTAAGACATTCTTTCACTTCCTAAACACTGGAGAAATAAGGAGATAATATATAGTCAAGCCCTCGAACCTGAAGTCGGTGTTCTTTCTAGTTTTTTTATTAAAAAAACTCTTAGTCTTAACTAGGGGCAGGGTAGATTTCAATTAATTTAATGATGCATTCTAATCTTAAGATAATTGTTCCATCTTATCACCACAACAAGAGGTTCAAGCATACCTCGCACACATCATCCAATGTCGAGGAAATAGAGAAAAGATAAAATTCACAATAGTTAAACATGGTAGTTACAACCTTTCTGAATCAAAAGTAAAATCTCACAAGAATTGTTCCAAAAAAAGAAGCTCGCTAAGTAAAAAAAACAAAAACAAAAATAGCTTAGGAAAAAGTTAAGGCATCCCGATGGACCGTAAATTTAAAAGAATATGTCCATGCAAAATAGGGACTAAAAGCAAAAAAAAATGAAAAAAAATGAAAACAGACTTGTAAACGGAAATAGGTGACTGCAACCTCAAGAATACTCAGATGTGCTTGAACCAATACATCTACCTTCATCATCATGGGTACCAAAGTTCTTTTGCTGACTGAATGCATTCGTTGAGGTAATTGAATTTAGGAATGGAAAACATCAAAGGATAGTGGGTGGGTGAAAATAAAATTTTGAGCCTCATATCCTTTGTTTCTTAAAACCGTAAACCAAGCCACGTTACAGCCCTTAAAAGACGTAATTGAAGCTAGGTTAACTATGAAAGTATATTCAGCAAAATTGTGTTAAACTGACTCCAAAGGTTTGTTAAACCGCTTTGTTCCATCACATCTTCATCCATACTAATCCATTGTGCATACCATATCTATTTTCCATAACTTAACCTTGGTTTAGAGTCGTCGCACTCTATTTAGGTGTCTCACCGCAGGCATTTATTTTTCCTTCAGAATCTTGACCATAGTCAAGAGTTCCTCACCCCTTTTAAGGGGAACTACGGTTGCTCTGATTTCATTCTCGTCAGGATATGTAGGCACGATATGCGATGTCTTAGAGAGCATACTCTGTACATACTTTAGATCTTTACCTTAGCACTTTTCCTTAACAAGCACACTTTAGCATAACACAAGTACTAACAAGAGGTTCTTGTAGAGTACTACAGATACTTAGGATGCTAACACCTTTCCTAGGTATAACCAACCCCCGAACTTTAGATCTCTTAGATGTGTTGTTACATAGCACATTTAGGGGTTTCTTCGATCTTTACCCTTTTCTTTGGATAAATGAAAGCTCGATCGTGAACTTCATGATTTGTGATTCAAGTTAATTCAATAGCTTGATATCCAATTCTCACCGCAATAGGAGGCTATGCGGCAAGTTGGTCAAGGTTTATGTAGTTTGGAGTGCTAAACATTGTGTATAGGTTTTTAACGTACGATTTGTACAGGCTTATCAGTTTTTTGGTTTTTATTTTGTAGCAAGTATGGTATCAAGATGGTTTGACAATAATTGTAAATGGACTTGAATAAATTTGGGCTTGGGTTATTTTTTTTTTTGGATGTATTTTTTTTTTTTGAATTTTTGTAATGAAGTAGGGAAATGGTAATGGGCCTTAGTTTGGAATGACATGAGTTTTTTGTATTACAATCTTTATGATGACTTAGAAATTTTTTGGTGAAACATTGTAACAAAAAATGGACACTTGAGTTGGACTAAATGAAAAATTGGATATGGATATTTGAATGGAAATTCAGACATGAATTTGAATTAAATAAATGAAAAGATGGGTCTTATGGATTAGAAATGGATAATGAAGTGAATTAAAAGATGGATTTGGATAATGAATTGAAATGGATTGAAAGTAGAATGGAATTGGATAATGGATAAATGAAATGGGTAATTGGTAAAAAAGGACAAAAATGGTTTAGAAAGGGGTTAATAAAGTGAACATGGGCTTTGCAATACACCTCCACCTTTGAACCACACTTAGACATTGACCATTAAACTTGACTGCCACAAATCATGAACCACATAACCAGAGCTTTGCCACCTGACTTCACCAGATGAATCTGAATTGGCATAAGAACTTCGGTTGATGATCGATAAGTATAAGATACTTGTCCATGACAAATCCATCTTGAGAACGAAATAATCTCCTCTTTTTTGACCAAGATCAGACCACCTCAATTGAACCGAGACAATACTGCACATACATTGAACATGTTGGCCTCGGGTGAAACTCAACTTGAACGACATTTGCCGATCATAAACAACAAGGGTGAGAAACCCTAATCTTTCAAGATCCCGATTCATGATCTTCCAGTCAAACCACTGATGAACCTTAAACAAATTACACCCTTGTGGCCACTCAGAGAACTGAAGTTGTGCCTTGATAAACCTCTGATAGGAGCTGCTCATGACGATTGAAAACCCAACAACTCTGCCTCAGACTTGAGTATAATAACCGGAAGAAACATCTTCTGAACAATGGAAATACAACTCAATAGAAAACCTCTAATATCACGTCTTCAGAGCTTAAATGGTGGATAACCTATCTAGAACCTTGATTGATCAACCCTAAAGTCTCTTAAAAAACCCTGATTCACAAGAGAAACCAAAACGAACAAAGCCTGAAATTCTGGTTAGTTATGCAATATGATTGACCTAAATGATATGCAAAAGATCAAAGAATCTGAGGGTAAAATTTGGAGTATGACAAAACTAAAGAATAATAATATGATTAAAACTTAAGAATAATATTAAATTTAAGTTGAAATAATAATACATGTAGAAGATGAAAGGTAAACAAAAACATCAATAATAAAATAATTAAACAATTATTGAAATTTGTATTAGATAATTAATCGTTTAGTTTTTTTTTAACAAATAAGACAATTATGTTATAAGAAAAAATATAATAGTCGATAAATTTCTATTATTTAATATTTGAACAGTAGTAAAATTGTCCCCGTTTATAACAATAGTAATTGTTTATGTATATAAAACTATTATAATCAACAATGTATTTTTTCCCGTACATAAATATTAGTTTTATTTTGACACTATTTATACAAATAAATTGAATGAACAGTAAAGTTGTTTCCGTATATAAAGAAATTTGAATCAAAAGTAAAAGTGTACCCATTTATAACAATAATATTTTTCGTATATAAAATAATTCAAATCAAGATTAAAGTTGTGCCCATTTATAACAATAGTATTTTTTCGTGTATAAAATATTTGAATCAAAATTAACTCACATATTTTCAACTGGAGGTCCATAAAATGCTCATATTCCACCTTATATAAATCCCAAACTGTAATAAACAACTCTTTCTTTTCTATAAAAAAATACTGATTAATTGGTTATTATTACAATCATAAAAACAACACTAAAGAATATGGAAAGGAAATGAAATCAATAATTGCCTGCAATTTTTCTCCAAGGTTTTAAATCAAAAAGAGAAGATCCTAAGAATGAAGCAAGATTCATGAAAAACAATAGGGAGTATCAACAACAACTTAGATCCCTCCAAATGCTCAGCAGTCTCATAAACTCAAATCACATACATCCAACAAAAGTCATTAAGAACTAACAAATGACACATAAAATATGAATAATCAATTAATATAGTTGTACTATATAGAAGTTATGCAGAACCTTGAATAATTCTAGAATCCCTTTACAAACAAAAATTGAAAGTTATAAACTGTCGGGACGTATTTGACAAAATACTTGCAAAGACAACACAAACATACCTTCTTTTTTTTATTGCTAATTATGAGGTTAGAAACTTGACATATCTGAAACATGGAAACTTCCCTTTGCAATCTTTATATCTTGCATCTCTATAGGAATGGAAGAGAATCAGACATCTTAAACATGGAAACTTCACTTTTCAAAAGAAAAAGTAAAATTAAAATAAAGCAAATAAAATATAAAACTAAATGACAAAATTATACATATAAAAACTTCCATCTTTATCTCTTTTTATAAGAATGGAAAAGAATTAAGCATCTGATACTTTACCTATTAAGAGATCTTTCCTCTTTTTTTCAAAAATAATATGTAATAAACTGAATTAGGCATTGAGGAATATTACCAAACAATCTTTTTAAGAAAGATAGAAACAGAGGAAACAAAAAGTGTAAACAAATAAGTCTAATTCTAAACAAACCACATTGTGCAACCAAAAGGTATCTAGACTTCCCAACCAAGAGGTGCTTCGTCCATTGGATCATTGTTGATGCAAAAAAATTACACTTTTTTTATATGTTTGTACCTCTGGAATCTTCATCGGAAACATCAAGGGTTCCCCGAATTCTTCATGAAGTTCCCAGAATTTTCATCAAAAACTTCATGAGTTTCCCGGAATCTTCATGAGTTTTCCAGAAAATTCATCGGAAACTTCATGAGTTCCCCAGAACCTTCATCGGAACCTTATGAAGTTCGCTAGAAGTTCAAGAACCCGACCGGAAAATTCATAACTGTGTCGGAAAACGTGTAACTTCATCACAAAGTTCGTGAGTGTCAAGAACACGCAATCCTAAAGCTACGTCCACTACCATGATAGCTAGGAAAAAAAGGAAACTTACGTGCGTATAGAAGATTCTGGAAAGCTGCAATGGCGTAAGAAGAACCGGCAGCGGCGACAGCGACGATGAACGAGGAATAGGGAGAGCGGAAAACTTGAAGAATTTGTGCATGAGTTTGAATACTGAGAGCGTGACGAATGAGTCCCATCTCCTCCTATTTATATTCACTGGCACGCGGGAGAATTGTCATCTAGGAACTCAAACACCCCTACTCATAGGCCGTCAGAAGCATTTATTACTTCTGACACGTGGCTCAAGAAGACGTCACGCCTGGCGATTCTAGCCCCGAATGCACGACTCGAGGAGATGGCATGTTTATCCCTTCCACTTCCTTCAGTCGTCTGAGTTCATCGCTCCAAGCCTTGCCTGGCGTGTTCAACTCTCACGCTGCTTCGCGAGCCCGTCCCTGGGTGTAAGGCTTAAATCAAGCCGAGTCTTGTCCTCACGAGCACATCTCCTTGAGATAATCATGTTGAATCCTGCCGTCGAACACCCATGGACCTCACAGGTAGCGACTCCGAGAAACCTCGCACCTAATCGCTCCGTCAGGCACGAGAAACAATTTCCATGCTTCATCGCGAGCACAGCTCCGCGAGCTTATATCCACGGCTCCGAGCAAACGCTCTTCTCGAGTAGATTTACTCCATCCATCCTCGACATGCAAACCAACTCTAAGTCATTACTCCCTTAACTAGAAGCAACGACTTGAGGGGCTTCTATTCTGGACTGGGCCTCGGGCTGGCCCATTGTTGGGCACGGCCCAATCCAGCTCTACGTCAGGAAGGGCCCAACACAAAGGCCCCAGTTTGCATAACCGTTGGAGACCACACATTTCACACGCTCATCACGCACTCTCCACGTGCTCCCCACGCAGGAACACGTCATCACCTATTACCCACGTCTGAAAGAACATGTCCTCCACTCTCCGGAGTTGGTGGGGTAGTTGGTTCAGGACAAAGACCACATACGGGTCTTCCCTACTGTCACGTATGATCCTGACAGTCATCTATTATGGGTCTTTTGATCCTGCCCAAAGCAGATGACCGTTGACCCAACGTTGGTGGGACGTTATAAATACCCTCCTTCACTGGAGGGTTAGGTATTCTAAACTCACTCACTTTCTGTACTTGCTCACTTTTGCTCTGAACCTCACTTTGGCATCGAAGTTTTTTGCAGGTGCACCCCCTCATCTTTTCCACCACCGATGAACTTGAAGCTCACGACGTGTTGCTGACCGTTGATCCTCTTTCGAATTCAATAAGATTATATATATATATATATATATATATATATATATATATATATATATATATATATATATATATATATATATATATAAGTATTAATTTAAAAAATTACTTAAAAATAACTATGATATTTTTGATAAATTTATCAAGAAATAAAATATTGATAAAACCTATACGAATTAAGAAAACACGTGTATAACTAGTTATTGATTCTAAGAATTCTTATTCTAACAAAAAACAATGGTATGGATAGACAACTAATTGATTCCAAAAATTCCTATTCATTAAAAATAGTCGTTCGTATAACTAATTAATTGATCCTAACAATTCCTATTACAATGAAAAACAATCGTGTATAGCTGATAAATTGGTTCCTATAAATCCTATTCAAATGTAAAACAATAGGAGGTATATCACCATCAATTAAAGCTAGTAACTAACTCGTGCGTTCGCACGATCATGTCTGTTTGAAATTTTATGTTATGGACGCGTAATTGTTAATCAAATTGAAAAGGAAAATGATAAAATTATAAAAATAGATATGATTGAAATTAAAATTTTATATTAGTAAGTATAAGAAAATGTTGTATGTTGTAAAAAAAGGAATTAAATTAACTATTGATATAAATTTAAATAATACAATGATGATTCAAAATATTAAGCAAAAATATTAATCAATAGGTAGACCAAAAACAAACTAAACTAAAGAATAATAGTAAATTTAAGAATAATAATATGATTGAAACTTAAGAATAATATTAAATTTAAGTCTAAATAATAATACATGTAGAAGATGAAAGGTAAACAAAAACATCAATAATAATATGATTAAAAAACTATTGAAACTTGTATTTCATCAATTAATCGTTTAAGTTTTTTTAACAAATAAGACGACTATGTTATAAGAGAGAATATAATGGTCAATAAATTTCTATTATTTAATATTTGAACAATAGTAAAATTGTTCCCGTTTATAACAATAGTAATTGTTTATGTACATAAAAATATTTTAATCAACAACGTATTTTTTTCCGTATATAAATATTAGTTTTGTTTTGACACTATTTATACAAAAAAATTGAATAAACAGTAAAGTTATTTCCGTATATAAAAAAATTTGAATCAAAAGTAAAGGTGTACCCATTTATAACAATAGTATTTATTTCGTATATAAAATAATTTGAATCAAGATTAAAGTTGTGTCAGTTTATAACAATAATATTTTTTCGTATATAAAAAAATTTCAATCAAAATTAGCTCACATATTTTCAACCTGAGGTCAATAAAATGCTCATATTCCACCTTATATAAGCCCCAAACCTTAATAAACAACTCTTTCTTTTCCAAAAAAAAAAGTACTGGTTAATTGGTTATTATTACAATCATAAAAATAACACTAAAGAATATGGAAAGTGTTATGGCCTGGGCCCCGGGCTGACCACGCGGGCCCAGCCCAATAATGTTCCACCAGGCCTTGTCCAGTCCGGGTACCGCGTCGAGCATGAGGTCCCCGGCAAGCCAGAAAGGCCTCCCTGCGAGGAAGGCCTGTCCCAACTACGTCGGGCAGGAGACTGCCCGCTCGACCAAACACTGCCCTCCGCGGGCAAGACCTGCCCCCCGCGGGCAGAACCCGCTCTCCCATCGGGAAGGACAACGTGTCGTTCACACATTCTCCACGTGCTCCCCTTCACGGGGACACGTCACTAACCAACTGCCCACCTCCGAAAGAGCGGGTCAAACCCACTTTCCGGAGATCACGGGACAGTTGAACTAGGACGAAGACCACATTTTGTTCTTCACTATGCCACGTAAGCCCTAGCAGTCACCTGGGTTGGGCCTGGCAATCCAGCCCAACACAAGTGACTGTTGGCCCAGCACTGGGGTCTCTCTATAAATACCCTCTTCCACAAGAGGGTCAGGTAATTCACTTCTTACCCCATTTCTGTACTTTGCTCTCACTCTGCCCAATTCCTTACTTTGGCATCAGAGTGTCTTGCAGGTACACCCCCCCTTCTCCTCCTCATCACCGGTGAACAGGTAGCAGTCCAACAGAGTGTGGCCAGCCCGTGATCCCCTTCTGATCAGGTCAGATCAGTGGCGCCGTCTATGGGGACATAAACTTCCCCGTTACTCCCAGCAGAGAACCAAAGTTTCACCAACACTCCACGATCATGGCTAGCCCGCCCCGCGATGATACCGTGCACGACTTCATGCTCAACGCTTTCGCAAACAGCGGCAAGCAAATGGAGACGTCACGCCCAGCGGAGACCGACGTGAGAGACGGTCAGACTGCATCTCCGTCATCCGCAGAACCGACACACCAGGCCGTCCACCGGCCCCAAAGCCCAGCAGCGTTCCAACATGTTCCCGTCCTGGCTGGAGCGGACCCAACGGTGTCCGCCCTCTTCGCGACCATCAACCAGACGAACCAGCTATTATTTCAACAGAACACGCGGATTAAAGCGCTAGAACACGATGCCCCGTTGAGGTCCCCCCCGCGAGAAGACCAGAACGGTAACTCGAGGAGTCCCTCGCCTCAACCCAGAAATCGACGACCTCGGCTGGAGAGGCCTCAACCTGAAGCAGTACGGGAGCGGACAAGGTCCTTGATGAGACAGGTTCGTCAGAGACGACAAGCCAGAGTAGGGGCCCCGACCGGGCCTCCCCGCATCAACCCCCAGTCAGGAGGCCGAGAACCCGAAACCAGGTGCCCCTGCCAAATGGGTTGTCCCCCCCTCGGTCACCCGCTCTCAGCGACAAAGATGACTACAAGACTCCCTTGTCCCGCGAAATCATGGTCGCCCCCATCCCCCACGGGATGGAGAAGCCCCCAACGCTCTCGACATACGACGACACCTCTGACCCAGACGATCACCTGGAAGACATCGAGGCCATGCTCGACTACCGAAATGTCTGAGGGGATATCAAATGCAGACTCTTCCCGACAACCCTGAGGAAGGGTGCCATGACGTGGTACAAGAGCCTCGAGCCAGAATCGGTTACGTCATGGAGGGTCCTGAAAGACCTGTTCTCAAAACACTTCACAGCATCTCAGCGCCATCCGAAGACGGAAGCCGCGCTTGGCGCTATAATCCAAGCTCCCGATGAGCCTCTACGTAAATACATCGAGAGGTTCACACAGGAGGCAGTACAGGTAACAATGTCAGACGAGATGAAGCAGGGCCTGCACCGCGATTCTAAGTTCTACGAGGCCGTGGGGATACATCGACCAGCATCTCTGCAGGATTTCCTTGACAGAGCCGCGCATTACATCCGGTTCAAGGAAACTCAAGCAGCCAACTCCTCCCGAGACACGCGGGATAGGGAGACCCTCCACGGGCACCGAGATGACGAAGCATCGAGCCACCGGCGCGGAGGTGATCATCGACGGGAAGACCGCCCCTGTGAACAACTCGGCCCCGCCGGCAGATTCACGGAATACACGACCCTAGTCGCTTCCCGCGAGCGCATACTGGCCGAATACGCCAAGACCGAATTCATCCAGGGAGGTGTCCAATGTGGACAAATCGAAGTACTGTCGTTTCCACAGGAGCCACGGGCACGTGACGGAAGACTGCATCCATCTCAAGGACGCGATCGAAATCCTGATTAAGGACGACCACCTGAAGAGATACACCCGGGAGGGAGAAGCCCCGAGGCAAGAAGCCCCCGAGGCCAAGAAAGTCGAAGAGCTCCCCTCCTCGGACGACGATAACGGACTCTAAGTCGCCCTATGTGTCAGCCGCCCCGAGGATTGGTTCGTTGATAGAAAGTTTGGCCTCCCCGATGGCCCTGACCTGCACGACGAACCGATACGACCCACCAGTCGATGGGAGTACTTCCCAAGAGCCATGGTCATCTCCCGTGGCTATACGAGGAACCTTTCCGTAGGATCAGTGAAAAGAAAGTTCGAAGAACTTATCACGAGCAACTCCGGGAAGATGAGCACGCTCGAAAATTTTTGCGGCCGATCCAACCCGATCACTTTATACCTCGAGGAACTCCCCAGGGGCTCCCCCAATTCCAACATTCCCCTACTTATATGGGAGAAGATGGCAAACTTTGATGTCAGACGCATCCTCGTTGACGGAGGCAGCTCAGTGGACATCATGTACACTCACCTCTTCACGATCCTCCAACTCGACGAATCCATCCTATCCCCCTACGTGGGCTCTGACCTCCCAGGGTTCAACGGGACGACCATGAGACCGTGGGGATATGTGGAACTGAAAGTCACGTTCGGGGAAGAGGAAACCTCCAGGGAAACCAACATCTGCTTCCTAGTCATCGAGTGCTCGTCCCTCTACAACTGTATCTTGTGCAGGACGATGATGGCCGAACTCACCGCGGTGCCTTCTACCGTCCACCTAAAAATGAAGTACTACACGAGGCGGGGGGCCGTAGTGACCTTGAACGGGGACATCGAGGCTGCCCGGAGGTGCTTCGAGGCCGCGCTGAAAGGTTTAAGCACCATCGCTCCAGCAACTAAGAAGGCAACCCCAACGGCGATGCCGAAGAGCGAACCGAAGGAGCTCGTTGTATCCGTGGACCTCGACATCCGCTTCACCGAGGAACACGATCACGAAGAAGAGGCTGGCGATGCCAACCACCCCACCCACCCAGCGCGCCCCATCCTAGACGGTGAATTCGAGCTCGTGACGCTCGGGGACGACAAAAGCATAACCGTGAAGATCGAAGCCGGACTCCCAGACATAGCGAGGAGACAGCTACAGGCCTGCCTTCGCGAGAACGCCGACCTCTTCGCCTGGAGCGCCGCGGAGATGCCCGAACTCGACCCCGAGGTCGCCTGCCATCAGATGTCCATCAACCCGACCGCGAAGGCCGTAGTACAACATAGGCATAGACAGTCCCCCGAAAAGTCGGCGGCGGCTGAAAAAACTGTAAAAGACCTCCTAGAGGCAAATTTTATTTCGGAAGCCCGGTATTCAACCTCGCTGTCCAATATTGTACTCGTTAAAAAGAATAATGGAAAATGGCGCATGTGTGTTGATTATACCGATCTTAACCAGGCATGTCCTAAGGACGTCTATCCTCTCCCCAACATCGACAAACTCGTCGACAACTCTGCGGGCTTCAAGCTCTTGTCCTTTATGGACGCATACTCGGGGTACAATCAGATCCCGATGGCCGAGCACGACAAACAGAGCACGACCTTCATGACAGCGTCGGGAAACTATTACTATAATGTAATGCCCTTCGGCCTAAAGAACGTCGGCGCCACGTACCAACGGATGATGAACAACGTCTTCCGGGGGGAAATCGGCGACATGCTCGAAGTATACATGGACGACATGATTGTCAAGTCCCACACGGAAGTCGATCACACGACCCAACTAAGAAAGGTCTTCGACACAGCGAGTGTAATACCCCAAATTTTACCCTTATATTTAGTCAGTCATTTCGCATACCATTTCATATGTACATTTGCTAACCACTAACAGGTTATGGAGGTGTTTGTTTTGCAGATTTGGCTCCAGGGGTATTTTGGTCATTTTACGCAAATTCTGCTAATTCCTTGAAAACGGGCTGTTATTACGTTCTGAGGAATTTATTTGCCACTTGGGTCAAGGTGCCGGTATGTTTTGGACTCGGGGCCGTGCTTTGTTTGATGTTGAAACATTTCTAAAACGGTTTTGTTTCCTCTTAATAAGATGAAGTTGGGTTGAAAAGGAAGTGGATACTGTTAAGGTTATTTTGAGAAGTGATGTGATCAACGAGGTTTTAATTTGAATTTGTTTGGATATAATCATATGGCGGGATATCATTTATAAAAGGCAAAGGAGAAGTAAGTTTTAAATATTTTTGAACTTTGTGTTCATAAGTACTTATAAGTTACAACTCAAGAAGGAATTTAAATGATTCTGAATTATTATTCATGGATACTTTGAAGTTACAAGTGAGAAAGTAAATATGAATATTTGTTGAATTTCATTTCATAAATATTTATAGTTTACAAATTTGAATTTGGTTTACAAGAGGTTTCATTTACAATAAGTATCTATCCTAAATCCTAAAAGTTCCTAAGTGTCTTCATGCTTCGCCGCAGAATCTCCAAATTCACCTGCACATCAAAACAAAACAAACAGTATAGAAAAAGATGTTAGAAGTTGTTTTTGACACTCTCAGAACAATGTCATCATCGAGTGCCGGGAGTGGCACAACCGAAGTTGCGTCCTACCCCCCGTTACCGATCCGCGCCGTTGGCATCAGATCAGGTAACACCTGTTCTTATCGGTACGGGACATCCGAGAGATAGAAGTGATAAAAGAAGCGAGACTGATTCGTTTTGCCGCGATTGGATTTCCGAACTGATACGAGAATAAGGCAACATAGGCAAGATTGAACTCAGACCCGGATGCCGGCAGGTCTGAGTCGCTTTGGTTCCGAAATTTCCAACACCTGAAAAGCCACAAACACATCAATATCAGATTCAGAATTTGAAACTCAAAACCTAAACAATTCATGAGCAGTATCAGTTCTGAACCATGTAGGTGAGGTCATCAAAATCAAGTTCAAAACAGAACAGAAAAATGAGACACACAACAAGCTGTGGCAAAATGACATAGGACAAAGTATCAAAAGGTTCAGCAGCATCAGTTAAAAGGCAAGTCCCCATTCAAACCAGTTTCAATGGCAAGCAACACATAAAGTGAGCGCCAACACAAAATCATAGCGAAACTATACCAGAAAAGGAACAAAGATGAGTTCAAGAAATCGCAGCGATATATCATGTTTAGGTTGAGTCCCGAATGTGCAAAGCACATCAGAAACAGAGCACCAGGCATAGAGGGCTCAGGTGAACATCACCGCCCCAAACTCGCAGCCCCTGTCATCGGACAACAACAGCCAGCAGCATAAATAGTTTGTGATCCTATTTCCACCGCAACAGAAAATGGCGACTTCACTGGGGAATCTAAAACTTTTGAGGGTTATCCCTAATTTGTTCATATTTATTACCATTTGCTTTGCTATTCATTTGCATGTATATATTGTACTTTGACTGGGGGACTGTTCCTTGTGTTGTGAGATAAGTCCTACGCCCGGACTAGTGACATTATTATAGGATGGGGATATATTCGATGAGGCTTATAGGGAGTTGAATCCCGACCAAGCTGATTCGAGAATCACCGCTCAGTTGAGACCTTTTCGAAAATGGTTCGGTTGAACGAGTAATCGTGAAAACTTTTTCCATGGTCGATTGGAGTCTGTGATATTGAGGACCGTAGTACCTTAACACCACCTTGGCCTTATTTAGGACGTAGTGCGGGAGCTATGTGGGAGTAATCCTACAACGGCTGCTACGCGATACTACACTCAAAAGAGGTTCTCTTGAGAATATTATTCACCCCCGAGTCAGTCGGAAGGTTGATAATATCCGAAAGATGGGCTGATGACTTTGGGCACTTTTTAGAACCTTGTTCTGCAGGTACAACTAACCTATAGTACACTCCTTTTGGGATGGGTAGACCTTGACTCCGCTCACGTTCCTTTAACCTAGGACTTTGTGTGTTTTCATGCATTGCATCCATAAAGCATCTCATTGCATTGTATTTCATGGAGTTCAAACATCATTTATGGATATCGCGGGATACCATAAATAAAAAAATAAAATGAAAAAACAAGAAAAAGATTTCCTTGGTACCCCACGACATTCGTAAATGTTTGAATTCCATGAACTCTTCATTTGCATTCACATTTTAGCATCATACTTTTGCATTGCATGTGTCTCCCGATTTCTCATACTCGTTTCTCTCACCCTCCAGTTTTGTCACCCCGGGTTCTCTACATCAATACGACCCTTCAAAAGAATGGAATATCAAAACCAAGAGATCAATCGTGTCAGCCATGAATTCGAAGATCTTCGAGGAAGTGTAGGGCAGATTTTGGAGATGTTACGAGCTCTTAGTGTGAAGGTGGATGCTCAGTCTACTGTTGTTTCTAAGACTAATACCGTTATGGAACCTCAACCAGTTGTTACTGTCGAGAATGTACCTCCTCACGGTCTTCAATCCGGTTTGGTGCCTCCCAGTGCTCAACCAGTTCAACGAGCTACCCCTCCAAAGTGCAAAACTCCTAACTCCGACCATGGTAAAGGACCTGCACGTTCGAGGAACCGCAAAACAGCTACTCCTCCACCTTGGCAACATCAGCAGAGTTATGTTCAAGGCTATCCGTCTCCATATGTTCGACGACCCTATGTAGTTACTGTTGCGCCTTCTTACGATCAGAAGTTTCCTACATGCCAGCCTGTACAGTCAGCTCCGGTGTATCAGGCACCGATTTATCAACAACCTTCCGGTTATCCGCCCATGCAAGTGCCTGTCAACAGTCAACGAGTGCCCAACGCTCCTGTTCACCAGCAATCACAGGATCAGGTTCCTTATCCCCGTAAGAGTCAGTATAGGCCTTGTCCTCCAATTCCGATGGCTTTCACTGAGTTATACCCCCATTTGGTACAACAGGGTCTGATTACCACCCGTGCTTTGGGTCCTCCACCTAATCCATTACCTGCAAGTTACAACGCTACCGCTCATTGTTTATTTCATGAGGGGGCGCCCGACCATGATCTAGAGAATTGTTATGCTCTTAAGAAAGTTGTCAGAAATTTGCTAGAAGCGAAGAAGTTGTCTTTTAGCGATGCTCAGATGAAGATCGAGACCCCTCTCGGGGTCCCTCACTTGTCAAGTGCGAATTCTGCAAAGCATGCTACTCCTGTGACGAATCAGTCGAATCCAGTAATTATTCAAAGGCCTAGCTCGCTTCATTTTAGTAACCCTCAAGATGGTATGACCGGGATCAACCAAGAATCTGGGAAAGTTATTTTGAAGCAACGATTGAAAACTGTTGAAGATGTGACCAGCGTAACTGGGGCAAACCATGACGACTCACAGTGATCATAAGCCAGACGTCCTTTCCATTGAGGCTCCGCCAAAGGAAACTGTTACTCTTGAATGCAAGGTCTCATAAACATTTGGAAGGATTTTTCCGACAGTTCATTTGTTTACACGTATTTCTCTTTGATTAAGCATATTTAGCATGCACGAACTTGTTTATCTTTGATTAATTAATGCAACGCATATGTTTGTCTTGAATAAACCCATTCGTTTCACTCATTCAAAAAAACATTTCATAAATCACAATGTCAACTTTACCCGATCTCTTGTTCTGATGGAGAATTAGGGGGAGGATGACGAACCCAAAACGTCAGATCTCTTGTCGTATGCTTTCGATTGAAACCCGCTGATGATGTAAGGCATTGTTTCAAATCCCAAACACTAGAGATATAAGGATGCTAATCCCTAGTCAACCCTTTGAGCCTTGAAGTAGGAGTTTTTTTTTAAGAACCTTCATCCTAACCTGGGGCAGGGTAGGTTTCAGTTAAACCAATCGAGCGCTTAGACTCTCAAAAAGTAAGCAAACCTTCGAGAATTTATCCTTAGCATCTTAAGAAGTCCGATACAATGACTATCCCTCGGTTACCTAAGGAGTGGGGCAGTCACGAGCCTTTCAAAAGATTTACACGACTTGTGCATAAAAGAATATTCAAAAAATAAGAGCCCGCTAAGTCAAAACCTATGAAGGAGACTTAGGCAAAACTGGGGCATCCCGCTGGACGCCAAAGTCAAATCAATAGACGCTGTCCAGGCAAAAGTTAGGGAATAAGAGCAATAAACCATTAGTTTTTGAATCCTTATAAAGAACAAAGTCGTGTGACCAATTGCCATTAGAAACAGGTGAGTGACTGCCATGTCCAAAGCCTTGATAAGTTCTCGACTATAGCAAATCCGCTTGAGATATGAGCGTTCGTATCCGATTAACTGAATTAGGATTGGAGAACATCACGAAGAAGGGGTGGGTACAAATATAACTTTGAGCCTTTATCCTTTTTTTCTTAAACCGTGAACCAAGCCACAATACAACCTTTAAAAGACCTAATTGAAGTAGGACTTCGGTTGAAAGCATACTCGACAAGATCACGTTTCCTGACTCCTACGAGCTATGCTCAGAAGAAATTCATGTTGGCATTATAATTAAAACTTATATCCTGACTAGTGATTTCGGTCACAAGTTATTGCGATATCTTTTTCAAAACAAAAATTCAAGACAAATATATGTGTGCATTGACAAGCTCAGGATAGGCATTTCAGGCATGATGACTTTGCTTGATATCTTAGAGATCTATATATGGCCATAACCCATGGAACTTGAAGATCCTGCTAAACAGGGGCAGGCGGTTTCCCAGTTCGCTTACCAACGCGAGTCTGACGTTCTTAAGAGCTATTTCTCAAAGATTTCGTAGTAACACGATTAATTTGTGCCGGTTACGTCGAGACCTGACGAATCTCTCAAAGAGTTTGAGAACAATGGGGCAACCAGACTCGGTGTTCTCTATAAAATCCTCTTGAGATGACCATACCTCACAACGCAAGTATCCTGGGGCACCGTGTTTCTCTTAAAGGAAACAAATGGCAACTACTATAAGGTCCTTCAAGATCAAAACCATGTGGTTTCGCAACATTCTTCCCGCACCCGATGGATTTTACTCACAGCGGCCTTCATTCCCCAGTAAACCTCAGTGCTGCAACAGGCTCCTAAACTATTGCCTCATCACAGTCCCCAGAGAGACTATAAGCTGACAACTTTTTCTTGGGTAACTCGAAAGTGTCCCTCAGGTTTTCTTCTCCCCAGGAGAAGGCGTGATACTGTGCACCCACGCAGATTACTTTCTCCCTCAGAGAATTCAGAACGTTTAAAACCAGATTTGGTTCCACCATTGATCCTTCTCACCCATGATTGATGTATTGGTTGCAGAGAACGCAGGGTATCTCCTTCGAGATGTTTATTTCATCTCTCGTCCCGTCTCTAGTCCGTTTCGTCAGCATACGCAAGGGCATAAGCGTCACATGCCTATTTCATTACATATTCATTACATACTCATTACGTATTCATTCATTACATACTCATTTCATAACATCTTGCATACATAAACATTAACATACATAGACATCAACATACATTCATATTAACATATTCATTAACATACGCGTTAGCATGCACAGGTTCGTTGTGTCTCTATCATTGGTCGTTACCGCCGAGTAACTGGGTTCGTCCGTTCTCTTCAAATAGATTGTCAGCCCTAAGCATAAAATACATATGTGTTTCCAGTTTCCCCATGGAGCTCGATCCTCGTGGATGACGGTTACTTCAGCTATCTTTCCTTACCAGGATAAGATATTTACCCTTCGAGATCGTTTCCCTCGATGGAGTCTTGATTACTAGTCTTCTTTCTAGCTCGATCCTAGACTGAATCTCAGTTTTGTCGGTCGTCAAGCCCAACCGGACGTGCATTTATTTTGCACCATCTAAAGATTTTCACCATACCATGGCATATACGCGACTATCTCGCTTGAGAAGGTTATCACTGTACCCGGACGTGCATTTATTTTGCACTATCTTTCAAGAAAATCAACTACAATCATTTACAGATATGCGCCAGTTCACGTCTGGAAGATCTATCAATACAATACTTTACAATCCTACATGTTACAACACTTCACAACACTTTACATCTTACAACATCGATACACAACATTTCTCACCTAAGAAGCCGATCCTATCTTCGTTATGACTCGCAGCAAATGGCCATCTCCATGGAGCAGTTGGGCTTCCATTTACCTGTCGTCTGGAAGTATGGGGGGTTTTGAACCAAATCGTATTCAAGAGAGCACGATCTTGAAATACGGGAGGATTGAGCGGAATCATATTCAGGAGAGCACGATTCTGAAATATGAAGAAGTTCATTTATCCTTTAGTAAAAGAAGAAACCAAATCGTATTCAGGAGAGCACGATCTTGAAATACGGGGAGGTTTGAGCCGAATCATATTCAGGAGAGCACGATTCTGAAGTATGAAGAATTTCATTTACAAGAAAGAACCGAATCATATTCAGGAGAGCACGATTCTGAGTTATGAGGAAGTTCAGTTCAGTCCTTTTCATATTCAGGAGAGCACGATTCTGAAGTATGAAGAATTTTCAAGAGCTGAATCATATTCAGGAGAGCACGATTCTGAGTTATGAGGAAGTTCAGTTCAGTCCTTTTCATATTCAGGAGAGCACGATTCTGAAGTATGAAGAATTTCATTTACAAGAAAGAGCTGAATCATATTCAGGAGAGCACGATTCTGAGTTATGAGGAAGTTCAGTTCAGTCCTTTTCATATTCAGGAGAGCACGATTCTGAAGTATGAAGAATTTCATTTACCCGAAAAAGCCGAATCATATTCAGGAGAGCACGATTCTGAAGTATGAGGAAGTTCAGTTTACCCTTTTCATGTTCAGGAGAGCACGATCTTGAAACATGAAGAAATTTATTTACCCTTCAGTAAGAGAAGAATCAAAATCGTATTCCAGGCGCCGACCTTAAATGCGAGAAGATTTATTTATCAGATAAACAGCAGCCTCTTTATTTGAGGGCTTATCCATTTTGGCACATAAGTCCCTTCCAACGATAAGTGACAATTCTCCCTCGAGAAGCTTATCAGGGCATTTCCCATCAAAGTCCATTTATTTTGGCATACAGCCGGTCTCTACCCTGTATATATGATATGGATTTCTGAAAAGTCCATTCGATCCCATCACGAAGGATAGTTTATGGAAGCTTGGATGTTATTCTTTGCTCAATGCTCCAGCATTCTGTAATCGATCTGGCAACCGTGTAGATCCTGTTATTATTAAACATTCCCAAATGGAGGTCATCTCATAAGTGCCCTCTCCATTTAAGAACCTTATTCCTAAAGTCCATTTATTTTGGCATACAGCCGGTCTTTACCCTGTATATTTGTTACGGAGTTCCGAAAAGTCCGTTTGATCCTGTCACGAGAGATAGTTTACAGAAGCCCGGATGTTATTCTTTGCTCAATGCTCCAGCATTCTGTAATCGATCTTGCAATCGTACGTGATCCAGTTTTATTTTTTAGATTCCCCAGTGGAGGCCGTCTCATAGGTACCATCTCCATTTGAGAATCTCGTTCCTTTTCTAAAAAATGACAATTGGTCGTGTTCGCACCAGTTGACCATCATTTTTAGAAACCCCCAGTGTTGTACTGTGTCTCAGCGCGTCGTTTTCCTCAGTGTGTTCTTCTCGTAGCGTCTGTCCCTGTGTCGTCATAGTCGTCAGCATTTTCGCATTCATCCTTCCAGCATATGCATCATATCATATTCATGGCATCATCTGCATTAAGTTGTCCTCGCTTTGTCCATAGCATTGCATATCGTCGCATATAAGGGCAAAATTTTCGGTTATCTATATTTAAATCTCTCCACCACGATTCCTCGAGTCTCTGTCACTCAAATCGTCCGGTGTAGCTATTTAAATAGGGGCAACTGTAATACCCCAAATTTTACCCTTATATTTAGTCAGTCATTTCGCATACCATTTCATATGTACATTTGCTAACCACTAACAGGTTATGGAGGTGTTTGTTTTGCAGATTTGGCTCCAGGGGTATTTTGGTCATTTTACGCAAATTCTGCTAATTCCTTGAAAACGGGCTGTTATTACGTTCTGAGGCATTTATTTGCCACTTGGGTCAAGGTGCCGGTATGTTTTGGACTCGGGGCCGTGCTTTGTTTGATGTTGAAACATTTCTAAAACGGTTTTGTTTCCTCTTAATAAGATGAAGTTGGGTTGAAAAGGAAGTGGATACTGTTAAGGTTATTTTGAGAAGTGATGTGATCAACGAGGTTTTAATTTGAATTTGTTTGGATATAATCATATGGCGGGATATCATTTATAAAAGGCAAAGGAGAAGTAAGTTTTAAATATTTTTGAACTTTGTGTTCATAAGTACTTATAAGTTACAACTCAAGAAGGAATTTAAATGATTCTGAATTATTATTCATGGATACTTTGAAGTTACAAGTGAGAAAGTAAATATGAATATTTGTTGAATTTCATTTCATAAATATTTATAGTTTACAAATTTGAATTTGGTTTACAAGAGGTTTCATTTACAATAAGTATCTATCCTAAATCCTAAAAGTTCCTAAGTGTCTTCATGCTTCGCCGCAGAATCTCCAAATTCACCTGCACATCAAAACAAAACAAACAGTATAGAAAAAGATGTTAGAAGTTGTTTTTGACACTCTCAGAACAATGTCATCATCGAGTGCCGGGAGTGGCACAACCGAAGCTGCGTCCTACCCCCCGTTACCGATCCGCGCCGTTGGCATCAGATCAGGTAACACCTGTTCTTATCGGTACGGGACATCCGAGAGATAGAAGTGATAAAAGAAGCGGGACTGATTCGTTTTGCTGCGATTGGATTTCCGAACTGATACGAGAATAAGGCAACATAGGCAAGATTGAACTCAGACCCGGATGCCGGCAGGTCTGAGTCGCTTTGGTTCCGAAATTTCCAACACCTGAAAAGCCACAAACACATCAATATCAGATTCAGAATTTGAAACTCAAAACCTAAACAATTCATGAGCAGTATCAGTTCTGAACCATGTAGGTGAGGTCATAAAAATCAAGTTCAAAACAGAACAGAAAAATGAGACACACAACAAGCTGTGGCAAAATGACATAGGACAAAGTATCAAAAGGTTCAGCAGCATCAGTTAAAAGGCAAGTCCCCATTCAAACCAGTTTCAATGGCAAGCAACACATAAAGTGAGCGCCAGCACAAAATCATAGCGAAACTATACCAGAAAAGGAACAAAGATGAGTTCAAGAAATCGCAGCGATATATCATGTTTAGGTTGAGTCCCGAATGTGCAAAGCACATCAGAAACAGAGCACCAGGCATAGAGGGCTCAGGTGAACATCACCGCCCCAAACTCGCAGCCCCTGTCATCGGACAACAACAGCCAGCAGCATAAATAGTTTGTGATCCTATTTCCACCGCAACAGCGAGGAAATGCCGAATGCGCTTCAACCCGGAGAAATGCACCTTCGGCGTCCGCGCAGGAAAATTCCTCGGCTACTACCTGACAGAATGCGGGATCGAGGCAAATCCAGACAAGTTCCACGCCTTTTCGGAAATCACCACACCCACCATAAAGAAATCCATACAGTCCCTCAATGGCGTGCTCGCCTCACTTTCTCGGTTCATCGCCAAGTCTGCACAGCACACCCTCCCTTTCTTCAAGCTGCTCAGAAAGGAGACCACGTTCGAATGGACAGAGAAATGTGAGCAAGCACTCCTCTACCTCAAACGTGTCCTATCCGAGCCACCAGTGCTGACACGACCGGTAGTGGGCGAAACCCTATACCTATACCTGGCTGTGGCTAACGAGGTCGTCAGCGCCGTTCTAATCAGAGAAACCGAAGAGGGGAAAAAGTCAATCTACTTCACAAGCAAAGCCCTCTACGGTCCCGAGGTCCGATATCAACTGATCGAAAAAGTTGCCCTAACCCTCATCACCGTTGCACGACGGCTCTGGCACTACTTCCTAGCATACACCATCGTGCTCTGAACCGACCAATCCATCCGACAGCTCCTCGGCCGACCCGACATGGCCATACGCATGTTAAAATGGTCATTAGAACTATCCGACTTCAACATCGTCTACGAAGGCAGAAAAGCCCTCAAGGCCCAAGCCCTGACCGATTTTGTCGCCGAGATGACCTCCTCGCCAGACCCCACCACGGGGAGCCACAAATGGACTATCTTCGTTGAAGGCTCCTCAAATTCTACGGGCAGCGGAGCAGGCATCATCCTCAACAACAACGAAGGCACCATCATAGAGGTCTCCCTCACACTGGCCTTCCCAACGACAAACAACCAAGCCGAGTACGAAGCGTTCCTGGCCGGACTTCGCCTGGCATCAGACCTCGGGGCCAAAGAGATTAAAATCTACACAGATTCCCAGCTAGTTGCCTCACAAGTACGGGGAGAATATCAGGCGAAAAATGACAACCTCGCTGAATACTTGGCACTCATTACCGAAAAACTACAAAGTTTCGACTCCACGGAAGTTCAGCATGTCCCGCGCGAACAGAACACCCGAGCCGATATCCTCTCAAAATTGGCGAGCACCAAAAAGCGAGACAGACACAAATCGGTAATCCAAGAAGTCTTATCACAACCGAGCACCAAAGCGCCCAACGCCGCGCTCGACGTCCATGCAATAGGAGATACCGACTGTTGGATGACACCGCTACACGCCTACCTCAGTGCGGGCCACCTACCAACTGACCCTAAAGAGGCCAGCGCGATCAAAGGACGAGCCTGCTTGTACGTCCTCCTCGAGGGCAAACTATATCGCAGGGGCTTCGTGGTCCCACTTCTCAAATGCATCGACAGCTCCCAGGCCGCAGCCGTCCTGGAGGAGATCCACGAGGGCATCAATGCGCAACACCTTGGAGGACGATCCCTTGCGAGGAAGTCCTTACGAGCAGGATACTACTGGCCTTCGATACAAACAGACGCGAGGGAGCACGTCAAGCGGTGCGACAAATGCCAAAGGCACGGGGACATGTACCTCGCTCCACCCACCGAACTCAAATCCCTCTCCTCCCCGTGGTTGTTCGCCTGGTAGGGGATGGACATCCTCGGCCCCTTCACCCTAGGTTCCTATCATAACAAGTATCTCATCATGGGCGTGGACTACTTCACCAAATGGATTGAGGCTGAAGCCCTAGCCAAAATCACAGCCCACAACATACTCCAAATTTACAAACGAAATATCCTCGCCAGGTTCGGGGTCCCGCTCGCCATCGTCACAGACAACGACACGTAGTTCACGGACAAAAACTTTCGGGACTTCGTCACCAAGCTTGGAACCAAACACCATTTCGCCTCGGTCGAACATCCCCAGACAAACGGCCAGGCGGAATCCACGAACAGGGTCATACTCAGAGGACTAAAACGACGACTCGGCGACGCAAAGAGGGCATGGGTCGAGGAACTCCACAGCGTCCTCTGGGCATACCGAACTACGCCCCACTCAACCACGGGGGAAACCCCATTCCGCCTCACGTATGGAACCGAAGCAGTGATCCCGGTCGATACGCGAGCCATCCAGACGAACTGAAGCTCCCCTCGATACCGAAGACAATGACGACGCCTTACGAGAGGAGCTCGACCTAGTCGAGGAGATTCATTCAGGAGCAACCCTTCGAGAAGCCCGGCTGAAATAGCAGGTTGCACTCCGCCATGACAACAAAGTCCTGAAACGCGACTTCCAAATCGGCGACTTAGTCTTGCGCAGAAACCAGAAGGACTCACACGAAGGTAAACTAGCCACAAATTAGGAAGGTCCCTACCGTGTCCGTGACAAGACAGAGCACGGGGCCTACTACCTCGAAAACCTACATGGGGAACAACTAGCTCGACCATGGAATGCCGAGAAACTTAAGCGGTACTACAGTTAAACACTGCCCGCGACGACCAGCCGTCGTGACCACTGGGGGGGCGACATGGTATCACCGCACCTTCTCGCGTCTCCTAATGACCAGAGCAAAAGCAAGCCCTGTCTCTTGTGTGTGCGGGCAGAAGGCCTTGCTCGGCGGGGAACACCTCGATCGAGATTCCCCACCGCCATACCAACACCGACAGGACACCCAGTTCGCGACGGGACGTCCACGCCACGGGGAGAACTACCCCCGAACCGGTCAGGCAACAAAGCTGACCAGCCGGCCAGTTCCCCACACCGCCGGAAACAATCGTCGTCAAGCTACCACCCTGGACAGGCCTAGAAGCATACTAAACACAGTTCAAACACACAAACATACATTTCGAACATATAAATGAAGAAATAAAACGAGCATAAACAACATGCAAAAACGAGGCGCACACTTAGACAATTCTCAAAAAATATATTAATCAAAAGCAGGCACCAGCCCAGTAGTCAATATTACATAAACAAGGGCGCGCAGGCCCGACAAAGAAAACAACAAAATACAAAGTATGACACGCAGGCCGAAATACATGGGCACGCAGACCCGAGGCTAATCTATGTTCCCTCCTCTTCCTCAACTTCAGGCTCGACGACAGGGACGACGGGGCCAGCCTCCTCGGCGCTGGGGTCAACCACCCGGCCATCGACTATCTCGTGGAAGGGCCCGATTCCATCCTCGACAAAGGCGACACCGGAGTTCACCACCCTAAGTTGTGCGACGGCACCATTGAAGCCCGCGGCGAAAGCATCTAGACAATCCCCTTCCAACACCCGTATCCTGGTGAGCAGGTAAGCCCGGGTAACCAGCAACCTGTCATCATCAGTCTCGTCATTGGCAGGAAAAAGATCGCCCTCGAGCTCCACCACACGTGCCTTCGACGCCTGCAATTCCTCCTCAGCTACCCTCAGCTTCTCCTCGGCGCCGTCGCCCCTCTTGCGCTCGAGAGCAACCTCCCCACGAGACTTCTCCAGCTCTTCGGTCAGCTGAGTCACCTTCCCCCGGCTCGCCTCCAGATCCTCGGCTGCCTTGTTCAGACGGGACTGCGTGAAAGCGAGATCACCTTGCAGCTTTGATAGCTCGACAGCCGAGCAGCTTTCTTCGCTCAGGACCATCGCCGTAGCGAAAGTCCGCATCAACACGGCCAAATCCTCAGTCAGAACCTGCCTCCTCGTAGCACGGTCAGCACTCAAAATCGCCTTCGCCTCCCCCACAGGAATGCTGGGCGACCTAGCCCCATGGAAATAACTGGGGTGTTGGTGACAAGGAGCGATAACATAACCCTCCTCAGAAGAATCCACCGATAAGTCAACCACGGGCGTATCCTCCTGGACTCTCGGCCTCTTCGGGGCCCCTTGAGAAGTAGACGACTAGCTACCGGTCGGGGACACCGATGACCCTCGTCCGTCCTGTTCCGCGGAAGACTGCCCGACCAACTGGGTGACCCGCGTCTTCGGAGGAACGACAGCCCTTGAGGCACGCAACTTCTTCATTCGCTTCTCGACAGAAGCCATATTCCCTGCACAATAAAGAAAACTGGTCAATAAAAAACAAAGCGTATCAGATCGAGAAAAGTCGAGACGTCCACCACCTAGGTAGCGCAGGGCGTCCTCCTCCGAGGCACACTCGAGCAGGGCCTTTATGTTGATCAACCTCGGCGTCTTGCGAATGTTCCCATAGATGTCGAGGATATACCGGCCATCGGGGGTGACCAGCTTCGACGGTGGTAAATTGTGCACGAAGGAAACTATCTTCATATAGCTGGCCATGTCCTCGTCATCGAGCGACCCCGCCCTCACGATATACCGACCTGTTCCCCGAGAATAATGTTCCAGAGACCACTCCAAATGCACCCGAGGCAGCATGACGGCCTCGCGACGACCATCCACTATCCTCTCCCCCTTTGAATATAAAGAACGAACCCCTTCGTGCGTGATCGGGCTGACCACGAAAAAACGACCTTTGAAATCCCGGACGGAATCCATATACGTTCTGAAAAGCCTGTCCGGTTGCTTGAATGACACTCAGCCATGTCGACCACTCACCATCTGCCGTTGCAGATGGAAAATACGAAAGAACAACGGCAACGTGATGCCGACCTAAAGATATTGGCATACGAGCTCAAAGGCTCTGATAAAAGCCAGGGCGTTTGGGTGCAGCTGCGACGGGGCCAGCCTCAGCCAGTCGAAGAGGCCAGGTGGAAGTCCGAAAATGGCAACCTGAGCCTAGCCTCTTTGAAGTAGAACTCATACATCGTAAAACGCATCCGCCCATATTTTGAGCAGATTCGATGGCCTGGCCGGGGACGGTAGACTTGCCAATTTTGGGGATCCCCTTCTTCCCGGTCCTCCATGGTGGCGTAGGCCCCTGTCGGATCAGAAGCGAAGCAGGAGGGCGTGGTTATAGGCTCCTCGGCCACCCAGTCTCCGATCGGAACGGCGCGCTCATCAAAATAGGGGACATCCGGCTCATTATCCTCGACCATTGTGCCCAGGACAAGCGTAGTCATTAACACCTGAAAAGCAGAAGGTAACGGTGAATTCGATGACAGATATCAAATTCACCCTTCCACCGCAATTCAAGTGAAAGGGCGACGAGGACTCCCCGAGCATCGTCCCCGGTGGATCTGCCCTAACCTACCACCTCCCCGGTTATCAGCATGACTCAAACTGCAAACCCTCCTCGGGGGCGCCCGTCGAAATAGACGTCGCTCCCCGGGACGTTCATCGGAGTAAAGAATCCCTCCCTGGGGCATTCATTGGAAAAACTTCCTTCCCCGGGGCACTCATCGGAACTAGCGTCTCTCCCTGGGATATTCATAATAAAAACCCTAGAAAAAACCCCTACGACAGCGGAGATCTTCGCCTTTCCTCGGGGCATTCAAACTGCCCCAACCACGGTCATAAAACAAACAACAAAAACAGAGTAAAAGAGAAAGAAAACTTACTGCGATAAAATCTACGACAGAGGACGCGGCGGCTGTGACGGCGGAGATATCAGACGGCAACGGGACAGCAAGCAGGAAACTTAAGAGCAAGAGGGCGAAAAGTGAGAAATGAGCGGGGGCTCGCTTACTTATACCCCTGCACGGGAGTCAAAGCGTCGCTAGGCACTCGAGTACCCTAGGGTAGCCACCCTAGCAGCCACCCAGCGTGCGACACGTGGCGGAAGCAGACAGACGTGCCCCCTCGCCTCTCCTCGCTAATGCCCGTCCTCAAGCCTAGACCAAGCCACTTCTCCGGAATGACGTCATCAAGTCCTTGCTCCCTTCCTCGGAGCAACGACTTGGGGGGCTCCTGTTCTGGCCTGGGCCCCGGGCTGACCACGCGGGCCCAACCCAATAATGTTCCACCAGGCCTTGTCCAGTCCGGGTAACGCGTCGAGCATGAGGTCCCCGGCAAGCCAAAAAGGCCTCCCTGCGAGGAAGGCCTGTCCCAACTACGCCGGGCAGGAGACTGCCCGCTCGACCAAACACTACCCTCCGCGGGCAGAACCCGCTCTCTCGTCGGGCAGGACAACGTGTCCTTCACACTTTCTCCACGTGCTCCCCTCCACAGGGACACGTCACTAACCAACTGCCCACCTCTGAAATAGTAGGTCAAACCCACTTTCCGGAGATCACGAGGCAGTTGAACTAGGGCGAAGACCACATTCTGTTCTTCACTACGCCACGTAAGCCCTAGAAGTCACCTGGGTTGGGCCTGGTGTAACCCGGTGAACTGACTTTAAACAATGTTGCGGATAGCAAGAGTCGCCACCGACTTTTATTTTATCCATAAGGAAAGGTTATAAAAGAACAGGAAAGACCTTAGAGAATACTTTGGGTCCGGGGGGTAGGTTATGAAAAGGGAAGGTGTTAGCACCCTTTTCATCCATGGTTATCCATGGGCTCTTAGGTACTTAAGCTCACTTTTGAATTGTTTTGAAAGTGTAGTGTGTGAATAGCAAAAAATTTCAGAATAGTTAATAAATAATCCATGTAAGGATGTGTTAAGAACTTGTTTGAAAACTTGTTGAAAATTTGTTTAAGTGCGAAACAGTTTTGAAGTGAGCAAGCACCTAGGAGTAACCTACCCTAATGTTTAAAGGTCTTTCTTATTCTTCATTCTTTCCTTTAGTAAGACTATCCCTACTATAATGGAGTAGGTAGTCCTTACTTTGGATGTTAAGGGACATGTGAGGGACAATTTGACTTTGAAGGCCATTGTGGGATGTAATAAGCACATATAAGGGACCATCATCATTTTTCGAAAGGGACTCGATTCGTAAAGGCAACCATAAGGGACTTTGATGATTTTTCTATTTGAGGGACTTGCTTTATACACCCCACTTAACCATTATTCGTAGGCAACTTGAGGGATATCCTTAGGAAGTGAGACGGCGATTAAAATCGACTTACGTGTGTGACGTGTTTATTTTAATTATCTTTATTTAAAAGTGATCTAAATGTATTTTAATATTACATACATGTTGTTACACTCCCTAATTACTAACCATAATGATAATAATAATTAAATAATTACAATTTACATCCAAGAGGCAATTACAAAATTATAATAAATAAAATAAATAGTAAAATATAATCAAAATAAATATAATAAAAAAAATAATAAATAAGTAAATAAAATATTGGGGTTAGTAAATAATAAGAAAAATTAAATAAGGTTAGTAGAAATATAAAGTTAGTGAAAATAATTAGTTGAAACAATAATAATTAGAAAAATAGACAAAGTTAGAGAAAATAATAAGATAGAAATTTCAAAATAATAATAAGCAACAAAATATGATTAGCAATAATAATTAATTAATAACGTGATTAAACATAAAATTTGATTTTTATTTAGAAACATAAATGATTAAATAATTACTATAATATAAAGTTCTAAATATAACATAATTATAAATTTCTTAATCATTTACAAGATTTAATTATCTCCAATTATTAAGAAAAAATATTTACACATTATGATGAAAATAAATTTTAAATAATCAATAATCACATTCACAAACTTTTACATTAAGTATTTATAAGGTTTAATTTTATTTACAAAAATTTATAAGAATCATAATAAATATATACATAGAAAAAGGTTTAATTAAAAGGATTAGCTTAATCAAAAGAAAAAAAAGGGTTAATTATGGCCAATTAACTAAATAATAAGAAGAGCTGATTAAAAGATTAAATGAAGGGTTTATTACTTAAGCTAAAATTAAATTAAATGATTAGGTTAGATAAAGGCTGATCAACTTGTTTTAATTGGTGGTTAAGGCAAGTAATTAGCAATTAGTGGAGAGATTAAAGGTTAACGGTGTGTGTGGTGTTAGTGATTTACCAAAAGATTACAAACACGATAAACAAGCAGAAGGGAATAACGGCGGAACCCTAGCTATTTCACCCCCAAATCGCGTTTCAATACCCTATCCTTCTCTCCGAACCAAGCTCGCTTCTTCATTCATCATTTTCCTTTTCGCCATTTTTAAACCTGAAAGCAAACTAGACACATTAATGATTTATTAGTATTGACAAGAGTGAGGGTTTACCGATTGTAGACAGCGGCGGCGTCTGGGATGGTGATGATGAGGTTTCGATAACTTGGATCCGTGGCGGACTGGGATCGCTTCGTCAGCAACTTGAGAAGATGAGTTTCCTTTCTCCATTACGAGTTTTCTAGGTTCTTTCTGCTGTTATCGATTTTTTTTTCTCCTTTCGCTTTCTTGGCTTTGATCCTCTTATATAGGCTCTAGGTCAAGATTTATGATCCGAGAATTGATTGCTGCCTTTAAAACCCCGATTGGATCTTTCCATTCTTAGTTCATGCGAGATTTGAAATATTTCCTCTTCTGTCTGATTTGATTTCAATCTTTGATTTCATTCAAAAACGAGATTGGATCTGATTGGATTTTTTATGGAATATTCTCCCCAAGTAAAATGCTAATCCGATTTTTCCTTTTAACAGGTGCGGATAACAGATGCGATGTTGGGCTGGGTGACGAATTAGAAACCCAGAGGGAAATTTGTTTGTCGTATCGGCGAGAACTTCCATGAAAAGACTGGTGGTGAAACGTAGCGATTGCAAGCTGAACACGGGGTACATTTCAAACTTCGTCTCTGTTCTTGAAGTTTTGTTCAAACTGATACGTGTTTACTTTTCCTTTTCATGTGTTTTGGTAGCGGTGGTTGGGGCGCGTTATGGCGGCTGTTTGTATCTTATTATCTCCACTGTCTTCAATCCTTACAAATTTGGTGAATGATGTTGCTCTTGCATTCTGACCTGAGTGTACTCAAAATGTACTGATATGTCACCTGTGTTGTCGCAGGAATTCCACTGATTGTACTTAAATTCTTGTAGGTTTGGATAAGGTGTGAAGTTCAATGAAGATAGTCCATCACGTTCAAGTAATCGCGAGAGAGGTCAATGATTTGAAGGTGATGCAACCTATTCAGTTCTCGTGGGAGAGTGCCGGGAAGACTTTGCTTGTTCCAAATTATTGTAACAACACGGCAGACATTGTCACCAGCTACAGAGCAGCTACAAGTGACATTGTTCTCTAAATTTACAGCCCAGTTAAGTTTGTTGATGCCTAGACCTGATTCTTTTGATTGATGGTGAAATTATTGTATGAAAAATCTACATCAGTATGTATTCCCCAAGCAAGAGGCTTTGATCCAGTGAGAAGATTTCTAGTTACAAAATATGGAATTCGCACTGCTCACATTAGCATAGCTATTTGGAATGGCTCCACTTAACTTGTTAAAGCTGAGATCTAAGTGTTTCAATGCTGTCAGATTTCCAATGAGTAGTGTTCTATTGATGAGAGTTTTCATGCCTATTTCCAGGTTGGTGTTGAGCTGATTGGGGAATAGACCCGTTTGTCTGATGCGCTTTGGATGCTGGCTGTTGCCAATTCGTGCGTAAGACATTGTGCCCGCTCACTAACTTTCTTAGTGCAGAACATGGTTATCAGTTGGGTGTGCAATGCACATATGTCCTGCTGTATAGAATCCTTGCCTTCTTTGGTGCATGCCTGATAAGTTACCTGCTGCCATGAAAATATTAACTGTTGTTGCTGATGGTGCAGGTGCTTTTGGGATTGATATGGCTGCCTCGTGAATGATCAAGAGCATTTGGCTGCTGGTGTAAAGATGCTGATGCTTGTAGTTTCTGCATATCTCAGCGCAACGAACTTGGCTGCCGCTGATGTAAATTTGTTAGGTTGCTTTACTGATTTATTGAATGTTGTTGTCGTTGTCTGGAACCAAATGCGGTGGTTAACTTCATGCTTTCTTCTCATTATACAGGTACAACCGCGTGGGGCATATTCGGCGCAGAGTGGAAGTAGGAAGACCATACCAGAGACATGGGCTACCACAGATGCGAAAACCAGGCCTTGAAATGACGAACCTCTAGCTGAAACTGTTTGAGAAGAGGCAAGCGAACCTGGATCGGTATTTGAGTCCCTTGAGCTATTCGGACAGAGTTATAACCGTTTGTTCCAAAGAACTTGGCACCTCAAGATCGGAGTCGTAATTCACAAAGATGTCAACGAGCATTTGCATACTCCTGCTTGCCATATGATAAACTGACTTGGTTATGCGAGCCTTTCGAATTTAAACATCAATTTGTTATGTACTTGTTGCTTTAACGACCAGAGTTGTATTGTCAGTGTATTAGATTTTGTATATAATGGCACGTTTGAGTTCTGGCATAGGAAGGTCAGGACCTTTTGAACCTGCTCTGTATGGGCTGCTTGAATTTAAGTAATGTGAACAAACTTCGATATAATGTCTTCCAAACCAGTGGGGTTCCAACGTAGCATATTAGTTTAACAGTATCCATCAATATCACTTGAATACAGCCAGGACATTAATAAACAACGCCCAGACCCTACCACATGCGCGTAGTGCTTAAGGTGACTTTTCCTTAGAGATTCAGCACGGATATTCCCTATGTATTAATCAAATTAGCTTTGATCACGAACAATTCATGAGCCTTAATGCACTAAGTAGCTTCCCGTAATAACTTGAATGTTCTTAATAACTCAGACTCCATTTACTTTGAAGAAAATCTCTTAGCTTTGCATTCTTCTTAAAGGATGTTGTACTTCTTGAAACTTGATGTTGAAACAAGATTAGCCCTCAAATAAAAGCTTCTTGAGAAGTCTTGGAAGTCCATTTAGCCTGATTAAAGTCAAAACCCTAGTTTTGGATGCACTGCTTAGGAGGTGCATTGTCTGAGGGAATTGTCAACTCTTCTGACCAATTGTGAATTTTGTGAACCTTGTGAACCTTCTTGGAACACAAAGTCTTGTATTGTGAGGGCAAATTTTGGGGTGCAACAGCTGCCCCTGTTCAATTTTCTGAAACCTGAGGGGTTAGATTGGTATATTTGCCAGTCGTAACCTGGAAGGTTGAAGGGGATTGAACACAAAAGCCCAAAAATTTGCACTCACCAGTGCATGGAGTGATATTGATGGTTGGTTGAACATGATTGAGTGGGCTTAAAGATGCCACTAGGGGAAAGTTCTTCAGTAGTATAATGAGAACTGTCAGGAGTCTGGAGTAATACTGATGTAACAGCATGTCTTCATGAGGATAGAGCAATCAATAGTGATAACCCTAAAGCAGTCTTGAAGCAATGATATGATTTCAGGAGGATAGAACAATGAATGGTTCTAAAGCAGTCTTGAAATAATAATGTGATATGTCTTCAGGAGGATAGAGCAATCAATAGCTCTAAAGCAGTCTTGAAGTAATGATTTCAGGAGGATAGAGCAATGGATAGCTCTAAAGCAGTCTTGAAATAATAATGTAGTTTCAGGAGGATAGAGCAATGGATAACTCTAAAGCAGTCTTGAAATAATTAGATGGCTTCAGGAGGATAGAGCAATGAATAGCTCTAAAGCAGTCTTGAAGTAGTAATATGACCTCATGAGGATAGAGCAATGAATAGCTCTAAAGCAGTCTTGAAGTAATAGGATGATTTCAGGAGGATAGAGCAATCAGTAACTCTAAAGCAGTCTTGAAGTCATGAGAGGCTATCAGGAGGATAAAATAACCCTGAGGTTACAATAAAGCAGTCCCAAAGTAATAAGAAGCTCATCAGGAGGATAAAGTAACCCTGAGGTTACAATAAAGCAGTCCCAAAGATCATAAGCTTGTTTGTTAGATAATTAACCTGAAAACAAGGTAGCATTCTATATAACAACATTAGCTTATGCTTTATGTATGCATGTATGACATGATGCACTTAGGTAATGTACTATAGACATATATGTTATGGTATGATGTAAATGATGTATGTATGATATGACACTGCTGGAAGTGTCTGGATATCCTTGTATAACAACTGCTGGCCAAGGAAAATAAATCCCGATTTGTTGAAGAATATATAACCCTCCGTCTGCTGGGGATAACAAGATATAGATAACCTCCCGTTGTTGGGGATAGTAGGGTATAGATAACCTTCGTTTTCGTTTGATAGTAGGATAAGTATAACATCCCGTCTTCATTCATCGTGCCCTTATTGGAAAGTAATTTCCCGTATATCCGTATGAGGATAAAAGAGATGGATATAAATTCCAGGGGAGATTAGACTTTATGAAAATGGATTAGTCCTACTGTCTTGTAAAGATGAACCGGCGAAGCTTCGTTGAAATCCTTCCCTCGTTCGTCCTTAGTAAATACTATTACTGCATTTTCATGCATTTCTGGTAAACATCAATCATATTAAAAGCATACATGCATTTCTGGTAAACATCCATCATATTCAAAGGCATACATACATTCAAACACAACCAATGGACGTTTCGCTTATGTAAATAGGGTAAAAGTAAATCTGGATTCAAAAGATGGAATTTATTTATATCAAAAGTGACCCATACACGGGCAAGTTTGTACAAGGAGACATAAACCCTAGTAAGAGAATTTTGTCATGAAGTTTTACAAAAAGAATCAGCTATGTGGGAAATAATCCTATTGAGTTTCAATTCTACTATTGCCACTCAAGTATCTCATCTTCTTGCTGTTGAGACGGAAACGATTGGATTGAGCTTTATCTGTTTGAGCTTGAGTAAGTAGTACAACTGGTTGCAGTTTCATGAGTGATCCAAACGAGACATAGTCATACGCTTTAATCCCTAACTTTTGCCTGGATTGCCCTTTCAGGTTTTCAATCCACCGGGATACCCTTTTTTGCCCAAGCCGCCTTTTCAGGTTTTCGACTTGCCGGGTGTACATCTTTTTATATATATATCCCTAATTTTTGCCCAAACCCTTTTGGTTTGCCGGGATGCCCTTATTTTTGCCTAGGCCTGTCAACCTAGCGGGACTCTTTTTATGCGTAGTATTTTTTAACTATGTCTGCGTTTACAGGTTGTGGGAAGTCTTCACCATCCATTGTAGTCAGTATCATGGCACCTCCTGAGAACACTGTCTTGACTACAAATGGTCCCTCATATGTTGGAGTCCGCTTGCCCCTTCAGTGTCAATCTCATTGCAGTATGCAGGCTTCTCAAATCTATCAATGGTAATCTTGGGAGCTTCATCATCCCAGCTGATCTCAAACATAGATGCCATGGTGGCCAATGCGTCTGCCAACTGATTCTATCTTCGTGGAATATGTCCAAAAGTAATCTCTTTGAAATGTGGGATCAAAGACAACACATGTTCTCTGTAAGGAATGAGATTATCATGCTTTGTATCCCAATCTCCTTTAATCTGACTTATTACCAGAGCTGAATCTCCATACACCTCAAGGAACTGAATCTTCGTATCAATAGCAACTTGCATACCCATGATACATGCCTCATACTCAGCCATGTTATTGGTACAATAGAAACAAAGTCTGGCAGTAATCGGGGTATGACAACCTTCAGGGGAACTAATCACAACACCAACACCATTACCATGTGCATTGGAGGCACTATCAAAAACCATAGTCCATCGGGATCCTTGTTCAGGTCCGTCATATTGTCCAGGTTCTTTGGTAACAGACATAATGTCTTCATCAGGGAACTCAAAATTCATTGACTGGTAATCACCTACTGCTTGATGAGCCAAATGATCAGCAACAACACTCCCCTTAATGGCCTTCTGAGTAGTATACTGTATATCATATTCCGTCAAGATCATTTGCCATCTTGCAATTCTTCCGGAGAGAGCAGGTTTCTCAAATATATACTTGATTGGATCCATCTTCGAAATCAACAAGGTAGTATGGGTCAACATATACTGTCTTAGTCGGCGAGCAGCCCATGCCAAAGCGCAGCAAGTTTTCTCGAGCAGTGAGTATCTTGTTTCACAGTCGGTAAACTTTTTGCTAAGGTAGTATATTGCCTGCTCTTTTCGACCAGACTCGTCATGTTGCCCCAATACACACCCCATTGAGTTGTCTAATACTGTTAAATACATAATCAAGGGTCTTCCATCAACTGGTGGCATTAAAATTGGAGGTTCTAGCAAATATCTCTTGATTTCATCAAAGGCAGTCTGGCACTCATCATTCCATTCCATCACCTGATCTTTCTTCAACAACTTGAAGATTGGCTCACAGATGGTAGTTAATTGGGAAATAAATCTTGCAATGTAGTTCAATCGTCCCAAGAAACCTCTAACCTCCTTCTCAGTACGGGGAGCTGGCATCTCTCGTATAGCTTTCACTTTTGCAGGATCCACTTCAATACCTTTTCCACTGACAATGAAACCCAGGAGCTTTCCAGATCTAACTCCAAAAGTACACTTGTTTGGATTTAATCTCAACCTGTATTTCTTCAACCTCTCAAACAACTTGTGCAGATGATCAAGATGTTGTTCTTCATTCTGAGACCTGGCTATCATATCATCCACATATACCTCTATCTCATGGTGAATCATATCATGAAACAAAGCCACCATAGCACGCTGATATGTTGCCCCTGCATTCTTCAAACCAAATGGCATTACCTTATAGCAAAAGGTGCCCCACTGTGTCACAAATGTAGTCTTCTCCATATCTTCAGGTGCCATCTTGATTTGATTGTAACCAGAGAAACCATCCATAAAAGAGAATACCTTATGCTGAGCAGTGTTGTCTACCAGGATATCAATATGAGGAAGTGGAAAGTCATCTTTAGGGCTAGCCTTGTTCAGATCTCTGTAGTCTACACACATACGTACCTTACCATCTTTCTTAGGAACTGGTACCACATTTGCAACCCACTGAGGATAAGAAGTTACGGCCAAGAACCCTGCATTGAACTATTTCATTACCTCTGCTTTGATCTTTTCTGACATTTCAGGACGCATACGACGGACCTTCTGCTTCTTTGGACGACAATCTTCTTTCACTGGCAAACGGTGAACCACAATGTCTGTATCCAACCCTGGCATATCTTCATAAGACCAAGCAAAGATCTCCACATAGTCACGTAGCATCTGAATCAACCTGCTCTTGACACTGTCCTCTAAATCAGCCCCTATCTTGACCTCTTTTCTGTTTTCTTCAGTTCCCAGATTCACAACTTCGACTGGCTCTTCATGTGGCTGTATAGCTTTCTCTTCTTGTTGTAACAACCTAGCAAGCTCTACAGGTATTTCACAATCGTCCTCGTTTCCGTCTTCAGTTTGATAGATCGGATTCTCGAAATTGTAATTGGCAATAGTAGAACTGTTATCAACTGGATCCAGAGTGGATGAGGGTCTGCATTTTAGTGACGTGGGTGTGTGTAAGAACACATAGCTGATAAAGCAAAAATAAAAGAAAAAGAAAGACAAGGAACACAATATTTACGAAAACGAAACGTCCACTGATTTTATTGAATGAAGTATGCAAATGAAATGACAACCCGTAACAAGCACACCATTGTGCCCCGGGTAAGGCACATGGCTTGAAAGTTTTAATTGTTCCAGAAATTATAAATTTAAAAACAGAACACAGTAATAGTATTTACTCCTGACTAAAGGAGATAGGGATAACATCTTCAGCTGTCCAATTATTGAGTCCAGCACCCACAGTAGGAAAAATCCATGCCTCCAAGTTGTAGTCTTCATCTTGATCTCCCACAGCATTGATAACCCCTTGATTGGTGATACGAACAGCACGGGCACGACGGACAGCCTTCTGGGACTCTGCAGTGAAATCCAAACCAAACTTGTCAGACTTGTATGGAATATCAGGAAGCTGACCCCAAATAGTACAACCACCTTCTTCCACCACAGCTTTTGCATCATTGAGGGAGGCCATTGCCATTGTTGGAGGGTTTCCGATGACCACAGGAACCTTCTTCACAGCAGGAGGAGTCACACAATCCTTAACAGCCCAGGGAACTACTTCAAATGACTGACATGGAGTTTCAATGTATTCACCTTCTACTTCCAGATACTTGAAAGTGTTTACGTGGCTGACAAAGTATTCTTCCTCTCCAAAGACAGTAACAACTTTTCCATTCACCGGATATCTCAACTTTTGATGTAATGTGGAGGTCACAGCACCTGCCCCATGGATCCAGGGACGACCAAGCAGACATGAGTACGAAGGACGAATATCCATCACATAGAATGTAGCAGTGAACACCTGAGAGCCAACCTTGATTGGAAGATCAATTTCCCCATGCACTACTCTTCTAGAACCATCAAAAGCCTTTACCACAATATTACTGGGCTTCAATACCGTATCTTCAGGACTCAGCTTGTTCAGGACTTCCTTAGGCAACACATTCAGAGAGGAACCATTGTCTATCAGCACATGAGACAGGGTAGTGCCCCTGCATTCAATTGAAATATGCAAGGCCCTGTTATGATCCCTCTTGGCAGGGGTCAAGTCAGCATCAGAAAATCCTAACCCGTTGTCATAGGTCAGGTGAGCAACACAATTCTCAAACTGGTCCACAGAAATTGCACTGGGTACATGAGCCATCTTTAGAAACTTGATCAATGACTTGGCATGAGCCTCAGAACATAATAACAGGGAGAGCATAGAAATCTTTGAGGGAGTATGCCCCAGCTGATCAACAATATCATAATCACTCTTGCGAATGATTTTCAATACTTCTTCCATCTGCTTAGAGAGGTCATCAGCAGCTGGCACATCAGTAGATACAGGCTCAATAACAGGACCCTTGCCCCGAGCATCAGTGGTGGAAGTAACAGCAGGAGTAACTGCACTCTTAGAAGCAACTGGAGGAGAGAAGACTCTTCCACTACGAGTGATCTTACTAGATCCAGCAATATTATCAATGTCAACAGGCATATCAGGTAAAGGCTCCTGCTTGACACCATGGATGTAAACATCAGACCCATAGTGCCAAGGCACAGCTTTGTCAGATGTATAAGGAATAGGACCAGGAGTGGTAATGATCAGAGGAGCTACTCTGGCTTCAGCAACAACTTTCACAGGACCTTCAGCAGTAATCTTGATTGGGCCCTGATGAGTGATTTTAATGGGACCCTTTGAAGTGATTCTTAGTGGTACTTTGTCAACCATGTCAAACTCTTCAATCTTCTTACCCTGAGTCAAATGATCCACCATACTTTCTACAGATGCTGGTCTTCTTTCAAACACTATAGTATATTTATCCATGAGACGTTGAATCCCATCTCTCAAAATGAAGCAACTATCCGACTTATAGGTACAATATAGACAATCTTCATGACAACCTGGAAAGATCCCAGCTTGTACTAACCTCTTTTTGATAACAGACAATGGTGTGCTCAACTCCATAACTGAATAGACATGCAGACCTTCATCAATATCTTCATCAATGGCGTTGACAGTCTTCTCGTGATTTGGCATTGGAGCTGTAATCACATTTGGAGTACCTGGTGGATCAAACTCAATTTCTCCAGCATCAATCATATCCTGAATTTTGTTCTTCAAGACCCAGCAGTTATTAGTATCATGTCCTGGACAGTTTGAATGATATGCACATCGTGCATTGGGATTGTACTTGGGAGAGGTAACATTGGGATTCTGAGGGGCCTCCCTCAGGGTAATAAGTTCAGCTTTCAACAAGCGTTGCAATGCCTGAGCCATTGACATGTTGATCTTCGTGAACTGTCTTCTAGCCCTCTGTTGGTTGCCTTGAGGCTGCTCTGTTGTTGCAGGAGTTGGATTTGAAATATGAACTGCACTAACAGACTGATGCCTTCTGTTACGATCAGGCTGACCATACACAGCATTAGATTCTCTCTTCCCAGTGGGAGGCTTCTTTGCAACACCTGATGAAGAAGTGCCCACTTGGATCTTACCACTCTTGATACCATTCTCTACTCGCTCTCCTGTCATGATCAACTCAGTGAAGCCAGATGATGAGCTTCCAATGAGATGACTGTAAAACGGACCATTCAGCGTACACATGAACATATCAACCAACTCCCTATCAGTCAAAGGGGGTTGAACTCTTCCAGCTAAGTCTCTCCACTTCTGAGCATACTCCTTAAAGCTTTCTTTGGCACCCATAGACATGCTCTGAAGCTGCATGCGAGTGGGGGCTAAGTCAGCATTATATTGATACTGCTTGTAGAAAGCTTCAGCAAGGTCATTCCAATCTCTGATGTTGACACTCTCCAACTGATAATACCACTCTAGCTGAGCTCCAGATAAACTCTCTTGAAAGAAATGGATCCACAACTTTTTATCAGCAGTGTGGGGTTGAATTCTTCTGACATAAGACCTCAGATGCAATTTGGGACAAGAGACCCCATCATAGACAACAAATGTAGGAACTTTGAACCCAATGGGTATGACCACCCCAGATATCAAGCTCAAATCCTCAAAATCCAGCCCAGATGATTTCTGTAATTCCATAGCATCCATTCTATCCACCAACATCTTGAATTTGTCTTCGTTAGGCTCATGGTAGTAGTTAGCCTCAGAATCAGAGTCCCCCATAGTGTTGTGGAGACTGCCTCTCTCCTGCTCAGATTCTTCAGATTCATAGTCTTCAACCTGTTCCTTGGTCTTGGCAGGACCTTTGAACCTTCTTCCCATGTTGAGCAACCCAGCAGACCTTCTAGCCTTCTTAGTCTTCTTGGCCAGCAGTGGCTTCAATTCATCCTGCCCCTTAGATAGGTTCAGGATCAGCTCTTGGAACTGTGCATTCTGTGCCTGGAGATCCTTAACTGATTGTTCAAGAGCCATTGCTGAAATAAACAGCGAGAAGATGAGAAACCTGTACACAATTATAACCCTGTGATGCAATGATATGGGAATGCATATGCAATGTTTTCAAGGACCGCAGGATTTAAATTTGCTTAAACAATCAAGAAAGTAACTTTTTATTAGTAATAACTTGTTTTGCCTTTTAGGCTTACAAAAAATGAAAACGAAATAAGTACAAAAGATGGGGTTTTAAGTCTCCCATGGACGCTTCCTCTTTGTGTTGAGGTATGAGTTGAGGTTTCGCTCCTCATGAAGTAGCTTTGTTAGCTCTAGGATCCTTGCTTGGCTTGCTTTGTAATGAGCCTCGAAAGTATCCCTTTGCTCTTTCAGTTGGATCCATGATCTCTGCAAGTCTTCCATATCAGTAGGCATGTCTGGGTGAAGGATGGTATAAGCTGTGTCTCCTTCAGCAACAGGTTCCATGGTAACTGGTAGGACGGCAGGATATGGCATCATGAGTGTCTGAGCACGCGATCGTACCCATCTGAGATAAGCCTCCATAGGAATAGTGTACTTAGGCTCCAGTGTCTTGCTGTCAATCCTGTTTACCTTTCCCCAAGCTCGTATGAATCTCTGACGGTAACCCTGAAGATCGTTGTCGTAGTCAAACACAATGCCCTGAATCAACATGTCATGTGGACCATCGCTCCGGGCGTAACCAAACTGTCGTAAAGCTAGAGATGGGTTGTAGGTGATGCCTCCTCTTATGCCTAGAAGTGGCACATTAGGAAACTCCCCACAACGGTCAATGATGGTGACATTCTCCATAGATCTGGAGCACCAATGGATGTCTGAGTGAGAAAGTGACATGATCCTCTTGGACCATCTGAACCCTTGCTCATTCTTCATTACTGAGCGAGGAAGGTGAGAAATAAACCACCTAGAAAGTAAAGGTATGCAGCACATCAAAGTTCCTCTTGCCCTTGTAGTACGGGTGTGAAGAGAATGTAGGATGTCTCCAAGTAAGGTAGGCACTGGATTGTGACTCAGGAATATGTTGATGGCATGAACGTCTATGAACTGATCAGGATTGGGGAACAACACTAAGCCATAAATCAATAAGGCTAAGATCTCCTCAAAAGCATCGTAGCTCATAGCCTTCAAGAACATTTGAGCTTTATCCACTAATACCTTGGCAAGAATACCTTTAACTCCACTTCTCGTCTCTAGAACAATGTCAGACTTCTTCAGATGTAGAGCTGCAGCAATAACTTCTGGTTTAAGCTCCTTCTCTAAACCTGTGAATGGCTTCTGATCAAGAACAGGTATACCCAGAAGTTTAGAGAACTCCTCCATGGTTGGAACCAGCTGATAATCAGGAAATGTAAAGCAATGGTGCTTAGGGTCAAAGAACTGAAACAGCACACTCATCATGTCTTCACTGAACCCTGAAGTAACTAGATCCAATAAGTGACCATGTCTCTTGTTGAACTGGGAATGATCAGGCACTAGGGAAACCAACTCCTTGAGCTTAGCAGGTATCCCTACAAAGTTGATCCTGATGGTGTTTCTACGAGCAGAAGCCATGACCTGCAACAAAGAACAAAGATAAATCCTTTGGTCCTTGAAATGGTTAGGGAAAATGATATGCTTATGATGCATGATGATGTCATGATGTCATGCTCAATCACAAACATGTGGCACACACAAACAAGTCACACCATAGCCCTAGGTTTAAAGGCTTGCATGAGGTTCAAAGGCAAGTACCCTCCCCTGAAGTTAGATGGTTCATCCTGTCCTACAAAAGTAACCAGGTTCTAAGGGATCTCAATATCATTGATCCTTCACAAGGGTGGCTGTTCAGAAGGCAACTTACTTGCCAACCAAAACCCTCCAAGTTTAAGATCTCAATGAGCGTAGTATCGAGTGTCAACCAACTTCAGTCTGCACCAAAGCCGGTTACCTCACTACTTTCTAAAGGCCAAGATGAGTTAACTAGGGTTCTAAAAGTCAGTTAGTGCATTGACAACATATGGCAGCCTCAATATTATCCTCAACTTGACTTAAGGAATATAAGCACCAACCAAGAAGTCGCACTAACTATGGCCACCAGATCAACCGTATCGATATACGTCGTACAGTTTCCTTGGTCTATTGCCATTTACCTAAGGTACACTAGATCCGGGTTAGGACCTTTCACACATAAGAGCACCCCAACAATATAATAATAAAGCAAACAAGGCAAACAATTTAAAGTGATCTTAATTCCTAAGGGTACCCCTCTTAAATAGATCCCCAGCAGAGTCGCCAGTTCTGTAACACGGTGAACTGACTTTAAACAATGTTGCGGATAGCAAGAGTCGCCACCGACTTTTATTTTATCCATAAGGAAAGGTTATAAAAGAACAGGAAAGACCTTAGAGAATACTTTGGGTCCGGGGGGTAGGTTATGAAAAGGGAAGGTGTTAGCACCCTTTTCATCCATGGTTATCCATGGGCTCTTAGGTACTTAAGCTCACTTTTGAATTGTTTTGAAAGTGTAGTGTGTGAATAGCAAAAAATTTCAGAATAGTTAATAAATAATCCATGTAAGGATGTGTTAAGAACTTGTTTGAAAACTTGTTGAAAATTTGTTTAAGTGCGAAACAGTTTTGAAGTGAGCAAGCACCTAGGAGTAACCTACCCTAATGTTTAAAGGTCTTTCTTATTCTTCATTCTTTCCTTTAGTAAGACTATCCCTACTATAATGGAGTAGGTAGTCCTTACTTTGGATGTTAAGGGACATGTGAGGGACAATTTGACTTTGAAGGCCATTGTGGGATGTAATAAGCACATATAAGGGACCATCATCATTTTTCGAAAGGGACTCGATTCGTAAAGGCAACCATAAGGGACTTTGATGATTTTTCTATTTGAGGGACTTGCTTTATACACCCCACTTAACCATTATTCGTAGGCAACTTGAGGGATATCCTTAGGAAGTGAGACGGCGATTAAAATCGACTTACGTGTGTGACGTGTTTATTTTAATTATCTTTATTTAAAAGTGATCTAAATGTATTTTAATATTACATACATGTTGTTACACTCCCTAATTACTAACCATAATGATAATAATAATTAAATAATTACAATTTACATCCAAGAGGCAATTACAAAATTATAATAAATAAAATAAATAGTAAAATATAATCAAAATAAATATAATAAAAAAAATAATAAATAAGTAAATAAAATATTGGGGTTAGTAAATAATAAGAAAAATTAAATAAGGTTAGTAGAAATATAAAGTTAGTGAAAATAATTAGTTGAAACAATAATAATTAGAAAAATAGACAAAGTTAGAGAAAATAATAAGATAGAAATTTCAAAATAATAATAAGCAACAAAATATGATTAGCAATAATAATTAATTAATAACGTGATTAAACATAAAATTTGATTTTTATTTAGAAACATAAATGATTAAATAATTACTATAATATAAAGTTCTAAATATAACATAATTATAAATTTCTTAATCATTTACAAGATTTAATTATCTCCAATTATTAAGAAAAAATATTTACACATTATGATGAAAATAAATTTTAAATAATCAATAATCACATTCACAAACTTTTACATTAAGTATTTATAAGGTTTAATTTTATTTACAAAAATTTATAAGAATCATAATAAATATATACATAGAAAAAGGTTTAATTAAAAGGATTAGCTTAATCAAAAGAAAAAAAAGGGTTAATTATGGCCAATTAACTAAATAATAAGAAGAGCTGATTAAAAGATTAAATGAAGGGTTTATTACTTAAGCTAAAATTAAATTAAATGATTAGGTTAGATAAAGGCTGATCAACTTGTTTTAATTGGTGGTTAAGGCAAGTAATTAGCAATTAGTGGAGAGATTAAAGGTTAACGGTGTGTGTGGTGTTAGTGATTTACCAAAAGATTACAAACACGATAAACAAGCAGAAGGGAATAACGGCGGAACCCTAGCTATTTCACCCCCAAATCGCGTTTCAATACCCTATCCTTCTCTCCGAACCAAGCTCGCTTCTTCATTCATCATTTTCCTTTTCGCCATTTTTAAACCTGAAAGCAAACTAGACACATTAATGATTTATTAGTATTGACAAGAGTGAGGGTTTACCGATTGTAGACAGCGGCGGCGTCTGGGATGGTGATGATGAGGTTTCGATAACTTGGATCCGTGGCAGACTGGGATCGCTTCGTCAGCAACTTGAGAAGATGAGTTTCCTTTCTCCATTACGAGTTTTCTAGGTTCTTTCTGCTGTTATCGATTTTTTTTTTCTCCTTTCGCTTTCTTGGCTTTGATCCTCTTATATAGGCTCTAGGTCAAGATTTATGATCCGAGAATTGATTGCTGCCTTTAAAACCCCGATTGGATCTTTCCATTCTTAGTTCATGCGAGATTTGAAATATTTCCTCTTCTGTCTGATTTGATTTCAATCTTTGATTTCATTCAAAAACGAGATTGGATCTGATTGGATTTTTTATGGAATATTCTCCCCAAGTAAAATGCTAATCCGATTTTTCCTTTTAACAGGTGCGGATAACAGATGCGATGTTGGGCTGGGTGACGAATTAGAAACCCAGAGGGAAATTTGTTTGTCGTATCGGCGAGAACTTCCATGAAAAGACTGGTGGTGAAACGTAGCGATTGCAAGCTGAACACGGGGTACATTTCAAACTTCGTCTCTGTTCTTGAAGTTTTGTTCAAACTGATACGTGTTTACTTTTCCTTTTCATGTGTTTTGGTAGCGGTGGTTGGGGCGCGTTATGGCGGCTGTTTGTATCTTATTATCTCCACTGTCTTCAATCCTTACAAATTTGGTGAATGATGTTGCTCTTGCATTCTGACCTGAGTGTACTCAAAATGTACTGATATGTCACCTGTGTTGTCGCAGGAATTCCACTGATTGTACTTAAATTCTTGTAGGTTTGGATAAGGTGTGAAGTTCAATGAAGATAGTCCATCACGTTCAAGTAATCGCGAGAGAGGTCAATGATTTGAAGGTGATGCAACCTATTCAGTTCTCGTGGGAGAGTGCCGGGAAGACTTTGCTTGTTCCAAATTATTGTAACAACACGGCAGACATTGTCACCAGCTACAGAGCAGCTACAAGTGACATTGTTCTCTAAATTTACAGCCCAGTTAAGTTTGTTGATGCCTAGACCTGATTCTTTTGATTGATGGTGAAATTATTGTATGAAAAATCTACATCAGTATGTATTCCCCAAGCAAGAGGCTTTGATCCAGTGAGAAGATTTCTAGTTACAAAATATGGAATTCGCACTGCTCACGTTAGCATAGCTATTTGGAATGGCTCCACTTAACTTGTTAAAGCTGAGATCTAAGTGTTTCAATGCTGTCAGATTTCCAATGAGTAGTGTTCTATTGATGAGAGTTTTCATGCCTATTTCCAGGTTGGTGTTGAGCTGATTGGGGAATAGACCCGTTTGTCTGATGCGCTTTGGATGCTGGCTGTTGCCAATTCGTGCGTAAGACATTGTGCCCGCTCACTAACTTTCTTAGTGCAGAACATGGTTATCAGTTGGGTGTGCAATGCACATATGTCCTGCTGTATAGAATCCTTGCCTTCTTTGGTGCATGCCTGATAAGTTACCTGCTGCCATGAAAATATTAACTGTTGTTGCTGATGGTGCAGGTGCTTTTGGGATTGATATGGCTGCCTCGTGAATGATCAAGAGCATTTGGCTGCTGGTGTAAAGATGCTGATGCTTGTAGTTTCTGCATATCTCAGCGCAACGAACTTGGCTGCCGCTGATGTAAATTTGTTAGGTTGCTTTACTGATTTATTGAATGTTGTTGTCGTTGTCTGGAACCAAATGCGGTGGTTAACTTCATGCTTTCTTCTCATTATACAGGTACAACCGCGTGGGGCATATTCGGCGCAGAGTGGAAGTAGGAAGACCATACCAGAGACATGGGCTACCACAGATGCGAAAACCAGGCCTTGAAATGACGAACCTCTAGCTGAAACTGTTTGAGAAGAGGCAAGCGAACCTGGATCGGTATTTGAGTCCCTTGAGCTATTCGGACAGAGTTATAACCGTTTGTTCCAAAGAACTTGGCACCTCAAGATCGGAGTCGTAATTCACAAAGATGTCAACGAGCATTTGCATACTCCTGCTTGCCATATGATAAACTGACTTGGTTATGCGAGCCTTTCGAATTTAAACATCAATTTGTTATGTACTTGTTGCTTTAACGACCAGAGTTGTATTGTCAGTGTATTAGATTTTGTATATAATGGCACGTTTGAGTTCTGGCATAGGAAGGTCAGGACCTTTTGAACCTGCTCTGTATGGGCTGCTTGAATTTAAGTAATGTGAACAAACTTCGATATAATGTCTTCCAAACCAGTGGGGTTCCAACGTAGCATATTAGTTTAACAGTATCCATCAATATCACTTGAATACAGCCAGGACATTAATAAACAACGCCCAGACCCTACCACATGCGCGTAGTGCTTAAGGTGACTTTTCCTTAGAGATTCAGCACGGATATTCCCTATGTATTAATCAAATTAGCTTTGATCACGAACAATTCATGAGCCTTAATGCACTAAGTAGCTTCCCGTAATAACTTGAATGTTCTTAATAACTCAGACTCCATTTAATTTGAAGAAAATCTCTTAGCTTTGCATTCTTCTTAAAGGATGTTGTACTTCTTGAAACTTGATGTTGAAACAAGATTAGCCCTCAAATAAAAGCTTCTTGAGAAGTCTTGGAAGTCCATTTAGCCTGATTAAAGTCAAAACCCTAGTTTTGGATGCACTGCTTAGGAGGTGCATTGTCTGAGGGAATTGTCAACTCTTCTGACCAATTGTGAATTTTGTGAACCTTGTGAACCTTCTTGGAACACAAAGTCTTGTATTGTGAGGGCAAATTTTGGGGTGCAACACCTGGCAATCCAGCCCAACACAAGTGACCGTTGGCCCAACGCTGAGGTCTCTCTATAAATACCCTCTTCTACAAGAGGGTCAGGTAATTCACTTCTTACCCCATTTCTGTACTTTGCTCTCACTCTGCCCAATTCCTTACTTTGACATCAGAGTGTCTTGCAGGTACACCCCCTCTTCTCCTCCTCATCACCGGTGAACAGGTAGCAGTCCAACAGAGTGTGGCCAGCCCATGATCCCCTTCTGATCAAGTCAGATCAGAAAGGAAATGAAATTGGTAATTGCCTGCAGTATTTATCCAAGTTTTTAGATAAAAAAGAGAAGATCCTGAGGATGAAGCAAGATTCACGAAAACAACAGGGAGCACCAACAACTTAGATCCCTCGAAATGCTCAGCAGACTCATAAACTAAAATCACATACATCCAACAAAAATCATTAAGAACTAACAAAAGACACATAAAATATGAATAATCAATTAATGTAGTTGTATCATATAGAAGTTATGCAGAACCTTGAATAATTTCAAAATTCCTTTACAAACAAAAATTGAAAGTTATAAATTGTCGGAAAGTATTTGACAAAATACTTGCAAAGACAATACAAACTTACCTTCTTTTTTTTGTTGCTAATTATGAGGTTAGAAACTTGACATATCCAAAATATGGAAACTTTCCTTTACAATCTTTATATCTTGCATCTCTATAGGAATAGAAGAGAATCAAACATCTTAAACATGAAAACTTCGCTTTTCAAAAGAAAAAGAAAAATTAAAATAAAGCAAATAAAATATAAAACTAAATGACAAAATTATACATATCAAAGCTTCCATCTTTATCTCTTTTTATAGGAATTGAAAGGAATAAGACATATGATACTTTACATATTAAGAGATCTTTCCTCTATTTTTCAAAAATAATATGTAATAAACTGAATTAGGCATTAAGGAATATTACCAAACAATCTTTTTAAGAGAGATAGAAATAGAGAAAACAAAAAGTGTAAACAAATAAATCTAATTCCAAACAAGCCACATTGTACAACTAAAAAATATCTAGAATTCCCAACTAAGAGGTGCTTCGTCCATTGGATCATTGTTGATGCAAAAAAAATTACACTTTTTTTATATGTTTGTATGTGTTTTCCAACAACCATCTAGAATTTCCAACAATCAACAACAGTTAAATATATTTTAAATAAATAAAAGCAGATTCAACACATATTAATCAAATCAACATAAAGGGATACACAAAAAAAGTCACCTCTTGATGAGCAGATCTTCTACTTAGAAAGCCTGATTTTTTTCAACACATATCTACAAACAAACCTTGAAAGAAAATAAAAATCTTAAATCATCAAATTTCACATGAACACAATAAGACAAACCCATAAATGCAATTGAAACCCTAAAACAATCAGAACTATAATGGTCTATTTTTATGAACTACAAAGGTTTGGAAGATGAATGATATTAGGAGTCATTACCTATTCACTGCAGGGAGATGGAGAACGATATCAACAATTTTTTTTTTAGTTTTAACTGCATAACTTTTTGCAGAAATCTTCAGCCTTTAATAATATCACAACTATTAACCAACAAAATTAGCTTACTTATCTACACATAATAAAATTGGTAAGATCCAGATTGAAAATCAAGTTGTAAACCAAAAAGTAATTGCAAAATTGAATGCTTAGTATCTGATGCTGACCTTCATAAGCACTAACCACTTTGACGAAGAAGATTGAAACAAAAATTGAGGTTAATAAAAAAGAACCCGATACAGAAAAAGTTAATGATTGAAACAAACATAGTGAACAAAAGATTCTTGAAAAATTAACTTTGAGAAGCGAATGGAAAAAAAATATTGAGAAGAAAATGATTCTTGAAACATTGAGAAAAGAAAGAAGAACAAGAATAGAAAGAGAAAGATGAATCTGGAAGTGAGAGAAGAGAAGTGAAAAATGACGGATAAATACTTTTATATTTATTTATATTTATGTATCAATGTAAATAAGTTGTTAATATTTATAAATCAACAATATTTTAGAGGTGTGTATTAGAAGTAATTCATATTTATTAGAGGGTATTTTAGTATTTTTATCTTATTCTAGTAACCCTAGTATTAGCTTATAAATAAGGTATCAATCATTGCAACTTTGGAGTAGTGTAGTCGTCATTCTCTTAATAGAATATTTCTCCTTTCATCATTTATTCTACCTTTGCACCAACAATTGGTATCTAGAGCTCCGGTTCAGATTCATTGGGAAACACGGGAAACACGAGTGAACGTGAGGTCTTGTGTGTTTGATTTTGATTCTTAGATTCGTGTTGAATCTTGAACAAAATCTGATCAGAATTTTAATTCTGTGGGTTGGGAAATACTGTGTGAGAAATTTGAGTGTACTGTGCAAGGTAGAAGATGAACGGAAACGGCAACATGAACACCAAACTTCCAGTATTTGATGGGAAAAACTTGAATCGTTGGATGATTCAAATGCGTGTACTGTTTGGTGCTCAAGATGTTCTAGATCTTGTCACTGATGGTTATGTTCCAGTAAGAGCAAATGCAACAAATGAACAGAAAAACACGCAAAAGGAAGTAAGGAAGAAGGATCAGAAAGCATTGTTCTTCATTCATCAATGTGTGAATGTAAATGTGTTTGAGAAGATTGTAGATTCAACAACAGCAAAGGCTGCGTGGGACACACTGGTGAGATGTTATGGTGGTGACGCATCAGTGAAGAAGGTGGAGCTTCAGTCCTTGAGAAAGCAATATGAGAATCTCAACATGAAGAATAATGAGAAAGTCTCTGAATACATCTCTAGAATGATTTGAAGGTGAGATAATACTTAGAAGGGGGGTTGAATAAGTATGAAAGATTAAAACTTAGAATAAAAAACTCAAGTATTTTTATCCTGGTTTGTTGAACTCAACTACTCCAGTCCACCCTTCCTAGAGTGATTTGCCTTTCTCAATCAAGGACTTAATCCACTATTTAATCAAACAGATTACAATAGTAACACCTAAGAACAATTGTTCTTAGTCTTCTCAAGAGCTACTGATCCCAACTGGATCCTCTTAAGGAAATCTTTTACAATCAATGTAAAACTATTACAAGAGTAAGAATGCTTCTAAAAATCTATTATCACAACTGTGATATTTCTCTTAAGTTTAAGTACAATGAAATAAATTCTTAGAATGAATATGAAAGTATGAGAGCTTGAATATTTGATTTATTTTCAATGCAAACGTCAACTGAAGAATTTGGTGGAGTCTTGCTTTTATAGGCAGCTGATCCAAGGTGAGCTGCACGTTGAGAAGCGTGTCCAAAAGGTCTGAGCCTTTTTGTCTTCACATCAAGTGACCTTTCCTAGAAGAAGAAAGCACAGAAAAATCTTTTTTGTTTGTGTTCTTGTGTCTAGCATAAATAAGGAAAGAGACGTTTGATTTACTCCAACGGATATATAATCTTTGAATATTTCTTCTTCACTTCAGATGCTTCTGACTTGCTTCAGATTCTTCTGAGCTTCTGCTTCAGATCCTTCTGGAGCTTCTGCTTCAGATCCTTCGGGAGCTTCTACTTCAGAATCTTCTGGAGGCTACGCTCAGAATCTTCTGTTGGCAGCAATCAGAATCTTCTAATGTATGTATCTGGCGCTACAGAGTCTAGCTAGTTTCTTGTGTTCAATTCTGATTTTCTTCTGGAGTGTTAATTCCTTTACTATCTGCAGTAAAAATTCTCAAGCAAATTTTAGAGTATATAATTCTTAAATATAAAATTTCATAATAGTTATCATCAAAACATAGAGATATTATTAAGAACCAATCTGTGTTTTAACAATCTCCCCCTTTTTGATGATGACAAAAACATCAGAAATTTTGTTTAATTGAAAATATTAAAATTATAACTCCCCCTGAGATGATGAATCTCCCCCTGAGTTAAACACAGATAAGGAATAGAAACTTCCCTTTTGTCTTGAGTAATTTTCAGAGTTAGATCTTGATTGTTCTTTTAACATTTGAAGGTCAGAATGTCTTGCAAATATTAGATTCAGAGTTTGATAATATTCAAATGATCTGAGAGACTCAGAGTTTCTTTTATAGAGTGTACTTATCAAATGTTCTAAAATACTCAGATTAAATGTTAGATAGAATAGATATGTCTGAAGTTTCATTCTGGTGAAGTTAGACTAAACAGTTCAGATCTATATTTTATCCCCTTTTTTGTCATAAGCAAAAAGTAAAAACTTTAAAAAGACAAATAAAAGGAAACAGTAAATGAGATAATTCAGTGGAGAAAACTTTGATTCATTCAATGAGTTCAGATCAATAGTACATGCATCAGAAGATATATCAAAAAGTACATAATCAAACATCAGATGCAAAAACATCAGAATGAAAAAAAAAATCTAAGAGTGTTTTGACAAAAGCATCTTCAATAGATCTGTGATCTCAGAGGAGGACTGCTCTTGCTTGGACATCCACTTAGCCATTGTTTCATTCTTCTGATCCTGCTTTGACATCCACTCTGTCGTGTCTTCAAATTTCTTATCCTGTTTTGCCATCCAAGACTTGATCTCTGATTGACCAGCTTCCAGAGCAGCAATTTTATCCTCAAAGTCTGGATGTTCTTTCTTAATCTCAGAGGATGAAGGTTGAACATTTTCTGGAGCTTGAACAGAGTCAATTTCCATAGGATCTGTAGAGTCTGGAGCATTGGAGCCAGAAGGTAGTTCTACCAAAGTCATGGCCAAAGGATTATCTTCAGATGCAGGTTCAGTAGTTTCTTCTGAAGATGGAGGAGAATCTGTGAGGAGCAGTGGTTCAGATCTCTTGACGGTCCAGAACAAATTTCTTGCAGCTTCAGCAAATCTGAGCTTCGCATCATTAGAACATATGTTCTTTAGATTTGAGGCCACAAAGTTGAATCTGTTGATGAATCCATTCCAGATGACATCAGATTCTTGGGCATCCATTGTTGCTGAACACTTCTTCTGTACAGTACCTAAATACAACTGTATTTCTTGCAAAAAAGATTGAAATAAATGATTAACATTAAGTCTGGGCTTGGGATGTAACAGAGTCTCCAGGGTTATTGGTTTTGGTTGGGGAGTAGGTGGAAAAATGGATTTCTGAATGGAGATCATAGGAGGAGGATAGTATGGAATGAAAGGAATTTCAGGGGATTTTTCTGGTTTGGATCTGTTTAAGGCATTTAACAGATGAGGTTTTGCTTTGGTGTGATAGGAAACCACATCAAAGGGTTTATTTGAGTAGGGTTGGAAGGCAGATTTTGGAGGTTCATCAGAAGCAACAGTTTTATCAGATGACACTGGGATAGCTGAAGCAACAGCTTTGTCAGATTTAGCAGAAAAAGATATAGTTGCTAATGAACCTACATCTGACATGGATTGAATATAGGTGAGAAGGACAGATGGAAGGGTCATTGTGAGTTTGGGTTTTAGAGGGGTGATAGGGTCAGATGGTTCAACTCTGTCATAAAAATCTTTGAGTTTGAAACCATATGCAAGATTGTGAAATAGTGATGAGACTTGTGCACAGGAAATAGATGTTCTTGGGTTGGTTGTTGGGTTAGAATTGGGAATCAGGATTTCATATGATGTTGCAGGTGTGGGAATAGGATTTGGAATATGAACTTTTGATGTTATAGAGGGTTCTGGTTGGTTGACCTCAGAGTCTCTGTGAGATGGAGAGATTAGAAAGTCTGGGTGGATGTCAGATTCTGAGGAGTTTGATGAGGTGGTTGGTGTGCAGGAGGTAGAAGATACTTGAAACACGGTTTTTAGTGGTGTGACATCAAGAACTTCTGTCTTAGGAATTTTGGGTTCAGAAGTATTTGTTGGTTCTGAAGGAATTTCAGAGGGTTTTGATGGTTGTTCTGAGGTAGGTGGATCAGATGAAATTGTTATTGGTTTAGATGAAACTGGAACAGATGTTATTTTTGTAGGTTCAGAAATAACAGGTACAGATGCAGTGTGTTCAGATGATTTGGATGGTGGATTATCTGATGGTGGTTGATTTTCAGAGGCTTTTTCTGGTAGGGTTTCAGATGATTTTTCTGGTTGTTTTTCTTGTGGGTGCTTTTGTTGTTCATATGGCTTTTGTTTAGATGGTTCAGAGGATTTTTGTTGAGCAGATGGTTGTGGTTGTTGTTTTGTAGGTTGTTGTTCTGATGGTTGTTTCTGTGGCACAAATTGTTTGATTTGAATTTTTGGTTGAGTTGTTTGAGGTACAAAGACTTTTGGTTGACTTGTTTTTATTGTTATTGGTGTTGGAACAGATGATTTTTCAGGTGAAATGGGAATTGGAGTAGAAGATTTTTATGGTGATGGTGTAGAAACATGAGGTGGAGCAGTAACAGATGTATTTTGTGTAGAGGGTGGTTTTGGAATAGACTTAATATTAGAATCATTTAAAACAACAGGATTTGCAGAAGATACAGAAGATTTAGTACCTTTGATCTTGATTCTTTTAGCTGGTACAGAAGGAGTATCTTCAGATTCTTTCCTCTTTAGAAGCTTCTGTGGCTTCTCAGCAATCTTGATCTTCTTCTGAACAGGTGCAACTTCTGCTTCTGGTTGAGTCCTCTTTCTTTGTGGTTGTTCTTCTTCTTCTACAACAGGCAGTGGTTGTCTTGCTAGCTGTATGATGGTTGCAGGAACAGGCTTTCCTTCTTTCTTGCACTCATCAATATACATTACAACAATGTGCCTTGGTTCTTCAGCATAGAACAGAGGATAATCATCTATAGGATTTCTCTTCTTACTCAGTTCAGAAACATTCAGCTTCTTGGGAGCTGTTGTGAGTTCATCCACTATTTTAAGTCTCTGAAGACTTTTGGCATTCAGAGGCTTTCCCATAATGAATTCCAATTCCTCTGTAACTCCAGCAGCGTACAAAGCAGTAACCAGTCCATTCTCAATTAGAAGATCTGAGATTAACCTTCCAAAAGGAATCCAGGTTCTGATCTTCTGTCTTTTTTCTTTCACATACTCTCTAGAGGCATTTATATGATTCCAAAGATGCATAAAGAGAATATATGGAAGATCTACCTTGGTGCTCTGACTGAGACAGTACATAAAATAAAGCTGTTCATTATTGACATAGTCTGGAGAGTTTGTTGACTTCCTATGATGAATGCATCCCACGAAGATCTTAGCCCAGATCTTGTAGTCAGGATTCAGATCCTTGAACTTGTTAGAAGCTTGACCAGCAGTCACCACTTCTTCATACACTTCATCCATATCCACACGCCCAGCTAGCAAGTGTGAAACTCCATCTATTTCCTCATAGCCAATAAGTTTTCTGATCAGATCTTCTGTTATTATTATCTCTTTGCCCAGAACAGAAGATAAGATAAACTTAGGGTAAACTGAAGCATGGATCCAGAACTCTTTCACAAGAAGGGGGTAAACTGGTCCAAACAGTCTATCAAAATATTTCACCCATCCTTGAGCACCTATGATTGAACGAAACTCAAAACCATTCTCAGCAAGTGAATCAAATTCCACCATTGATTCACACAGAACTTCCAGCTTTTCAGCAGGGGTTAACAATGTTCTTTTTGGTGAAGAGTAAGGAGTAACACCCATGTTAGCAGAGGTAACTGCAGCCATTGAAGATTGAAATTGTGCAGCAGTTGATGATGAAGTTGCCATTGAAGATGGTTTTGTCACACGCTTAGGGTTTTTATGCAGAGAGAAGAGAAGATGAAAATGCATAAATTTTCTGAGATGTAAAAAGTGTGAATGTGAAGAGAGGTCATGTATTTATACTAAAACAAGTAGGTATACAAACAGTCAGATTTTGCACGTTTGAATCAAAGCATTAAATGAAAAGAATAAAAATCATTTCAAGCATTTATTGCTTCTGGCAAATTGGGGGGAAAATCAAGATTTTCACTATTCAAACTTCACCTCAAACGTCTCTTCAGTAGTGTACACGCCACCTTTGCAGAAATGGAGTGACACGTGTTTGCTTGCATGTGTTCTAAATTCTCTTTGAGAAATGAAACGTTAACCAACATTCAGATCCTCTAAGGATTGTTAGTTCAGAGTTTCACAAAAACAAATTTAATAAAATAAACAAGCAGTCAGAAGAAATACTTCAGAGCATTAGGCATTTTTGCATCTGTAAAAATTTGCTTCTGAAAAAAATATCATTCTGGACAAAAATCCATACCAATATTTTTCAGAATAAATTTGAATCTATCTTCAACAAGGGGTTTTGTAAAAATATCTGCCCATTGATGATCTGTATCAACAAAGGCCAAATTTATGATTCCCTTCTGAACATAGTCTCTGATGAAATGATGCTTAATTTCTATATGTTTTGCCTTAGAGTGTAAACTGGGATTCTTAGACAAACATATAGCAGAAGTATTTGTCATACCCCAAATTTGTCCTACTTCGATAATTAATGAATGTTTTACTACTTCATGACTTCTGGCCACGACTCTCCAAGACTTCTCTTTAAATAAATTGCTTGTATGCACATCTAACTCAATCCAAAGGTACTTCACACAGTCGATTTAACCTCAGGCTTTGTTTGATTTGATTGCAAACATCGAGCTATATTTGGATTCTTAATCAGTTTATGACAAACTTAGATTTAGCTTGCCAATTTCAAAACATAATTAAGTTAGAAAATCAGTTTGTGACAAACTTAGATTTAGCTAGCAAAATTCAAGTCATCAGTTTGTGACAAACTTAGATTTGACTTGCAAATTTCGGGCCATAATTAAATGGAATTTGGATGCAAACAGTCTAGAAGATATTTCGATTCAATTCAAAGGCTTACGGTATAATGCGTTGGAGGAATGAATCGCCCATATTATACAGATCAATTAGCTTGCTTTAAGGCCAATCTCGTTGGTATAGAAAAGATTAAAAGAATGTTTGTCTAAAAGGGCCAAGACATAATCAGGACGTGATCGTGATCGAAACATGTGCTGAATTTGAGTCATGCATAATTAAAGTTAAGATCATTTTTCAAGTCACAAGAAAGATTACGATGTTCATATACTGTGAAACACTTGGGTTTGATGCAAAACTGGTCCCGTACGTATAGACATACTTCTTTTCGAAATACAATTAACAAGCTATAAGGATCAAATTAGTAAGTCGCCAATGGAGTTGTTTCTGTAAAGCATTAAACCTGTACTATTTAAAAGGAGGAGCTATGGCCCATTCATGTGAGGCCCATTACCTAAGGAAAATATGTAAACAATTGTTATCAAAATAAGGAGAGTACATGATCATGAAGGGATTACGCACCGTTCCACCAGCATTTGCAGTACCAACCAACACAAGGTGCATATGCAAGTTATTAATAAAAAACATGTGCAAGTAATACCAAGACCAAAGCCTATCATCACAAAAAATGAGAATAAATTGAAGGAGAAAATTCATGGAGTTGCTACTAAAGAATAAACATGACATGGCCTACGAAGTTGCGTTACATACAGCCAAATGATTCCTAAAAATGACCAACATCAACCATAATTCCTTCACACCATCCTATCAACATTAAAAGATGTTTGAACATTTGTTAGATCTTTATCACCAATTTGTCTTGACAAAATGATGCTAGAAAAATTATAGCATGCGGTGTAGTACGTCCAACAACAGCCTTTGGATAGACTTCAAAATATCAACCGATGAAGCCAGATTGAATTAGTTGATAATCGGCGATACTGAGTGGAGCAATTTGTTGCTTGAGATTTCCAGAATATGTGAATTCAGGCTTACGGAAGCTGGATGCGGTAACCATAATGTGTGCAGCAGTAATCGTGATGTATACGGCAGCTTCAACTAATGCGAAATGAACAACAAGAGCTCCATTTTTACAGCAATCCAACCGATCCGTGATAAAAAGTCAGTGATCATCTTCACTCCCATTATGCACATGAAAAGAATGATGAAGACACATTAGTATGGGTGAATCAATGGTAGCATAATAAAGAAGATTATTTGTATATGCTAATGACGGTAAGCATGGACCGCAAGAATTATGTTCAGAGAGTCCAAATATGGCACAAAGCAAGATTCAATATTTACACTATCACACATGTTACAAGTGTGGCAGCTGCAGAAATGGTACCTTGTGTTGTATTGCTACAGCCCAAAATCAACTTCTCGCAAACTCGCTATGACTGCTTAAACTCATGAAAAGCTTCTTGCTGCGCATCTCGAGCAGCAAAAGATCCACATGGTGAGCATGTAATTGAGGAAGAATACGATGTAAAAGGACTAGGAAATGCTTAAACTTGGAATAAGACCTGCTACTGGTGTCAGCCGTGTAACAGTCAAGAAGAGCAGAATATCTTATTCGTCATTTCAAAGATGTTTTCAGGAGCCAAAATTCCGAGACTTACATTATTTTTTTGGTGAAGCTAAGATCAAGGACTTGAGTTCGCAACTACAAACTCCAACAGCAGAGCAGTTCAAGGCTCTTAATTTGAGCAATATTGATGCGAAGCCAAAATACCAAATATGTACAACGCTTTCACTTGGCCCGCATCCTCGAATGGCTTGAAGCTGTGTCACCCTAACATCCTGCATTATACCTGAAACATATTCGCACACTGATAAGAAGGAAGGTTCAGAGAGGTTTCAGCAAAGAAAATGATATAGACATATTACGCCATGATTTATTACAGTTAGCTTGTACATCTGCAGACATTGACAAGGTCCTTGACTTTCTCTTTGGAACCTGTCGCATTCAGGTTGTACATGGTTAGTGGGTACTAATGTAGAGAGCTTGGCATGGGATCCACATGCTGAGAACCTTTTTACGGTGAGTCTTGATGATGGTACCGTCAAGTGTTCTGATGTCCGAAATACCAAGTCCATGCTATGTCTTACCGAAACGTATAAAGGACTTCAGGGAGTGCCAAATCTCAGTCCGACAAAGTTCAAAATGGAGGCTCTGATACTTAATGAAGTCACTAGCGCATCTGCAAAATGAGTGAACATAATTTAAGGTCACAGTTTTTGAGTGATTATCAAGGTTACTAAATAAGTGAAGTGGTCCACTGCAAGAGAGTAGTTGGTTACCTGCAGCACATAATGAAAAAGGAACCGCTCCGAATATCGATGATCTTCGCAAAGCTTTAACGGCGACGATGCAATAATTAATAACCGATAGAGATTCCAAGGAAACTACCGGCTGCCATCGTGCCAAAACTTTCATAGAGCTGCAACAACCTATTCAAGCATCTTAACTGCAGCTTCTGTTGGAATCATCTTGTCAACCGGCAACGACTTCATCCTCAACTGGCAGCAACCGTATGTATCTTGCATTCAACAAAACAAGCTGCAGTCGGTTCACAATGCGAAGACAATGAGATAACTGCAAATACCAAAATTCAACAATAGGCTAAGTGTGTTGACACAAAAACAACATTCCAAGGTGCATAACATCACTAGGCATTCAAAAGGTCCAAAGCATAAACAGAGATTTTTTAAGTTATCGCCAAGAATGGTACATATGCAAAAATGTGAAGCACTCATTGATACCCAGATAGTGAGAATTTCAAAGTAAAAAACCTACAAGGGTAACATCATCTGAGTTATCACGCTACTCTACATCAGGTGAAGACCAAACACCCTGCATCACTTTAACGTGAAATAAAAGGCAGCACAGGTCAGATTTGTCGGTTACGATGGCAGCAAAACAATCACAACATACTACAAATCCATTCAACAGGATGTTCACAAATTGGTTGAGCACATTTGGAATGTTGGCAGAAACATCAATAGGGAGTCTGATCTATATTACCTCTTCAACGCCATGATTCACGACAAATGAATTTTCCGCGAAAAAACAGATTGTCAACATTCACCTCAGTACTTGCACAAGCCTTCAACCTTACCGAACTTCCACAACTTGTATTCCAATAACCTGCAATCATTCACAGCGATATCATCAGTGTACCTCACAATGATCTCCCATATATAGAACCGCGTCAACACCAGATTCACACTAAAAATCATAATACTAAGGTGAAAATATTCAAGAACCATCAACTCACCCTCCTGCTACTCAGAATGTTTCTTCTGCATCTGTCCCTTTTACATCAGATAGAGCTGAGCTGAAATCTGTTGTACCTCTCCCCCAGAACCTGAAAGACGGCATAGAATTAGCTCCTGAAACATGTGCATCAGGTTCCTCTCGACCCCAGAATACCTGGGCTGATGTTGAGCACCTTTTTGAAGGTTATGGTGAGAAGCAGAGAGCTGCTATACAAAGGGAGAAAACTAGGAGACTGTTGTTCAGCATCAACCGAATAATAATCCTAGTAAGGTACAGATTGAGTGCAGTAAATCTGTTGTTGGAGATGTTGGAGTCAGAAAGCCAATACCTGCAGAATTGTAAACAAAAGCAATAATCATATCAGTAATGCATCTTTTCGGCAATTGATCTCACATAAGAACAAGTTTCAACCAAAAGAAATTTGAGTAAATATGTCTAGAGCAACACAGTCATTGACAATTTACCTTCATGATGTATCAAAATGATTGCTTCACCAAAATGAAGAGAAAACAGTTAGGAGAAATGAACGATATAACGACATCTTGGTCAGGTTTCAGCTCTATTGAGAGGTTTTGCCGATTATGTGGATAGCTTGTGCGATACTCCATACCCGGTTGATTACGATATATGGTTAAAAAGGTTTGACAATGCAGTAGAAGGTTCAGTTGATAAAGGAAAAATGATTGAAGAAGCAGCCATAATGTTGAGAATAGAGGGTGTTGTTGAGTCTTCTGGAGTTTCTTGATCCTCTTCACCGTTTTTACCTTGCCAAACACTAAGGACCAGTAAGTGCTACAACCTGCAATGACTACTCAACATTAGCAACATATGAAGAAGAAAGAGCATGACAGTTATAACAGAATGTGACAACAAGAACGAAATGTTTTTAAGTCAAAATGAAGACTTCCATGTCAGCAAATTGATAAGCAGTAAAAGAAACATTTTCACACAGTAAAAACCAGGGTAAAACTAGATATTTTTCTTCCTCACTACAGACAAAAATAAAGGTCACTATCAAGTCCCAGAAAAGCAGAAATCATGGTATAAACCTCTAACAGAATTGTACTACCAAAACGCACCTCACCTCACACGATACCAAACATTTCCTTCAGCAAATTTCAAATTCTCACACGTATCAAAAAAAACCTAAAATCTCCTATAAATACACTCTCAACCATTGGCAAAAACAGAGAAAAAAACCCTAGCGAAGCTCTGCGAAATTGAATACCCAACTCACTCAAAAGTTTTATCTAAGAAGTTGATAGAGCTTCACACTGAAGCTCTAGCCAGCTTGAGCTTAGCCACACTCACGCACCTTCATAATAAGACATGTTCACCAAACACGGAAACAACACAAAAGCAAAAAAAAGGTAGAGAAAGTCCAAATAATAATAAAGCTACAGGAAGAACATTAAGGCTTACCATGAGAGTTATCGGAATCAGAAAAGAGCACAAAGCTTCAGATTGGTATTATTCTTCTCCTTTCTTCCATTTGATTTGTTCCTGCATCATGTTGAAATGAAATCCACTTGAAATCACCTACTAATTTGATGCAAATCCTTGATTCGGTATTAGGGTTCTTGAACTTTCTGCTTAATATTTTGATGTGTGTTACGATAATAGTTTGATTCATGTTGAATATTGGTTTAAAAATGAAATTATGGTATGAACAAGAGAAATAAGAGAGAGGTTCAGAGAGGCTAGGATTTTGACGGTAGAAGAGAAAAGGGAGGAGTAAGCGTGGGTAATAGGTAGAAGCTGACACTTATTTGTTTTTTTCATATTTCAATATTTATTAATGCCCTGTGTTCATAACATGTGCACGCGTGTCCTCCATTAATGACCATCGTTTTTGCTGACCATGTGTTAACATAATTTGTTTTGGGAGAATTATGTTGTTGATCTAAACTAGCGAGGGTTTGTTGGGCCTCATGTGCCTCTGGGTCTCATTTCTAGACCACCTTTACTTCTGTTCGCACCCCAGTATGACCATGCTTTATGTGTTAATTAAATTGACAGTGATTTATAATTACCCAACCCTTATTATTAAGATACAATATATTTAAATAATTGCTTTAAAACAATTTATAATTTAATTTGATAAGGTTTTGTTTAATCCGATTAATTAGTCTTAAGTGAAGTGATTAAGGTGATTATCCTATAAAAATTATTATCTTTCATTCTAGTTGATATCTCTAAAACTTTTTTTTTTAAATATAAGACCAATAATTATTTTCTTAATTAATTAATGGAAGTAGTGGGTTCTTGAGGTCTAGCACCTTTTGGACCCTTGAACAACTACTCTTGAGGTGCACACCTTGAGTTGTGGTCGTTTCGTCTTTCATCCTTAAAATACCTCAACATTATTTAAACTCTTCAAAGTAGGCAAACCCTAACCCTAGCTATATGCCTACCCTAATTTAACCTACCCACATAATTATTTCCAAACTATTTTCTTAATTAAAACACGAAAGAATCGAGTTCTTGGAGTCGTGCATTCCTCGAATTCGAGAATGATTACTATCGAGGTGTACACCTTGAATAGTATATCATTCGAACTTTCGTTCCTAAAATACTTCCCATAATTATTTGGACAAGTACCTTCACTGTCCAACAAACTTATTTTATAATTAATGGGATGAAAAAGATGTCGTTGGGATCTAGCATTCCAATAATATCCCGATTAATTGGTTGCGAGGCCGACGTCTCGTTTATCGAATAGTCGTCATTCCTCCCAATTTATTCCACTCGTCTAACCTCGTTCCTCACCTTCAAGCGATCGAGTCTAAAACCATACGTTAAATTCAAATAATTTTCCCAAGTTAAATTACGAAAGTATCGAGTTCTTGGAGTCGCGCATTCCTCGAATTCGAGAGTGACCGTTATTAAGGCGTACGCCTTGAGTAGCGCGCCGCTCGAACTTTCGTTCCTAAAACACTTCCCCTAATTATATGGACGAATATTACATTGTCCATTCAAATACCATTTCATAATTAATTGAATGAAAAAGATGTCGTTGGGATCTAGCATTCCAACGATATCCCGACTAATTGGTTGCGAGGCCGACGTCTCGTTTATCGAATAGTCGTCATTCTCCCTCAAATTACCTAACCAAACTCCTTTTCTTGCCCCCGTGCAATCGAAACCTCAAACCTATTCAAATATATCATCTAACCAAAACATCCAATACGATAAACACTAAATTCCTCGCTCTCGTGCGATTTCCAACCAAAATACCTTTTACCAAGAACATTGTTTAATCCCTTCTTCCGCGCATAACAAACTAGTGCTTCAGCCTCCCCTAGCGAGCAGACAAGCCAATGTTTAGCAGTTAGAATGCGACCTAAACTCTCGTTCATTCCAAACACAAACCTTTTACTGTAGTTAGCCGAACTACGGCTTCTCTGATTCTTCATTCCCTCTTGAATGTAAGATACGTAGGCACAAGATTGTGATGATCTTGGCGAGCACAATCCCCTCTTTTTCCCGTAGTCCCACGAACTACGAATGCTCTGATTTTCCACTTCTTACAAGTGAAGATACGTAGGCACAAGGGCCCCAATCCTTGGCGAGCACCCTATCTTGAAACCACACATTCCCCCCATAGGAGAAACCTTAGAAGAAAACAAACAAGCATAGCTAACTTTACTCTCAAATCGATCAAGAGGTTCCCGTTGAGTACAACGGACGTAGAGGGTGCTAATACCTTCCCTCTGCGTAACCGACTCCCGAACCTAGAATATTGGTTGCGACGATCATGTTCTTATCTATTTAAAGGTTTTATCGATATTTTCCTATTCCATCCTTGGAATGAATAAAGTTCGGTGGCGACTCTGTTTCGAACAGTATTTTCCGCGGCCATCGCGAGGATCGTATTTTTCGTGGTACGACAGTATTATCACAAAAGATAGAAATGTTACTTTCAAAATTTTGATAATCTTCTAGCTAACTTTTCATCCAGAGCATCTGCGTGCTACATCCAGCAGCAGCAATATATTCTGCCTCTGTGGTTGAAAGTGCAATTGTGGGTTGCTTCTTGCTGTACCAAGAGATTAGATTTCTTCCTAGAAATTGACAACTTCCAGAAGTACTTTTCCTTTCTACTCTGTCTCCAGCGTAGTCAGCATCACAGAATCCAACTAATTTGAAATCATCAGATTTTCTGTAACACAAACCCACATTAGAAGTACCTTTCAGATACCTTAGAATCCTCTTGACAGCTGTCAAGTGTGATTCTCTAGGATCTGATTGGAATCTAGCACACAAGCATACACTGAACAATATGTCAGGTCTAGAAGCAGTTAAATAAAGAAGAGAACCAATCATACCTCTGTAGAGCTTCTGGTTTACTTTCTTACTTACCTCTTCCTTGCCAAGTGAGCTAGTTGGATGCATGGGAGTCTTTGCCAGCTTACTATCAGTCATGTTAAATTTCTTCAGAAGTTCTTTAACATATTTGGTCTGATGTATGTAAGTGCACTCTGGAGTTTGATTGACTTGGATTCCTAGAAAGAATCTGAGTTCTCCCATCATGCTCATTTCAAATTCTGCCTGCATACATGTAGCAAACTCCTTTCCCAGCATAGTATTAGTAGATCCAAATATTATATCATCCACATAAATTTAGCAAATTAGAATTTCTTTCTTAATTGATTTACAAAAGAGTGTTGTGTCCACTTTGCCTTTGATGAAATTTTTCTCCAGAAGAAAATTGCTCAATCTCTCATACCAAGCTCTGGGAGCTTATTTTAAACCATATAGAGATTTCTTTAGTTTGAAAACATGATCTGGAAATTTTTCATTTTCAAAACCAGGAGGTTGGTGGACATAAACTTCTTCTTCTATAATACCATTAAGAAAGGCACTTTTAACATCCATCTGATACAGAGTGATGTTATTTTGTGCAGCAAATGAAATAAGAAGGCGTATAGATTCTAACCTTGCCACTGGAGCATAAGTTTCAGTGTAATCAATACCTTCTTGTTGACTGTACTCTTGAGCAACAAGCCTTGCCTTATTTCTTTCAACTTCTCCTTTCTCATTCAGTTTATTTCTGAAGACCCATTTGGTTCCAATTATATTGAATCCTTGTGGTCTTTGAACTAGATCTCATACATAATTTCTGGTGAATTGATTCAGCTCTTCTTACATGGCAATAATCCAATCATTGTCTTGCAGAGCTTCATCTACAGAAGATGGTTCAATTTCTAACACCAGTCCAAATAGTGATGCTTCAGATGATCTTAGAAAGAATCTTGTTCTGATGGGATCATCTTTCTTTCCAATAATGACATTCTCTGGATGAGAAGCTTTAATTCTGGATGATGATCCTCTAACAGTTGATTCTTTAGAAATGTTTAGATTATTCATCTGAGAAGTTAAAGGAATAGCATCTGGTGTTGCTTCTGGTTCCTTCACTTGAATTTTGTCTGCTTCTGGGACTTCAGAGTCAGTGAAGACTACTTCTCTATCTGCAGAATTTTCACCCTGCTTTGGCTTTTCAGAGCCAAGCTTATCATCAAATCTTACATGAATAGATTCTTCCACAATTTGTGTTTCAGTATTGAATACTCTGTAGCCTTTAGAGCGTTCAGAATAACCAAGCATGAAACACTTCTGTGCTTTGGAATCAAACTTGTTAAGATTCTCTTTAGTGTTAAGTATATAGCAAGTACATCCAAAAGGATGAAACTATGAAATGTTGGGCTTTCTGTTCTTCCACAGTTCATATGGAGTCTTTTTCAGAAGAGGTCTTACAGACACTCTGTTCTGAATGTAACACTCTGTGTTAATTGCTTCTGCCCAAAAGTGTTTTGCCAGATTTGTCTCATTGATCATGGTTCTGGCCATTTCTTGCAGAGTTCTGTTTTTTCTTTCTACAACCCCATTTTGTTGTGGAGTTCTAGGACAGGAAAAATCATGAGCAATGCCATTTTCAGAAAAATATTTTTCAAAATATTTATTTTCAAATTCACCACCATGATCACTTCTGACTTTTATAACTTTGAAATCTTTTTCATTCTGGACTTGCTTGCAGAAGTCAAAAAACACAGAATGTGACTCATCCTTGTGTTTTAAGAACTTTACCCATGTCCATCTACTATAGTCATCAACAATGATTAATCCATACTTCTTGCCTCTGATGGATGCAGTTTTCACTGGTCCAAACAGATCAATATGAAGTAATTCTAGTGGTTTGGAAGTAGAAACAACATTTTTTGATTTAAAAGATGATTTTGAAAACTTCCCTTTTTGGCATGCTTCACAAAGAGCATCTGAAGTGAACTTCAGATTAGGGAGTCCTCTGACAAGATTAAGTTTATTAATCTGAGATATACGTCTCATATTAATATGGCCCAATCTTCTGTGCCAGACCCATTGCTCTTCATTAACAGACAAGAGGCATTTAACATTTTGAACTTTAAGTTCTGAAAGATTTATTTTATAAATGTTGTTTTTCCTCTTACCACTAAATAGGATAGAGCCATCCTTTTGACTAATAGCTTTACAACATTTTTTATTAAAGGTAATATCATAACCATTGCCACTTAATTGACTTATGGACAATAAGTTATGCTTTAACCCTTCAACAAGTAAAACATTAGTAATAGAGGGAAGTTTACCATTTCCAATGGTGCCAGATCCAATGATCTTCCCCTTCTGGTTCCCTCCAAACTTCACATCACCTCCAGATCTAAGTTCCAGGCTTTGGAACATAGACTTTTCTCCTGTCATGTGTCGTGAGCATCCAGAGTCCAGGTACCATGATTGGCGTCCTGACCTTGCTGCTAAAAACATCTGCAACAGGAATTATTTTACTTTTAGGTACCCAGATCTTCTTGGGTCCTTTAGGGTTAGTTGGTTTGTAGGTTTGTCTAAACTTCTGTTTTTCAACATAATGTTTATTCTGACTTGCCTTGGGTTTAAACACATAAGTATTCTTCTCAGAGCTTGTGTGTTTAATGTCATTTAAGCGACCAAACTTGAATTGAGAGTACATAGGTGTCTTCTTGATGAAGAGTTTGTCAACAGATTTTGGATTACTTCTAGAGGAAGATTCATATCCAATACCTCTTCTGTTGTTCCCACTAACACCATAGATCATAGAAGCCATCTTGCTTCTGTCTATGTTCTTAGTAAGGAATCTCTGAAAGTTAGAGTCATATTTTTCTAAAATTTTTTCACATGACTTAGCCTCAGATTCAGATTCTTGTTGAGTTATTTCAAAGTCATTTTTGATTTTCAGATTAATTTCTTTTTGCTCAACAAGTTCTGTCTTCAGAAGATCAATCTCAGATTCAAGACTGCTTTTCAGCTTCTTGTATTTGAGTTTGATATTGTTATAGCTTTTCAGAACTTTTGATAAAACTTTGACAAGTTCTTCTTTAGTAAGTTTATCCATTACCTCTTCAGCGTCATCGTCAGATTCAGATCCTGAAGTTCCTTCTTCCTGATCTTCTGTGCTGGCCATTAGTGCAACATTAGCATATTCTTCTTTTGATTTAGAAGATGATTCAGATTCATCTGAGTCATCCCATGTTGCCATCAGAACCTTCTTCTTTTTGTTAAACTTCTTCTTGGGTTTTTCTTTTTGAAGTTTGGGGCAATCATTCTTGTAATGCCCAGGTTCTTTGCACTCATAGCATACAACTTCTTTCTTGCCAGATCTTCTGTGCCCAGAAGATTCCTTTCTATGATCAAATTTTCTGAAGTTGTTGAACTTCTTTCCCTTGTGCTTCCAGAGTCTGTTGATCCTTCTGGACAACATGGATAATTCATCTTCTTCTTCAGAAGAAGATCCTTCAGAGCTTTCTTCAATAACCTGCAAAGCTTTAGTAGATTTATTAGATTTTAAAGCAATAGATTTACCTTTTTCTTTCTTCTGAGGTTCATCTTCCTCAAGCTCAATTTCATGGCTCCTCAGTAAGCTGATGAGTTCTTCTAAAGAGATCTTGTTCAAATCTTTAGCCATCTTCAGCGCTGTCACCATAGGTCTCCATCTGATAGGTAGACTTCTGATGATTTTCTTTACATGATCTGATGTGGAGTATCCCTTGTCCAGAACCTTTAGACCAGCTGTGAGGATCTGAAATCTGGAGAACATAGCTTCAATAGATTCAGAGTCTTCCATCTTGAAGGCTTCATACTTCTAGATCAGAGCCAGAGCCTTTGTTTCCTTGACTTGAGAGTTTCCCTCATGAGTCATCTTTAAGGATTCAAACATGTCAAATGCAGTTTCCCTGTTTGTAATTTTTTCATACTCAGTATGAGATATTGCATTCAACAATATTGTTATGGCCTTGTGATGATTTATAAAACCTTTCTTCTGAGCATATGTCATAGCTTTTCTGTCTATCTTCTTGCCATTCCCATCTGTGGGATGAACATATCCATCTATGACTAGATCCCATAAATCAGCATCATATCCAAGAAAAAAACTTTCAATTCTGTCTTTCCAATAATCAAATTTCTCCCCATCAAACATAGGGGGTTTGGTGCTGATTCTGTCCCTTTCTTCATATTTGTTGTTAGTGTTAGATATTGTATTATCAACCATAGTAACAACCAAATATATATCAAAGTATTTCTCTCTTGATCTTTACTGTCATTGTTAAGTGGTAGCACACACAGAACCGGAGCTCTGATACTAACTGAAGGTGAGATAATACTTAGAAGGGGAGTTGAATAAGTATGAAAGATTAAAACTTAGAATAAAAAACTCAAGTATTTTTATCCTGGTTCGTTGAACTCAACTACTCCAGTCCATCCTTCCTAGAGTGATTTACCTTTCTCAATCAAGGACTTAATCCACTATTTAATCAAACAGATTACAATAGTAACACCTAAGAACAATTGTTCTTAGTCTTCTCAAGAGCTACTGATCCCAACTGGATCCTCTTAAGGAAATCTTTTACAATCAATGTAAAACTATTACAAGAGTAAGAATGCTTCTAAAAAGCTATTATCACAACTCTGATATTTCTCTTAAGTTTAAGTACAATGAAATAAATTCTTAGAATGAATATGAAAGTATGAGAGCTTGAATATTTGATTTCTTTTCAATGCAAACGTCAACTGAAGAATTTGGTGGAGTCTTACTTTTATAGGCAGCTGATCCAAGGTAAGCTGCACGTTGAGAAGAGTGTCCAAAAGGTCTGAGCCTTTTTGTCTTCACATCAAGTGACCTTTCCTAGAAGAAGAAAGCACATAAAAATCCTTTTTGTTTGTGTTCTTGTGTCTAGCATAAATAAGGAAAGAGACGTTTGATTTACTCCAACGGATATATAATCTTTGAATATTTCTTCTTCAGTTTTCAGCAAATTCATTAGAGTCTAATTGGGTCAGAGTCTTCTAATGATGATCAGAGTCTTACTGAATCAGAGTCTTCTGCAGCAGGTGTGCTTTCAGCGTGTTTAATATCAGAGCATATTTGAGACAGAACTTCAGTACTGGCAGCTTTAGTACTTTCAGAATCTTCTGTAGAAACTATGCTTTGAAAAACTCTTCATACAATATTCTTCTTCACTTCAGATGCTTCTGACTTGCTTCAGATTCTTCTGAGCTTCTACTTCAGATCCTTCTGGAGCTTCTGCTTCAGATCCTTCTGGAGCTTCTGCTTTAGAATCTTCTGGAGGCTGCGCTCAGAATCTTCTGTTGGCAGCAATCAGAATCTTCTAATGTATGCATCTGGCGCTACAGAGTCTAGCTAGTTTCTTGTGTTCAATTCTGATTTGCTTCTGGAGTGTTAATTCCTTTACTATCTGCAGAAAAAATTCTCATGCAAATTTTAGAGTATATAATTCTTAAATACAAAATTTCATAATAGTTATCATCAAAACATAGAGATATTATTAAGAACCAATCTGTGTTCTAACATAATTTTGATCACTAATGAGATGAAGGCGTGTGGAGAAACTCTTTCTGAAGAAGCAATCATGGAGAAAGTATTGAGATCCCTTACCCCCTCAATTTAACTACAGTGTGGTAGCAATAGAACATTCCAAAGATCTGAGCACCATGAGAATTGAAGAGCTGTAGAGCAGTCTAGAAGCGCAAGAGTTGCGTTTGACTGAGAGAACCTCTGAAAAGGAAGTAGAGCAGCAGGCTCTGAAAGCAACTTCTGATAGGAGGTATCAGAAGCAGTCAGAAGCCAGGAGAAGATCTGATGGTGGTCAGAAGTCAGAAAGCTCAACCTTTGATAGGCAAAAGAATGCTCATAAGGGAAAAGAGAAGTATGACAAGAAGAAGATCCAATGTTACTGTTGTAAGAAGTTTGGTCACTTTGCTAGAGATTGTTGGTCAAACAAGGAGAGAAAATCAGAAGAAGCAAATATAGCCAGAAGTTCTGATGACGAATCTGTGCTATTGATGGCCTCTGAATCTGATAATATGGATCTGATAGACTGGTGGTATATGGACACTGGTTGTTCAAATCATCTTACTGGAAACATGAAATGGCTGGTTGACTTTGACTCTGAAAAGAGAACAAAGATCAGATGTGCTGATGACAAATATCTTAATGCATAAGGTATGGGAAATGTCAGAGTGATTCTGAACAATGGGAAAACATCATTGATTCAGAATGTGTGGTATGTACCTGGCATCAGAAGCAATCTGATGAGTGTGGGACAATTAATTGAGAAAGGTTTTTCAGTTACCATGAAGGACAATCTTCTGAAGTTGTATGACTGCAATCAGAAGTTGATTATGGAGTCAGAACAGGGAAGGAATAGAACATTCAAGGTGAATGTCAGAACTGCAGACTCAGAATGTGTAACACCACAAATCTAAACTTGCGGATAACAGGAAAAACAACAATTCATATAGCAAACAAAGCGCAGCAGCGCAAACATTGACTGCATGACGGTCGTCACACGGACAAAATTCCTCATATCAGAGATGTTACACTTCAACCTGACAGACAACAATCATTATGCAACAACTTGCAAATATCATACGTAGCACGAAATTGGATGACCAATCACCAATGTATTACTTAACCATTTAATCATAAAACAACTTGTCATTACTCCTGGTGGAAGTTCGATAAAGTATACAACATGTTCTCTTAAAACAATTTAATAAAAACATCGTAACAAGTTCAATCAACAATAACATCGACTAAAATAATAACAGCAATCGTCCATCCCCCCAAGAGTGCTACGTATCAGAGCGACCAACGACACCTTAACGGGAACTACGCTCTATTCCTGACTACCTGCAAATCACCACTAGAGGAGGTAACATACAACGGAAAAGGGTGAGATATCAATAATATAACATAAAGCATGATAGAAAACATGCCGGAAACTCATCACAGCATTATAGGTTTCGAAATCATAAACATCATCGACAACAACTGCGAGTAATCCATATCTCGCATAAACAACATTAACATACAACTAGCGTAATTATGCGACTTCATGCGACTCAACAATGCGACTCAACTGTGCACATGCATGTGGTACCATTTAGGAGCCAACACTCCAAAACTCGGGACAGGGCCAATACCCCGAACCCATCTAGGAGCCAACACTCCAAAACTCGGGACAGGGCCAACACCCCGAACCCATCTAGGAGCCAACACTCCAAATAACGCCAATACAGGCACAACCTTCGCCAATCCAGGCCAAATGCTATGCCATGAAATGCATCTATTATGGACTACAACACAACCATAGCAACCATATAACAAGGCATTACGCCTACAACCAGAATGTCCATAATAGAGCATCATAACATCATACCACTCATACAACCATCACTTTCTACCCGTTCACATACGGGAACAATAGCAACATAAGTTCAACATTTACGACTGTTCATGTAAAGGAACATTACAACATCGTACCAACAAATAGGAACTCAAAGTGTTCATACAAAACGACTATTCCTATACAGGTATAACATCAACATCAGTTCAACAATTAAGGATTCAGCATCTTATCGTAATAACAACATTACGTCATTTTCTTACATAATTAATTACAAATCAATCACAACCAGGTAACTTTCCTTTTTGGCCCATTAGGGAAAACCATTAGAGCGTTGTACGAATAACCGTATAGCATATTCGTTCTACGTATTTTCCCATAAGGAAAACCTTAGAGCATCGCACTAATAACTGCATAACACATTCATTCCTACATAGAAATCTTATCCCATTAGGGACACCTTTTCCTTAACATTTATCGATTAACGAAAACTATACTTATGACTCGATTCTCCACATGAATTCGATCATACCCACAGTTATAGAATTGAACCCCACCCTTACCTTAGAATTGTGGTCAATTCCACGCTCTCCGGTTCCGCTTCCGCTCTACGGTGACTTTTCTGCAGAAATCCTCCAAATTCGCCGGTGGTTGATTCTTTGCTCTCAACTTTCCTCAATGCGTGACTTCTCTTTTCAGTCTTTCTTTTCCCCAAATGGTGTAATTGAGGGTAAAAGAGTCTACGGGAATTTATTTTTGCTACCCACTCACAGTCACGTCCAAATTCTGCATTTAACTGAATTTCGTTACTATGACGGTCATGGCAGTCCATGACGAGCGTCACGGTCGTGACGGTCGTGGCAATTCCATGATGATCGTCATATCAGAAAAATTCAATTTTTTTCTAGATAGAACATCTCTTTAGCTTTCCAACACTTCGAACGGGGGTCAAATCCGACTTACAGATCAAGAGATATGATTTTTCGAAGTTTCCTAAAACCGCTACGGAATTTTACACTTTTTCCCGACAATTCGACCGATTCAATTCCTTCCTTCGATCCAAACACATACTCAACTACGACTACGACGCAACGAGACATAGCAAAGTCATAATTGAATTTAATCAAAATAAAACGAGCGTTACAACTCTCCCCTACTTACAAGAATTTCGTCCTCGAAATTACCTTAATCAAACAGCTCGGGATAAGACTCCCGCATCTTGCTCTCTAGTTCCCACGTCAAGCTTTCGCCAGCAGCTCCCAACCAGACCACTTTCACCAAAGCAATCTCTTTACCTCATAACGTCTTCACCTCCCGATCATCAATTCTCGCAGGCTTCGTCTCCACAGTAAGATTCTCACGTACTTGCACATCGTCCATGGGAATGACATGCGATGGATCTGAAATATACCTGCGGAGCTGCGATACGTGAAATACATCGTGCAGATTCGACAAATTAGGCGGCAACGCCACTCGATATGCCACCTTTCCAACTCTGTCCAATATCTGATACAGACCAATGAAACGAGGAGTAAGCTTCTTAGATTTCAAAGCTCTACCAACACCGGTCACAGGCGTGACTCTCAAAAATACATGATCTCCAGCTTCAAATTCTAAATCCTTCCTGCGCTTATCATGATAACTTTTCTGCCTACTCTGTGAAGCTTTCATCTTTTCTCGAATTAACTTCACCTTCTCGGTAGTCTCTCGAATAATCTCCGGTCCGAGTACCACACTCTCTCCCGATTCATACCAACACAACAGAGTCCTACACCGCTGACCATATAAAGCTTCGAATGGTGCCATTCCGATACTAGAGTGATAACTGTTATTATATGTAAACTCTATCAACAGAAGGTATGTATCCCACGAACCACCTTCCTCAAGTATACATGCTCTCAGCAAATCTTCTAAAGACTGAATAGTCCGTTCAGTCTGACCATCTGTTTGAGGATGGTATGCTGAACTCAACCTCAACTTAGAACCCAAAGCCTCTTGCAGACTCTTCCAAAACTCAAAAGTAAACCGCGGATCTCTATTCGACACAATACACGACGGAACACCATGCAACTTAACAACCACTCTAACATAAATCTTTGCCAACTTCGATACTGGAAAAGTGATGTTAATAGGAATAAAGTGAGCTGACTTTGTAAGCCTATCAACAATCACCCAAATAGAATCACATCCTCTCAAAGTGTTCGGCAGACCCGTTACAAGGTCCATTGAAATGCTGTCCCATTTCCATTCTGGAATTTCTAACGGTTGCATCAACCCAGCAGGTTTCTGATGCTCAACTTTCGACTTCTGACAAGTCAAACATGCATACACCAAAACGTGCTACATCACGCTTCATACCAGGCCACCAAAACAGATTCTTCAAATCATTATACATTTTCGTCGCTCCTGGATGAATACTCAACTTACTTCTGTGACTCTCTTCCAGAATTGCTTTCTTCATATCTGCATTATTAGGAATGCAAGTACGACCACGAAATCTCAACACTCCTTGCGCATCCAACTGATAATCATTATCTTCCGCATGATCTACTCCAGGCATTAAATCCACCAACTTCACATCTAATTTATGAGCTTCTCTAATGTTGTCCAGAAAATCATTATTAATCTTTAACATGCCCAACTTTACACTCTTCGGTGTTAATTCACAAATTAAACTCAGATCTCTGAATTGCTCAATCAACTCTAATTCTTTAGCCATCATTGCTGACATATGCAAGGTCTTGCGGCTTAAGGCATCAGCTACAACATTAGCTTTTCCCGGATGGTAATGTAACCCAAAATCATAATCCTTTAACAACTTTAGCCACCTTCGTTGCCTCATGTTCAGCTCTTTTTGGTCAAACAAGTATTTCAAACTCTTATGGTCGCTAAACACTTCGAATCTCGAGCCATACAGATAATGTCTCCAAATCTTCAGCACAAAAACAACAGCAGCAAGTTCTAAATCGTGCGTGGGATAATTCTTCTCATGGATTCTCAGCTGTCTTGAGGCATACGCAACTACTTTATTATTCTGCATGAGTACTCCTCCTAAACCAAACTTAAAAGCATCACAATATACAACAAACGGTTCTTCTGCGTTAGGCAAGATCAACACCGGAGCGGACGTCAACCTTTTCTTTAACTCCGTAAAACCTGCTTCGTATTGAGCATCCCATACAAAAGTCTTCCCTTTACAAGTCAACTTAGTTAACGGAAGGGCCAACTTAGAAAAACCTTCTATAATAACTAGCAAGTCCCAAAAAGCTTCTAATCTCCGTTGCCGACTTCGGAGTTTCCCATTTCAACACGGCATCAACCTTAGATGGATCTACGTCAATTCCATCACCTGATATAACATGACCCAAAAAGCTAACTTCCTCCAACCAAAAGTCACATTTCGATAGTTTCGCAAACAACTTCCTTTCTTTCAACACTTGCAGCACTAATCTCAAGTGCTCAACATGCTCCTCCTTCGACTTCAAATAAATTAGGATATCATCAATGAATACTACCACGAACCGATCCAAATACTCATGGAAGATACAGTTCATGTATTCCATGAAAACTCCAAGCGCATTAGTAACGCCAAAAGGCATTACCGTAAACTCATAGTGTCCATACCTGGTTCTGAATGCAGTTTTCTGGACATCATCATCTTTTACCTTAATCTGGTGATACCCCGACCTCAAATCAATTTTACTAAACACCCGTGCTCCAACCAATTGATCCATCAAGTCATCAATTCTCGGAATCGTAACTTTGTTCAGTTGCCGGTAGTCAATACACAACCTCATACTGCCATCCTTCTTCTTCACTAACAATACCGGAGCTCCCCACGGTGATACACTTGGTCTAACGAACTTCTTCTCAAGTAAGTCTTCCAACTGTTTCTTCAACTCTGCCAATTCAGATGCAGACATCCTGTATGGTGCCATAGACACAGGTCTGGTACCGGGTACGAGATCAATAGAAAATTTAATTTCCCGTTCCGGAGGAACTTCAAGAATTTCATCTGGAAACACCTCAGGGAAATCACAAACAACTTCCAATTCATCGATTATCGCTTGATTCTCAATGGATAATGATGCCACCAACGCAAACACCTGAGCATCTTCTAGCAATATCTGCTTCATCTGTTTGATAGTTACCCAACGCGCTCCCTCCTCCTCAGGAGTAGAGAATCTCACCGACTTATCAAAGCAATTAATATGAACGCAGTTATACTCTAACCAGTTCATACCCAAAATTATGTCTATCCCACTTAGTGGCAAACAGACTAAGTCAACCAGGAAATCTCTATCAAACATCGACAGAGTACATTTCAAACACACAAGAGACGTAGTTACCGATCCCTTAGCTGGGGTCTCAACTACCATCTCTCCACTCATGTGTGACAACATAAGACCCAAACGTTCAACACAATCCGCAACAATAAAGCAATGAGACGCACCAGTGTCAATAATAGCAAGTAAAGGACTACCATTAATGAAACAAGTACCTTCAATCAATTTGTCATCACTGGATGTCTGAGTCCCAGATAGCGCGAACACTCTTCCGCCATTCTGTTCCTTCTTAGGCTTCCGACACTTGTCTCGCAGGTGTCCCTCTTCACCACAGTTGAAACAAACCATTCCTTTGCGTTTGCACTCACCAACAGCGTGTCCTAACTCTCCGCAACGGTAACATTTCAATGATCCGGAATTACATACATTACTCTCTTGACCTGGCTTTCCGCACTTATAGCAAACAATACCAGCAGGAGCATCTCCCCTACTAGCTTTCCGACCGTCAACTACTTTCTGTTTCCCTTTGCCAGCTAGAGGATCATAAGGCTTACCACGACTCTGCTGTGATTTGCCTCTCCTCTCACTCACCAACTTGTAATGAGCATTGCTATCCTCTTCATAAATCCTACAGCTTTCAACCAATGAATCAAAGACATGGATCTTCTGATACCCGATTTCTTTCTTGATTTCAGACTTCAATCCGTTCTCAAACTTGATACATTTAGAGAATTCAGCAGTCTCTACGCTGTAGTGCGGGTAAAACTTAGCCAACTCCTTGAACTTCGCCACATACTCAGTAACAGATCTGTCTCCTTGCTTCAGTTCAAGAAATTCAATCTCTTTCTTACCACAAACATCTTCCGGGTAATACTTCTTCAGAAATTCCCTACGGAATACAGTCCAAGTAACTTCTTCACCTGCAGCTTCCAACACTGGACGAGTCTCTAGCCACCAGTCATCGGCTTCGACTGCTAGCATATGAGTCCCATAACGGACCTTCTGTGCTGGAGTACAATCCATCACACGAAAGATTCGCTCCATTTCCTTTAACCACTCCAATGCACCATCAGGATCATGCTTACCCTTGAAGGTAGGCGGATTCTCCCGTTGAAACGTTGCCAAACTGCGAGACCCAGCATCTCCAGCAGGATTCGGCTGATGTTCCATAGCCTTAGCTAAAGCTTGCAGAGCAGCAGCAATTGCGACATTATTCCTCCCAGCCATTTCACTTAAGCTGCAACAACCAACAATCAGATTTCATAATTAACGAGACTCTAGTGTTAGGCACGACGAATGACTCGACGACACTAGACAACTTGGCTGGACGGACTGACCTGCTTTGATACCACTAATGTAACACCCCAAATCTAAACTTGCAGATAACAGGAAAAACAACAATTCATATAGCAAACAAAGTGCAGCAGCGCAAACATTGACTGCATGACGGTCGTCATGAGCCTGTGACGGTCGTCATGAGCCTGTGACGGTCGTCACACGAACAAAATTCCTCATATCAGAGATGTTACACTTCAACCTGACAGACAACAATCATTATGCAACAACTTGCAAATATCATACGTAGCACGAAATTGGATGACCAATCACCAATGTATTACTTAACCATTTAATCATAAAACAACTCGTCATTACTCCCGGTGGAAGTTCGATAAAGTATACAACATGTTCTCTTAAAACAATTTAATAAAAACATCGTAACAAGTTCAATCAACAATAACATCGACTAAAATAATAACAGCAATCGTCCATCCCCCTAAGAGTGCTACGTATCAGAGCGACCAACGACACCTTAACGGGAACTACGCTTTATTCCTGACTACCTGCAAATCACCACCAGAGGAGGTAACATACAACGGAAAAGGGTGAGATATCAATAATATAACATAAAGCATGATAGAAAACATGCCGGAAACTCATCACAACATTATAGGTTTCGAAATCATAAACATCATCGACAACAACTGCGAGTAATCCATATCTCACATAAACAACATTAACATACAACTAGCGTAATTATGCGACTTCATGCGACTCAACAATGCGACTCAACTGTGCACATGCATGTGGTACCATTTAGGAGCCAACACTCTAAAACTCGGGACATGGCCAACACCCCGAACCCATCTAGGAGCCAACACTCCAAAACTCGGGACAGGGCCAACACCCCGAACCCATCTAGGAGCCAACACTCCAAATAACGCCAATACAGGCACAACCGTCGCCAATCCAGGCCAAATGCTATGCCATGAAATGCATCTATTATGGACTACAACACAACCATAGAAACCATATAACAAGGCATTACGCCTACAACCAGAATGTCCATAACAGAGCATCATAACATCATACCACTCATACAACCATCACTTTCTACCCGTTCACATACGGGAACAATAGCAACATAAGTTCAACATTTACGACTGTTCATGTAAAGGAACATTACAACATCGTACCAACAAATAGGAACTCAAAGTGTTCATACAAAACGGCTATTCCTATACAGGTATAACATCAACATCAGTTCAATAATTAAGAATTCAGCATCTTATCGTAATAACAACATTACGGCATTTTCTTACATAATTAATTACAAATCAATCACAACCAGGTAACTGTCCTTTTTGGCCCATTAGGGAAAACCATTAGAGCGTTGTACGAATAACTGTATAGCATATTCGTTCTATGTATTTTCCCATAAGGAAAACCTTAGAGCATCGCACTAATAACTGCATAACACATTCATTCCTACATAGAAATCTTGTCCCATTAGGGACACCTTTTCCTTAACATTTATCGATTAACGAAAACTATACCTATGACTCGATTCCTCACATGAATTCGATCATACCTACAGTTATAGAATTGAACCCCACCCTTACCTTAGAATTGAGGTGCATTCCACGCTCTCCGGTTCCGCTTCCGCTCTACAGTGACTTTTCTGCAGAAATCCTCCAAATTCGCCGGTGGTTGATTCTTTGCTCTCAACTTTCCTCAATGCGTGACTTCTCTTTTCAGTCTTTCTTTTCCCCAAATGGTGTAATTGAGGTAAAAGAGTCTACGGGAATTTATTTTTTCTACCCACTCACAGTCATGTCCAAATTCTGCATTTAACTGAATTTCGTTACTATGACGGTCGTGGCAGTCCATGACGAGCGTCACGGTCGTGGCAAGTCCATGACGATCGTCATATCAGAAAAATTCAATTTTTTTCTAGATAGAACATCTCTTTAGCTTTCCAACGCTTCGAACGGGGGTCAAATCCGACTTACGGATCAAGAGATATGATTTTTCGAAGTTTCCTAAAACCGCTACGGAATTTTACACTTTTTCCCGACAATTCGACCGATTCAATTCCTTCCTTCGATCCAAACACATACTCAACTATGACTACGACGCAACGAGACATAGCAAAGTCATAATTGAATTTAATCAAAATAAAACAGGCGTTACAGAATGTCTTAGTGCAACAAGTGCTGAGAAGGAGAGTGAGTTGTGGCACAGAAGATTTGGTCATTTGAATTTCAGAAGCTTAAAACATCTGAATTCAAAGAAGTTGGTACATGGAATTCCTGCAATTAAGAAGCCTGAAAAGTCATGCAAAGTTTGCATGGAAGGGAAACAACCACGATTGCCATTTACGTCAGAAGCTGCCCCAAGAACTAAACATGCCTTGGGAGTTGTACATTCTGATGTGTGTGGTCCATTTCTAGTAGCATCAATTAGAGGGAATAAATACTTTGTGTTGTTTGTTGATGAATTCACAAGAATGATATGGGTATCCCTTATTAAGTTTAAACATGATGTGTTTGATGAATTCAAGAAGTTCAGAATGAAGGCTGAGAATTAGAGTGGTCAGAAGTTGAAGATTCTTAGAACTGATGGTGGAGGTGAGTATAACTCCAAAGAGTTCCAGAAGTTCTGTGAGGAGAATGAAATTGAGTATGAGGTTACTGCTCCTTATACCCCTCAACACAATGGTCTTGTTGAAAGAAGAAACCGCACTTTGCTTGATATGGTGAGAAGCATGCTAAAGGAGAAGAAGCTTCCTCTGAAGCTATAGGGAGAAGTTGTTGCCACTTGTTGCACCCCAAAATTTGCCCTCACAATACAAGACTTTGTGTTCTAAGAAGGTTCACAAGGTTCACAAGTCCCACAGTGCTTTCAATACCTTTCATGAGGTTCATGAAGTCCATAGGTTGCTTCTTGAAGGTTCACAAGGTTCACAAACTTCTCAACATCTACAAGCCACTTCATGATGTTCACAAGGTTCACAAGCTTCACAATACCTCCCATGAGTATCACAAGATATCTTATGAAGATTCACAAGGTTCACAAAGTTCACAATTGGTCAGAAGAGTTGACAATTCCCTCAGACAATGCACCTCCTAAGGAGTGCATCCAAAACTAGGGTTTTGACTTTAATCAGGCTAAATGGACTTCCAAGACTTCAAGTGAGCTTCATAACATCTTATATGTGTATAAGAACCCCCATGTCAAGTTTCAAGACTTTTCTCAAAAGTTTCCTCAGTCAGATGATCAGATAAGTCAAAAGCAGTCAATGCAGTTAAAAAGTCAAACTGAGGTCAACTGTGGTCAAACCAAAGTCAAACTTCATGATTTTTTGCCAATATCAAGTATATGAAGTAAAATTCATCATTTTATCAAGGGTTGATCATGATTCATCAAGGAGATTCCAGATCATCAATAATCAGGAGTTTCTAAATTAGGGTTTCCTCAGTAAAAGTCAACTGAACTTTGACCAGGCATAACTTTCACATACTTCATCACCAAGTCTCCATCCAAAGCTCATTTTGAAGGAAATTGAATTCTCTACAACTTTGATGTTGAAGGTTAAGCCCAAAAATGCTTTATTTGAAAGATATGATCTAAGACATTATAGGTCATTTCAAAAGTCAACAAAAAGTCAACAACTTCAAAAGGGCATAACTTGAGATTGGTAAATGATATGGACCTGAAACCAATGGGGTTGTTTAGAGGACTCTTCAAGCTTTCCAAAAAGTCCAAGAACACCATCATACCTTTAAAATTGAGAGAAATGTGCCCTTGCAAAGTTGGGCAATTTTGTGATGGTTTATGTTGAAAATGGAGGCTTAGAAGTATTTCTTTCCAAATGGGCTGCCTAATTTATGACCCAATCCATCTCATAACATGGTGCACGACCCAATTGACCAAAATTCATCATTTTTATTATTTTTTATTTATTTATTATTGATTTAATTCATAAAAATCATTTTAAATAAATAAAAAATATAAAAATCTATTTTTGGGTGAAGATTTTGTTTCTAGAAATTCATAATCATTGATTGAATTAGAATGAGAAGGAAATCATGTGATCTCTCCCAAATTATTATTTTTTATTTATTTATTATTGATTTAATTCATAAAAATCATTTTAAATAAATAAAAAATATAAAAATCTATTTTTGGGTGAAGATTTTGTTTCTAGAAATTCATAATCATTGATTGAATTAGAATGAGAAGGAAATCATGTGATCTCTCCCAAATTATTATTTTTTATTTATTTATTATTGACTTAATTCATAAAAATCATTTTAAATAAATAAAAAATATAAAAATCTATTTTTGGGTGAAGATTTTGTTTCTAGAAATTCATAATCATTGATTGAATTAGAATGAGAAGGAAATCATGTGATCTCTCCCAAATTATTATTTTTTATTTATTTATTATTGATTTAATTCATAAAAATCATTTTAAATAAATAAAAAATATAAAAATCTATTTTTGGGTGAAGATTTTGTTTCTAGAAATTCATAATCATTGATTGAATTAGAATGAGAAGGAAATCATGTGATCTCTCCCAAATTATTATTTTTTATTTATTTATTATTGATTTAATTCATAAAAATCATTTTAAATAAATAAAAAATATAAAAATCTATTTTTGGGTGAAGATTTTGTTTCTAGAAATTCATAATCATTGATTGAATTAGAATGAGAAGGAAATCATGTGATCTCTCCCAAATTATTATTTTTTATTTATTTATTATTGATTTAATTCATAAAAATCATTTTAAATAAATAAAAAATATAAAAATCTATTTTTGGGTGAAGATTTTGTTTCTAGAAATTCATAATCATTGATTGAATTAGAATGAGAAGGAAATCATGTGATCTCTCCCAAATTATTATTTTTTATTTATTTATTATTGATTTAATTCATAAAAATCATTTTAAATAAATAAAAAATATAAAAATCTATTTTTGGGTGAAGATTTTGTTTCTAGAAATTCATAATCATTGATTGAATTAGAATGAGAAGGAAATCATGTGATCTCTCCCAAATTATTATTTTTTATTTATTTATTATTGATTTAATTCATAAAAATCATTTTAAATAAATAAAAAATATAAAAATCTATTTTTGGGTGAAGATTTTGTTTCTAGAAATTCATAATCATTGATTGAATTAGAATGAGAAGGAAATCATGTGATCTCTCCCAAAATAGCAAGCACTCATGATCAAATATTTGAAATTTATACAATGATCTTTTTGAATATTTTTTGGATCAAATATCCACACAACACATCAATGATTCTGACCTAAATCCATCACACATATATACTAAGCACAAACATAACCCTAGACACGAATTTGCAGCAGCCTAAAGGTAAGATCAAAAGCACAAAAATCTTTCAAAAAGTCATATTCGGGTTCTCAAATTCAGAGCATTGCAAGGTATTTGGAAGACATAGCAAGCTTCCTTGGACTCTTCTGATCATAAATCATCATCCATATGCATCATATACACACCCAATTGCTCAACCCGAGTTCATCTTGACCTTGAATATTTTGTTTTCGAATCCATTGATTTATCATGTTTAAACTGTTTTTGATTGTTGTAGGATGTTTAGAATGAACTCTAGAACGATTCTGGGTGGTTCAATTGGATTTTCATTGCAGGAACAAGAATTCACCATGATTAGGGTTTTCGGCCCTCTTTAGGGTTTCACGATTTTCAAATGATAAATGGATTTGAAAAACATAGGACGATTGAAAAACTCAGTAGCAATACAATGGTGCAATCAATTTTGTGAAATTTTGCCGTTTGGATGAAGTTTGTGTTTCGCAGGGTGGAAGAACTCGTAACAATATTCGTAGGAGAAAACGTTGCAAAATCCGCAGCCTGATGGTTGTTGTGCTTCCTGGAAATCAAGCTGGCCTGGGTTCAAACCTCAGCCAGGTAAGTTTCCGCTTTTTTTTTCTTTCCTTTTATTTGATTTAAATATTATAATATTAAAAATTAAATATATTATGTATATTTCTCAATAATAAATAAATAATAATAAAATATGTCTGTTTTCTTTAATTTTAAAAAATATGTTTTTTTCACAAATTTTGTTTCTATATTTTATGTCTAAATTGTAATATGTATAAATTAGAAAATTTTTGTATATAACTAAATCCTATTTTTTTTATATAAACCCTAAAAATTTATTTCTCATATAAACCCTAATTTCATAAAACTCTAAAAATATTTTTTAATACAAATCTAATCCTATTTTTTTTAATGTTATTTTCTAATATAATTATTATGTATGTATGTTTACTATAATTCTTACAAATTTTTGTAAATATACTTATAAATATTTTTTTACATAACTTTAGTTTATAAATAATTGTGCTTATAATAATTAGATTTTTTGTAGTAACTTCATGATTAAAATATAATTTAATAATTTGTAAATTAAAACAATTGTTTATTCATATTTGTTTTTTTAGTTGATTAGATTAAAAAATTGTTAATTTCTTATTATTATAATATTTGGATTAATTCTGTTTATTCTTATTTACTAACCCATTTATATTCTAATCATGCTTATTATTTTGTTAAATATTGCTTACTAACCCCCTTTATTATTTATTATTGCTTATTTATATTTTATTTATCTTTGCTATTTAATTATTTTGCTTATTATTTTGTAATTGTTTCTTGGATGTAAATTGTAATTATTTAATTATTATTGTCATGGTTAGTAATTAGGGAGTGTAACAACATGTATGTAATATTAAAATAAATTTAGATCACTTTTAAATAAAGATAATTAAAATAAACACGTCACACACGTAAGTCGATTTTAATCGCCGTCTCACTTCCTAAGGATATCCCTCAAGTTGCCTACGAATAATGGTTAAGTGGGGTGTATAAAGCAAGTCCCTCAAATGGAAAAAATCATCAAAGTCCCTTATGGTTGCCTTTACGAATCGAGTCCCTTTCGAAAAATGATGATGGTCCCTTATATGTGCTTATTACATCCCACAATGGCCTTCAAAGTCAAATTGTCCCTCACATGTCCCTTAACATCCAAAGTAAGGACTACCTACTCCATTATAGTAGAGATAGTCTTACTAAAGGAAAGAATGAAGAATAAGAAAGACCTTTAAACATTAGGGTAGGTTACTCCTAGGTGCTTGCTCACTTCAAAACTGTTTCGCACTTAAACAAATTTTCAACAAGTTTTCAAACAAGTTCTTAACACATCCTTACATGGATTATTTATTAACTATTCTGAAAATTTTCTATTCACACACTACAATTTCAAAACAATTCAAAAGTGAGCTTAAGTACCTAAGAGCCCATGGATAACCATGGATGAAAAGGATGCTAATACCTTCCCTTTTCATAACCTACCCCCCGGACCCAAAGTATTCTCTAAGGTCTTTCCTGTTCTTTTATAACCTTTCCTTATGGATAAAATAAAAGTCGGTGGCGACTCTTGCTATCCGCAACATTGTTTAAAGTCAGTTCTCCCACCGTGTTACAGAACTGGCGACTCTGCTGGGGATTTATTTAAGAGGGGTACCCTTAGGAATTAAGATCACTTTAAATTGTTTGCCTTGTTTGCTTTATTATTATATTGTTGGGGTGCTCTTATGTGTGAAAGGTCCTAACCCGGATCTAGTGTACCTTAGGTAAATGGCAATAGACCAAGGAAACTGTACGACGTATATCGATACGGTTGATCTGGTGGCCATAGTTAGTGCGACTTCTTGGTTGGTGCTTATATTCCTTAAGTCAAGTTGAGGATAATATTGAGGCTGCCATATGTTGTCAATGCACTAACTGACTTTTAGAACCCTAGTTAACTCATCTTGGCCTTTAGAAAGTAGTGAGGTAACCGGCTTTGGTGCAGACTGAAGTTGGTTGACACTCGATACTACGCTCATTGAGATCTTAAACTTGGAGGGTTTTGGTTGGCAAGTAAGTTGCCTTCTGAACAACCACCCTTGTGAAGGATCAATGATATTGAGATCCCTTAGAACCTGGTTGCTTTTGTAGGACAGGATGAACCATCTAACTTCAGGGGAGGGTACTTGCCTTTGAACCTCATGCAAGCCTTTAAACCCAGGGCTATGGTGTGACTTGTTTGTGTGTGCCACATGTTTGTGATTGAGCATGACATCATGACATCATCATGCATCATAAGCATATCATTTTCCCTAACCATTTCAAGGACCAAAGGATTTATCTTTGTTCTTTGTTGCAGGTCATGGCTTCTGCTCGTAGAAACACCATCAGGATCAACTTTGTAGGGATACCTGCTAAGCTCAAGGAGTTGGTTTCCCTAGTGCCTGATCATTCCCAGTTCAGCAAGAGACATGGTCACTTATTGGATCTAGTTACTTCAGGGTTCAGTGAAGACATGATGAGTGTGCTGTTTCAGTTCTTTGACCCTAAGCACCATTGCTTTACATTTCCTGATTATCAGCTGGTTCCAACCATGGAGGAGTTCTCTAAACTTCTGGGTATACCTGTTCTTGATCAGAAGCCATTCACAGGCTTAGAGAAGGAGCTTAAACCAGAAGTTATTGCTGCAGCTCTACATCTGAAGAAGTCTGACATTGTTCTAGAGACGAGAAGTGGAGTTAAAGGTATTCTTGCCAAGGTATTAGTGGATAAAGCTCAAATGTTCTTGAAGGCTATGAGCTACGGTGCTGTTGAGGAGATCTTAGCCTTATTGATTTATGGCTTAGTGTTGTTCCCCAATCCTGATCAGTTCATAGACGTTCATGCCATCAACATATTCCTGAGTCACAATCCAGTGCCTACCTTACTTGGAGACATCCTACATTCTCTTCACACCCGTACTACAAGGGCAAGAGGAACTTTGATGTGCTGCATACCTTTACTTTCTAGGTGGTTTATTTCTCACCTTCCTCGCTCAGTAATGAAGAATGAGCAAGGGTTCAGATGGTCCAAGAGGATCATGTCACTTTCTCACTCAGACATCCATTGGTGCTCCAGATCTATGGAGAATGTCACCATCATTGACCATTGTGGGGAGTTTCCTAATGTGCCACTTCTAGGCATAAGAGGAGGCATCACCTACAACCCATCTCTAGCTTTACGACAGTTTGGTTACGCCCGGAGCGATGGTCCACATGACATGTTGATTCAGGGCATTGTGTTTGATTACGACAACGATCTTCAGGGTTACCGTCAGAGATTCATCCGAGCTTGGGGAAAGGTAAACAGGATTGACAGCAAGACACTGGAGCCTAAGTACACTATTCCTATGGAGGCTTATCTCAGATGGGTACGATCTCGTGCTCAGACACTCATGATGCCATATCCTGCCGTCCTACCAGTTACCATGGAACCTGTTGCTGAAGGAGACACAGCTTATACCATCCTTCACCCAGACATGCCTACTGATATGGAAGACTTGCAGAGATCATGGATCCAACTGAAAGAGCAAAGGGATACTTTCGAGGCTCATTACAAAGCAAGCCAAGCAAGGATCCTAGAGCTAACAAAGCTACTTCATGAGGAACGAAACCTCAACTCATACCTCAACACAAAGAGGAAACGTCCATGGGAGACTTAAAACCCCATCTTTTGTACTTATTTCGTTTTCATTTTTTTGTAAGCCTAAAAGGCAAAACAAGTTATTACTAATAAAAAGTTACTTTCTTGTTTGTTTAAGCAAATTTAAATCCTGCGGTCCTTGAAAACATTGCATATGCATTCCCATATCATTGCATCACAGGTTTATAATTGTGCACAGGTTTCTCATCTTCTCGCTGTTTATTTCAGCAATGGCTCTTGAACAATCAGTTAAGGATCTCCAGGCACAGAATGCACAGTTCCAAGAGCTGATCCTGAACCTATCTAAGGGGCAGGATGAATTGAAGCCACTGCTGGCCAAGAAGACTAAGAAGGCTAGAAGGTCTGCTGGGTTGCTCAACATGGGAAGAAGGTTCAAAGGTCCTGTCAAGACCAAGGAAGAGGTTGAAGACTATGAATCTGAAGAATCTGAGCAGGAGAGAGGCAGTCTCCACAACACTATGGGGGACTCTGATTCTGAGGCTAACTACTACCATGAGCCTAACGAAGACAAATTCAAGATGCTGGTGGATAGAATGGATGCTATGGAATTACAGAAATCATCTGGGCTGGATTTTGAGGATTTGAGCTTGATATCTGGGGTGGTCATACCCATTGGGTTCAAAGTTCCTACATTTGTTGTCTATGATGGGGTCTCTTGTCCCAAATTGCATCTGAGGTCTTATGTCAGAAGAATGCAACCCCACACTGCTGATAAAAAGTTGTGGATCCATTTCTTTCAAGAGAGTTTATCTGGAGCTCAGCTAGAGTGGTATTATCAGTTGGAGAGTGTCAACATCCGAGATTGGAATGACCTTGCTGAAGCTTTCTACAAGCAGTATCAATACAATGCTGACTTAGCCCCCACTCGCATGCAGCTTCAAAGCATGTCTATGGGTGCCAAAGAAAGCTTTAAGGAGTATGCTCAGAAGTGGAGAGACTTAGCTGGAAGAGTTCAACCCCCTTTGACTGATAGGGAGTTGGTTGATATGTTCATGTGTACGCTGAATGGTCCGTTTTACAGTCATCTCATTGGAAGCTCATCATCTGGCTTCACTGAGTTGATCATGACAGGAGAGCGAGTAGAGAATGGTATCAAGAGTGGTAAGATCCAAGTGGGCACTTCTTCATCAGGTGTTGCAAAGAAGCCTCCTACTGGGAAGAGAGAATCTAATGCTGTGTATGGTCAGCCTGATCGTAACAGAAGGCATCAGTCTGTTAGTGCAGTTCATATTTCAAATCCAACTCCTGCAACAACAGAGCAGCCTCAAGGCAACCAACAGAGGGCTAGAAGACAGTTCACGAAGATCAACATGTCAATGGCTCAGGCATTGCAACACTTGTTGAAAGCTGAACTTATTACCCTGAGGGAGGCCCCTCAGAATCCCAATGTTACCTCTCCCAAGTACAATCCCAATGCACGATGTGCATATCATTCAAACTGTCCAGGACATGATACTAATAACTGCTGGGTCTTGAAGAACAAAATTCAGGATATGATTGATGCTGGAGAAATTGAGTTTGATCCACCAGGTACTCCAAATGTGATTACAGCTCCAATGCCAAATCACGAGAAGACTGTCAACGCCATTGATGAAGATATTGATGAAGATCTGCATGTCTATTCAGTTATGGAGTTGAGCACACCATTGTCTGTTATCAAAAAGAGGTTAGTACAAGCTGGGATCTTTCCAGGTTGTCATGAAGATTGTCTATATTGTACCTATAAGCCGGATAGTTGCTTCATTTTGAGAGATGGGATTCAACGTCTCATGGATAAATATACTATAGTGTTTGAAAGAAGACCAGCATCTGTAGAAAGTATGGTGGATCATCTGACTCAGGGTAAGAAGATTGAAGAGGTTGACATGGTTGACAAAGTACCACTAAGAATCACTTCAAAGGGTCCCATTAAAATCACTCATCAGGGCCCAATCAAGATTACTGCTGAAGGTCCTGTGAAAGTTGTTGCTGAAGCCAGAGTAGCTCCTCTGATCATTACCACTCCTGGTCCTATTCCTTATACATCTGACAAAGCTGTGCCTTGGCACTATGGGTCTGATGTTTACATCCATGGTGACAAACAGGAACCTTTACCTGATATGCCTGTTGACATTGATAATATTGCCGGATCTAGCAAGATCACTCATAGTGGAAGAGTCTTCTCTCCTCCAGTTGCTTCTAAGAGTGCAGTTACTCCTGCTGTTACTTCCACCACTGATGCTCGGGGCAAGGGTCCTGTTATTGAGCCTGTATCTACTGATGTACCAGCTGCTGATGACCTCTCTAAGCAGATGGAAGAAGTATTGAAAATCATTCGCAAGAGTGATTATGATATTGTTGATCAGCTGGGGCATACTCCCTCAAAGATTTCTATGCTCTCCCTGTTATTATGTTCTGAGGCTCATGCCAAGTCATTGATCAAGTTTCTAAAGATGGCTCATGTACCCAGTGCAATTTCTGTGGACCAGTTTGAGAATTGTGTTGCTCACCTGACCTATGACAACGGGTTAGGATTTTCTGATGCTGACTTGACCCCTGCCAAGAGGGATCATAACAGGGCCTTGCATATTTCAATTGAATGCAGGGGCACTACCCTGTCTCATGTGCTGATAGACAACGGTTCCTCTCTGAATGTGTTGCCTAAGGAAGTCCTGAACAAGCTGAGTCCTAAAGATACGGTATTGAAGCCCAGTAATATTGTGGTAAAGGCTTTTGATGGTTCTAGAAGAGTAGTGCATGGGGAAATTGATCTTCCAATCAAGGTTGGCTCTCAGGTGTTTACCGCTACATTCTATGTGATGGATATTCGTCCTTCGTACTCATGTCTGCTTGGTCGTCCCTGGATCCATGGGGCAGGTGCTGTGACCTCCACATTACATCAAAAGTTGAGATATCCGGTGAATGGAAAAGTTGTTACTGTCTTTGGAGAGGAAGAATACTTTGTCAGCCATGTAAACACTTTCAAGTATCTGGAAGTAGAAGGTGAATACATTGAAACTCCATGTCAGTCATTTGAAGTGGTTCCCTGGGCTGTTAAGGATTGTGTGACTCCTCCTGCTGTGAAGAAGGTTCCTGTGGTCATCAGAAACCCTCCAACAATGGCAATGGCCTCCCTCAATGATGCAAAAGCTGTGGTGGAAGAAGGTGGTTGTACTATTTGGGGTCAGCTTCCTGATATTCCATACAAGTCTGACAAGTTTGGTTTGGGTTTCACTGCAGAGTCCCAGAAGGCTGTCCGTCGTGCCCGTGCTGTTCGTATCACCAATCAAGGGGTTATCAATGCTGTGGGAGATCAAGATGAAGACTACAACTTGGAGGCATGGATTTTTCCTACTGTGGGTGCTGGACTCAATAATTGGAAAGCTGAAGATGTTATCCCTATCTCCTTTAGTCGGGAGTAAATACTATTACTGTGTTATGTTTTTAAATTTGTACTTTCAAGCCATGTGCCTTACCCGGGGCACAATGGTGTGCTTGTTACGGGTTGTCATTTCATTTGCATACTTCATTCAATAAAATCAGTGGACGTTTCGTTTTCGTAAATATTGTGTTCCTTGTCTTTCTTTTTCTTTTATCTTTGCTTTATCAGCTATGTGTTCTTACACACACCCACGTCACTAAAATGCAGATCCTCATCCACTCTGGATCCAGTTGATAACAGTTCTACTATTGCCAATTACAATTTCGAGAATCCGATCTATCAAACTGAAGACGGAAACGAGGACGATTGTGAAATACCTGTAGAGCTTGCTAGGTTGTTACAACAAGAAGAGAAAGCTATACAGCCACATGAAGAGCCAGTCGAAGTTGTGAATCTGGGAACTGAAGAAAACAGAAAAGAGGTCAAGATAGGGGCTGATTCAGAGGACAGTGTCAAGAGCAGGTTGATTCAGATGCTACGTGACTATGTGGAGATCTTTGCTTGGTCTTATGAAGATATGCCAGGGTTGGATACAGACATTGTGGTTCACCGTTTGCCAGTGAAAGAAGATTGTCGTCCAAAGAAGCAGAAGGTTCGTCGTATGCGTCCTGAAATGTCAGAAAAGATCAAAGCAGAGGTAATGAAACAGTTCAATGCAGGGTTCTTGGCCGTAACTTCTTATCCTCAGTGGGTTGCAAATGTGGTACCAGTTCCTAAGAAAGATGGTAAGGTACGTATGTGTGTAGACTACAGAGATCTGAACAAGGCTAGCCCTAAAGATGACTTTCCACTTCCTCATATTGATATTCTGGTAGACAACACTGCTCAGCATAAGGTATTCTCTTTTATGGATGGTTTCTCTGGTTACAATCAAATCAAGATGGCACCTGAAGATATGGAGAAGACTACATTTGTGACACAGTGGGGCACCTTTTGCTATAAGGTAATGCCATTTGGTTTGAAGAATGCAGGGGCAACATATCAGCGTGCTATGGTGGCTTTGTTTCATGATATGATTCATCATGAGATAGAGGTATATGTGGATGATATGATAGCCAGGTCTCAGAATGAAGAACAACATCTTGATCATCTGCACAAGCTGTTTGAGAGGTTGAAGAAATACAGGTTGAGATTAAATCCAAACAAGTGTACTTTTGGAGTTAGATCTGGAAAGCTCCTGGGTTTCATTGTCAGTGGAAAAGGTATTGAAGTGGATCCTGCAAAAGTGAAAGCTATACGAGAGATGCCAGCTCCCCGTACTGAGAAGGAGGTTAGAGGTTTCTTGGGACAATTGAACTATATTGCAAGATTTATTTCCCAATTAACTACCATCTGTGAGCCAATCTTCAAGTTGTTGAAGAAAGATCAGGTGATGGAATGGAATGATGAGTGCCAGACTGCCTTTGATGAAATCAAGAGATATTTGCTAGAACCTCCAATTTTAATGCCACCAGTTGATGGAAGACCCTTGATTATGTATTTAACAGTATTAGACAACTCAATGGGGTGTGTATTGGGGCAACATGACGAGTCTGGTCGAAAAGAGCAGGCAATATACTACCTTAGCAAAAAGTTTACCGACTGTGAAACAAGATACTCACTGCTCGAGAAAACTTGCTGCGCTTTGGCATGGGCTGCTCGCCGACTAAGACAGTATATGTTGACCCATACTACCTTGTTGATTTCGAAGATGGATCCAATCAAGTACATATTTGAGAAACCTGCTCTCTCCGGAAGAATTGCAAGATGGCAAATGATCTTGACGGAATATGATATACAGTATACTACTCAAAAGGCCATTAAGGGGAGTATTGTTGCTGATCATTTGGCTCATCAAGCAGTAGATGATTACCAGTCAATGAATTTTGAGTTCCCTGATGAAGACATTATGTCTGTTACCAAAGAACCTGGACAATATGACGGACCTGAACAAGGATCCCGATGGACTATGGTTTTTGATGGTGCCTCCAATGCACATGGTAATGGTGTTGGTGTTGTGATTAGTTCCCCTGAAGGTTGTCATACCCCGATTACTGCCAGACTTTGTTTCTATTGTACCAATAACATGACTGAGTATGAGGCATGTATCATGGGTATGCAAGTTGCTATTGATATGAAGATTCAGTTCCTTGAGGTGTATGGAGATTCAGCTCTGGTAGTAAGTCAGATTAAAGGAGATTGGGATACAAAGCATGATAATCTCATTCCTTACAGAGAACATGTGTTGTCTTTGATCCCACATTTCAAAGAGATTACTTTTGGACATATTCCACGAAGAGAGAATCAGTTGGCAGACGCATTGGCCACCATGGCATCTATGTTTGAGATAAGCTGGGATGATGAAGCTCCCAAGATTACCATTGATAGATTTGAGAAGCCTGCATACTGCAATGAGATTGACACTGAAGGGGCAAGTGGACTCCAACATATGAGGGACCATTTGTAGTCAAGACAGTGTTCTCAGGAGGTGCCATGATACTGACTACAATGGATGGTGAAGACTTCCCACAACCTGTAAACGCAGACATAGTTAAAAAATACTACGCATAAAAAGAGACCCGCTAGGTTGACAGGCCTAGGCAAAAATAAGGGCATCCCGGCAAACCAAAAGGGTTTGGGCAAAAATTAGGGATATATATATATAAAAAGATGTACACCCGGCAAGTCGAAAACCTGAAAAGGCGGCTTGGGCAAAAAAGGGTATCCCGGTGGATTGAAAACCTGAAAGGGCAATCCAGGCAAAAGTTAGGGATTAAAGCGTATGACTATGTCTCGTTTGGATCACTCATGAAATTGCAACCAGTTGTACTACTTACTCAAGCTCAAACAGATAAAGCTCAATCCAATCGTTTCTGTCTCAACAGCAAGAAGATGAGATACTTGAGTGGCAATAGTAGAATTGAAACTCAATAGGATTATTTCCCACACAGCTGATTCTTTTTGTAAAACTTCATGACAAAATTCTCTTACTAGGGTTTATGTCTCCTTGTACAAACTTACCCGTGTATGGGTCACTTTTGATATAAATAAATTCCATCTTTTGAATCCAGATTTACTTTTACCCTATTTACATAAGCGAAACGTCCATTGGTTGTGTTTGAATGTATGTATGCCTTTGAATATGATTGATGTTTACCAGAAATGCATGTATGCTTTTAATATGATTGATGTTTACCAGAAATGCATGAAAATGCAGTAATAGTATTTACTAAGGACGAACGAGGGAAGGATTTCAACGAAGCTTCGCCGGTTCATCTTTACAAGACAGTAGGACTAATCCATTTTCACAAAGTCTAATCTCCCCTGGAATTTATATCCATCTCTTTTATCCTCATACGGATATACGGGAAATTACTTTCCAATAAGGGCACGATGAACGAAGACGGGATGTTATACTTATCCTACTATCAAACGAAAATGAAGGTTATCTATACCCTACTATCCCCAACAACGGGAGGTCATCTATACCTTGTTATCCCCAGCAGACGGAGGGTTATATATTCTTCAACAACGAATCGGGATTTATTTTCCTTGGCCAGCAGTTGTTATACAAGGATATCCAGACACTTCCAGCAGTGTCATAGCATACATACATCATTTACATCATACCATAACATATATGTCTATAGTACATTACCTAAGTGCATCATGTCATACATGCATACATAAAGCATAAACTAATGTTGTTATACAGAATGCTACCTTGTTTTCAGGTTAATTATCCAACAAACAAGCTTATGATCTTTGGGACTGCTTTATTGTAACCTCAGGGTTACTTTATCCTCCTGATGAGCTTCTTATTACTTTGGGACTGCTTTATTGTAACCTCAGGGTTATTTTATCCTCCTGATAGCCTCTCATGACTTCAAGACTGCTTTAGAGCTACTGATTACTCTATCCTCCTGAAATCATCCTATTACTTCAAGACTGCTTTAGAGCTATTCATTGCTCTATCCTCATGAGGTCATATTACTACTTCAAGACTGCTTTAGAGCTATTCATTGCTCTATCCTCCTGAAGCCATCTAATTATTTCAAGACTGCTTTAGAGTTATCCATTGCTCTATCCTCCTGAAATTACATTATTATTTCAAGACTGCTTTAGAGCTATCCATTGCTCTATCCTCCTGAAATCATTACTTCAAGACTGCTTTAGAGCTATTGATTGCTCTATCCTCCTGAAGACATATCACTCATTACTTCAAGACTGCTTTAGAGCTATTGATTGCTCTATCCTCCTGAAGACATATCACATTATTATTTCAAGACTGCTTTAGAGCCATTCGTTGTTCTATCCTCCTGAAATCATATCATTGCTTCAAGACTGCTTTAGGGTTATCACTATTGATTGCTCTATCCTCATGAAGACATGCTGCTACATCATTATTATTCCAGACTCCTGACAGCTTTCATCCTACACCCATATTTTGAACTGCTCCCCCCCTAGTGGCATCTTTAAGCCCACTCAATCATATTCAACTAGCCATCTGTACCACTCTAGTGCACTAGTGAGTGCAAATTTTTGGGCTTTTGTGTTCAATCCCCTTCAACCTTCCAGGTTACGACTGGCAAATATACCAATCTAACCCCTCAGGTTTCAGAAAATTGAACAGGGGCAGCTGTTGCACCCCAAAATTTGCCCTCACAATACAAGACTTTGTGTTCTAAGAAGGTTCACAAGGTTCACAAGTCCCACAGTGCTTTCAATACCTTTCACGAGGTTCATGAAGTCCATAGGTTGCTTCTTGAAGGTTCACAAGGTTCACAAACTTCTCAACATCTACAAGCCACTTCATGATGTTCACAAGGTTCACAAGCTTCACAATACCTCCCATGAGTATCACAAGATATCTTATGAAGATTCACAAGGTTCACAAAGTTCACAATTGGTCAGAAGAGTTGACAATTCCCTCAGACAATGCACCTCCTAAGCAGTGCATCCAAAACTAGGGTTTTGACTTTAATCAGGCTAAATGGACTTCCAAGACTTCAAGTGAGCTTCATAACATCTTATATGTGTATAAGAACCCCCATGTCAAGTTTCAAGACTTTTCTCAAAAGTTTGCTCAGTCAGATGATCAGATAAGTCAAAAGCAGTCAATGCAGTTAAAAAGTCAAACTGAGGTCAACTGTGGTCAAACCAAAGTCAAACTTCATGATTTTTTGCCAACATCAAGTATATGAAGTAAAATTCATCATTTTATCAAGGGTTGATCATGATTCATCAAGGAGATTCCAGATCATCAATAATCAGGAGTTTCTAAATTAGGGTTTCCTCAGTAAAAGTCAACTGAACTTTGACCAGGCATAACTTTCACATACTTCATCACCAAGTCTCCATCCAAAGCTCATTTTGAAGGAAATTGAATTCTCTACAACTTTGATGTTGAAGGTTAAGCCCAAAAATTCTTTATTTGAAAGATATGATCTAAGACATTATAGGTCATTTCAAAAGTCAACAAAAAGTCAACAACTTCAAAAGGGCATAACTTGAGATTGGTAAATGATATGGACCTGAAACCAATGGGGTTGTTTAGAGGACTCTTCAAGCTTTCCAAAAAGTCCAAGAACACCATCATACCTTTAAAATTGAGAGAAATGTGCCCTTGCAAAGTTGGGCAATTTTGTGATGGTTTATGTTGAAAATGGAGGCTTAGAAGTATTTCTTTCCAAATGGGCTGCCTAATTTATGACCCAATCCATCTCATAACATGGTGCACGACCCAATTGACCAAAATTCATCATTTTTATTATTTTTTATTTATTTATTATTGATTTAATTCATAAAAATCATTTTAAATAAATAAAAAATATAAAAATCTAGTTTTGGGTGAAGATTTTGTTTCTAGAAATTCATAATCATTGATTGAATTAGAATGAGAAGGAAATCATGTGATCTCTCCCAAATTATTATTTTTTATTTATTTATTATTGATTTAATTCATAAAAATCATTTTAAATAAATAAAAAATATAAAAATCTATTTTTGGGTGAAGATTTTGTTTCTAAAAATTCATAATCATTGATTGAATTAGAATGAGAAGGAAATCATGTGATCTCTCCCAAATTATTATTTTTTATTTATTTATTATTGACTTAATTCATAAAAATCATTTTAAATAAATAAAAAATATAAAAATCTATTTTTGGGTGAAGATTTTGTTTCTAGAAATTCATAATCATTGATTGAATTAGAATGAGAAGGAAATCATGTGATCTCTCCCAAATTATTATTTTTTATTTATTTATTATTGATTTAATTCATAAAAATCATTTTAAATAAATAAAAAATATAAAAATCTATTTTTGGGTGAAGATTTTGTTTCTAGAAATTCATAATCATTGATTGAATTAGAATGAGAAGGAAATCATGTGATCTCTCCCAAATTATTATTTTTTATTTATTTATTATTGATTTAATTCATAAAAATCATTTTAAATAAATAAAAAATATAAAAATCTATTTTTGGGTGAAGATTTTGTTTCTAGAAATTCATAATCATTGATTGAATTAGAATGAGAAGGAAATCATGTGATCTCTCCCAAATTATTATTTTTTATTTATTTATTATTGATTTAATTCATAAAAATCATTTTAAATAAATAAAAAATATAAAAATCTATTTTTGGGTGAAGATTTTGTTTCTAGAAATTCATAATCATTGATTGAATTAGAATGAGAAGGAAATCATGTGATCTCTCCCAAATTATTATTTTTTATTTATTTATTATTGATTTAATTCATAAAAATCATTTTAAATAAATAAAAAATATAAAAATCTATTTTTGGGTGAAGATTTTGTTTCTAGAAATTCATAATCATTGATTGAATTAGAATGAGAAGGAAATCATGTGATCTCTCCCAAATTATTATTTTTTATTTATTTATTATTGATTTAATTCATAAAAATCATTTTAAATAAATAAAAAATATAAAAATCTATTTTTGGGTGAAGATTTTGTTTCTAGAAATTCATAATCATTGATTGAATTAGAATGAGAAGGAAATCATGTGATCTCTCCCAAAATAGCAAGCACTCATGATCAAATATTTGAAATTTATACAATGATCTTTTTGAATATTTTTTGGATCAAATATCCACACAACACATCAATGATTCTGACCTAAATCCATCACACATATATACTAAGCACAAACATAACCCTAGACACGAATTTGCAGCAGCCTAAAGGTAAGATCAAAAGCACAAAAATCTTTCAAAAAGTCATATTCGGGTTCTCAAATTCAGAGCATTGCAAGGTATTTGGAAGACATAGCAAGCTTCCTTGGACTCTTCTGATCATAAATCATCATCCATATGCATCATATACACACCCAATTGCTCAACCCGAGTTCATCTTGACCTTGAATATTTTGTTTTCGAATCCATTGATTTATCATGTTTAAACTGTTTTTGATTGTTGTAGGATGTTTAGAATGAACTCTAGAACGATTCTGGGTGGTTCAATTGGATTTTCATTGCAGGAACAAGAATTCACCATGATTAGGGTTTTCGGCCCTCTTTAGGGTTTCACGATTTTCAAATGATAAATGGATTTGAAAAACATAGGACGATTGAAAAACTCAGTAGCAATACAATGGTGCAATCAATTTTGTGAAATTTTGCCGTTTGGATGAAGTTTGTGTTTCGCAGGGTGGAAGAACTCGTAACAATATTCGTAGGAGAAAACGTTGCAAAATCCGCAGCCTGATGGTTGTTGTGCTTCCTGGAAATCAAGCTGGCCTGGGTTCAAACCTCAGCCAGGTAAGTTTCCGCTTTTTTTTTCTTTCCTTTTATTTGATTTAAATATTATAATATTAAAAATTAAATATATTATGTATATTTCTCAATAATAAATAAATAATAATAAAATATGTCTGTTTTCTTTAATTTTAAAAAATATGTTTTTTTCACAAATTTTGTTTCTATATTTTATGTCTAAATTGTAATATGTATAAATTAGAAAATTTTTGTATATAACTAAATCCTATTTTTTTTATATAAACCCTAAAAATTTATTTCTCATATAAACCCTAATTTCATAAAACTCTAAAAATATTTTTTAATACAAATCTAATCCTATTTTTTTTAATGTTATTTTCTAATATAATTATTATGTATGTATGTTTACTATAATTCTTACAAATTTTTGTAAATATACTTATAAATATTTTTTTACATAACTTTAGTTTATAAATAATTGTGCTTATAATAATTAGATTTTTTGTAGTAACTTCATGATTAAAATATAATTTAATAATTTGTAAATTAAAACAATTGTTTATTCATATTTGTTTTTTTAGTTGATTAGATTAAAAAATTGTTAATTTCTTATTATTATAATATTTGGATTAATTCTGTTTATTCTTATTTACTAACCCATTTATATTCTAATCATGCTTATTATTTTGTTAAATATTGCTTACTAACCCCCTTTATTATTTATTATTGCTTATTTATATTTTATTTATCTTTGCTATTTAATTATTTTGCTTATTATTTTGTAATTGTTTCTTGGATGTAAATTGTAATTATTTAATTATTATTGTCATGGTTAGTAATTAGGGAGTGTAACAACATGTATGTAATATTAAAATAAATTTAGATCACTTTTAAATAAAGATAATTAAAATAAACACGTCACACACGTAAGTCGATTTTAATCGCCGTCTCACTTCTTAAGGATATCCCTCAAGTTGCCTACGAATAATGGTTAAGTGGGGTGTATAAAGCAAGTCCCTCAAATGGAAAAAATCATCAAAGTCCCTTATGGTTGCCTTTACGAATCGAGTCCCTTTCGAAAAATGATGATGGTCCCTTATATGTGCTTATTACATCCCACAATGGCCTTCAAAGTCAAATTGTCCCTCACATGTCCCTTAACATCCAAAGTAAGGACTACCTACTCCATTATAGTAGGGATAGTCTTACTAAAGGAAAGAATGAAGAATAAGAAAGACCTTTAAACATTAGGGTAGGTTACTCCTAGGTGCTTGCTCACTTCAAAACTGTTTCGCACTTAAACAAATTTTCAACAAGTTTTCAAACAAGTTCTTAACACATCCTTACATGGATTATTTATTAACTATTCTGAAAATTTTCTATTCACACACTACAATTTCAAAACAATTCAAAAGTGAGCTTAAGTACCTAAGAGCCCATGGATAACCATGGATGAAAAGGATGCTAATACCTTCCCTTTTCATAACCTACCCCCCGGACCCAAAGTATTCTCTAAGGTCTTTCCTGTTCTTTTATAACCTTTCCTTATGGATAAAATAAAAGTCGGTGGCGACTCTTGCTATCCGCAACATTGTTTAAAGTCAGTTCTCCCACCGTGTTACACCACTGCAACGTATGTACTCAACAGATGTCCTACGAAGAAGTTGAAGGAAATAGTTCCAATACATAAGTGGACTGGAGATAAGCAAAGTGTTAGTCATCTGAAGGTGTTTAGTTCTGTTTGTTATAAACATGTTCTAGAAGTCAGAAGACAGAAGCTGGATGATAGAAGCAAAGTGATGATTCTGATAGGGTACCACAGTACAGGTGCATACAAGCTCTATTGTCCAGAAACCAATAAAATTGACTTCAGCAGAGATGTGATTGTGAAGGAATCAGAAGTTTGGAATTGGGATAAGTCTCAATCTGATTCTGATGTTAGAACTTCTGAAGAAAGGTCAGAATTAAGAATTTTTGAAGTTGGAGTAAACTCTGACGTTGATTCTGACTCTGATAGTGATTCTGACTCTGGAGAAGACTCAGAAGATGAATGTGACTCTGATGATCCAGACTCTGATGGTAATCCAAATTCTGGTGGCAATTCAGACTCTGAAGATGGCCAAGGCTCTGGAGAAAGTCAAGCCTCTGAAGCTAGAAATTCTGAAGTTCAAGACTCTGGAAATATGCCAGACCCTGAAGATGGTCAAAGCTCTGGAGGAAGTCAATCATCTGAAGCTCAAGACTGTGAACAAGTTCAGAGACCACAAAGAATCAGAAACATTCCCAGAAGATATGCAGAATTTGACATGCTGCAAGACACTAAAGTAGACTCTGAAGGAGAAGTTATTTAGTGTGCCATGATAGTAGACTCTGAACCCATAAGTACAGAAGAGGCTCTTAAGCATAAGCTCTGGCTGAAGGCCATGAAAGAAGAACTTGATGCTATAGAGAGAAACAAGACTTGGAAGCTGACAGAACTTCCAAAAGACAAGAAAGCCATCAGCGTCAGACGGGTTTTCAAGCAGAAGTTAAAGCCAGATGGTTCAATTGGCAAATATAAAGCAAGGTTGGTAGCCAGAGGATTTCTACAGAAACCTGGGCTAGATTATTCTGAAGTGTTTGCACCTGTAGCAAGACATGAAACAATCAGAATGGTGATTACAATAGCTGCTAACAAGAATTGGCCTCTGATGCATTTAGATGTAAAATCTGCATTTCTGAACGGTCCATTAGAAGAAAAAGTTTATGTGTCACAACCTCCTGGATTTGTGAAAAAGAATCAGGAAGGGATGGTGTACAAATTATACAAAGCTCTATATGGACTAAAACAAGCGCCCAGAGCTTGGAATCAGAAGATTGATTCATTTTTCAAGAAGCAAGGCTTTCAGAAATGTGAGATGGAGTACGGTGTCTATGTTCAGCATACTTCTGAAGGCAATATGACTCTGGTATGTTTATATGTTGATGATATACTATTGACTGGAAGTTCTGAACAGGAGATAGCCAAGTTCAAGAAAGTTCTGATGAATGAATTTGAAATGACTGATCTAGGCAAAATGACATACTTTCTAGGGATGGAGTTCAAATATTCTGAGAAAGGTATCATTTTGCATCAGCTCAAGTATGAATTAGAACTTCTGAAGAGATTTGAACTGAAGAATTGTAAGATTATTGTCACACCTTCTGATACAAATCAGAAACTGGATTCTGACTCTGATGGAAAGGATGTGGACGCTACAACCTTCAAACAGTTGGTTGGTTCTCTGAGGTATCTGTGCAATACCAGACCTGATATTTGCTATTCTGTTGAGATGGTTAGTAGGTTCATGAGTAAACCTAAGTGGTCCCATTACCAAGCTGCTGTCAGGATTCTGAGGTATATCAAGGGAACTCTGAAGTATGGAATGTTATTTTCTTCTGGAAGAAAGGATGAGTCAGAACTTCTGAGTTATTCAAATTCTGATTGGTGTGGAGATATAGTTGACAGAAGAAGTACCTCTGGGTACTTGTTCAAATTTCTGGGAGGTCCCATTTCTTGGTGTTCCAATAAGCATCTTGTTGTGGCGTTATCAACCTGTGAAGCTGAATACATTGCAGGTGCTGTTACTGCATGCCAAGCTGTGTGAATTTTGAATCTGTTGCAGGATCTGAAGATTAAAATAAACAAACCTATGAAGCTGATGATTGACAACAAGTCTGCAATCAATCTTGCCAGAAACCCAGTGTTGCATGGGAGAAGCAAGCATATTGAGACCAAGTATCATTTTCTGAGACATCAAGTTCAGAGTGGAGTGTTAGAAGTTGTACACTGCAGCACTCAGAAACAATTGGCAGATGTTCTGACAAAAGCTATCAAGACTGATCAATTTCTCAGACTAAGGGATGGAATTGGTGTTACAAGTTTTGATGGAATATGAATTAAGGGATAATATTAGAAGTAATTCATATTTATTAGTTGTACTATTTTCTTAGCTCCTAAGTTTGTTAGAGGGTATTTTAGTATTTTTATCTTATTCTAGTAACCCTAGTATTAGCTTATAAATAGGGTATCAATCATTGCAACTTTGGAGTAATGTAGCCGTCATTCTCTTAATAGAATATTTCTCCTTTCATCATTTATTCTACCTTTGCACCAACAGTGTGCATGAATAAACATTTAATATGAACCAACTAATTTTTATGGTTATAGTTTATAAACCAAACCACTTGTCACAAAAACTAATAAAAAATTTATAACCGATATCAAATTGATTTAAAATTGATTCTAAATGAGTTTTGAATTTAATCCCATCATAATAATAATAGATGTATGTTGGAGTCACTTTGATTCTTTTTGGTGATTTTTTTTTTTGCTTTTGTTAATTTTATTTATTACATGCTAGAATTAATTTAACTATGTTATTTGTGTATGTATGCACAGCTGGTCTACAATTATACGGATGTCTCAAATTCCAGCTTGACGCCGGAGTTTCATCAGATAGTTTGACTTCTATGAATCTGGAAAAATGAAGGGATAAAACAACTTTTGTTTGAAAAAAAATCTAATTTTTATGGAAATAAAAATTTAAAAGAGTTTAAAATATAAAATTGGTTTATAATATATATATATATATATATATATATATATATATATATATATATATATATATATATATATATATATATATATATATATATATATAATAATAATAATAATAATAATAATAATAATAATAATAATAATAATAATAATAATAATAATAATAATAATAAAATATGAAAAGAAACAAACATATAAATTTAACTCATAATAAAATTTGAGTACTCAATAACTAAATCACATTATTATTACGGATATCGGTTTATATTTGAATAACAAAATAGATATCCACATTTATACTTTAACATTTGGTTTGTATTTTTAAAAGTAGAACAATTTAAACACTAATTTGATTAAGAATAATTGTTTTTTTTACGCACCCCTAATTGAGCTATCTCACCTATCCAAATATTTTTTTTATTAATTTCTAAAATTAATAAAATACATTGAATTTTATTTTTTAATAGTTGGTAATTTACTTTTAAATTTTACTCGGGAAGAATGTCGCATTATAATCTCTAAAGGCGAAGTTAAAATCTCATAAAAATCATACAAAACAGTCGAAAATGACTATTAATGTCAATATTATCAATAATATATTCTAGAAACTTTTTCTAAAATATTTACTGTAATTTTAATTATATTAAATATAGACCTGCTTAAAAGGGATTGGTTAAAGAATTTTACATCAAAATCGTTTGTTAAGAATAATAGCGCCGAGAATTCTCTCAGCAAACACATACTGGAAAAACTCAAATGTAGATGTGTCGCAAGTAACAATGGCTACTTCGAAGAATGACTCAAAATTTCCCAAAAAACAACTTATGATAACACGATCTCTTTCTCGGTAAGCTTATCTGATCCTTATTTATCATCTATTAACAATTATTTTTTTCCTGTAGTATCTGATCTAGAGTAAGAAATCAGATAAATTGATGAGTTTCAATCAATTTTGATTTGTTATAGTATATTATTTGTAACTTTATGACATCTTAAACTACAATGAAATATGATTCATAATTTTTGTTCAAAAAATCCACTATCCTTCTTAAATATGATTCAATAAAATAGCAAATCATAATAAATAATATGAAATTAAAGATGATATACTGACAGGTGTAAAATAATTTTACACCATTAATTAATAGAATTATAATATTTTATTATATTATTTTAAAATTAAACGTATGACTTGACAGAATACACATTCGTAATTAATTAATAATATACAAATATTTTACAATATTCATACATATTTTTTTCTCTAAAATAATATACTTCCTAACTCCTTTTTTTTTATCGATCCATTTTTTTTCCTTAGCACGTACTAAATTTTTCATTTGAATTAATATATATATATATATATATATATATATACATATATATATATATATATATATATATATATATATATATATATATATATATATATATATATATATATATATATATATATATATATATATATATATATATATATATATATATATATATAACTAGTCAAATGTATAAAAGTTTAGGCTAGTTAAATGTTGATAACTCGTCCAAGAAATAAAAAATGACTCAAAATATTTACCAAATTTACGATTTAATCCAATACAATTTATAATATTTCTAAATAATTCTTTTTCTTATTTTAATATAAATTAACCTAAAGATATCCATATCACCCTATTTTAATAGATATTCAAACTTTAACTATACATAATTTCACTTAATAAAATCATTATTTTCTTAAAATAAAAATACTCAAAGTCATATTATAATCAACCTCGTTCAACGTGCCAAAAAAAAGTAAATTTTTTTAGAAGAATCTCCCTCTAATTTAAGATATTTTATTTTTTCTCGCTATTTTCCTCATTTTCTTGCATCATATAACCAAACTCTCCTACTTCCTCTGTTTTTCACTCTGTTTCATACTCAGTTTCCTTCTTCTTGTGCCACTCTTCTCATTACCCTCTCTCTCTCTCATTACATCGCACAGACTTTCCTTCTATCATCATCAATGGAGGATCAAGAAATAACGTGAGTGTTCTTTTCTTTTCCTTGCGTTTTCCAACAATGTTAACAAGTTTCTTGAAATCTTTTTCTTTTCTTTTCACAATGCAAATTTGAGAGTGTTCTTCCCCTGTTCCATTCTTTATTGTTCTGCATTTTCAATAAAGAATCTTGAATATATGTATCATATCATAGCTAGTTACAGTAAGATACAAGAGATTAATCACAGTTAAAGATTCTAATTAAGGGAAATTGATTTCGTATTAGATGTGTAAACCATTAATAAAACTAAAGTTTATTAATTTTAATGCATCTTTGATATCAAAGCGAGTTTGTTGAAATTTCGATTATCCATTTTTATTTGTCTTTTGATTTTGTACATAAACTATCTAGCTTATTAGTTTTTATTGCAAATTTTTCATGTACGCATGAATAATAAAATTGATTCATGTAATTGAGATAAAATTTGATTGTTTAATATGAATGTCTCTGCATGGCGTAATCACATGCTAATTATCAAATTTTAAAAGATTATAAATAAAGTTGAGTTGAAATTTATTTAAATTTTTTTATCAACCACTAAAAATTAAAAAATGTGTATTTATGATAATTTTTAAATTTTTTATACAAAATTATAAAAACAGTGATTTATTTTATTTATTTATAATTAAAAAAATAGTGAAAGGCATTACAAATAGAAGCAGTTTCCTCGTAGAGCAGTTACACTCTGAGCAACCCAAACTCAACGTAGTTTGACACAAACTCAAACTCCAACAACCTCGTTTGTGGCACTTTTTTTTTTCTTCGCCAAATTCAAATTTTTTCAGAATCACCATTCAAAATTTCAAAAATGTTCAGAATCATCACCAATTTCAATTTCATTATCCATTTCATTTATTATAGCTTTAATATCTAGGGTTTTATTTAATTTTCGTATACAAAAAACTAAAAACAAAAAAAATTATCATTTTACCCTTTTCTTCAATTGAGGGTTTTAGTCTGAAATTCAATGGGTCGTTCTCGTGGGAATTTTCATCATGCTGATGAGGATCCCAGCCAAAGGTTTGATTTTCATTCGTCTATTTCGTTTTTGTATCAAAATGTTAGTGTTTGTTAATACAACTTGTAATTGAATTTTGCATTATTTGATTTTATGAATGTGTATATGATTGATTATAGTTGAACTTTTTGTGGTGATTTTAGTATATGATGCTTTCAATTAGGTGTTTTTTTTCCTTCTATGTGTTTTATGTGGTTAATTTTACTGATTGTGTAGATCAAGGAGGAAGAAGAATGCTTCCAGTGGAGATAATTCGGAATCTGGTGCTGCAGGTACTTTTTCCACCATGATGTGTTGGTTAATTTTTTACTGCATTATGAGATTATAATATGTTATTTTTGCGGTTTTTAATTTGCTAAATTTAGATGGTGAGTAGAATAAGCTATATATTTGAGGCAATATAGTCTGTAACTTTTGTGTAATATGGAATTAGTGTGTATATGTTTGGTATGTTTGGGCATAAGGTTATGTTTGAAACAGAAATCCCGATTTGAATCGTGGTGTGCTTGTTCGGTTAAAGATTGTTGTAGTTAAAATCCCGATTTGAATTGGAAAATCTATGGTAGTTAAAATCCTTATTTGAATTGTAAAATCCATGGTAGTTGAAGTCCTGATATGAGTTGTGAAATCCCACGATTTGGCGATTATGCTTACCCTCAACGATATTTTGGTGGAATTGAGCGGAATTGCCACTGTTAATCGTTGAATCATATAACATTTTCTCTTGTTCGAGACTTATGAGTTGTATTCAAATGTATGAATTTATATGCATACAGATGAGCTTTATGAATTTGTATAATCCTACAATTAGCGTCACGATTCCATGATTTTACTTCCCATTTCCAATTTTGCATAAAATCCTGATTTTAACTACCCTGTTAAAGATACTAAACCACTTTTTGGTAAAGAATAAAATATATACCATAGGCTATAGCAGTGGTAGTTATTTAGAGCTTCAATTGTCTATTTATTGATGATTTATGATTCATGGATATCGTATGTTTGGAAATAATTTTCTGTGTTTCCGTGAGTCAGGTCAAGGAGCGAGTGAAGGGAAAAGGGCTCTGTATCATTGCAATTACTGTAATAAAGATATCACAGGAAAGATTCGTATTAAGTGTGCCGTGTGCCCAGATTTTGATTTATGCATAGAATGCTTTTCTGTTGGAGCCGAGGTGACACCTCACAAAAGCAATCACCCTTACAGGGTTATGGTCAGTAACCATAAATTTCAAATTTTTTCCTTTGGTATGTTGTTAATTTCACCTTTTTGATAAAGAGAAAGGTTATGCGGTAATTTTGCTAAGTTGCATGCAATGTTGTTAAATATTATTCTGTCAATACCCTATTTAGTAGAAAATGTTGTCAAATAACGGCACTATAGCATTACTACACAGCGGAATTTAACATTTTGCTTTCAGTAATTGACAAACATTAATCACTGAGTATGCTTGCAGGATTAGCCAATTAAGTTAGATTGGAAATTATTCTGAAACTGTTTTTATCATACTTGGAGTAAAAACCATTTTGAAAGAAATTATGCTTGTGTATCTGTCAAAGCGCTGTTAAGAAAATTGCATCAGTACTTGTTTTGGCGACATTGTTGTTATTATTGCTTTGTTTTTTTATGTTATTTTATTTTTTAATATGGTTTCATGATTACAGGACAATCTGTCTTTCCCTCTTATTTGCTCAGACTGGAATGCAGACGATGAAATCTTGCTTCTAGAGGTACTGAATTTAAATTCTTTGCCTAGGAGTAGTGGTGACTAGTGGTGTAATTCTATAACGCATTATATTTGGTGTTTGCGAAGAAATCTATGTTTAATATCTGATCTTTCTACAATAACTTTATGGTGTTAGGGAATTGAAATGTATGGCATGGGAAACTGGGCAGAAGTCGCTGAGCATGTTGGAACAAAGAACAAAGAAGCATGCATTGAACACTATAAGAATGTGTACCTAAACTCTCCGTTCTTCCCTCTTCCGGTATGATAGGCATCAAACAAATCTGCAATCAGTGTTTAATATTATTCGTTCTTATAAAGATATTTTAATTGCTGACCGACCGTTCGTATTTACTAGGACATGTCTCATGTTGTTGGGAAAAACAAAAAAGAACTACTCGCCATGGCAAAAGGGCAGGGTGACGACAAGAAAGGTTTGTCACAGTAAACAACTTCTCATTCACTTGTTTCAAGCTTTTGGGAAAAATTGATTTCACTTACATAGCATGTTGTCATAAATGAATCAATGAGGCACGGCTTATGGAAACTGTTCAATAGAGAGCTTATGGAAACAAGTTATAAGATGTACATAAGCCGTTTTCATCTTATTTCCACAAGCTATCCTGTTTATCTTTTGTTAAAAAATAAATAATATGTTTACACTTATCATGCTTATAATGTAAGCTCTTTATTAAGCTGTTTATCCCAACAAAGCCTATGGCTCATTTATGTGTTGCCGAGTACCGCTTAAAATATATTTAGAAGAATATATTTATAATCATCTATGGCTTCTGATCTTTTTCAGATCGGTTGGTTTATGTTTTGGTTACTTTTTTTTTTTCCAATTATTGATAACTTATTATTAGCACAGGACTTCCGATGGGGGATATTAGTATAAAGGAAGAATCAACCTTTTCTACATCTAGAGTCAAGTAAGACTGTCATATTTTCTATGCATTTACTCTTGCCGTGTTCAGTACCATGTTCATTGACTTCTAAATGTTGATTCAGAATGGAAGATTCCCATAAGCCTGGTTCCACTGGTCGTCTGTCTACCAATTTGAATCCAGGTAAGCGAAATAATTCGATCGCTAAGACTCATACAACAATTTTTTCATTATCATCTTCTTTCAATCTTGATATTGTTTATATATTGCAGAGTTAGATTCTGGGCTCTCAGTCAGCACACAGGCTTCAGCTAGTGTTAACCAGAGGGCATCTAACAAAGGCCGAGGAAAAGGTGGTCCTGGAATCGTTAAAATTGAAGGTGTGCATTTAGTATTTGATCCGAAGTCCTAATTAAAAATTAACTGAAGCCTATTCTTTGAGGAAATCCACGACATTATGTTCTGTTTTTAACTTTCTAATTTTTTTTTCCATTGACAGATTCTTCAATAGACAGAGATTTTGGAGGAAATAAACCAAATTCCTCAGGAAATGGCGGCCCTTCTTTGGTTGAAGTCAGTGGTTATAATCCGAAAAGACAGGAATTCGATCCTGAATATGATAATGATGCTGAACAATTGCTCGCTGAAATGGAGTTTAAGGACACTGACACTGAGGATGAGCGGGAGATTAAACTCCGCGTGTTGCGTATCTATTACAAAAGGTAAACAGCTACTTTAGTTTTGAAGGTTTCTTTTCTCGAGTCATCTACTTTTAAAATCTTTTAGAGTAATGATATTTGAAGGTATTGCTTACACCCACATCTACGTTGAAATACATTGTAGGCTCGATGAAAGAAAGCGCAGGAAGGAATTCATACTTGAAAGAAATTTGCTATATCCAAATCCAATTGAGAAGGATTTCACACCCGAGGAAAAGGCAATATGTCGGAAATATGACAAATTCATGCGCTTTCATTCTAAGGAAGAACATGATGAATTGCTTACAACCACTATCGCTGAACACAGAACTCTTAAAAGAATTCAAGAGCTTAAGGTTTGAGACCTAGATAAGCATTAAATTATTATGAACATTCACTTTTTTTCTCTACTTGGAAAATGGAAACTTTTTATTTATCCATTCACTTGCTTAGCTTTTGATATTGATTCCGTGACGCCCAAACTGCTCTGCCTGAATCAAACAAGTCGACATTAAGTCTGATGTTTATTGAATATGGTACTGTAGGAAGCCCGGGCTGCTGGTTGCCGCACTTCAGCCGAGGCAGATAGATATCTGGCACATAAGAGAAGAAAGGAAGCCGACGAAAATGCTCGTAGGGCAAGAGAAAGTGGTCACCTCGGCCCAAACAATCACGGGGTTCCAAATGCATTAATGTCTCCAGACTCTACCGGTACAAGACCTGTCAATGAAATGGATCTAGCAGGATACTATGGAGCAGATTTACTTTCTGAACCTGTAAGATTTTGTCTTTGCCGAATTTCCATCTAAAATCCGTGTGTTGCTTCTTAATCTGTTTTCTGACATTGTCGGCTTTAATTTCCATGTCAGGAGAAACGTCTGTGCTGTGAACTAAAGTTGACTCCGGCTGTGTATCTAAAGATGCAACAGCATCTGTCTGTGCAAATATTTGCCGGCAACGTCACTTCGAAATCGGATGCTCATCAAATGTTCAATATGGATGCTATGAAAGTTGACAGGGTGTATGATATGCTCGTTAAGAAGGGAATTGGTTCACCGTAGTCCATTTTTCTGTTCAAGGATTCCATAATAATCAAAATAAAATATAGCTGTATATCAAGTTATCATCATTTCTTGAAATTTTTTAATGATGTATAAGTGATGTATCAAGCTTTAGTAATAAGCTAGAGTTAGAGTTAGAAGTGGTTTGTACCAGAATTACATTTCATAGGGAAATTAAAGACCTTGGTAACTAATACAAAGATGTAGTGTCCGCTTATCCACCAAGGTTTTGGCATGCACCCTATATAATGTCCGGCCTGCCCGCCTCGGTTTTTTTGGAGTTTGCCACTTTAATTGATCCATTTTTTGAAGTAATATGTAAAAAAAAATATTTATATTTATATCCAAACATATATTTATGATTAAACTCCAATATTTATCACAACTTACAATTATAAGTTATTAATAAAAAAGTTAAAACAACATACAGATATATAAATAATTGGTACATGGTTTGTTTGGTCGGTATAACTCGCTTCAATCTATCAACTAATAAATAACTACATTTTTCTGTTGGTGTTTATGTAAAATCTGTAAAGTAATTAAAGTGATATACTGGTCTTTTATTTAAATTGAAAAAAAAAACTATTTTAAATTGTAATAATAAGAAAAATTTTATTTTCCCACGGCTATTAGAGTTTTTGGCTTAATTAATGTGAGGGGTACCACAAATAATTTTTATGCTTTATATTTAATTAATACGGGTTTTAAGATTTTTTATTTTATGTTTTTTGTGCTTGGATTAGTCATAGTGTAGATTCTTAAAAATATTAATTTACTTGTGAATGATTATATTTGATGACAATAAAATTAAGGCCGAGTTTTATGATATGTATGAGTCACAGACAGTGTGGTATCAGAATTTGTATAGAAAGAAGGGATGTATATGGTATGAATATAATAAAGAAAGTGAGTAAGGGAGAAAATCACTTAAACATGGAAACACCTGAACCAAACACTCAACCTATTACTACTACTTCTTTATCGCTTCCTAAACTCTGTAAAAAGACTAATTCTCATAAAATAGAAAATTTTATTGAGTACTCATGTTCCAGAAGATGCTCAAATTTTTGAAACAATACCTCCTCTGTTAAGTCCGTACAACATCTTCAAAAGACAAAGAAGTGTTACCAGATCCATTTGAAATCTTATCTCTACAAACCACCCACATATGAAAGAATATGTCCAGTCATCTAAACTAAACTAATGCAACCTAAAAGCTACAAACTAGGAGCAGTATGTAGATCTGGAGATTTCCCAATATCTCATAAACCACTGAAAGACTGAAGGATATACAACCTTACACTTTGGGTCTATCAGACTCATCCTTTCTCTTCATGGAAGGAAAAACCAACCTGTCTTTTGCAAAATAGCTCTACTGGACTCCAACTACCTCCACTATGAAAATGCTGTGATATAGACTGTTCTAACTACACTTCATGCAGGAAGTGTTGTCCTCACCATCTTCCTAAACTATAAGGTGGGTCTTAATGATAATACTTTATCCACAAGACTGAAGTACTGATCCAGATCACCGGATCTGACCAAATGCCAGAAGCCATGTCAGTTATCCTCTATCACCAGATAATATACCGCTTACAAAATCACTTGATAGATCTTCCTCTCTTAGGATGCTCTTCTGATTTACTATGGATGTCACCAACAGAGAAGAAGACATATCCTCCATAATTCAGATTCTGAGAAGGATCACAAGGGAAGAATTAACTCAGATAATTCCCCTTGAACGGATAACCAACTACGAGAGACTCCATGTTGACAAAAGACCTATCCAATTTCAAGAGGCACTTTTAGGAGATTCGTTGACAAGACAGTCAAGACGATCTTCAAGAAGCCAGACGAAGGGCCAAGCTAAATATCTCCAATCTTCCTAACAATGATGATCCAACCAATTCTCAAAGAAGACTGGTATCCTATCTATGTTATTACAATAGAGGGAAAACCCATCTACACTGATAAAATAGATGGCCACTTCATTTGAGATGTTGATCCAACAAGATGTGACCCGGATGTGCCTGCTGAATGCATGACGATGATATTGACCGAGATATCATTCTTCCTAAAACAAAGAAAAACAGAAGGTGTAAACCCTTTCCACCTCTTCGAAGGAGATCTGATCCAAACAATGGTCCATGGGTAGGAATCCATGTAAAAAAAAAAGAAATCCCTCTGTATCTACGAGGAAGGACTTAAAATCCTCAGGAAAGAATGATTGTTAACACCTGATGATCCGACTCTTATTACATGGTCACCAAGACATGTCAGACAAGATGTCCTAGCTTGTGTCTCGACATCTTGACTTGATATAGCAAGTTGTTGCTAATTTGGTCCAAGATTTAAGGAGCAATCAAAACATGGATCAAGGACAGAAGATTTGAAGCCCAAGGAAGCTCAAGATTATAAAAGAAGACTTAGACCTAGGGCTGAAAAACGAATCCTTGTGTAATACTTGTAATGTAGAAAATAAGGGTTTATGGTTTTGAGAGTCGTAGGTTTTCTTGTGTTGTAAGTTTCCATTTGTATCGGTTGGATACATTGTGGTAGACATAGATGTTTATACAGATTCAGAAACCTTTAGGTAGTTAATTGTATATTGTTCTTGGATGAAGCTTTGAAGAAAATCCAAGTAGGTTTGTTGGTCAAGATTGCTTGGATGAACTTTGTATTGAAAGAGAGGTATTTCTAGTAGAATGATACAGTTATTGTGACTATAAATGTTAGAGATCACATGAAGTGATTAAAGGGAGTGAGGTGAGTTTCTCTTATCAATTAGATGAGATTTCTAATGATAAAGTTTTCATTGGGTAGTGATAGGTAAGCCAGAGGTTGTTTACTGTAAACCAGAGGTGGTTTACATAAAACTATACTACTGATAGTGGATTCTTCTTCCTGGCTTGATAGCCCCCAGATGTAGGTGAATTGCACCAAACTGGGTTAACATATCTTGTGTTATTTATCAGATGAGGATCTCAAGGTTTTATCCCAAAAAATGCAGAAACGTTACAGAAGTTTGAAAGCCCAAGTATCCCAGCTAGATCGGGATTTGCGGCATATGTTAGAAGAGAGAAGTTTTGGTAAAACATTTGACCAAAAGAAAAGAGAAATCAGAAGGCTACAAAGTCAAGTAAAAGAGATAGATGATATCTTAATAGCCTTTCATGAAAGAAAGCCCAAGCCTGTTGAAAACTCTTTCTTTGACCCTCCTGATTTTCCTACATATTTCAAACGACTAGAAAGGCTTTCTCCTTTCTAACCTACCTATGTTTCATCACCGTCAGGCCAGGTCAAATACATACCTACAACTTACAGACCAAAATCTGCCAAAACTACCACTACCTCAACCTTCAAGACAAAGTGGAAAGCTTCCTGCTTGAGCACTTCATCCACAGACTCTCAAGATATCCCTAAAACACCTCCTCTAAAAATCCAAAAGGAAAAATAAATTCCTAATAAAGGTTTTCAAACCATGGAAATCACTACAAATTGTGAATCTCCCCAAAAAGATCACTCTGAATCATCAAAACAAAAGGGAGACGAGTCCTTCTCAGATGGTGACAACAACTATGACCAAGAATCATCTTCTGATGAAACACCGAGATCTTTTTCAACTAAATCAGAATATGAAGACAACTATTTCCTAAGACTCTTCATGGAAAATATAAAAGAGGAAGAATCCTTTTTTGAAGAAGAATTTCCTAAAGAAACTCTAGTCCCTGAAAGGACTAAACCAAATGGCGGTTCTTGGTTCACCTTTGATGATATACCACCTAGCCGCTAGAGAAAGAGACTACTTGAATTTGGAGCTTGGCTTGACACCCAAATGATGAAAACAAGTGCAAATATCTATAAGATCATTGAAGAATTTTGCTGTAGAATGACAGGCACGATGGAAGAATGGTATTACAATCTTGGAGCTTTCAAAAAAGATGAATTACATCGTCTAAAAACTACAGCTAGTGTTCTTGGGGTTCTTCATCGAGAATTTATTGGTGATATGGAGATATTTGATAGGAAAAACATACAAGAATTCTTTGAGATGAAGTGTTGTTCTCTCAAAATAAAGGACCTCGACAAACACTATCATAGAATGGCACATAGGTATTATGTCCTTAATGGATATTAAAACCATGAGTCTTGGCCAGATTCACCAGGTGACATTAGAAGCACTTGTAAAGATTTGCAGTTTTCATCATCAATTTTTAGAAGTTATAGAACAAAAGTCAAAGTTCACCCAAGCATGTAAGAAGCCCTACCTGGAGACTAAGTGTAAAGACAAAAGGTGTAGCAGTCCAACAAAAAAGAAACATAAAAAATACACCAAATCTCACAGGACCTTCAAGGGAAAGAAAAGAAAGACTATGAAGTTCTTTAGAAGAAAGCCTTTCAGAGGAAAGGTGAAAAATTAGAGATGCTTTATTTGTGGAAAAAAGGGGCATTTCTCAAAAGAATATCCTAATAACACCCATAAAGCCACATAAATGATTAATACTTTTCAACCTCTAGAAGGAGACTTAGAATATTTGTATTTTGAACAAAGCTCTGCTGATGAAGAAACAATTTTTGAACTTCAAGACTCTTCGTCGGATGAAGCATCATTTTCGGAGTCAGAAGATGACAAATATCTCCCTGTTTACTCCTTCAAAGAGATAGGAAGTTCTCTTCCTATTACACCACTTCCTTGTGTTGAAGTTCATGTCCTCACAACAAAGTTTTCCCGTCCAAATAAAGTTATAGCTTATATGGACAATGGGACCCAAATTACAATGATGAATCCCAACATTCTCCCAACAGGATCATGGGTGACACATGCCGCATACTTTGTAGCAGCAGATGGAAAAGTTTTCAAGACAAATTTAATGACCAAAGAGAAAATAGGAATTAAATTCTTCCCAGACTGCATAGTCTAGACCAAGGTCATTAACAGTAATCTTCAAAACAAAGATATTGTAGTAGGAATGGATGTTTATTCAGCAGCAAGTAAACTTTAAATCCTCCCCGCGGGAATAAAATTCAAAAGAGAATTCAAACCTTATTCTGGGATATTGAAACTATATTCACTTTCTAAGATTCCTGTTGGCTATGAAGAAATCAAGTCCAACCTTCTCAGACTATGTGCTAACAACCATAAAAAATTCTGCCACCCAAAACCTTTATGGAAGAATAAAGACATCTTTGTTCAACTTCTCTTCAAGCTCAATGAAGATGTTAATCTAACCAAGGCCACTCATCCAGGGATGAGTTCATCAGATTGCACATTAGCTAGGGATGAATGCAACCAACTATCAAACAAGGTCTAATAGAATCCACCAAATCAGAACGGGCCTGCCAAGTATTCTATGTGGAAAAGAAATCTGAAAAGTTGAGGGGAAAAAAAGGCTAATAATTGATTACAAACCTGTAAATCATTTTCTCAAAGATGATAAATTACCATTCCAAAAACCTCAACCTTAAATGCTTTCATCAAAGATGCCCATATCTATTCTAAGTTCGACCTTAAGTCAGGATTTTAGCAATTGAGTATTGACCCTGAGGATCATTACAAAACGACATTCTACATTCCTAACGCCCAATACCAATGGACTGTGTTGCCATTTAGGCTTAAGGTAGCCCCTTCACTCTTTCAAAAGGCCATGACTAGAATTTTTGAGCTCATCTTCAACAATATCTTCATTTATATTGATGATGTACTATTGTTCTCAAAAGATGAAAAAACCCATAAACAATTATTAGGCTAATTTCTTCAAATAGCCCAACAACATGGAATAATGCTCTCTGAAAAGAAAAGTCAATTGGGACAAGCAGAAATTGATTTTTTAGGGATGCATTTCTCCAAAGGGAAATATTAACCTCAACCTCATATTGTCCAAGAACTCTTAAACTTTCCTGATGAAAATCTCACAGTTAAGCAAATCCAACAATTTCTTGGTATAATTAATTATATCTGAGATTTCCTGCCGAAACTGGCGAGATACACGAGTCCTCTATCCCAAATGCTGAAGAAAAAACCTCCACCATGGGGAACAAAGCAAATTGAAGCAGTGAAAGTTTTGAAGAAGATCACACAAACTCCTCCTGCCCTGAAAATCCTTGGGAATGGAAAAAGAATTATGCAGATCGATGTTAGTGATCACTATTGGGGAGCAGTCCTGATATAAGAACTTGAAGGAAAAAGATACTATTGTGGTCATGCTAGTGACCAATTTAAAGAAGTTGAAAAACACTACGACACCACCTACAAAGAAGCCCTTTCCGTAAAAATGGGAATCTAAAAGTTTGAATTCCACCTAAGAGGCTACCAATTTGAACTTCAGATGGATAACTCCTTTTTTCCTAAGATCCTTGAATTCAAAAATAAGATGCCTCCTGATCCTCAAACTCTTAGGCTCAAAGATTGGATTTCTATATATGATATCTCTGTAAAACATATCAAAGGAACCCAAAATGTAATCCCTGACCTACTATCCCGACCTATGAAAGCTATCGAGATCATCACAGCTAAACACATTTTCCCTCTAATTCTTATGGTCAAACCACTACCAACCCATGCATCCATAACCAATAATATTCCTCCAGGAATAACGGTATCCTCTTCACTGTCCCAGCTCAAGCAGTATGCTAGGAACAATCTCTTCTATTATATGACAAAAATCGTAAGGAATAAACTACCAGATCATAGTCCTTATTTCTCAGATACACCTTTCTCCTACCAATTTTAATAAACCCAAATGCTAAATTCACAAAAAACCATTTGTGGTATATCTGGTGTGCCACTTGTTTGTTTTATATGCCTGTTCTTATCCCATTAAGGCCATGTATCAACACAAAATGGATCTTGAGAACCATATGTCTTTGATTTGAACTACTCTTAAATGGTACTCTCCATTATAACGGTGGAGAGGAGGTCAAAGAACGAAGATTATCTTTAGAAGATATTGACAAACTCAAGTCTGTTTTCTTTCTACACAGGCCATATCTGACAGATCCTGCAACTAAGCTGCTTAATTGTAAGAGTTATGTTCACCTATGAGAATCCATTGATGAATACCCCCAGTCTAAAAATCACAAGGGAATTATTGGAGTATGTTAACTACATAAATCTCTATGATCCAAAGAAACTCGATGATAGTTCAACTTGCATACATCATGAAAAATTCAGAAGACCAGAAGTTGGAGAAAGCTCGACTCAAGCCACACAACAGAAACTGGATTCTCCAATGGAAGCTGAATTCTCTGAAGGAAAAGTGAAAGAAGCTAATATGAGATTAGAGGATCACACCAATATGATGGGTGACATATGGCATCGTGAGTCATCTCGTTATGGAGATTGCTTTTCTGATGGAAATTTATCCGATCAGAATATGTCCCCCTCTCATGAACCAATTTGCAAAGACTAAATTAACAAGTGTCCTTCAAAGATCACAAACATGTTTATGAATAGTAAATTTCGTATTTTTGTGCAATAAGACTACAATAATGTAATCCATAAGTGATAAGTGTGTCGGACTTTTGAAACAGAATTTTGTCCTATATGTACCTCCTTGCCTATAAAAAGAGAGCTCTTGTAACATATTTTCATCAAGCAATCACAAATAAACTCTCTTGTGTGCTTAAGAACAAACATGTCCTAAAAATCTATTCTTTCTCCCTTAAATCTTTAGTTATTGTATTCATATCATAATTCCCCCATAGATGCAAGTATGCTTTACACCTGCCTCTAAATGAGGATCTTGTGTATCAGAAAACATCTGACCATTGATCCATAATACGGTCCTTGCTGTTATGAAATTTCAATTTTAATTGTTAATCTGTGTTATGCATATGGTTGGCTATTAATGATGATACAGTAAAGGCTGAGTTTCATGATATGTAAGGCTCCTAGACAGTGTGGCATCAGAGCTTGTATAGAAAGAAGGAGTGCATATGGTATGAATATAATAAAAGAAGTGAGTAAGGGAGAAAATCACTTAAACATGAAAACACCTGAACCAAATAGCCAACCATAGGCATATTTTAATTAATTAACCGTAAATAAATATTTGTCTTATATAATTAATATAATAAATTATATAATTTAATGGTGATATAATGACAGACAAATAATATAAATTTTTTACACTATTTTTTAATAAAAATATATCATTTTGTCATATTATATAAGAATATATTATTTTGTTTGGTTATATAGAAATATATCATTTTGTCATGTTATAAAAAAAATTAAATTTTTTAATCTAATTGAATAAAATGTATTATTGTTATTGATTGATACTATAAAATTAATTTAAACTATTATTGCCTTAGCCTTTTTCTTTAAATTAAATTTTATAATAATAATATAATATTTAGGACATATTTATTTATTAGTACTCAAAATACTATATTATAAAAATTGTAAAAGTTTAAAAAAAACATCATTTGAATTATTAATGCATTTTTTATTCACTCTAAATAATAATTATATTGTAAATGAACATATTTTAAAATTGATTAATTAAGAACAAATATATTGTGTCGTATATGGTTTACAAAATAAATTATAACTGATAAGACTTATTACATTTTTGTTTACCTATAACTATAAAAAATTCACAAAAATATTTACTTTTTTCCTAAGAATTATTACCTTATATGATTTCTTCCTGATAATTTTGTTTCTTTTATTACTATTATTTGAAAATATTTTTTTTGAAAATATATATATAAAAAGAAGAAAAAAAAGTTAACAAACATAGAATGAAAGAAAATCCAATTTATACTGGCTTGGATCACATACACAAAGTTTTATCAAAGTATTAAACTTTTATTTTCTGCACTTATAATAAATATTAATAATTATAATTTAATTATAATTTGATAAATATTTGTGTCATGTTTAATTTTATAATAAAATAAATTTAATTATAATATAGCATTTATAGAATATTTATTTATTAATATTCAAAATACTATATTGTAAAAATTATCAAAATATTTTGATACATTCTAGATAATATTATAATAATAATAATAATAATAATAATAATAATAATAATAATAATAATAATAATAATTATTATTATTATTATTATTATTATTATTATTTAAGAATGTTAAAAGATAGACATATATAAAATACTACAATTGTTAGAATTCAACCACAATTTATGTAGAATTTTACTCAATCTTGATTTCAAAATTGTTATCAATCATACAATGACAAATGAAAAAAAAAGATTTTGACAAAAAAAAGTTGAAGAAGACGAATATTCTGCAGAGTTTCTCTATACCCATTAACTGTGAAATTTTTTTTTATTCATTTGCAGCTACAAACTGTGAATATAATACTATAAATTGTGTTTATAAAATTATGATTTCTCCCTATTATATTTAGGTTAGCTTACACCTCAAGGCAAAACCTAAAATTATAAAAGACCAAAATAACTAACATTACTAAAATAGATCTAAGTTGAAAACCTGTATGAAGCAACCTGTTTCAATACTTCGACACATTAATACAACTCGACACACACGATCGACTAATTCTTGTTCCTGTCGAGCTACACTGCTTTGACACAAAGAATTACAACTCAACAACAACCACAATATTTTTATTCAAATTAATAATTTAAAAATATTATTTAATAAATTCCATTTTAATTTTCTAAATTTCTTTTTACTTCTACACTAATATTATTTCAAAATATTATTTTATTTATATCAAAACAGTATTTTATAACAAACATTATCCTTTGAATGATCATTGTATAGGATTATTTTTAGATAGTTTTATTTTTATATTTACTTTTTTAAAAAATAACTTTTTTAATAAAATAAATTTTAACAAATATATTAAAGAAAATTGACAAACACTATGCAAAAATAAAATAAAACCAAATACGCCCAAGATTGAATCTTTGACTAAGATTTTTATTTCATAAGATAATTTACTTAATTGTTTTCCTTAAAATTATCTCCTTATTTGATTCTTTTTAGATATAATTATATGTTTTTTTAATATTATTTTTTTTAAATAGATATTTTTAAAAAATACAAAAAAAAGTTTTATATACGTGTCATGTTTAATTTCTATAAAAATTTGATTTAATTATAATATAATTATCACATATTTATTTCTTAATATTCAAAATACTATATTATAAAAAATTTAATATTTAAAAAAGAAATACACCCTTCTAAATTATCAAATTATTTTGATTTATTCTATGAGATTATTTGTTATGCACTGTCACAATAAATTTTTTTACACAATTAATCCATTAGAGTGATTCATGATCATTACTTTAAATATATTTAAAGTAAAGGTAAAATGTAATTTAAGATATGATGATTATCACTTATTAACTGGATAAATTTTTTTACAATGTCAATTACGTTCTTATTTTAGATAATTGTATATCATTATTTATTATTATTATTATTATTATTATTATTATTATTATTATTATTATTATTATTATTATTATTATTATTATTATTATTATTATTATTATTATTATATTTTTTAAAAATATTAAAAGAAATATATAAATAAAATATTACAACAATAATCACGTCTTATGTGAGATTGCCTATAGAAATCATCTTTTGCTATAATTTTCTATCTAGAATCATATAACTTTTATTGAAATTATTAATCTCTAGATGTTTTTTAATAATTTCACTTATATTTTTTTACTATTTTTTACTATGTCATCTTTTGCTTCTAACTAGAGCTGGAAATGAGTCGAGTCGAGTCGAACTCACCTCAGCTCGGCTCGACTCATTAAGAATTTTTCGAGTTCGAGTTCGAGTTCGAGTTCAACACGAACTTTTTTTTAAGCTCAAACTCGACTCGTTATGAATTGTTTCGAGTTCGAGTTCGAGTTCGAGTTCAACACGAACTTTTTTTTAAGTTCAAACTCGACTTGTTATAAGTTCACGAACAGTTTGATTCAACTCATTAGGATCAGCTCACATGATTCACGGGCTTAAAAACTATTTTTTTTAATATATATATATTTTAGTATATTTGACATTTTAAATAAATATATTTTTTTTAAATAAAATATTAAAATAAAATAAAAATTATCATATTGAAATTTAACTTTATCTTCGAAATCTACTAATTCAAAACTTACACAACTTTCAAGAGATACATTTGAGAGTCTAATTCAAAAACTACTAAGTTGAAGATTAAATTTGTCTAAGATTTAGATTAAATATTTAAACCTAATCTTAAAGACAGTATAATTATTCTCATATGTAATCGAGTTAACTCATGAACCTAACGAGTCGAACTATGTAGAGTTCAAGTTCAGCTCATTTAGTTAACGAACTTAATTTTTCGCTCATACTCAACTCATTAGGTTCATGAACCTAGTTCAACGATCTAATTGTCGAATCGAATTTCGAACTATTTTCGAGTTGGTTCGGTTCATTGCCAGCCCTACTTCTAACTCATCTTCAAAACATTTTTCCGTACTTACCAAAACATTATTTCCTAAATAAATATTATCCTTTGAATTATCACCTTATCTGATTTATTATCACTTTATATGATTCTTTCTAGATAATTTTATTTCTATATTTAATTTTTTACAAATAATTTTAAAAATTATATAGAATAAATATTGACAAATATTGTGCAAAATAAAAATAAAAACCAAATATATCCAAGAATGAATCTTTGATTAAGATTTTTATTTCATAAAATAACTTAGGGTTAAATATGTTTTTAGTCCCTATGAAAAAATATATATTTTGGTCTCTACAAAAATTTTATGCATGTAGTTTTAGTCCTTACTATTTTCTAAAATTTTGAAACTTATTTAATTGTCCATAAAATTTTAAATTTTTGAATAATTTTTTTCATACGTGTTCACTATAAAATATTTCTTTACCAAATTATATAATTTTTTAAAATGAGAAGAATTAAGTATGATTTTTTTAATTTCAAAAGAAATGATAAAAGTAATGAAATTCCCGACTTATAAATCATATTTTGAGTTTTTTTTTTCGAGAAACTTTTTATAACATTCTAAACATATCTACAAAATAATCATTTAAAAATACACATTGGTTTAACAGTAAAGACTAAAACTACGTGCATAATAATTTTCTAGGAACCAAAACATAGTATTTTTTTATAGGGACTAAAAACAAAATTTGATAATTTTATAGAGACCAAAAACATATTTAACTCAATATATTATTTAACCTTTTTCCTTAAAATTATCACCTTATTTGATTGTTTTTATCTTTCATCATTATTGTTTCAAGACAAATCAAAAGCCCAAAACCAATACCCAATATGATACAAGTCCAATCCAAATAATCTAACATATCAAAGCTAGCTCACTGGAGATTCGTGATACACTTTTTTAATCTCCATTTTTAATACTTCCAATTTAAATTTTAAACTGACTTAGACGTTTGAATGCAAACTTTGTAAGCTCACTCCGCATTGTCGAAGTGGAGATCAACACCACCAGTTCAGGATCATTCACTGTCGATACATACTAATTTTGGTTCTACAAATGAACAATGGCGTTGTATGTGAAAATTGACTCTTTATTCCTACAAAATTCCAAAAGTAGGTCATCCTCGATCCAAAGATAGATAGATCTCTACCGGAACCGCGAGATGAAGATAGTCTCCCCATACATCCCGTCAGAGACGCCTGCCAAAACTTTAGCTCAAGTTCCACCTCCAGTGGCAGTGATTGATGAGACCTACAACGCAACAATATTCGACGCAAATCCATCATCAAAATATGCCTTCCAAACAACGACTAACACCAAAGCGTGAAGCGAAGATCAGTTGGCTATAAGATTTCTGGATTGACAGAAGAAGAACGAAATCCCGAACTCGGAGTTACCGTTAGTCATAACAGTTATTGTAACACCCCCTTTCTATACCCCCAAATAAACAATTAAATCATATAGACACTTAGTGAAAAGAATTCTATCAGAGTGTAACTATAACATGGTATAAAAGAGGCGCATCACATTATCATCGAAACGAAACATAAATAATACCAGCTCACGAAGATATGTAACAAAAGGGGTAAATCTCAACTAAAAACAAAGCATAGCGCTTAAAACCCACACATCAACATTTAGAATAAAGCGGAAACATCTAAACATTGAAATCACTTCATTAACATAAGCATCATATACATCGTTCAGATTAATTCAATTCATCGGTTAAGTTTACAAAACGTTCATCAGCAGATACATACACATATGCATCACAAAAGAATCAAAATAATTCCTAACTACCCAGTGTTACATATCAGAGCCATCTGTCCAAAAGAAATGAAGACTCGCTTCACAAAGACTCCAGCAATCTAATCTGCAATGCCTCATAGAGCATTATAAAACAGCAGAAGGGTGAGAAACAATATCATAATACATAATGCACATAAACATATATACATACACATAACGTCCAAAAACGTCCTCCGCATTCTCACCGCAACTCATCTCACTACACTGGTCACCGCAATGTATTCACAATTAACTATTTACAAATAGAGCACCAAGCATTTACAATGTGCATCAACAATGTTTATATTAATTCATAAACATACATACATATACACATAATTCACACATACATGTATATTCAAGCCTTCCATTCATGTCAATTATCAACAATCTACATAAACATCCACATTCATGTTCATTCACCATACATCATGCACAGATGTCTACATGCAACTCACAGAGACCGGCACACGACTCTATGCAGATGCAAATGCGGTACCGACTCATTTCAACAGGTTCAATTGAAGAACCAAATAACCATCGCTCACACCCCACATGGGAACACGAGGTTCTGCAGATTCACCGAGGAATCAAATATAACCATCGCAACATACGAGGTTCTGCAGATTCATCGAGGAATCAATAAATAACCATCGCTCACACCCCACAAGGGCACACGAGGTTCTGCAAATCCACCGAGGGATCAATAAATAACCATCGCTCACACCCCACAAGGGCACACGAGGTTCTGCAAATCCATCGAGGGATCAATCGACACAAGAATGCATACCATGATGCTTCACATGCAATATGACTCATGACACTCTTGAAATGCATACATGTTTACCGACATACTCATGCATTCATCACATTCGGCGCATACATTCATTATGCATTCAAATATATGTATCACAAAGCATATATATATATATATATATATATATATATATATATATATATATATATATATATTCATCATCCATTCAACCAATTTTCATACATGGTTCACGTTCACATTGCCAAACGACCACATTTCACACCTCACAAATCACAAACTAGGATTCACGCCATACAACTGTAAGAACACAGATTGTTTCTTAGTAATATCTCTATGTTTTGATGATAACACTTATGAATTTTGTATTCAAGAATTATATACTCTAAATTTGTTCTAGACTGTTTGCTACAGGTACTAAAGAAAATATTCTTAAAGAGCAAATTTGGATCTGAACAATGAAATTATGAAAGGCTTCAAAGGTTCAAGAACATCTGAACGCTGTCTCCAGAAGAATCTGAGTGCTATCTACTGAAGATTCTGAAGCAGAAGCCTCTAAAGAATAGAAGACTCTGAGAGTTCAGAAGCTTAGTCATCAGAAGACTCTGAGGATGCTGCGCTGCATAAGTATTGAGAATCTGATATAGAAGACTCTGCTCTGACAGAACTACACGCTCAAGCATACAAGCTGCATATACTCTGATTCAGCATAATCTGAAGAACATCCCAAGACTCTGAAGATCCAGAAGATCTCTACTCTGGAGATTCTGAAGATCCAGACTCTGATGTTGATAGCTGAACTTACTTAGTGAAGAAGATTTGAATATGTCCGTTGGCATATCTCAACAGCTCTTTCCTCTTTTATGTTAGACACAAGAACACAGACAAAAAGGTTTTATCTGTGCATTCCATTCTAAGGAAAGTTTCTGCAAAGTGAAGACAAAAGGCATCAGGCTTTTTCAGCATAACCTCCAACGTAAAGACAAAAGGCTCCAGGCTTTTTCAGTACAGCCTCCAACGTTGAGAAGACTTCATGGATCTAAATGCCTATATAAAGAAGTCCACTCCATCTTCTTCAAGTAATGAACTACTTGCAAAAAATCACTCATCAAAGCAAATCTCTCAAAAGCTCTTATATTCTATTTGCTGTAACATTGTTCTTAAACTTAAGAGAAATATCACAGTTGTGATAATAGCTTTTTAGAAGCATTCTTACTCTTGTAATAGTTTTACATTGATTGTAAAAGGTTTCCTTAAGAGGATCCAGTTGGGATCAGTAGCTCTTGAGAAGACTAAGAACAGTTGTTCTTAGGTGTTACTATTGTAATCTGTTTGATTAAATAGTGGATTAAGTCCTTGACTGAGAAAGGCAAATCACTCTTGAGAGGGTGGACTGGAGTAGTTGAGTTCAATGAACTAGGATAAAAATAACTGTGTTTGAATCTTTGATTATTTGTCATACTTATTCAACCCCCCTTCTAAGTATTTTCTCACCTTCAACAACTACCCACAACACACATAACAACATATAGTCAGTCATCTCAGACAAGGAATGATCGCAACCAAACCACACAACCGATCCACGAATGGAAAACACAAGAAAAGAAAATATGCTGCTGCGTTTGCTAACCTTCGCTTGGCGAAGCCTTTGGTGAACCTTCGCTACTCCGTTCGCCTGGCGAACTTGCCAGCGAAGACCACTGGGATTTATTCTGGAATTACTCGCTAGCACTCGCTAGCATACTCGCTTGGCGAACCTTCGCCACCCTCATTAGCCTGGCGAACTTGCCAGCGAAAACAGGGTGGTTGCTACTAACTTGGTTCGCTGCTGCTCACTGGGCTTCGCCCGGCGAAGCTTCGCTGCCATTCGCCTGGCAAACCTGCGAACTCAGAACTCCCATGGCTGTCCAAAAACCCAAACCTTACAAACCGACTGATTTAATCCAAATCAGTTCCAGTAGTACAACCCACTCATCACCCGACTATATTACACCGTCTATTCTAAATTCTAACCGATAAAACTCAATTTCTACCGATTAAATCAACTACAGACCTAGAAATGGAAACATAGAAAACAATCCAACAAATCCAATCTAGCACATACATGATCATACACATTATGAATATGATAAAAATTCTCACCCTTACCTGATTAATCGCAAGCTATGGTTGATTCTTGATGATTCTAGGTTTTGCTCCACTTTCTCTTCTTTTCTCTCCTCCTCTTTTCCTTCTCTTGTTTTTCTTCTTAATATTTCTATCTTTCTCCATTCTCTCTATATCACATATTCTATTTCTTTCCTCCCAAATTCTTTCCACACACTTATCAATTAATTCTCACAAAATATCCACTTAATATTATCACTAATGCCCAAAATACCCCCAACCTATTTTTACCCGAAACTCTCAAAGTCGGCAAAAATAGCTCAATATCTAAACATAACATATTATCACACAAATTCCACATAAATAAAATAATCACTTAAATAAATCAAATAAGGACTCAATAAAAATGGGAATTCAGAATCGGGGCGTTACAACTCTCTCCCACTTTAGAAATTTTCGTCCTCGAAAATATTACCTGATTCAAACAGCTCTGGATGCGACTCACGCATCTTATTCTCCAATTCCCAAGTCATATTGCCTTCCGCGGCACCTCTCCATGCCACCTTCACAAGTGCGATATCCTTACCTCTGAGCCTCTTATCTTCACGCTCCAAAATCCTAACCGGTAAAACCTCAACTGTAAGATTATCCCTCACTTCCACATCATCCATCGGAATCACATGCGAAGGATCCGGAACATACTTCCGAAGTTGCGAAACATGAAACACATCGTGCAAATTCGAAAGTTTCGGAGGCAACGCCACACGATAAGCCACATCACCAACCCGTGCAGTAATCTGATACGGACCAATGAAATGAGAAGTCAACTTCTTCGACTTCAAAGCACGACCCACACCCGTAACCGGTGTAACCCTCAAAAACACATGGTTGCCTTCTTGAAACTCAAGATTCTTTCTTCTCTTATCATGATAACTCTTTTGCCTACTCTGAGAAACTCTCATCTTTTCCCGAATGAACTTCACCTTCTCTGTCGTTTTTTGTACCATCTCCGGTCCAACTACCAACTTCTCTCCGGTTTCATGCCAACACAAAGGTGTTCGACATCTCCGACCATACAAAGCCTCAAATGGTGCCATACCAATACTTGAGTGAAAACTATTATTGTAGGTGAACTCAATCAATGCCAAATAACCATCCCAATTACTACTTTGCTCGAGCACACAAGCACGCAACAAATCTTCCAATGATTGGATCGTCCTTTCGGTTTGACCATCCGTCTGCGGATGATAAGCCGAACTCAATCTCAACTTAGAACCCAAAGCCCTTTGCAAACTTTCCCAAAATCTCGAAGTAAATCTATGATCCCTATCCGACACAATACTCTTAGGAATCCCATGCAACTTCACAATCTCACCAACATAAATCTCGGCTAACTTCTCCAAAGGATAACTAATATCTATTGGAATAAAGTGAGCAGATTTAGTAAGCCTGTCAACAATCACCCAAATAGCATTGTGACCTCTTTGCGTATTAGGCAATCCCATAACAAAATCCATCGATATACTATCCCATTTCCACTCTGGAATGTCCAACGGTTGCATCAAACCACTAGGCTTCTGATGTTCCACTTTAGACTTCTGACAAGTCAAGCACGAATACACAAACTGAGCTACATCCCTCTTCAATCCGGACCACCAAAAGATTTTCTTCAAATCTTGATACATCTTATTCGCTCCCGGGTGAATACTTAAGTTACTCAGGTGTCCTTCCTCCAATATCATCTTTTTCAACTCTACATCGTCGGGAATACAAATACGACCACGAAATCTCAAAACTCCAAAATTATCAACCTTGAAGTCCTCATTCTCATTCATCATCAAATCAACAAACTTCAAATCCAACTTTTGCTTTTCGCACACGGTAGCAAGAAAATCATTCGTAACATACAACATACCAAGTTTCACACTACTCGGCGTTATCTCACAAACCAAACTCAAATCTATAAAACTCTCCAACAATTCCCATTCCCTTACCATCGGTGTTGACATATGAACCAACTTTCGACTTAAAGCATCGGCTACTACATTTGCCTTACCCGGATGGTAATTCAAACCAAAATCATAACCCTTCAAAAACTCTAACCATTTCCTCTGCCTCATGTTCAATTCCTTCTGATCAAACAAATATTTCAAACTCTTGTGATCACTAAAAACTTCAAATCTCGCACCATACATATAATGCCTCCAAATTTTCAAAACAAACACCACGACCGCTAACTCCAAATCATGCGTAGGGTAGTTCTTCTCATGCAATCTCAATTGTCTCGAAGCATAAGCCACAACTTTCCCATCTTGCATTAAAACACCACCTAAACCGGATAAAGAAGCATCAGAATAAACCACAAACGACTCCGTCGGATTCGGCAAAATCAAAACCGGCGCCGTTGGCAACCTTCTCTTAAGCTCAACAAAACTCTTCTCACACTCAATATCCCAAACAAAGGCCTTTCCCTTACAAGTCAATTGAATCAACACAAAGCCTCCCATGTTTGATGGAGAGAAATTTGATTACTGGAAGGACAGGATAGAAAGTTTCTTCCTTGGGTATGATGCTGATTTGTGGGACTTGATCATTGATGGCTATGAACATCCTACAAATGAGGATGGCAAGAAAATTGATAGAAAATCAATGACAGAAGCCAAGAAGAAGGATTTCAAAAATCACCATAAGGCTAGGACAATATTGCTTAATGCAATCTCTCATACTGAGTATGAAAAGATTACTAACAGAGAAACAACTCATGGAATGTTTGAGTCACTTAAAATGACTCATGAAGGAAATTCTCAAGTGAAGGAGACCAAGGCTCTGGCGCTTATACAGAAGTATGAAGCGTTCAAAATGGAAGAATCTGAAAATATAGAAACTATGTTTTCTAGATTTCAGATCCTCACAACTGGTCTAAAGGTTCTGGACAAGGGATACTCCACATCAGATCATGTAAAGAAAATCATCAGAAGTCTACCTACCAGATGGAGACCAATGGTGACTGCCTTGAAGATGGCTAAAGATCTTAACAAGATCTCTTTAGAAGAACTCATCAGCTCACTGAGGAGCCATGAAATTGAGCTTGAGGAAGATGAACCTCAAAAGAAAGAGAAAGGTAAATATATTGCTTCAAAATCTAATAAATCTGCTAAAGCTTTGCAGGTTATTGAAGAAAGCTCTGAAGGATCTTCTTCTGAAGAAGAAGATGAATTATCCATGCTGTCCAGAAGGATCAACAGACTCTGGAAGCACAAGGGAAAAAAGTTCAACAACTTCAGAAAATCAGATCATAGAAAGGAATCTTCTGGGCACAGAAGATCTGGCAAGAAAGAAGTTGTATGCTATGAGTGCAAAGAACCTGGGCATTACAAGAATGATTGCCCCAAACTTCAAAGAGAAAAACCCAAGAAGAAGTTTGACAAAAAGAAGAAGGTTCTGATGGCAACATGGGATGACTCAGATGAATCTGAATCATCTTCTGAATCAGAAGAAGAATGTGCTAATGTTGCACTGATGGCAGACATAGAAGATCAGGAGGAAGGAACTTCAGGATCTGAATCTGATTCTGAATCTGACTCTGATGCTGAAGAGGTAATGACTAAACTTACTAAAGAAGAACTTATCAAAGTGTTATCAGAAGTTTTGAAAAGCTATAACAATATCAAACTCAAATACAAGAAGCTGAAAAGCAGTCTTGAATCTGAGATTGATCTTCTGAAGACAGAACTTGTTGAGCAAAAAGAAATTAATCTGAAAATCAAAAATGACTTTGAAATAGCTCAACAAGAATCTGAATCTGAGACTAAGTCATGTGAAAACATTTTAGAAAACTATGACTCTAGCTTTCAGAGATTCCTTACTAAGAGCATAGACAGAAGCAAGATGGCTTCTATGATCTATGGTGTTAGTGGGAACAACAGAAGAGGTATTGGATATGAATCTTCCTCTGGAAGTAATCCAAAATCTGTTGACAAACTCTTCATCAAGAAGACACCTCTGTACTCTCAATTTAAGTTTGGTCACTTAAATGACATTAAACACACAAGCTCTGAGAAGAATACTTATGTGTTTAAACCCAAGGCAAGTCAGAATAAACATTATGTTGAAAAACAAAAGTTTAGACAAACCTACAAACCAACTAACCCTAAAGGACCCAAGAAGATCTAGGTACCTAAGAGCAAAATAATCCCTGTTGCAGATGTTCTTAGCAGCAAGATCATGACGCCAGTCATGGTACCTGGACTCTGGATGCTCACGACACATGACAGGAGAAAAGTCTATGTTCCAAAGCCTGGAACTTAGATCTGGAGGTGACGTGAAGTTTGGAGGGAACCAGAAAGGCAAGATCATTGGATCTGGCACTATTGGAAATGGTAAACTTCCCTCTATAACTAATGTTTTACTTGTTGAAGGCTTGAAGCATAACTTATTGTCCATAAGTCAATTAAGTGACAATGGTTATGATATTACCTTTAATCAAAAATGCTGTAAAGCTATTAGTCAAAAGGATGGCTCTATCCTATTTAGTGGTAAGAGGAAAAACAACATTTATAAAATAAACCTTTCAGAACTTAAAGTTCAAACTGTTAAATGCCTCTTGTCTGTTAATGAAGAGCAATGGGTCTGGCACAGAAGATTGGGCCATATTAATATGAGACGTATATCTTAGATTAATAAACTTAATCTTGTCAGAGGACTTCCTAATCTGAAGTTCACCTCAGATGCTCTTTGTGAAGCATGCCAAAAAGGGAAGTTTTCAAAATCATCTTTTAAATCAAAAAATGTTGTTTCTACTTCCAGACCACTAGAATTACTTCATATTGATCTGTTTGGGCCAGTGAAAACTGCATCCATCAGAGGCAAGAAGTATGGATTAGTCATTGTTGATGACTATAGTAGATGGACATGGGTAAAGTTCTTAAAACACAAGGATGAGTCACATTCTGTGTTCTTTGACTTCTGCAAGCAAGTTCAGAATGAAAAAGATTTCAAAATTATAAAAGTCAGAAGTGATCATGGTGGCGAATTTGAAAATAAAAATTTTGAAAAATATTTTTCTGAAAATGGCATTGCTCATGATTTTTCCTGTCCTAGAACTCCACAACAAAATGGAGTTGTAGAGAGGAAAAACAGAACTCTGCAAGATATGGCCAGAACCATGATCAATGAGACAAATCTGGCAAAACACTTTTGGGCAGAAGCAATTAACACAGCTTGTTATATTCAGAACAGAGTGTCTGTAAGACCTCTTCTGAAAAAGACTCCATATGAATTGTGGAGGAACAGAAAGCCCAACATTTCATATTTTCATCCTTCTGGATGTATTTGTTATATGTTAAATACTAAAGAAAATCTGAACAAGTTTGATTCCAAAGCACAGAAGTGTTTCATGCTTGGATATTCTGAACACTCTAAAGGCTACAGAGTATACAATACTGAAACACAGATTGTAGAAGAATCTATTCATGTAAGATTTTATGATAAGCTTGGCTCTGAAAAGCCAAAGCAGTTTGAAAGTTCTGCAGATAGAGAAGTGATTCTCACAGACTCTGAAGGCTCAAAGGCAGAAAAGGCTAAAGAGAAGGAATATGAAGCAACTCCAGATGCTATTCCCTTATCTTCTCAATTGGACAACTTACACATTTCTGAAAGATCAAATGTCAGAGGATCTTCTTCCAGAATCAAGGCATCTCACCCAGAAGATGTGATTATTGGAAAGAAAGATGATCCAATCAGGATAATATCCTATCTCAGAACATCTGAATCTTCATTGTTTGGCTTAGTGTCAATAATTGAACCAACATCTGTGGATGAGGCTCTGAAAGATAATGAATGGATTATTGCCATGCAAGAAGAGCTAAATCAATTCACCAGAAATGAAGTTTGGGATATGGTTCCTAGACCTAAAGGATTCAACGTTATTGGAACAAAATGGGTCTTCAGGAATAAGTTGAATGAAAAGGGAGAAGTTGAAAGGAATAAGGCAAGGCTGGTTGCTCAAGGTTACAGTCAACAAGAAGGTATTGATTACACTGAAACTTATGCTCCAGTGGCAAGGTTAGAATCTACACGCCTTCTTATTTCATTTGCTGCACAAAATAACATCAGTCTATATCAGATGGATGTTAAAAGTGCCTTTCTTAATGGTATTATAGAAGAGGAAGTATATGTCCACCAACCTCCTGGATTTGAAAGTGAAAACTTTCCAGATCATGTTTTTAAACTAAAAAAATCTCTTTATGGTTTAAAACAAGCTCCCAGAGCTTGGTATGAGAGGTTGAGCAATTTCCTTCTGAAGAAAAATTTTATCAGAGGAAAAGTGGATACAACTTTATTCTGTAAAACTCTTAAGAAAGATCTGTTGATTTGTCAAATATATGTAGATGATATTATTTTTGGATCAACAAATATTACGCTTGGAAAGGAGTTTGCTAAATGCATGCAGGCAGAGTTTGAGATGATCATGATGGGAGAATTGAGATTCTTTTTGGGAATCCAAGTCAACCAGACTCCAGAGTGCACCTACATACATCAGACCAAATATGTTAAAGAGCTTCTGAAGAAGTTCAACATGGTTGATAGTAAGATGGCAAAGACTCCAATGCACCCTACAAGCACTCTAGGTAAGGAAGAGGTAAGTAAGAAGGTAGATCAGAAACTCTACAGAGGTATAATAGGATCTCTTCTATACTTGACTGCTTCTAGACCTGATATTCTGTTTAGTGTCTGCTTATGTGCAAGATTCCAATCAGATCCTAGAGAATCACACTTAACAGCTGTTAAGAGGATTCTAAGGTATCTGAAAGGTACTACTAACATGGGTCTGTGTTACAGAAGATCTGATGAATTTTCATTAGTTGGATTCTGTGATGCTGATTATGCTGGAGACAGAGTTGAACGTAAAAGCACTTCTGGAAGCTGTCAGTTTCTTGGAAGTCATCTGATCTCATGGTACAGCAAAAAGCAACCCACTATTGCACTATCAACTACAGAGGCAGAATACATTGCTGTTGCTGGATGTTGTACGCAGATGCTCTGGATGAAGAGTCAACTAGAAGATTATCAGATCTATGAGAGTAATCTTTCTATCTTTCGTGATAATACTTCTGCTATATGTTTGTCAAAAAATCCAATCTTACACTCTAAGGCTAAACATATAGAAATTAAACATCACTTCATCAGAGACTATGTTCAGAAGGGTGTAATAAATCTAGCTTTTGTTGATACAGATCATCAATGGGCTGATATTTTCACAAAACCCCTTGCTGAAGATAGGTTTAAGTTCATTCTGAAAAATATTTGTATGGATTTTTGTCCAGAGTAATATTTATTAGAGGCAACTTATCAGATGCAAAATGTTTAAAGATCTGAAGTATTTCATCTGATTATTTGTTCATTTATCTTTGATTGATTTATTTGTGTGAAACTCTGAACTAACAAACTCAGAAGATCTAAACGTTGGAAACGTTTCATTTCTTGAGAGACATCAGATGCACATACAAGCAAACACGTGTCACTCAGAATCTGAAAAGATGGAGTGCTCTACTGAATTGACGTGTGAGGTACTGCTTTGAAAATCTCATTTTTCTTGGTTTTCCCCCCATTTGTCATCTTTAAATTGAAATGATTATTTTCATTAAACGCCGTGTAAACGTGCGTATGTGTCTTTTGATGTGCCCAATGTTTGATTTTTTTTGGTTTTCTATAAATACCACCTATCACAACATTTTCACACTTTTCACACTCACTACACTTATGCGTTTTTGCTTACTCTTCAACCTCTACCAAAACCCTAAACCCAAATCAAAATCTTCATCTTCATCAATGGCTTCTTCAACAAATGCTGCTGAAATCTCCAACAAAAATATAATGTACAAGAAACCAGTATGTACTTTATTTACTCCAGTTGTGGATCTTGAGGTTCTGTGCGAGAGTTTCGTTGATCTTGAATCAATAGAAGAAAATGGGCTTGACCTAACAACTGCCATTAAAGCTCAAGGCTGGGAGAAGTATTTTGAGAGACTGATGGGTCCTGTGTACCCAACTCTTGTGAAGGAATTCTGGATTCACGCTAGTGCTGGTCCTATGTTCATTCACTCATCTGTCCTTGGGAAGGAAATAGTGATCACTGAGAAACTGATCAGGCAACTGTTCAGTTATAAAGAATCTGATGGTGTTACAAACCTAGCCTCTTCACGTATTGATATGGCTAAGGTGTATGAAGAGATTACCGTAGCTGGAACACCAACAAGTAAGGTTAAAGATCTGAAACCTATCTATAGGATCTGGGCAAAGATATTTATGAGTACAATCTTTCACAGAAAGTCAACCAACTCACCAGACTATATGAGTACAGAGCATCTGTACTTCATGTACTGCATCAGCAAGAATATTAAGGTGGATCTACCCTATCTGATTTTCAGTCATCTTCTGACTCATGTCAAAGAGACTAGAGAAGAGGTCAGAGCTAAAGCTGGGAAAGTTAGAACTTGGATACCTCTGGGAAGACTTATTTTAGACATCCTTACAGAGAATCAGTTGGTGAAGCATCTGACAGATGCAAAAACAACAGAGGATCTGTCCTACATCATTGGATCTGAGATAAACGGACTCACTCTGAAAAGAATGAAGATCATTTCAGAGCTGAATGGTAAACTAAGGAAAATAAACTCTGAGGAGGTAAATGGTAGAAGGATACCAATAGAAGATTTTCCAATGTTCAGCGCAGATGAACCAAAAGGTATTGTCTGGGCTTACATTGCAGATTGTCTAAAGAATGGAATTCCTCTACCTGCTAACCTTGTTCAGAAACAAGGAGAAGAATTGCCCAATCTGATGAAGGAAAGGCGTAGTAAGAGAAAAGCTGAAGAAGACTCTGTTCAGAAGAAAAGGAAAGAATCTGAAGTTCCAAGGAAGAAGAAGAAAGGAGTTAAGAAAGCCAGAATCAATTCTAGGGATGCTACTCTGGAAGAGATAAGAGACACTATTCATCAGGTATTAACATTTGATCCTACCCCTGCTGTTCATTCACCCCTTTCATCACCTCAACTCTCTCCAACCCTTAGACATAGAACTTCTAAACCCCAACCATCTGCAAACCTTTCATCTGAACCACCTTCATCTCCCCGAGTACATTCACAACCATCTTCTGAACCAACAATATTTGACCCCCAACCTCATACTACACCTGAACCCCCTCAACCTACTTCACCAAAAATTCCACAAACAGAAATTCCACAAACAGAAATTTCACAACCAGAAATTCCACAACCAGAAATTCCACAACCAGAAATTTCCCAACCAGATATAACCATCTCAGAACCAAACCAACCAGAGACTGTTCAAACTGAACACTCTGAACAACCAGCACCACCAGAAGATTCAAATCTTTCTGAAGATATTCTGGACATCCAACCCCTGAATCAATCCATTACCATTTCTTCAACATCTGTTCACTCAGAAGAATCTTCTGATAGTGAGTCATCTGATTTTGAATCATCTGATTTTGAACCAGAGTCTCTCAAACAAGCTCGTTCTGACATTGCTATGAAGGAACACGTTAACATTTCTATGTTTCATACTCCACCCAACTCCCCACCTCAGATAACCATCACTCAACCATCTGAAACCAATCTATCTGAAACACAAACCATTCCTCAACCATCTGAACCCCCTCAGTCTGACACCCAAACATCTCAACCAACACCACCTCAACAACAACCATCTGAACCTACACCATCTGAACCTACTCCTGTTAACACTCCCAATCCTGAACCCTCTGAACAGTCAGATCTTGGATCATGTGTTAATACTATGTTTGAAATATTCAAGAAGGAGATAGATTCTGAGTATGCTCGTGTTAAGGAAGTGTGCTTGTTAAGTTTGGATCCGGATGTTTCAAATGCTTCTTGGAAACGTTTCATCTGGATGTTCAACAAAGCTGCTTTAAAAGTTAGAGCTAAATGTTCTAAGCTTACAAAGACTTAGTTTGCAGAGTTAATCAAGATAACTCTAATGAACATGCCTCCTCCTCCTCCTGTGTTGCTTCTGGAAGCTGCTCCTCCAGAGGCTCCTGCATCTGAAATGGTTGAACAAGCTTCTAAAGAGAACCAGTCTGAAGAGAACACTGCTGCTACTGCATTTGCTCCTTCTTCATCTGTGGTCACAGAGCTTGTGAATGATGTCAAGGAAATAAAATATTGGATGGTAAAGCAAGAGAAGACAACTGATGAGATCAAGACCTGGATGTCTAAGCAAGAAGAGTCAACAGCCAAAATGACAGAGCTTCTGACCCTTATTGCCTCACGCCAGACTTAGTTTTATTTGATGTTTTTGCACATGTTATTGCTCCTGTTGTTTTCTTATTGTTGTGTTATGCTTTTTGGCATCTATCTGTTTGATTGTGAACTTTGATATGTTTAAATGAAGGTTGATGTTTTTGCTTCTATATGCTTCTTTTCTTCTGTACCTTTATGTCTTTAAAAATCTTTTTGATTATGACAAAAAGGGGGAGAAAAAGAGAATCTGATTGTTCAACCTATAAGCAATTACTAAAACTGAAATTCAGACACTTTATTAACTTACTTTGAATTTAAGTCTTTCAGATTACATTGATATATCTGACATAATTCATTGAAGTTACCCTGAGACTTTTCCAACCAGAACCTGATCTTCCAAAGCAAATCTGAGTATACAATCAACTCTGATATCTTACTCTGATACCTTTACTCTGAAAGATAATTCAAGCAAGATGATAACCAAGCGCTCTGACTGAAGGAAGTCATAATTATCTGGCATCAAGATTTGATTCTGAAAGTCAAACCTCTTGCATCAGACTCTGAATCTGAAATATACTCAATCAAAAAGGGAAATGTTTTCTTCTATTAGAGTATTCATTTCAGGGGGAGATTATTAATCTCAGGGGGAATTATAATTCATACTTTTTATTGAACAAAATTTCTCATGTTTTGTCATCATCAAAAAGGGGGAGATTGTAAGAACACAAATTGTTTCTTAGTAATATCTCTATGTTTTGATGATAACACTTATGAATTTTGTATTCAAGAATTATATACTCTAAATTTGTTCTAGACTGTTTGCTACAGGTACTAAAGAAAATATTCTTAAAGAGCAAATTTGGATCTGAACAATGAAATTATGAAAGGCTTCAAAGGTTCAAGAACATCTGAACACTGTCTCCAGAAGAATCTGAGTGCTATCTACTGAAGATTCTGAAGCAGAAGCCTCTAAAGAATAGAAGACTCTGAGAGTTCAGAAGCTTAGTCATCAGAAGACTCTGAGGATACTGCGCTGCATAAGTATTGAGAATCTGATATAGAAGACTCTGCTCTGACAGAACTACAAGCTCAAGCACACAAGCTGCATATACTCTGATTCAACATAATCTGAAGAACATCCCAAGACTCTGAAGATCCAGAAGATCTCTACTTTGGATATTCTGAAGATCCAGACTCTGATGTTGATAGCTGAACTTACTTAGTTAAGAAGATTTGAATATGTTCGTTGGCATACCTCAAAAGCTCTTTCCTCTTTTATGTTAGACACAAGAACACAGACAAAAAGGTTTTATCTGTGCATTCCATTCTAAGGAAAGTTTCTGCAAAGTGAAGACAAAAGGCATCAGGCTTTTTCAGCACAACCTCCAACGTAAAGACAAAAGGCTCCAGACTTTTTCAGTACAGCCTCCAACGTTGAGAAGACTTCATGGATCTAAGTGCCTATATAAAGAAGTCCACTCCATCTTCTTCAAGTAATGAACTACTTGCAAAAAATCACTCATCAAAGCAAATCTCTCAAAAGCTCTTATATTCTATTTGTTGTAACATTGTTCTTAAACTTAAGAGAAATATCACAGTTGTGATAATAGCTTTTTAGAAGCATTCTCACTCTTGTAATAGTTTTACATTAATTGTAAAAGGTTTCCTTAAGAGGATCCAGTTGGGATCAGTAGCTCTTGAGAAGACTAAGAACAGTTGTTCTTAGGTGTTACTATTGTAATCTGTTTGATTAAATAGTTGATTAAGTCCTTGACTGAGAAAGGAAAATCACTCTTGAGAGGGTGGACTGGAGTAGTTGAGTTCAACGAACCAGCATAAAAATAACTGTGTTTGAATCTTTGATTATTTGTCATACTTATTCAACCCCCCTTCTAAGTATTTTCTCACCTTCAAGAACTACCCACAACACACATAACAACATATAGTCAGTCATCTCAGACAAGGAATGATCGCAACCAAACCACACAACCGATCCACGAATGGAAAACACAAGAAAAGAAAATATGCTGCTGCGTTCGCTAACCTTCGCTTGGCGAAGCCTCTGGTGAACCTTCGCTACTCCGTTCGCCTGGCGAACTTGCCAGCGAAGACCACTGGGATTTATTATGGAATTACTCGCTAGCATACTCGCTTGGCGAACCTTCGCCACCCTCATTCGCCTGGCGAACTTGCCAGCAAAAACAGGGTGGATGCTACTAACATGGTTCGCTGCTACTCGCTGGGCTTCGCCCGGCGAAGCTTCGCTGCCATTCGCCTGGCGAACCTGCGAACTCAGAACTCCCATGACTGTCCAAAAACCCAAACCTTACAAACCGACCGATTTAATCCAAATCAGTTCCAGTAGTACAACCCACTCATCGCCCGACTATATTACACCGTCTATTCCAAATTCTAACCGATAAAACTTAATTTCTACCGATTAAATCAACTTCAGACCTAGAAATGGAAACATAGAAAACAATCCAACAAATCCAATCTAGCACATACATGATCATACACATTATGAATATGATAAAACTTCTCACCCTTACCTGATTAATCGCAAACTAAGGTTGATTCTTGATGATTCTAGGTTTTGCTCCACTTTCTATTCTTTTCTCTCCTCCTCTTTTCCTTCTCTTGTTTTTCTTCTTAATGTTTCTATCTTTCTCCATTCTCTCTATATCACATATTCTATTTCTTTCCTCCCAAATTCTTTCCACACACTTATCAATTAATTCTCACAAAATATCCACTTAATATTATCACTAATGCCCAAAATACCCCCAACCTATTTTTACCCGAAACTCTCAAAGTCGGCAAAAATAGCTCAATATGTAAACATAACATATTATCACACAAATTCCACATAAATAAAATAATCACTTAAATAAATCAAATAAGGACTCAATAAAAATGGGTATTCAGAATCAGGGCGTTACAACTCTCCCCCACTTTAGAAATTTTCGTCCTCGAAAATATTACCTGATTCAAACAGCTCTGGATGCGACTCACGCATCTTATTCTCCAATTCCCAAGTCATATTGCCTTCCGCGGCACCTCCCTATGCCACCTTCACAAGTGCGATATCCTTACCTCTGAGCCTCTTAACTTCACGGTCCAAAATCCTAACCGGTAAAACCTCAACTGTAAGATTATCCCTCACTTCCACATCATCCATCGAAATCACATGCGACGGATCCGGAACATACTTCCGAAGTTGCGAAACATGAAACACATCGTGCAAATTCGAAAGTTTCGGAGGCAACGCCACACGATAAGCCACATCACCAACCCGTGCAGTAATCTGATACGGACCAATGAAATGAGAAGTCAACTTCTTCGACTTCAAAGCACGACCCACACCCGTAACCGGTGTAACCCTCAAAAACACATGGTTGCCTTCTTGAAACTCAAGATTCTTTCTTCTCTTATCATGATAACTCTTTTGCCTACTCTGAGAAACTCTCATCTTTTCCCGAATGAACTTCACCTTCTCCGTCGTTTGTTGTACCATCTCCGGTCCAACTACCAACTTCTCTCCGGTTTCATGCCAACACAAAGGTGTTCGACATCTCCGACCATACAAAGCCTCAAATGGTGCCATACCAATACTTGAGTGAAAACTATTATTGTAGGTGAACTCAATCAATGCCAAATAACCATCCCAATTACTACCTTGCTCGAGCACACAAGCACGCAACAAATCTTCCAATGATTGGATCGTCCTTTCGGTTTGACCATCCGTCTGCGGATGATTGATCGCTCCGCAAGTGCACGGAAATATCGAAGTAATATAAAAGATTGTCGAACCCACAAAGACCAATGTCAATCTACCGTTATCTATTATTACAGCGTAAAGCTAAGGCTATTGGAATTAGGAAAATTGAATGCGAATGAAATTAAATGCAAAAGAAATAAAGAAAATTGGTTTAAAGAAATGCGGTAAAAGATATCGGTATGCAAAGACTTAGTTATCTGGGATTCGACAGGTCACCGATGCTTCTTACTCTTTGCAAACATTGTTCAGAAGAAAATAGTGATCTGAAGACTTTCGTCTCACGATGGTTGTTGATGCTAGTCATAATTCTAAGGGCCGAATGTACACTTTCGCTGTCCCATTCGGGGTTAAAACTACTTTTTGGAAATCTCTAGGTTCTAATCCATTTTAAAGTGCTTTCGCTGTTATTAAAACAAATGCCTAGTGTTTACTATCTGGTCTTGCCGCAGCTTTCGCTTGTTGGTTCGTACCTTAATCAATTTCCCACTTTCGTGGCAAAACTACTTTTAAATAAGTTCTCGCTTTCGCGACGAAGTTTATTCAGTAAATAAATTTAAACACTACGGCCAGAAAGGTTGTTTGTAAAAAGGGAAGATGTCGGTTACTATCTGTTGCACCCTAAAATTTGACCAACTGATTCTCCTATCTGACTCGTGGTTCAAATTCATATTCGCAAATCAGACACACGATATTTATGCCCAGACAGAGGAGGGTTACAACTTGGTTTTCATTTACTAGATATGGCAGATCCAGTCCAGATCACCAGGGTTTTATTTTTCGGGAAATTGTGCGCTCCTCGGTGATTTTTAGCTTACATGGTGATTTTCGGGATATTCTGATGCCCGGGGTTCTCTGTTCGATTCGATCTGGTCTCGTGTGCTCTTTTATGGTGGTCATTTGCACTTGTCTGCATTTTTTGTAGGGCTTAATAGACTTTTGTGGATTTTAAATAGGCTTTAGGATTTTTTAGGATTTTAAATAGATTTTTTTAGAATTTTAAATAGTTTAAATCTTTCTTTTAGAATTTTATAGAATTTTTAAAATAGATTTAATAGTTTTTTTTTTATCATTTTTAGAATATAAAAGATTTTAAGTAGTTTTTAATTGTTTTTAGAATAATATAAAAAAAAGGGGAATATAGACTTTTCTTTTATTTTAATAGAAGTTTAATAGTTTTTTTAAATAGAAATAGATAGAGTTTGTTTTAATATAGATTTAATCTTTTAATAGTTTTTAGATAATAGAATTTTAATAGAATTTTAAATAAATGGTAAAGTTTAAATAGGATTTTAATAGATTTTCTTTTAAGTTTTAATAGAGATTTTATAGAGATTATTAGAATTTTATTAATTGTAGTTTTAGAATTAATTAGTCAGGTTAACTAGTTAATTAGGATTAGTCTTAATTAGGTTAACTAGATTTAATATTTTGTTAATTCAGTTTTTAGTTTTTTTATTAATTTTTTCGTTGGGCCCAGAAGTGAATTTTTGAAGGCCCAGAGTCCAATTCGTTTTTTTGTCCGTTTTGGCCATAGAAAGTGACACTTGTCACTATAAAAGGGGCGCCACACGTCCACGCCAAAAACCCCCACCTCACAACGCTCCACACTCAGAATCCAGCCACCCGTCCCCACACGTGAGCCACTTGGCTGTCCCTCCCTCTCTCTCCGTGCATGCCACGCCACGTGTCTTACCTACACCAACCCTCACCGGCCGACATGCAAACGGCCGGAGAAGCTCGCCGGTGAAATCGAATCCACCAAATCGCCACTGCAACCGTCACCGGAGTTAGCAATCTCACCGAAAAATTCATCAATTTCTAGAAATCATCACCACGTTCGTCTTCCATCATCTTCGCCAGATTTTTTCTTCAACAACTTTCATCAATTTCAATCGGTTTTTTCCAGATTTCCTCGCTTCGTTCATGCGTTCACCAGATTTTCCAGATCTTCAAGATTTCCATCTGTTTCGTGAAGAACTCAAGAACATCTTTCCAGAAAATCTCCAATCCTCATCAATATCTTCAACAGTTCTTGCATATTTTCCAGATTTTCGACGTATTCCTCCCAGCTTCATCAACATCATCCAATCTTCAACAATAAAGAGTTTCCAAGATCTGCATCAAGATCTTCAGAACTTAACCAAACGTTCAACGCGTTCATCATCATAATCGCCATCAGAGAAATCGCCAGAACTCAGGAATTTCATACTTCGTTCTTCGTCAGATCTTCAACTCACCAAGAATCCTCTTCGCGTTCATCGCTCACCAGAAGATTTTCAAAAAAAAGCCTCAAGATCTTCCTCTTTCTCGTAGCGATCTTCAATGAGTCTTCAGCTTTCTTCAGTTCTTTTCAGCGATCCTCAAGAACTTGCACCAAGATTCTCCAGTTTTTTTGCGTAACGTCTTGAGATCACCAAGTGCTTTTCAGCAAGCTCCCAGAGATTCACGAGCGGTTCGTACTCCTCATCCAGGTACGTTTTCATTTGATTCTTGGTTGAGCATTGTTTTCTGATTGCTAGAACGTATGGATTTGGCTTGTTTCAACTAGAATTTAGTTTGAGTATGGGATTGAATTGGAGTTTTAGTAAGATTTAGGTTAGGTTTAGTGTCAGATTTTGTGAAGGGATTGAATGAGGCTTGAGGGATTTCAGAGAAATTTTGAGAGAGAGTTTGAGAGGTTTCAAGGGGACGACGGCTAGGGTTCCGTATGATGAACAGTACTCAGATGGTTAGGAGAAGATAGTTTTGTTGTTTGTTGATGTGGGCTAGGGTTTGGATGGCATTTGGGCCCAAGATCCATTTTACTGATGCACCCCCGTTTTGCTCAGTACTCCCCCCCTGCGTGAGAGCTGAAGAAGTCCTTGGATTGGGCTTAGGCCCTTAATGCTAAACGCACCCCCTTGTGCGTAAGCCCAATGAAGAATAACAAAAAATTCTTCATATTGCACCCCCCTGCGTTTTTTTTCTTCTTTTATTTTTTAGTGGATTTCTGATTCCCATGGGCCTATGCCATTGCTATTCGCACCACCCCTCTCTGGCCCACTTAGGATTAACACTGGGCGAATTCATTTTGACACCCCCTCCCCTTTTATTCATTTCTCTTATTCTTTGTTTTCTTTAATATTTTTAGCATTTTAATAAAATCATATAAAATAGAAAAATCAATGTTTTTTAATTCTTCTTTTTGATATAGGTCAATGAAAATGTCTAGAAAATTAGATAAAAACAAAAATGCCATTTTATTTTTGTTTTCTATTTTTAGCATATTTTCCATTTAAATGACTTTTTTTAATATCTTTTAGTGCATGCATATTATTAGAAAATTCATAAAAAATAGTAGGTTCGATCAAATAATTCCGTTCTTTTTTCTGTAGACTCGTAATTCAATTTAGAATTTTATAGTACAAAAAGCTTAGCTTAATCATGCATTTTCATTTTAATTGCATTTTTTGCATTGTTATTGATATTGAATAATGGGGTTGTGGCACGTCTGCCTTGTTGATTTTAGTTCTTTCACCTGGTAAAGAATTTTGCTCTGATTTTTTAGTATGTTGTACTAGGCTAATGCATGTTCCCCATTGATTCTTCATAGATTTTTTAGAGGTCGATTGATAGTGTTTTAGGGTTAGAAAATAGAGACCTCACAACTTGTCGGTAACCCTTGACCATTCATATGTTAGGGATTGTTTAGTAGCCTTAGAAGTTGACTTAGGCTTTGAGATTTGATCTTGGGATCATAGAGACATGTAGGTTCCCCTTAGATTTTTGATAGATTTTTGTAGGGTATTCTGTTATTTTTTGTCTGAGCTTGAGGATAGGAGAAGTCTTGATGGCTTCTGACTTTGAAGTTCAACTGTGGTTGAACTTCAGAGATAGTTTCTTGTGGTTTGAGGATCTGTGGTTTCTTCTTGAAGATGGAGGCTGGATGAAGTCCTGTTGGAGCTTGCAAGGATGCAGTGGATCGAGGCCTAGTCTAGGAGCTTGTTCTCTGTTTGTGAGGTTCGAGATCCTGAAGTTTGAAGGGAGTTTATGGTACTTTCCTGAGGAAGGCACTATGAATGACTTTCATTCTTTCTTCTCACCTCTTTCTTAAGTATCCAATGATGTTGGAGCCTTCATGTGAGTTTAATTTCTCCTGAGGAGGAATGTAAACTGATCACAGTTGTTGAGCCACATGTGATACGATTCCTAAGTAGAAGCCTCCTAGTACTTTCCTGAGGAAGGTCCTATGGGTCTGTTCACTTAGTTCATCTAGTTCATCTAGGCTTTCTTAAGTATCCAATGATGTTGGAGCCTTCATGTGAGTTTGGTTTCTCCTGAGGAGGAATGTAAACTGATCACAGTTGTTGAGCCACATGGGATACGATTCCTAAGTGGAAGCCTCCTAGTACTTTCCTGAGGAAGGTCCTATGGGTCTGTTCACTTAGTTCCCTTAGTTCACATAGGCTTTCTCAAATATCCAATGATGCTGGAGCCTTCGTGTGAGTTTAGTTTCTCCTGAGGAGGAATGTAAACCGTTCACAGTTGTCGAGCCGCATAGGATATGATTCCTGAGTGGTAACCTCCTGGTACTTTCCTGAGGAAGGCACTATGAGTTTGTCTGCTTAGCTCCCTTTCTTTGGTAAGCTTGTTCTGAAGCTTGAAGACTGGGATTGATTCCTCTTGTTTAGGGTTTTGATTAGAGTTTTTCTTAGATATTTGCTTAAGGGTTTGCATAGGGCTTTGTTCAGGGATAGATCAGAAGTTTGTTTCAGGGTTGTTAAGGGCCCTGCTCAGGGTTTTTGTTTAAGCTTTGGATAAAGGTTTGTCAGGTCAGCTAGCCTTCTCTTTGTGTTGTTTGACTTGTGTGGTGTTGTGCTGCATTAGACTTAGGAATTCATCTAAATAGTTCTGAGGTAGGTGCATCTTAGAAGTAGGCTTTGTGTGCATGAGAAGTTGAGGTGGTCCTCCTTCTGCTTGTTTGTTATTGAGTGGCTTTGCTTGCTGGTATTTGGTAGAGCTGAGCTCCCTTACCTCTGTGGCTTGCGGCCTCTGTGCCTTGCTTGTTTGGTTATTGCATTCATGCATATTTCCAGTATTTCTTTACTTTGCAGTTGATTCCTGTTTGCCGTTTAGTCCTGTTGCCATGATCCCTTAGGAGCTCTGACTTCTCCGCTGCGGAGTCGTTATGATAGACATTAGGATGGTCAACCAGGCATGATAACAGTAGGTAGATTCCCCTTGTTAGCTATAGTTTTAGGGTGTCTTTTCCCTTTCATTGCAGTAGGAGCTTTTGAGTAGCTTGTGTCGTAGTTAGCCGAACTACAGCTGCTCTGATTCCTCGTACCAGACGAGGATATGTAGGCATAGGATGCGATATCCTAGCGAGCACACTAACAACTAACCTTTGTTCTCTCGCGGCTGTACGATCGAGACTTTCCCGCTGACGACTAATTGTTATCCCTTTTCTTTTGCCCGAGTGCATGTGAGACCAGATCGTAGTTGTAGGTTCCCGAACCTTTGAGACCAGTTTATTTTTTTCTCACTGCCGTGTGAGAACCCCCTGTTTAGCCGTAGTTAGTCGAACTACGTTTGCTCTGATCTTCCACGCTGTGTGGAAGTACGTAGGCACAGGACGCGATGTCCTGGCGAGCAACCTTTTCCCCGTTTAGCCGTAGGTAGGCGAACTACGTTGACTCTGACTTTCCCATTGCACGAGGGAGTACGTAGGCCCAGAACACCGTATGTTCTGTCGAGTCCTGTCCTTTCATTTTCTTTTCAGACTGACCATTAGCGTAGATAGATAAACACCCTTTTTCCTTATAAACACCAAGCGTGGATCCCATCGAGTACGATGGACGTGAGGGGTGCTAATACCTTCCCCTTGCGTAACCGACTCCCGAATCCAGGTCTTGGTTGCGATGACCATACCTTTTACCGTCTTTTGCGAGGTTTACTTCGAGCGTTTCCTTTCCCTCCGTTGGGATAAATAACGCACGGTGGCGACTCTCCTGTCAAGCCGGCGCCGATTTTCGCAGTAGCGACAGCTGGCGACTCTGCTGGGGACTTATAGCATCTAGGGACTTTTCCCATCCCTTATGCTGGGACCGTTTCCCATCCCCTACGCGAGTCAATCCTAGCGCTTGGGTGTTTATTTGTTGGGTGTTGTGCATATGTGTTTTACCTTTCTGCACTTTACTTTTCCGTACCTTTACCTTTCCGCATTTATTTTCCAGCATTATATTATTGTGATTATTGCTGTGGGCAAGGGAGGTTACTGTGAGTGAGAAGCCGGACCTGGGCTTGAGTATGCACCTAGATATAGTTGTAGAGAGTAGTAGACGAACCTGTCTGCTGAGCAGGCACAGTTCCCTACGAAATCTGCGCTCAGACGAGGTTCTCGCAGAGGTGCTCCTTTCCGGTCCTGAGGATCTGAGGGGAGTCCAGACGTGGGGATTGTCGACTCTGGGGACCGATCATTTGGAAGTCAGCTAAGTGAGGCCTCTTCATGATTTGATGATGCCACTCCTTCTGGGAATCGTATCATCACTCATGAAAGTCTGTGACGCTGATGACCGCATAGGATGCCGTACCTTTGTCCGTGGATTAGGTCCATCATACCTGTGAGGGGGATTGGGTTATTGCAGGAAAACTGGCCTTCAGAAACCATGATTCAGTAGTTATCAGATGGTGTTCTTGATTCATCTCCAGGTGTGTTGTCTGGATCAGATGGGTTTCTTATCTGAGGGTGATACTATTATCAGATGGTTTTCTCGTCAGATACAGAGGTTCAGATGGTTTTCTTACCAGGGGATTGATATTTTGAGTATCAGATGATAGTTAGTGTCATGAGGTTCTGGTGACTGTGGTGGTTTTCTGTTCTTGATCACAGAGATGTTCTTCTTCAGGCTACAACATAGCCCTGTGTTCACTGATTGCATTATTTATCATACCGCATCATCGCATTACCATTTGCATTCAACTAACGTGTGTGTATTACAGGTACATATTTTCCCTCCCAGTTCTGGTGTTTGTTTCCTAGCAAGACATGGAAGCCACGAAGAGAGTGTTGCCCTACAAATTCCCATCTCCAGATATCAGTCTGTTGTTAGAGTTGATTACTATTGCTAAGAAGAGGGTAATGGGAGACTTTAGAAAGATATATGGGAGGATTCTGACCTATGTTTATCAGCCATCGGCCTACGAGATCAGCGGCATTTATACCATGTTACAGTTTTATGATGCGGAGCTCAGGTGTTTCGTATTTCCTGACTTTGTTTTGGCTCCTACCCTGGAGGAGTATTCTGCACTCTTGGATATACCTATCCGCGAGCAGATGCCTTTCTATCGTACGGACGCTGAGCCTAATCTGGCTGAGCTTTCTGCCATCTTGTACTTAAGAGAATCTGAGCTGTCAGGGAAGATGATCAGAAGAGGAGATGTGTGGGGATTTCCGTCGGATGTCTTGGTGGAGAAGGCCCGGGAGTATGCCAAGGAAGGTGGCTGGGTTGTTTTTGACGTCATCCTTGCTGTATGTGTTTATGGCATCGTGTTGTTCCCGAACATTCCTGATTTTGTTGACTCAGATGCTTTCTATATTTTGGCTGCGAAGAACCTAGTTCCTACCTTGCTGGGAGATATCCACCATTCAACTCACTACCAGAATGAAAAGCGGCGAGGAAGGAATGTGTCCTGCTGTGTACCTCTCCTGTGCAGGTGGTTCACCAGTCATATGCCTAAGTCAGGACCTTTTGTCACCTCTATTGATTCTCTAGGATGGCCCGAGCGCTTGATGGGGTTGACTGCCGAGAATGTGGTGTGGGTCAACGAAGAGGTATTCGGAGTGGAGGTCATACTCAAAGGCGAAGGATTCCCGAATGTTCCGTTAATAGGAAGGAAAGGGTGTGTCAATTACAACCCTTCCTTATTGATCAGGCAATTTGGGTATGCACCTCAGGGAGCGCCGAAGCCCGAGGAGATACAGGAATCTCTGTATCTCACCGGGGCAATAGGGAAAGAGATGTTGACCAAGCTTGAGAAGGCATGGAAGAACTTGCACAAGAGAGGGAAACCTTCAGGTAGTAGAGGGGATACTCGAGTTCCTGGCCCGTATGTGGAATGGATTCGTGAGCGAGCTACGAAATTCCTTATGCCTTATCCTGCAGTTCAGCCATTGTATCCTTCTCCGGTGGAGGAGCCTACCACTGTGGACATACAGGTATACAAGCAGCTGATGGCGGAGAAAGAAGAGCTAGCAAAGGCTAAAGAAGCTTTAGAGAAAGAGAATGCCCAGCTTCGTCATGAAAAGATTGAAACAGGATATTTTTCTAAGCAACAGGCTGAAACTCTGAAACATCTGAAGACTACGTTATTGGAGTTGACTAAAACCAAGAAGCGTATGGAGTTAGATGTAGACTCAGTTAGCAGTGTATTGGCTACTAAGAAACAAGAGCTGGAAAGGGCCTACACGAAGCTAGCTAAGTTCAGAGAGCACTGGGATCTCACTATGGCCAAACGCAAAGAACGAGACGAAGAGCTAAAAACACAGGTTGCTCAGTTAGAAGAACAGGTCAAAGTGAAGACTGAAGAGCTTGAAGAAGAAGCATGCCGCCGATACGAGGCCGAGCGCAAACTGATTGATGCCATGAAGAATTTGGAAGATTTTCAGCACAGAGCAGACGCCAAGAGGCCCAAACCTGGGGATGGTGCCCAGGATAAGGCTTGGGAAGACTTTGTCAGAGATATCCAGGGAACGATCAGAAAAAGGGATCGGCTGATAGAAGGCTTGATTTATCGACCGGATCACGCAGAGACAAAGAAGCTGGTTGAGGATTTCCGCAACCGTACCCGCACTTGATTTTTCTCTTGTATTCTGTTGTGTTGAGATCACCACCAGGCATGTTGGTTGGGATCCTCCTTTATCATATCAGTTGTATGGAGCATAGTTATGTAACATCTTGACAAGACTGTTATTCCAATAAATATATGAGGGTTTTTCTAAATATTGTCTTTATGGTTTATCTCGTCTTGCTACCACTGACACTGGAATTGGAGGGGAAATATCTCCAATGCACACATGCACGTTAGCATTTTTTGTATTTCTGTCTGCATAAATCATATTGCATAGCATTTCTTTAGCAGGCCAGAGCACTTATCCAGCCTTTTGTTTCCACCAGAGAGTGACTCTCGGGGAATTGTTTGAGGCAAGAGTGGGGTGTTGAAGACGACCAAGGGGCTGAAGCAGATTTGAGCGGAATCAAGCAGCGTAGTCAGTCATAGGTAATTGGTAGCCATGTCTGAAGGCAATTTCCAGGCTCCTAACACCTTGACAGGGTTTACTATGACGTCCCACCCTCAGTATGATTCTATGGAAGGCTTCCCGCAAGCGAACAACGTTACTGCAGACCAAGTTGTACAGCCTACGGATGAGAACCGAGATCAACATGAGCAGTTTGTTGCCCGAAATGAACGTCATCCTCCTGCTAGCAATCAAGGTGTTGCTTTCCCTGTGATGAATTACCAGAGAGATATTCCAATGGCCGGGATGGTAGATCCAAGAGCTCTTGAAAAGGATAGAAGACTCCGAGCGTTGGAAGAAGGAATAAAAGCCTTGAAAGGGAAAGATGCTGTTAACCTGGATGCTGTAGACATGTGTTTGGTTCCTGATCTGGTGTTGCCTTACAAGTTCAAAGTGCCGAAGTTCGAAAAGTACACGGGAGATAGCTGTCCGAAGCTGCATTTGATGATGTTCTGTCGAAGGATGACTTCGTTTGTGCGAAATGACAAATTGATGATCCATTGCTTTCAGTATAGCCTGACTGGGGCATCCTTGAGGTGGTATGTGCAATTAGAGAGTAATCAGATTCGATCATGGGCGGATTTAGCCAGAGCTTTCATGAAGCAGTACGATTACAACCTGGATTTGGCTCCTAGTCTCGTACATCTGCAAGAATTATCTCAGGCGGAGAATGAATCATTCAGAGGGTATTTGCGAAGATGGAAAGAATTGGCTGCTAGTGTTCAACCACCGCTTCCGGAAAGAGAAATGGTTGACATTTTCTTGGGTACTCTGAAAGGCCAGTATTTTGACAAATTGTTCAGTTGTACCAACTTTGTGGGCCTGATGAGAATGGGAGAGCTTGTTGAGAGAGGACTCAAGAGTGGAAAGTTTCGAGATGTCCCTTACGTCCCAGTTGACAAGAATGAGTCAGTTGTCAGTTCTCAAGAAGAGTGGAAAGAAGGAAATGACGTCATAGCAGAATCTCTAGCATCTCAGGATCGGTTTTCAGACACTTCAAGTCAGCGGTCATCCTATCGCCGATCGCGTCAGCACGCCCCACGAAGACCAAGGAAGCCTGAAAGGCAGTTTACTCAGCTACCAGTGTCGTACAGTCAGTTGTTGCCAGACCTGATCAAAAGTGGATTGATAGTGCCGAAAGAGACTAAGCCGGTGATTCCACCGTATCCTCCAGGTTTTGATGCCAGCGCCCGCTGTGAGTACCATGTTGGGGCACAGGGGCATTCAACAAATGATTGTAAAGTACTTAGAAGTCAGGTTCAGGATCTGTTAGACTCTAACCGGATTTTCATCGCGCCCCAGGGGCTTGTTCAGATTTATGATTCTCCGTCATCCAGCTGCGTGGGTTCGTCAGTTAATGTCATGGAAGACTCCTCAGGAAGTGTGTGCTCTGAAGATTGTCAATCAGAGAGTTCAGTTGAATATGGGAGAAGTTTCTAGAGGTTTCTGTGCCGAGTGTCGCATCTGTTTTCCCTGTCTAATCCGTTTAGCTTTTGTGTACTAGTGTTTGCGGACCACCACCAGGATTGTTGGCTGGGGTCATTGTATTCGTACTCATTTGTGCTTACGTGCTGCTTTTGTTGGTTGTACATGTGTGGGAGATGTTCGTCTGTGTGCTTATAGCTTGAGTTTCTATTTGCCTTGTTATGAATATGTGTTTGCTTTCTGCATTGCGTTATCATTTAACAGGTACATCAGAACTGTGGGTCTTATTTCCTCATCGTCCAGTTTGTTGCAGGAATTCCTTCAGAGATATGGAACAGAATCAGTTTGAATTGATTGAAGTCCGAAGCCAACTGGGGCAGATGATGAGAGACATGCAAGAGATGCGTTTGGAGCAGAAGATCCTCAAAGAGGAAAATAGTCAGCTGAAGACCCAAATGAGCTTGATCATGGAAGTAGTCAAGAATGTGCTTAGGAAAGAGGATGATCAGCTATTTGAAGCCGCAATGAAGAAGCTCGTGCCGTCTGTGCCTGTGGAACCTGAGCAGCAGCAACAGAAGATGCATTTGGCTCAACGAAGGATCCAGGAAGGGAAGCCAAAGAGAATATTCGAGGCACCGCCTACAACATATGCTGAGCTCTTGCAGACTTTATTGAGGTTTAATCTGGTTGAGAAGAGAACGCTGGACCCACCCACGAGAGCGCTTCCTCATGGGTACGATGCCAATAAGCAATGCGAGTTTCATTCTGGGGAATTCGGACACGACATCGAGGGTTGTCATGCTTTTAAGCACAATGTTCAAAACCTGATTGACTCGCACGATATTGAATTCACGCCGAGCGGTGTAGCTGTATGTATTGCTCCTATCCCAGTCGATGCTAAGATGACAGATGTTTCTAAAGCTGCAGTGGGTCAGAAATGTATCCTGGGCTCCATGGTGTCAGAATCTCCAGGCCCACAACTGTTGCCTATTCCTGGGGCAGATCTGAGAAAGAAAATGGCTAAGCATAAGGAGGGCTTTAATCAGTACAGTGAAAGTCAAGAAACCGATGTTGTATTTGCTACGAAGGGTGTTCAAGAGTCAACCCGATACCAGCAACGACAGCAACGATCTCGACAGTGGCAGAGTCAGCAGCGTCCTAATCAGCGAAAAGCTCAAAATCAGAAGCCATTGAGGGTATTTAAGGTGCCTCCGATGCCGTATGCCGAACTTCTTCAGATGTTGCTACGATTGCAGTTGGTTGAGAAGAGGAAGTTAGCCCCGCTGACAGGTACACCTCCAGCAGGTTATGATAACAAGGAGCGCTGTGATTTCCATTCGGGAGCACAGGGGCACAACATTGAAGATTGTCTGGCCTTCAAGCATAAAGTACAGGACTTACTTGATAGTGCAGCAATCAGCTTCGGGCAAGAAGGTCCCAAAATCATCTGAATGAGGGGAAGGGGCTCTATAATTTGGTTGAGTCGTGAAAGCAGATCAGGACAGCTTCGGGTTGCCTCTAAATAACTGATTGTGAAGATAGCTGGTTCAGCAGCAGGACAAATGTGAAAGCCCGGTTCTCGGAAGCTAGCATTTTTTTTCTTTGTTTTGTCTTGTCATTTCTTTACGCTTGTAGTTTCTTTCCTGTTTAAAATGCAAACTTGTTTGTAAAACTTGTTGTTTTCATTCAATCAATGATAATGAAATAAATATGCATGTTTTGATTAAATCCAGTCGTGTTCACTAATTGTTTTACAAATGTTCAACGCTTGGTTAAGAAGAATCTGGGGAGGATGACGAAAATGAACGACGTGCAAAATTCCGATTGTATGCTTTTGAAGTAAAAACCTGCTGATGATGTACAGGCATTGTTTCAAATCCATGAACACCGGAGTTATAAGGAATATAATCCCTTGTCAACCCCTTTGAGCCTAGTAGTAGGAGTTCTTTCTGAAAACGAAAAACCCTCCATCTCTAAACCTGGGGCAGGGTAGGTGTTAGCTAATTTGACCGAGCGTCCAAATTGCAAAAGGAGTGTCCGTTCGAGGATCAATCACACCTCTAAAGGTCGTGCCTAAAAAACCATAATGGTTAAATCAAGAGTGAGACAGTCACATTATTCCCCAAAGAGTCAGACAACCAGCGTCACACGACTTGTTCAGAAAAAAAGAAAGGAAGCAAAAAGAATCAAAAGCCCACTAAGTCAAGAAAACTTCAAACAAATGACTTAGGCAAAAAATGAGGGCATCCCGCTGGACTTACAAAAAATTAAAAGAAACTCAAAAGAGTCAGTCCAGGCAAAAGTTAGGGATATGAAAAGAAAAAGATGAAAAGGATCAAAAGAAAAATCCTCAAAGGAAATACGAGTCGTGCGACCTCAAGTGTCAAAGACGAAGAGCGAGTGGCTGTCACTCCAAAACCCAAAAGTTTCTCGAGCTATCATTCCTATCTTTCAGCCTCCGAGAGGTGATTGCTAAGGTTGAATTAGCTGAGCATAGGATCGGAGAACACCAAGGAGAGCGGGTGGGTTAAAATAAACTTTGAGCCTTTATCCTTTCCTTCAAAACCATGAACCTGACCACGTTACAACCTTCAAAAGTCCTAATTGAAGCGGGTTGTTTCGAAAGCATACTGCGGTAAAGGTCGCGTCGATTCTGACTCATGAAAGGGTTCTTCTTACCATGTTGGTACCGGTGTTGATATTCTTGATAAATGTTTTGTGCATTATATGCCATAAACTGTTTTTTTTCCTTTTCCCAGTGAACAGATTGGATGTCAAAGCTGTCATATGTGTTGCATTAGTATATCTTTTACGCAGAACAACTTGTTTTACTTGCGAGTAAGCGCTTGACAGCAGGAAAGTTTTATACCATGGAAGGAATGATCAGGATAGAATGCAGAACGCCCGAATGTTCCGAGAGTAGGGGCAAGCTATTATTGTGATCCCCAGTCAAGTCAGCCTTTCGAAGTTCGTTATCCCGGGGCAATCAGGTGAGAGATTTGGCAAATATCTTGTAGTCAGGGGCACTACTCTGAATCAGATAATCAGGGGCAAGGTCATTGCAGTCAGGGGCAGGCCATCCTAAGAGCGTAGCGGTTGTTCTTTATTCGAGGAGCATTTGATGTGAAGTATCTCTCCGAAGTCCAGAATGCTAGGGCATGTCATATCAGACCATCAGGGAACCGATTTGCAGACTTCCTTTCGAGGACTATCCCCACAGAGATCCCGCAGGCTGGGGCGTATTAGAAGCGAAAGGTTTGTTCTTCTCCGTATCCTCAGGGTTATTCAGAGCTATTCGAGCAGATTCAGCCAATTTTCGAGTGCGAGGCGAATGTCGGGAAGTCGTGTTACTATCCCGTGAATTTTCAACCAGAAGACTGTGTATTCAGGCAAAATGTTTCCCAGTGTCAGTTGTACCTGACCCATCACAGGTAGCCTAAAAGGTCAAATCCATGTTGGCGATCACTGTGAAGCCCATCCGTGTTGGCGCATCAGTTCTCAAATCCAATTTTTGGCAATACGCGGGAAGACTCCCTCTATTTTCTCCAGCAAAGTCCAATTTTTCATTGGTATGGGTAAGCTATCCCCAGGGAAGTCCAATCACACTTGGCGCATCTGCTATTTCACAGCGGAGTTATATTCCCCAGCAGGGTATTACTTCGTCGATGGTGTTCGGTTAAGTTCCCAATATCCCCAGCGGAGTTGATTTCACTCTCCCAACATTTATTTTGCCGAGATAATCCTGTGATATCCGATTTATCCCTAGCGGAGTTGGCTTCGTCTTCAGCATTTATGTTGCCGAAGTGGTTTTCTGTACCCAGCTTTCTCTGGCAGCTCGAGTCTGCATTAGCATATTGCATGCATTATCATATTTGCATCATACTTGCATGTCATTGTCAAAATGCGTAGCATTTCCATCCTGAATGGAGCATTACGCCATAGAAAGATTAAAGCATATGCATATGCATACGAAGCATAAGTCAGGTTTTCTACCAGCCTTATATGGCGCGCGAGTTACTCTGTGATCAGTACAGGGGCATTTACCCAGCGGCAATGTTCAGACGATTCAGCGGTTTATTTGTATTTCAGGTCATACAACAATTATGCTTTGATCAGTCAGTCATCTGGTATCGACAGACGTTTCTTCCCGTCAATTCATATTGACGATGTGTTCCTCCAATAAGTGGATTTCTCCGTCTATCATTAGACGTCTTGAGTTTGAACGTGGTTTTCTTTCCGTCTATCAGTAGACGATGTGAAGTTGCGGGTGATTTTCAGTGGGGTTCAAGACGGGGTTTCTCTAGCAAGTGGCTTTTCTTTCCGTCTATCAGTAGACGATGTGAAGTTTCAGGTTATTATTCAGTGGGTTTCTTATTGTCAGATCATGCAGATGGGGTGTTTCCCCAGCGAGTCTTCTCCGGCTATCTTCGATTGTTGAGGGGTTTCAAAACGATATTTCGGATAGTGGTTTTCTTTCTGTTTATTGGATGAGATGACGTTTCAAGAGGGACTTTTCTGACTGTCAATCCCTATTGATGTCGAGGCTCTTCGAAGAATGTTCAGTTTTCGTGATTGTCGATTCTTATTGACGACATGGTTCTTTGAAGGTGGTTTTCTTCCCGTCGGTCCATACTGACGATGTGGCCCCTTCAAGGATATTGATCTTTCCACCGATTCCCGTAGACAGAAGGATTCTGAAATTCGAGGGATGGTGTTGAATTGCGTTTGGCTTTCTTTCCGTCTACCCTTAGACGATGTGAGTATGGAGATTAACGCTTTCTTTCCGTCTACCCTTAGACGAGGTGAGTATGGAGATTAATGGCGTCTTCCCGTCTATCCTTAGACGATGTGAGTATGCGATCAGGCTTTCTTTCCATCTATCCTTAGACGATGTGAGTATGGAGATTAATGCTTTCTTCCCGTCTATCCTTAGACGATGTGAGTATGGAGATTAGTGCTTTCTTTCCGTCTATCCTTAGACGATGTGAGTATGGAGATTAATGCTTTCTTCCCGTCTATCCTTAGACGATGTGAATATTGATTTGTTTCATCAATCAGGATGATTCCGTCTACCCTTGGACGATGTGAGTATTGCGATCAGGCTTTCTTCCCGTCTATCCTTAGACGATGTGAATATTGATTTATTTCATCAATCAGGATGATTCCGTCTACCCTTAGACGATGTGGGTATCGAGATCAACGGTGTCTTCCCGTCTATCCTTAGACGATGTGAGTATGGCGATCAGGCTTTCTTCCCGTCCATCTTTGGACGATGTGAGTATGTTTCTCTTCCCGCCTATCAGTAGGCAATGTGAAAGGATCAGGTGTTTTGTTGCAACCCTCGGGTTTGTTATATGGGGTATCACAGGTAATTGGCGTTAAAATCAGGAGTTCTTTACCAGATGATTGATCAGTTTGTTACCGTAATGACTGGACTCGGTTTTCTGGAGTTTATTCCCCAAGCAATTTTACAGTATATTCTCGCGGTTGGCAAATTTTCGGGTTTTATTTGTATTCAACCGTCTCGTACCTCCGAATGTTTGAAGGCTGAGCGCTCTTCAACCCTTCAGGTCCAAGTCGCTTGAATAGGGGCAACTGTTGCACCCTAAAATTTGACCAACTGATTCTCCTATCTGACTCGTGGTTCAAATTCATATTCGCAAATCAGACGCACGATATTTGTGCCCAGACAGAGGAGGGTTACAACTTGGTTTTCATTTACTAGATATGGCAGATCCAGTCCAGATCACCAGGGTTTTATTTTTCGGGAAATTGTGCGCTCCTCGGTGATTTTTAGCTTACATGGTGATTTTCGGGATATTCTGATGCCCGGGGTTCTCTGTTCGATTCGATCTGGTCTCGTGTGCTCTTTTATGGTGGTCATTTGCACTTGTCTGCATTTTTTGTAGGGCTTAATAGACTTTTGTGGATTTTAAATAGGCTTTAGGATTTTTTAGGATTTTAAATAGATTTTTTTAGAATTTTAAATAGTTTAAATCTTTCTTTTAGAATTTTATAGAATTTTTAAAATAGATTTAATAGTTTTTTTTTATCATTTTTAGAATATAAAAGATTTTAAGTAGTTTTTAATTGTTTTTAGAATAATATAAAAAAAAAGGGGAATATAGACTTTTCTTTTATTTTAATAGAAGTTTAATAGTTTTTTTAAATAGAAATAGATAGAGTTTGTTTTAATATAGATTTAATCTTTTAATAGTTTTTAGATAATAGAATTTTAAATAAATGGTAAAGTTTAAATAGGATTTTAATAGATTTTCTTTTAAGTTTTAATAGAGATTTTATAGAGATTATTAGAATTTTATTAATTGTAGTTTTAGAATTAATTAGTCAGGTTAACTAGTTAATTAAGATTAGTCTTAATTAGGTTAATTAGATTTAATATTTTGTTAATTCAGTTTTTAGTTTTTTTATTAATTTTTTCGTTGGGCCCAGAAGTGAATTTTTGAAGGCCCAGAGTCCAATTCGTTTTTTTGTCCGTTTTGGCCACAGAAAGTGACACTTGTCACTATAAAAGGGGCGCCACACGTCCACGCCAAAAACCCCCACCTCACAACGCTCCACACTCAGAATCCAGCCACCCGTCCCCACACGTGAGCCACTTGGCTGTCCCTCCCTCTCTCTCCGTGCATGCCACGCCACGTGTCTTACCTACACCAACCCTCACCGGCCGACATGCAAACGGCCGAAGAAGCTCGCCGGTGAAATCGAATCCACCAAATTGCCACTGCAACCGTCACCGGAGTTAGCAATCTCACCGGAAAATTCATCAATTTCTAGAAATCATCACCACGTTCGTCTTCCATCATCTTCGCCAGATTTTTTCTTCAACAACTTTCATCAATTTCAATCAGTTTTTTCCAGATTTCCTCGCTTCGTTCATGCGTTCACCAGATTTTCCAGATCTTCAAGATTTCCATCTGTTTCGTGAAGAACTCAAGAACATCTTTCCAGAAAATCTCCAATCCTCATCAATATCTTCAACAGTTCTTGCATATTTTCCAGATTTTCGACGTATTCCTCCCAGCTTCATCAACATCATCCAATCTTCAACAATAAAGAGTTTCCAAGATCTGCATCAAGATCTTCAGAACTTAACCAAACATTCAACGCGTTCATCATCATAATCGCCATCAGAGAAATCGCCAGAACTCAGGAATTTCATACTTCGTTCTTCGTCAGATCTTCAACTCACCAAGAATCCTCTTCGCGTTCATCGCTCACCAGAAGATTTTCAAAAAAAAAGCCTCAAGATCTTCCTCTTTCTCGTAGCGATCTTCAATGAGTCTTCAGCTTTCTTCAGTTCTTTTCAGCGATCCTCAAGAACTTGCACCAAGATTCTCCAGTTTTTTTGCGTAACGTCTTGAGATCACCAAGTGCTTTTCAGCAAGCTCCCAGAGATTCACGAGCGGTTCGTACTCCTCATCCAGGTACGTTTTCATTTGATTCTTGCTTGAGCATTGTTTTCTGATTGCTAGAACGTATGGATTTGGCTTGTTTCAACTAGAATTTAGTTTGAGTATGGGATTGAATTGGAGTTTTAGTAAGATTTAGGTTAGGTTTAGTGTCAGATTTCGTGAAGGGATTGAATGAGGCTTGAGGGATTTCAGAGAAATTTTGAGAGAGAGTTTGAGAGGTTTCAAGGGGACGACGACTAGGGTTCCGTATGATGAACAGTACTCAGATGGTTAGGAGAAGATAGTTTTGTTGTTTGTTGATGTGGGCTAGGGTTTGGATGGCATTTGGGCCCAAGATCCATTTTACTGATGCACCCCCGTTTTGCTCAGTACTCCCCCCTGCGTGAGAGCTGAAGAAGTCCTTGGATTGGGCTTAGGCCCTTAATGCTAAACGCACCCCCTTGTGCGTAAGCCCAATGAAGAATAACCAGAAATTCTTCATATTGCACCCCCCTGCGTTTTTTTTCTTCTTTTATTTTTTAGTGGATTTCTGATTCCCATGGGCCTATGCCATTGCTATTCGCACCACCCCTCTCTGGCCCACTTAGGATTAACACTGGGCGAATTCATTTTGACACCCCCTCCCCTTTTATTCATTTCTCTTATTCTTTGTTTTCTTTAATATTTTTAGCATTTTAATAAAATCATATAAAATAGAAAAATCAATGTTTTTTAATTCTTCTTTTTGCTATAGGTCAATGAAAATGTCTAGAAAATTAGATAAAAACAAAAATGCCATTTTATTTTTGTTTGCTATTTTTAGCATATTTTCCATTTAAATGACTTTTTTTAATATCTTTTAGTGCATGCATATTATTAGAAAATTCATAAAAAATAGTAGGTTCGATCAAATAATTCCGTTCTTTTTTCTGTAGACTCGTAATTCAATTTAGAATTTTATAGTACAAAAAGCTTAGCTTAATCATGCATTTTCATTTTAATTACATTTTTTGCATTGTTATTGATATTGAATAATGGGGTTGTGGCACGTCTGCCTTGTTGATTTTAGTTCTTTCACCTGGTAAAGAATTTTGCTCTGATTTTTTTAGTATGTTGTACTAGGCTAATGCATGTTACACATTGATTCTTCATAGATTTTTTAGAGGTCGATTGATAGTGTTTTAGGGTTAGAAAATAGAGACCTCACAACTTGTCGGTAACCCTTGACCATTCATATGTTAGAGATTGTTTAGTAGCCTTAGAAGTTGACTTAGGCTTTGAGATTTGATCTTGGGATCATAGAGACATGTAGGTTCCCCTTAGATTTTTGATAGATTTTTGTAGGGTATTCTGTTATTTTTTGTCTGAGCTTGAGGATAGGAGAAGTCTTGATGGCTTCTGACTTTGAAGTTCAACTGTGGTTGAACTTCAGAGATAGTTTCTTGTGGTTTGAGGATCTGTGGTTTCTTCTTGAAGATGGAGGCTGGATGAAGTCCTGTTGGAGCTTGCAAGGATGCAGTGGATCGAGGCCTAGTCTAGGAGCTTGTTCTCTGTTTGTGAGGTTCGAGATCCTGAAGTTTGAAGGGAGTTTATGGTACTTTCCTGAGGAAGGCACTATGAATGACTTTCATTCTTTCTTCTCACCTCTTTCTTAAGTATCCAATGATGTTGGAGCCTTCATGTGAGTTTAATTTCTCCTGAGGAGGAATGTAAACTGATCACAGTTGTTGAGCCACATGGGATACGATTCCTAAGTAGAAGCCTCCTAGTACTTTCCTGAGGAAGGTCCTATGGGTCTGTTCACTTAGTTCATCTAGTTCATCTAGGCTTTCTTAAGTATCCAATGATGTTGGAGCCTTCATGTGAGTTTGGTTTCTCCTGAGGAGGAATGTAAACTGATCACAGTTGTTGAGCCACATGGGATACGATTCCTAAGTGGAAGCCTCCTAGTACTTTCCTGAGGAAGGTCCTATGGGTCTGTTCACTTAGTTCCCTTAGTTCACATAGGCTTTCTCAAATATCCAATGATGCTGGAGCCTTCGTGTGAGTTTAGTTTCTCCTGAGGAGGAATGTAAACCGTTCACAGTTGTCGAGCCGCATAGGATATGATTCCTGAGTGGTAACCTCCTGGTACTTTCCTGAGGAAGGCACTATGAGTTTGTCTGCTTAGCTCCCTTTCTTTGGTAAGCTTGTTCTGAAGCTTGAAGACTGGGATTGATTCCTCTTGTTTAGGGTTTTGATTAGAGTTTTGCTTAGATATTTGCTTAAGGGTTTGCATAGGGCTTTGTTCAGGGATAGATCAGAAGTTTGTTTCAGGGTTTTTAAGGGCCCTGCTCAGGGTTTTTGTTTAAGCTTTGGATAGAGGTTTGTCAGGTCAGCTAGCCTTCTCTTTATGTTGTTTGACTTGTGTGGTGTTGTGCTGCATTAGACTTAGGAATTCATCTAAATAGTTCTGAGGTAGGTGCATCTTAGAAGTAGGCTTTGTGTGCATGAGAAGTTGAGGTGGTCCTCCTTCTGCTTGTTTGTTATTGAGTGGCTTTGCTTGCTGGTATTTGGTAGAGCTGAGCTCCCTTACCTCTGTGGCTTGCGGCCTCTGTGCCTTGCTTGTTTGGTTATTGCATTCATGCATATTTCCAGTATTTCTTTACTTTGCAGTTGATTCCTGTTTGCCGTTTAGTCCTGTTGCCATGATCCCTTAGGAGCTCTGACTTCTCCGCTGCGGAGTCGTTATGATAGACATTAGGATGGTCAACCAGGCATGATAACAGTAGGTAGATTCCCCTTGTTAGCTATAGTTTTAGGGTGTCTTTTCCCTTTCATTGCAGTAGGAGCTTTTGAGTAGCTTGTGTCGTAGTTAGCCGAACTACAGCTGCTCTGATTCCTCGTACCAGACGAGGATATGTAGGCATAGGATGCGATATCCTAGCGAGCACACTAACAACTAACCTTTGTTCTCTCGCGGCTGTACGATCGAGACTTTCCCGCTGACGACTAATTGTTATCCCTTTTCTTTTGCCCGAGTGCATGTAAGACCAGATCGTAGTTGTAGGTTCCCGAACCTTTGAGATCAGTTTATTTTTTTCTCACTGCCGTGTGAGAACCCCCTGCTTAGCTGTAGTTAGTCGAACTACGTTTGCTCTGATCTTCCACGCTGTGTGGAAGTACGTAGGCACAGGACGCGATGTCCTGGCGAGCAACCTTTTCCCCGTTTAGCCGTAGGTAGGCGAACTACGTTGACTCTGACTTTCCCATTGCACGAGGGAGTACGTAGGCCCAGAACACCGTATGTTCTGTCGAGTCCTGTCCTTTCATTTTCTTTTCAGACTGACCATTAGCGTAGATAGATAAACACCCTTTTTCCTTATAAACACCAAGCGTGGATCCCATCGAGTACGATGGACGTGAGGGGTGCTAATACCTTCCCCTTGCGTAACCGACTCCCGAATCCAGGTTTTGGTTGCGATGACCATACCTTTTCCCGTCTTTTGCGAGGTTTACTTCGAGCGTTTTCTTTCCCTCCGTTGGGATAAATAACGCACGGTGGCGACTCTCCTGTCAAGCCGACGCCGATTTTCGCAGTAGCGACACTATCGAATCCTATCCTACTAATTCGGTTACATACCGATAAAACTAACTTAGCCAGACATGATAATTGATATGAACGGAAATAGACATAAACAACGGAATAATAAAGCGTGCATCATAACAGAAATAAAGTAGTAATTCAATTAATAAAAACCTGTAAATTGTACTGATCTTAAATCCTTGGGTAGTCCCCCACAATGTCGGCAGGATTCTACTTTGGCGAGAAATAAAAGGTACAGGAAGAAAATACAATATTCTGAACTGAAGGAAAATGGAAAGGAAAATAAAAGTAACGATAAATAACTTTGATGGAACTTTGGCAGAACTTCGGGATGAAGAATCCACCCTTTCTCTGTGAATCTCTTGTCTATTTATAGGAGATATTTCTTATCTCAACTTCCTGAGATCATGCGTGAGATATGGAGAAAGTGGTAGTAACTTCCAGTAGTGGACAGTGAGTGGAGAAAGTGTAGGAAGGATTTAAGTTGAGATTGATCGTGAATTCTGATTCTGCGTTTTTTGTCTGCGTGACGGTCGTCATGAAATGTGACGGTCGTCATGGACCTGTGACGGTCGTCACAGTAGCAGAATCCGTATCTGCTGTTTTTCATTTATTTTTCATCCGTTTTTCATCTGTTTCTTCTCCTTTTGTTTCTTTAGTCCAAATTCTCCCCAATCTGCAAAACGAAGTAAATTAATCATATAATAGAACATAAATCAAGATAAATTACTAAAAGTCACAAATAAATGCATGTAAATCAAGCCAAATAAACGATATGATTTCGCGTTATCAAACATCCCCACACTTAAACCATTGCTTGTCCTCAAGCAATCGACCAACACAGTAAAAAGAAATAAGCATAGTTCGAAACAAAGTCACGACGAAACTCTAATCATACGTGGCTGCTAGGCTAATGTTAGATCGATAGGTACTAAATATTAATACCAAGGATATCATAACGACACAATTTCAAAAACTCCCTACTTATGCAAACCAATCGGAATCATGCCATTATAACTCAACCTATAACTCATGCTCTCTTTCACCCCATTTCATTATAGTGCAATCACATTAAGCCCGTTATCCATACACATTCATTGCAAGTAGACCTGCTAGTGACTACGATCTCATTATTATTTCGTTTTTTTCTACAAATATGCTTAAGCATCAATTGAACTTAAAGAGTTTGTACCGTTAGGCTAAGTGCTCGGGGAGGAACACCTAACTTAGAAGGAACATGTCTTTTTCTTCATATTTTTTTTCTTCTTTTCTTTCTTAGTTTCTCATTTTAACCTAGAGATCATACACCTATTTGCATCGGTTTCTTACTTAGTGTGTTTAGGATGGTGCTGACTGCTTAAATAAACTACTTAGGGATTACTACAAGAACCTGGAGTTTTAAGGTCTCGGCATAATGGGTACTCAAATTTATTTTGCATATTTAGGGGGTTAAGGTTGTCAGGACGATATCAATTTTATCAAAACTTTCCCAAGTTTTTCTAACATAGCCTAAACAGCCTATATACTTTCGGAGTACCATGTCATGAATCAAAAAGTTTTTGTTGGAGGTTAAAATTTTGAAATTTTGAAATTTTGAAATTTTGGGGAAGTTTGAATAACAGGGGAAAACCACTCATAAAGACTCGACAGCACATGCAAAGATTTTGACATAGCATTAAAAATAGATAAAAACAATAAATCAAACTAAAAGGCAATAAAATGAAAGCGATAGAGTTCCTCCCCCATACTTAAACCAAACATTGTCCTCAATGTTTCAGTAAAAGGTGGAAAAGGAAAGATAGAACCTGTATGAATGCTACTGCTCTTGCTATCCTTGTCTTTGTTGATCACTTCTACTTCGGTGGCGGGCATTTTGAGATACTTTTTTTGTGTAATTCTAGAACCAGCTCATCATGTTGCTCGCGTCAAGAGGAAGTACTCATCATAAGTGTCCCCACCAGCAGCGACACTCGTAGGAATGTCCGTGGGTATAGCTCATCTTCTCAGATCGTCATCTAGAGATTTTTCGCCTAGAAATAGCTAAAGCGTAACAAGCGATACATTTCTTTATTTTCTGCAAATTTAAACAAACAAATTAAAATAAAGACCTTGTGGGTTGCCTCCCACACAGCGCTTTGTTTAGCGTCGATAGCTCGACGACTAAGGAGTGCAAGTACTCATGGTGGTTCTTTCGAGAATGGTTCCTCGATCGAACTTCGAATAGTCTTCGGTTTCCATGGCCACTTATCAAGCCATCTCTCATATCCCTCACCTTTTCGTTTCTTTCTTCTGTAGGGTGCTTTCTTGTTTTGAACGCGTGGTGGTGGTTCTGGATCTATTCTGCGTATCAGCTTTTCAAATTTGGGCTTTGTTATTTCATCCACCACCTCAAAAGTTAATCGTACCCTTTTAACAATAATAATGACCCTAGTTTCACGGTCCTCAAATTTTCTTTTTCTATGAAGGGCCTTAGACAAAGGTGCATTGGTGTGTATATTTTTCAATACCTCCACATATGTTTTGGATTGGGAGTCTACCTTAACTTCTGCAAACTTTTGTGGGAAAGAAATAGGTGGGGTATAGGGAGGAGGAGCAACGATACGTGCTTCCTTCTCTAACTCTTCGACAACCTCCCTTTCGGTTGGTGTCGGTGGATTTTTCTCAATATGTATGCTTTTCTCACCAAAACTCTCCTCAGGCTCATCATCAATCTCCCTAGGATCTTCTATTTGTCCTTTATTAATGGTTGTTACAACATTCACATGTCCTTCTGGGAAGGGTCCTAGAGGTGTTTGTCTAAGCAGGGAGGTTTGAGTCTCCAAAGTCTCGCTGTGAGTTGCGAGGGAATCGATAATAACGTTCATCTGCCTAAGGTCTTCATTAATTTGGAGATGTTGTTTTCTAAAATCTTCGTTTTGGAGAGTTTGTGTTTCCACAAAGCGCTCCATCATAGATTCTATCCTAGAGTGAGTAGACGTATCATTAAATTCTTCTAGTAGTCGTTCGAGGTTGGATGTATCAAAATCTTGCGTTTCCTCAAAACATTGGGAGTCGTCATCATAGAGGGAATTTGGGTGAGAGTGCGTAGTATTGAAATCTTCTAATAATATTTCGAGGTCGGATTTAAGCGGAATTTGTGGTTCCTCGAAATATTGGGGGTGGTAGTTATAATATGGAGAGTGGTAATTATAAGGGAAATATGGGTTATACATAATGATTTAGATAAGAGTGCCTTAGTCTATACTATGCAACAATGGAATCACAATATTGACTGTTGGTCCCCGGCAACGGCGCCAAAAACTTGATCGCTCTGCAAGTGCACAGAAATATCGAAGTAATATAAAAGATTGTCGAACCCACAGAGACCAATGTCAATCTACCGTTATCTATTATTACGACGTAAAGCTAAGGCTATTGGAATTATGAAAATTGAATGCGAATGAAATTAAATGCAAAAGAAATAAAGAAAATTGGTTTAAAGAAATGCGGTAAAAGATATCGGTATGCAAAGACTTAGTTATCTGGGATTCGACAGGTCACCGATGCTTCTTACTCTTTGCAAACATTGTTCAGAAGAAAATAGTGATCTGAAGACTTTTGTCTCACGATGGTTGTTGACGCTAGTCATAATTCTAAGGGCCGAATGTACGCTTTCGCTGTCCCATTCGGGGTTAAAACTACTTTTTGGAAATCTCTAGGTTCTAATCCATTTTAAAGTGCTTTCGCTGTTATTAAAACAAATGCCTAGTGTTTACTATCTGGTCTTGCCGCAGCTTTCGCTTGTTGGTTCGTACCTTAATCAATTTCCCACTTTCGTGGCAAAACTACTTTTAAATAAGTTCTCGCTTTTGCGACGAAGTTTATTCAGTAAATAAATTTAAACACTACGGCCAGAAAGGTTGTTTGTAAAAAGGGAAGATGCCGGTTACTATCGAATCCTATCCTACTAATTCGGTTACATACCGATAAAACTAACTTAGCCAGACATGATAATTAATATGAACGGAAATAGACATAAACAACGGAATAATAAAGCGTGCATCATAAAAGAAATAAAGTAGTAATTCAATTAATAAAAACCTGTAAATTGTACTGATCTTAAATCCTTGGGTAGTCCCCCACAATGTCGGCAGGATTCTACTTTGGCGAGAAATAAAAGGTACAGGAAGAAAATACAATATTCTGAACTGAAGGAAAATGGAAAGGAAAATAAAAGTAACGATAAATAACTTTGATGGAACTTTGGCAGAACTTCGGGATGAAGAATCCACCCTTTCTCTGTGAATCTCTTGTCTATTTATAGGAGATGTTTCTTATCTCAACTTCCTGAGATCATGCATGAGATATGGAGAAAGTGGTAGTAACTTCCAGTAGTGGGCAGTGAGTGGAGAAAGTGTAGGAAGGATTTAAGTTGAGATTGATCGTGAATTCTGATTCTGCATTTTTTGTCTGCGTGACGGTCGTCATGAAATGTGACGGTCGTCACACGCATGACGGTCGTCATGGACCTGTGACGGTCGTCACAGCAGCAGAATCCGTATCTGCTGTTTTTCATCTATTTTTCATCCGTTTTTCATCTGTTTCTTCTCCTTTTCTTTCTTTAGTCCAAATTCTCCCCAATCTGCAAAACGAAGTAAATTAATCATATAATAGAACATAAATCAAGATAAATTAATAAAAGTCACAAATAAATGCATGTAAATCAAGCCAAATAAACGATATGATTTCGCGTTATCAATGATAAGCCGAACTCAATCTCAACTTAGAACCCAAAGCCCTTTGCAAACTTTCCCAAAATCTCGAAGTAAATCTAGGATCCCTATCCGACACAATACTCTTAGGAAACCCATGCAACTTCACAATCTCACCAACATAAATCTCGGCTAACTTCTCCAAAGGATAACTAGTATCTATCGGAATAAAGTGAGAAGATTTAGTAAGCCTGTCAACAATCACCCAAATAGCATTGTGACCTCTTTGCGTATTAGGCAATCCCGTAACAAAATCCATCGATATACTATCCCATTTCCACTCTGGAATGTCCAACGGTTGCATCAAACCACTAGGCTTCTGATGTTCCACTTTAGACTTCTGACAAGTCAAGCACGAATACACAAACTGAGCTACATCCCTCTTCAATCCGGACCACCAAAAGATTTTCTTCAAATCTTGATACATCTTATTCGCTCCCGGGTGAATACTTAAGTTACTCCGGTGTCCTTGCTCTAATATCATCTTTTTCAACTCTACATCATCGGGAATACAAATACAACCACGAAATCTCAAAACTACAAAATTATCAACCTTGAAGTCCTCATTCTCATTCATCATCAAATCAACAAACTTCAAATCCAACTTTTGCTTTTCGCACACGGTAGCAAGAAAATCATTCGTAACATACAACATACCAAGTTTCACACTACTCGGCGTTATCTCACAAACCAAACTCAAATCTCTATAACTCTCCAACAATTCCCATTCCCTTACCATCAGTGTTGACATATGAACCAACTTTCGACTTAAAGCATCGGCTACTACGTTTGCCTTACCCGGATGGTAATTCAAACCAAAATCATAATCCTTCAAAAACTCTAACCATCTCCTCTGCCTCATGTTCAATTCCTTCTAATCAAACAAATATTTCAAACTCTTGTGATCACTAAAAACTTCAAATCTCGCACCATACATATAATGCCTCCAAATTTTCAAAACAAACACCACGACCGCTAACTCCAAATCATGCGTAGGGTAGTTCTTCTCATGCAATCTCAATTGTCTCGAAGCATAAGCCACAACTTTCCCATCTTGCATTAAAACACCACCTAAAACCGGATAAAGATGCATCACAATAAACCACAAACGACTCTGTTGGATTCGGCAAAATCAAAACCGGCGCCGTTGGCAACCTTCTCTTAAGCTCAACAAAACTCTTCTCACACTCAATATCCCAAACAAAGGCCTTTCCCTTACAAGTCAATTGAGTCAACGGAAGTGCTAACTTCGAAAATCCTTCAATAAACCTCCGATAATAACTGGCTAATCCTAAAAAGCTTCGAATCTCCGTAACTGACTTAGGAGCTTCCCACTGCATTACCGCATCAATCTTGGACGGATCAACACTAATACCGTTACCAGAAATAACATGCCGAAGAAAACTCACTTCCGATAACCAAAACTCACACTTCGACAACTTAGCATATAATTGCTTCTCTTTCAAGATCTGCAACACAACTCTTAAATGCTCTACATACTCTTCTTGGGACTTAGAGTAAATCAAAATGTCGTCGATGAACACAACCACAAAATGATCCAACTGATCATGAAAAATACGATTCATGTATTCCATAAACACACCTGGCGCATTAGAAACTCCGAATGGCATCACTGAAAATTCATAATGATCATACCGTGTCCTAAAAGCCGTCTTTTGAATATCCTCATCTTTAACACGAATCTGGTGATAACTCGACTTCAAATCAATCTTACTAAAAACACGGGCACCAACCAATTGGTCCATCAAATCATCAATTCTAGGAAGCGGATGCTTGTTCTTAATAGTTACCTTATTCAACTGCCGATAATCAATACACAACCGCATACTCCCATCTTTCTTCTTTACTAACAATACCGGTGCACCCCAAGGAGAAACACTCGGCCTAAAAAACCTCTTTTCCAATAAGTCATTCAATTTTTTCTTCAATTCCATCAACTCTGATGCCGACATGCGATACGACGCCATCGAAATCGGTCTAGTACCCGAAACTAGATCAATCAAAAACTCGACTTCTCTTTCCGGCAGTATGTACGTAATGTCCTTCGGAAACACTTCTGGAAAGTCGCACACCACTGGAACCATATCCAGTTCAACCTTACTCTCTTCCGACAATGACGCAAATAAACAGAACACTTGAGCCTCATCCGCCAAAAGTTTCTTCAACTCTTTAGTAGATAGAGAACTCTCTTCCTCATCCTCCTCCAAGGAAGGAAACCTTACTAACTTGTGATAACAATCAATACGGACTCTATTATACTGTAACCAATTCATACCCAAGATCACATCTAATCCTTCTAACGACAAACACACCAAGTCCATAATGAAGTCTTTACCATATATGGTCAAAGGACAGCTTAAACATACCAAAGATGTAGTTACCGACCCCGAATCGGGTGTCTCAATAACCATATCACCACCACAAGAAGACAAACACAAATCCAAACGCTTAGCGCACTCAAAAGAAATGAATGAATGAGTCGCTCCGGTATCAATAATAGAAACTAAAGGCATATTATTAATAAAGCATGTACCTTTAATCAACCGATCCGCATTAGTAGTGTCTGCACCGGCTAATGCAAATACCTTCCCACTCGTTGGAGCTTGCTTTGGCTTAGTACACTTTGTACTAATATGGCCAACTTCCCCACAGTTGTAACACTTCACCACGTTCCTTCTACAATCAGTTGTAGCATAGCCGATACGTCCATAGTTAGCACACTTCGCTCCATCCTTCTTACACTCAAAAGATTTATGCCCCAGTTCACTGCACCTAAAGCACTTAATGGGACCAGAACTTCCACCTCCGGACCTCTTAACAAAGTTTTCCCTATGCTTGCCTTTACCAGCAGGCGTCACATAAGGTCCACTCCTTACCGGTTGCTTCCCTCTCTTCTCATTCAAACTCTTATAGTGAGTGAAACGAGCTTTACTATCTTCTTCAAAGATTCTACAGCATTCAGTCAAGTCCGAAAATCTCCTAATCCTCTGATAACCCACCGCTTGCTTGATCTCAGGGAGCAAGCCATTCTCATACTTAACACATTTGGAAAATTCCGCCGTCACCGCATCATAGTGAGGATGAAACTTCACTAACTGTGAACTTAGCCGTGTAGTCTATCACAGACATATTGCCTTGTTTCAATTCCAAGAACTCCATCTCCTTCTTTCCCTTCACACTCTCAGGATAATACTTCCTCAAAAATTCGGTGCGAAATAAATCCCAAGTGATTTCCTCATCGTCTACTTCAAGAACTTGTCTCATACCGACCCACCAGTCATCGGCTTCTTCTCTCAGCATGTGAGTCCCAATTCTCACCTTGTTCCCTTCAGCATAATTCATAACGCTAAAGATCCTCTCAATCTCCTTTAACCATATTTGAGCACCGTCCAGATCAAATCTTCCCTTGAATACCGACGGTTGATTCTTTCTAAACTCATCATTAGCATTCACATTTGACGCACCCTGCACCGCCCTAGCCATTGCCTCCAATGCAACAGCCATCGCATTGTCATTACGACCAGCCATATTCTGATTATTCCCAAAAATAACAACAAGGTTAAACAACCGTCCAACGAACAAAACGACGAGACAGACAAAACTGACTCAACACTGGCTCTGATACCACTTAATGTAACACCCCCTTTCTATACCCCCAAATAAACAATTAAATCATATACACACTTAATGAAAAGAATTCTATCAGAGTGTAACTATAACATGGTATAAAAGAGGCGCATCACATTATCATCGAAACGAAACATAAATAATACCAGCTCACGAAGATATGTAACAAAAGGGGTAAATCTCAACTAAAAACAAAGCATAACGCTTAAAACCCACACATCAATATTTAGAATAAAGCGGAAACATTTAAACATTGAAATCACTTCATTAACATAAGCATCATATACATCGTTCAGATTAATTCAATTCATCGATTGAGTTTACAAAACGTTCATCAGCAGATACATACACAGATGCATCACAAAAGAATCAAAATAATTCCTAACTATCCAGTGTTACATATTAGAGCCATCTGTCCAAAAGAAATGAAGACTCACTTCACAAAGACTCCAGCAATCTAATCTGCAATGCCTCATAGAGCATTATAAAACAACAGAAGGGTGAGAAACAATATCATAATACATAATGCACATAAACATATATACATTCACATAACGTCCAAAAACGTCCTCCGCATTCTCACCACAACTCATCTCATTACACCGGTCACCACAATGTATTCACAATTAACTATTTACAAATAGAGCACCAAGCATATACAATGTGCATCAACAATGTTTATATTAATTCATAAACATACATACATATACACATATATTCACACATACATGTATATTCAAACCTTCCATTCATGCTAATTATCAACAATCTACATAAACATCCACATTTATTCACCATACATCACGCACAGATGTCTACATGCAACTCACAGAGACCGACACACGACTCTATGCAAATGCAAATGCGGTACCGACTCATTTCAGCAGGTTCAATTGAAGAACCAAATAACCATCGCTCACACCCCACATGGGCACACGAGGTTCTGCAGATTCACCGAGGAATCAAATATAACCATTGCAACATACGAGGTTCTGCAGATTCATCGAGGAATCAAATATAACCATCGCAACATACGAGGTTCTGCAGATTCATCGAGGAATCAATAAATAACCATCGCTCACACCCCACAAGGGCACACGAGGTTCTGCAAATCCACCGAGGGATCAGTAAATAACCATCGCTCACACCCCACAAGGGTACACGAGGTTCTGCAAATCCATCGAGGGATTAATCGACACAAGAATGCATACCATGATGCTTCACATGCAACATGACTCATGACACTCTTGAAATGCATACATGTTTACCGACATACTCATGCATTCATCACATTCGGCACATACATTCATTATGCATTTAAATATATGTATCACAAAGCATATATATATTTATATTCATCATCCATTCAACCAATTTTCATACATGGTTCACATTCATATTGCCAAACAACCACATTTCACGCCATACGACTACCCACAACACACATAACAACATATAGTCAGTCATCTCAGACAAGGAATGATCGCAACCAAACCACACAACCGATCCACGAATGGAAAACACAAGAAAAGAAAATATGCTGCTTCATTCGCTAACCTTCGCCTGGCGAAGCCTCTGGAGAACCTTCGCTACTCCGTTCGCCTGGCGAACTTGCCAGCGAAGACCACTGGGATTTATTCTAGAATTACTCGCTAGCATACTCGCTTGGCGAACCTTCGCCACCCTCATTCTCCTGGTGAACTTGCCAGCGAAGACAGGGTGGATGCTACTGACTCGGTTCGCTGCTGCTCGCTGGGTTTCGCCCGGCAAAGTTTCGCTGCCATTCGCTTGGCGAACCTACGAACTCAGAACTCCCATGGCTGTCCAAAAGACCAAACCTCACAAACTGACCGATTTAATCCAAATCAGTTCCAGTAGTACAACCCACTCATCACCCGACTATATTACACCGTCTATTCCAAATTCTAACCGATAAAACTCAGTTTCTACCAATTAAATCAACTTCCGACCTAGAAATGGAAACATAGAAAACAATCCAACAAATCCAATCTAGCACATACATGATCATACACATTATGAAGATGATAAAACTTCTCACACTTACCTGATTAATCGCAAGCTAAGGTTGATTCTTGATGATTCTAGGTTTTGCTCCACTTTCTCTTCTTTTCTCTCCTCCTCTTTTCCTTCTCTTGTTTTTCTTCTTAATGTTTCTATCTTTCTCCATTCTCTCTATATCACATATTCTATTTCTTTCCTCCCAAATTCTTTCCACACACTTATTAATTAATTCTCACAAAATATCCACTTAATATTATCACTAATGCCCAAAATACCCCCAACCTATTTTTACCCGAAACTCTCAAAGTCGGCAAAAATAGCTCAATATGTAAACATAACATATTATCACACAAATTCCACAGAAATAAAATAATCACTTAAATAAATCAAATAAGGACTCAATAAAAATGGGAATTCAGAATCGGGGCGTTACAGTTACCATCGTTGATTATATTCTCACATGATTCCTCGTAGGTGACAGAAGTTAGTGCAACATTCTCTACGCCTACAGTCTATAGAAATTAGGCCTCCAACAACCAGATTTGAGTCCATATCACAGTGGAGATATGTTTGCCTTCAACTATTTGACAACTTATCCTTGTGGAATGACATATCTGAAACTATCGTTGGGAGATGGGGTAGGCGAAAGGAAGGTAACCCCTAACTTCCTAATAATTTCGTGCAAAAGTTCCTTCTGTTGTATCATAGTGAGATATTTCTTGGCAAAGCCAGATGCGGTGGTTTCCCGATCCACATGAAGCTAGCGTATCACAACGAGGAAGGAAAGTTAATCGCGATTAATGCAGACCTCAGAGAAGCAAAGCTTATTAAAGAAGTCATCCTTAAACATCTCCTCGATTATTCGAGATTGGTGGAAGAAGGTTCAGGGAAAGTCGGTATGCTCGATCTAGATGCATATGAAGATGAAGTTAAGCATGTGTTGGATAGTGATTATAAAGTAATACATCTCGACAATAACCCCGCACGATCATTGAGAATCAGGCCCGACCTCTATCCCGAGGTAAAGTCCGCACTAATCAAATCTCTCAAAGGGAACACATATCTTTTTCTCAATCTCTTTACATGATATTCCTGACATCAACCCTGCATTGGCCTTCAACCAGTTAATGTTGATCTCGGCGCCTGATAAGTCTCTTAGCAAAGAAGGAGGCAGTCCCTAGAAAAGTCTGAATCCACCACCAACACCATGAAAGACACGCTGGACGCAAATTTTATCTCTGATGTTAGATACACCGAGTGGCTTTCCGATGTGGTCCTAGTGAATAAAGCCTTATAAAAATGGAGGATGTTTTTTGAATTATCGGGCGCCACTGTTCAAATTAGACATCTTAGGATTCAAATCAAACTCTTGATTGAAAGTTTAGAATTTATCTCTTTCAACCTGTTTTGAATCAAGGAAGTATGTGATTCGAATCATATTACTTCTTTACTCGAATCATAAGGTATTTGATTTGAATCGTGGAAATCAAAATGTTCTTCAAAATGAACTGTGATTCTAATCATGCTTTTGTGTGACTTGAATCATAGACACAAACACGTGATTCAAATCAAAATAATGAATTCTTCACTTTGCTACCTTTAATTTGAATCATTCTTTCTTTGATTCAAATCATAACCTCATGATTTGACTCGAATCATCTTGTATTTTACCTCACCTTTTCGTGCCTTATTTCTAGCACATATTTAAACCATTTGTGAAAGGTTCGATTCTTGTTCAAAGTAACGGTTGATGTTTATCAAGCAAGAAAAGAATTTCTCAATACTCTAAGGAAGACTTTGGTAGATTAGAGTAAATTTTGTCTTATAGAAAAGTTGGGATTTGTCTAATCATTCATGGTTAGAATAACCACTCATACATGTCTTTGTCAGATCCGAGTAAAGGTTGTTGCAGAATTGAAGCTTGGAGAAGGATTATTGTGACTATTAAGTGTGTTGGATCAAGATCATTGAAGATTTTGAGTATTAGTGTCATACCTCAAAAAATATGTTCCCTGTGAAGGACGCGGAAACATTAGTTCGAACAGAGTCGCCACCGTATTTTAATTTATTCAGATGAAGGAATAGGAAAATATCGAGAAAACATTTTAAGGAAAGGAAAATGGTCATAGCAACCACATCCGGGTTCGGGAGTCGGTTACATGAGGGGAAGGTATTAGCACCCCCTCACGTCCGTTGTGCTCAACGGGAACCTCTTAGTCTAATTTGTGATTTTGAGTATAAACTACACTTACTTGTCTTCTTTAAATAATGAAAAGTTATTAAAGGCTTTAATTAGATTTTAAGGAAAAAACGATTGATTTTATTTTTAGGGTGCTCGCCAAGGATTGGGGCCCTTGTGCCTATGTATTTCCTCGTGCAATGGGAAAGTCAGAGCAATCGTAGTTTGTACTACAGTTTGTTGGTGTGTTTTATAGATATCAATTGCTCAAACGCGAGAAAGACATCTCGTATCCAAACCATTGAAAATGAGGAATGGAAGACTCCACACCCCTCTGTTTTCATCTTTAATAAAAAGTATTAAAGTATGATTAGGTGTTTTAAGGATGACGAGTGTGTTGAGAAACGACAAAGACTCATCGCATCCTAGGCATTCGAAAAGAAAAATGGAAGACTCTATTCCTCTACTGTTTCGTTCAAGTGATTATGAAAATAATTTGAATTTGATCAGATGAAATGTTATTTAGGAAACAATTGTTTGAACCTGAGAAAGACATCTCGTATCCACATAATTGAGGAGAAATTTTGAAGACTCAAAAATTCTTTATTTTAATAAAAAGTGTTCCGATTTTGATTTAAGAAAAATACTCTATGAGAGACCGAGATTTGAAAATTACGTGATGGTGATTGCAAAAGGCAACCAACTTACGAGGGAAGATACCACTTGACATTGGACAAGGGTTTGAGAAAAAGTTAGGTCGATTCCTAGTTCTTAAAGGTGCTCCTAGTAAATGAAACCACAACCAAATAAAAAGCTCTTAGTGTGTGCATGAGGTTGATGACGATGCTAAAAAAAGCAATCGACTTACAGGGTTAAAAAAATGGCTTGATTAGATCAAGAATTAGTTTTAAAAGCAGTTTAGGCATGAACGGAAATAAGATGCATACAAAATATTAATATCACACATCAAATGAATCAAAACAAAAACGTGCATAAGCTACCACAAAAAATTAGATTCGATCTAAAGATGACGACAATGGGTCATTGAAAAATAAAACTATTTGAAATAGAAAATTGTTACCGCATTAGCAGTCATCACAATTCAAATTAATATGCAACAACATAATAAAAATCAAATTAAGACATAAAGTTGCAAATGGAAACACGAATTGGTCGGTGCACGACAATCAGATTACCTCTGCTAGACCAAACCAACGGACGTGTGCGCAAAATTGAAACACAACGATAATCAATTTAAAAGAGTAAAATAAAAAATCACACATAAACCGATAAAATTCCTCAATACTTTGCTACACTTAACATGATCATCTCAACATGGACCAAAATCGTGCGGATCTAAATATCACAAAGAAAAAGAAATTTTAAAACGTTTCAAAACAATGTTGCTAATGCAAAAAAATGCGATCATCGCTACCGGATCGAACTAAACACAAATATCACGCATCACACACACAAATATGCGAACAACGTATCGATATGATATTATTAATATTATGATATTTTGGAGAACTATTCTCTTTCAAGTTATGTGGCTTGGTTGAATAAAAATCAGCATTTAAATGAGCATCAAATTAAAATTAAACTATGATCAATAGTGGAGCTACAATGCAAAATGCTTTCTAAGTTAGAATGGGTAACTTTGATCAGAGAGTTCATATGATAAATTCTTAGCGTGATCATAAGAAGCACTAGTACAGACTTAAAGTATAACTAATGATTGATTTTGAGTCGAAGTCTTTATCATATTGCAGTCTCATTTTACATCGATATAATATGCAAGTTATATATATATATATATATATATATATATATATATATATATATATATATATATATATATATATATATATATATATATATATATATATATATATATATATATATATATATATATATATATATATATATATATATATATATATATATATATATATATATATATATATATAGTTTTTTTACGCATATTAGCAAAACATATATGAAATCATATCAAAGCATGTCAACAAAATCACATTACCAATTGGTACCAAGTGGTAATGGCAATTGAGGTGTTGATTGTGTTGTTAAACATCCACTCTTGTGTTTTTTCGATTCTCCTTCATCACCAACACACGTACATATATATAGTACTTAATTAGGGTTAACTCTAAATTGTCAATAATGTCCCTAATATTTATTTTAGAGTTCAAACTAAATAATTAGTTAAATCTAAAATAAAAATAAACGTTTAAAATAAAATATAAATGAAAACACTAATTATCATATTTTTATTCTAAAAATTTTAAAAATAGACGGACTCAATAAATAAAATTCGGACGTTGAAGTGCTCGAAAAAATAAACAGAGTGCACCAAAATAATTAGCGCGAAATAAACGACTCGAAAAAATACAGCATTTGGTCAGATTTTAAAATAAATTTTGACCCGTAAAATGCTCAAACGGATCAAAAATACAATCGAAAAATAGTTGAAAAATAAAATTAACACTGCAGATTAAACTACGTGAACCATAGGTTAATATAATTTACGTTTGCACACTCAATTTTGAATTTTTTACGTCCATTGATTTTACGTACAATTGAGGTTTAGTTTGACCTGTCTGTCTGTAAATCTGAGAAATTATTCTAGGTGACATTTTAGGCACTATGCAAGATGAAATGTATGTTATGTTATGCAAAGTAAAAATAAAGTCAGATGCATGAAAAATTTAAAATGCCCGAAAAAAATTGGGGTATGACCGATGCCCCTATTTAATTAACTTGAACTAGAAGGCATGAATGATAACGATCTTCATACATTCGTGGTAGAAGATAATTAAATACTAAAAGACCTCAAATTTTGGTCAAGAAAAAAAGTGTGATGAGTTTTAAAAGAAACCAGATCAATGTCGCCCCTCGAGTGGACACTAAGAACTTACAATGACAGAAGTTAACGACACCAAAAGGATGACGGTAAACTCAAAACTGTAAAGACCACTGGTACCAAAATAATATCAGCAAAATCAACAAAGCTGGCTATCCCCAAAAGGATAATAGTAATCTCACAACGAATTCAAGAATTTCCAAAACCAAAAGGATAATGGTTAAGTCAAACTTTAATGAATGTCATCACCAAAAGGGTGTTGATTAGGCATTAAGACTAAGGTCAGCATCACCAAAAGGATGATAATGAGACCCACGACTCATGGATTGCTATTACCAAAAGGATAATAGCCATCACCAAGAGGATGATGAGTCATTAAAAATGACAAAGATCGCTACCACCAAAAGGATGATAGTTATCACACTGAAACTTGCTATTACCAAACAGATAACATTAAGATCAATATACAAAGCTTTTTACAACCAAAAGGATAATAGTTAACTCAGTCGTCTTCAAAGATCACCAATATCAAAAGGATGAAGGTTAAATCAGAATGACAAAGAACGCCATCATAAAAAAGGATGGTGGTTAGATCATAAATGACTCCTGTTAGAACCAAAAGGATGATAGTAAGGCCACTGATTTGCAAGGATCGCCATTGACAAAAAGACAACAGTGAGATCATAATACAAGGATTGTCGACACCAAAAGGATGATTATTCTATCACCAAAAGGAAGATAGTAAACACATACAATTCACTATCACCAAAAGAATGATAGTAAGTTCCCAACCTTTAAAGTCACCGACATCAAAAGAATGAAGGTAAAAACATAATTTTCTATCACCAAAAAGATAATAGTAAAGACACACCTCTCGCTATCACCAAAAGGATGATAGTAAGTTCTCCATCTTCAAAAATTACCGACACAAAAAGGATGAAAGTAACAACACAAGTTATTAACACCAAAAGGATGATAGTAATGACACAACTTGCTATCACCAAAAGGATAATAGTAAATACACAACTTTAATAATTACCGACATCAAAAAGATGAAGGTAAGAAGATTAAACAACCAAAATGGCTATCACCAAAAGGATGATAGTAGGCACATAATTTCTATGACCACCCTCATCAAAAGGATGAAAGTAAGGTCGAGAAAGTTTGGTATCGCCAAAAACATGATAACAAACACATACTTTAATGATCACTATCACCAAAAGTATGAAAGTGAAATCAAAACCATAAATCTTTCTATCACCAAAAGGATGGTAGTAAAACTGGCTTGGAGAGGTCAACAAAAGTTTGAAGAAAGAGAATTCATGAAGGAAAACCATCCTTATCAACAAAAGGTTGAAAGAAATCAACTCACTGGGGAACGCCCAATAAGTAAGGTAGGAATTATTTAGAGAGATACCACATGAATGGTTTGATGATAATAACTTCATCAATAAAAGGTTGAAGGAAACAACTCAACAGAAAACGCCAGATGAACAACGCCTGGTAAGAACTCTGCTTGGAGAAATACCAATGAATGATACGGGCTAAAAAGAATAACTTCATCAAAAAAATGTTGAAGAGAACAACTCCATGGGGAACGCCCATTGGCTTAGCTAAGGATCAGCCTGGAATCTCATGATAGATCCTGGATCCTAACTTATACATGTACGCATGTTTAATTTTGTGAAAACTATTCCATATCAGATGGAAAATTGATGAAAATGAAAATGCATTGAGATACATATAGGGATGTATATAAATTTTGGTCATGTACGCAATGATGTTTATGATGTGTATGATGCATATGATGTTTGAATGCAGATAGGTGATTGGATAGATTGGGGCTAACTCCTAGACACTCGATCTCTGACGATGCTACAATCGGAGAATGAGACCAGATGCTCTGGCTTTCCAAGTTTGATCACTTGTTGACAAGCTGTATTTGTTCATGAGAGAACCATAACTCTTATGCATGAGGATCACAATGGCTTGAAAATGAGCGTAGCAACAAAATCAATGCCCGAAGATCACGCTTTTGCTCTACCACGAATGGTTGCTAGTGTTTGGCAATGCCTGATTGTTCAACTTGAAAGTACCGAGAGAACCCGCACTTTGCAACTTGTTCTGCCCCAGTCTGTTGGATTCTTGAAAGAAATCTGCTGGGAAATTTGAGAGTTATCGCGACATGATTTGCCCCAGACTGAGCTCTTGAGAGATTTTCCCCAGATTCAGCTGTTGAGGTAGTCTTGATTCGTGTTAGCACCAGCGAAAGTTCAAGTTCCTCTTTGATCTCCCCTTGTTAGAATCTCCTTGATTTCATGTACTGCTTTGTAGTTAAAATTGTTCATTCACAAATGGTAATTTTGATGCGACATTCATGAAAGTTTTGAAAAAATCATTTATTTGAATGATGTGGAAGTGTGTGGCGAATGGATAATTAGTTCAAACGCAATGATGATTTAGCTAGTGTATGAAAGATACACCAAGAAGAATATGCCATCAATAATGATGATTAGCAAATCTCTAGGAGTCAGTTTATGCAACCTTGCTGTAGTATGCTTTCTGAATAAATATTGCCGCAATTAGGTCTTTTGAGGGTTGTAACGTGGTATGGTTCATAGTTCTTGAAACAAAGGATATAAGGTTCAAAATTTGATTTGTACCCACCCCTTCTTCGTGATGATCTCCAGTACTGCATTCAGTTAATTCAACACACATCCGCCTTCCAAAAGGGATTTGACAGTGTAAGAGTGAAAGTGATGATTCAAGATTCTCTTGAAATGGTAGTCACTTTATTTGCTTTCGTCATGGATGTCAGTGACCTTTTTATTTTTGACATGATGATCAATGAACCATGTTTTGCTTTGTTGAGGATTTACATGACCTCTTTTTATATTTTTCTTTTGATCCCTAAATTTTTCCTGGATTGCTTCTTGAAGCTTAGTCCACCGGAATTACCCTAATTTTTGCCTAAGTCTCCTCTTTAAGTGCTCGACTTAGCGGGCTTTTTCCTTTTTTGATTTTCAATTTTATTTTGCTGAAGGATTATGACTGCTAAGTCATTGGTCACTCAAGAATAAATATCAGGTGGTTGATCCCTAGATGGGATGTATTCATCTTGTGATTCAAATGTATGGTTACATGAACTGAACCCTACCCTGCCCCAGGTTAAGCATAAGGTTTTATAGATCCAAAAGAAACTCCTCCTTCTAGGCTCAAAGTGGTTAACTAGGGACTAACTCCTTATCTCTTCAGTGTTTGGGGATTTGAAACAATGCATGTACATCATCAGCAAGATCTTATCTGAAAGCATACCACAACAGTTATGGGTATTTCATTTTCATCATCCTCCCTCCAATCTTTGCTAAAATAATAGTTTGATAAAGAAAGTGAAGTTGGGGAATATGTATTTTTTGTTTTATGATATAAGTGAAGAAAAATGAGTGAATACGACATGATTGATTCAGAAAATGCATGATCAATTCATTAATATTACACTCAAAACAACAATGTTTAAAAGCAAGTAGCACTTAACAGAAAAGAAACTAAAAATGTAAAGTAATGATATGGGCTAAAGATTTCCAGCAATGAGGAACTTGAGCTTTTCTTTATTGATTCACTACTAGGCTAGCCTTCTTCATAGTTTCTCATCAAGACCAAACTCACCTCGGATGGTGTGACGCTTTTGAATGGCATGATTCTCAACTGGAATGACATTCTCAACAACTGAAGTTCGTTAAATGTTGTCCTCTCCTCTTGCCAAATTTATCACGGCCTCCACAAGTTGGTCCAACATTTTCTTTATCAAGTCAACATATCCTCTTAACACATTATGGTTTTGCTTCAACAAATTCATGGTCCTTCAAGAGCTGCTTCAAATCTGATTCGAGTGTCAGGAAATCATTGCGGGTTATGGACACAGGATGAATGAGTTCTTTTGGTTTTTTGAAAATGATACACAATACATGATGATGGATGCAAGTACAATGGTATGTGAATGAATACAATGATGCAGTTCAAGATTACAGGTTCATCGTGTTCTCAGGTCAGTCAGAACAACAAGTATATAATGAATATCTTTGATTAAAGGGACCCCTTATGTAAGCTCTTGTCATACCCTAAATTTGCCCACCCTCTTTTTAGCTTTGACTAGCTTTTGTTTCGTTTTCATCTGCATATCATTTATGCCGCATCCTGCCAGTGTTATCAGCCGAGTTGAATTTATCGAGATTACAGTCGCTCTACTCGCATTTTAGACAATTCAAATCAATTTAAATGAAAAGTTCCATGTCAAAATCGAGCGAAAGTCATTCTCTTCTTGATGATTCAGTCCGTGCTGATAATTTGGCGCATGTCGGTGTCCGCCCGTTTTTTATTTCTATTCTCATGGCATTGTGCATTTTATTGCTCTTTTTATTTTAATTATTTTTAAATAGTTTAAATAGTTTTTTAATATAATAGTCTTAGAGTTTATTAGATTTTAGTAATTAGGAATAGTTATTACTTTTAATAGACCTTTAGAATTAGTTTTTTTTTTTTATAGTTTTTAGAAAATAAGATTTTAAGTTAGAAAGTTATTTTCATTTAAATATTAGAATTTTAGTTTTAAAATTAACTAGATTAGAATTTGCTTTTGGAAATATATTTGTTAGAATTTTATTAGTTTAGATTGTTTATTTATTTATTATTTTTTATTAGAAAATAAATTTTTTTAATTAATTTAAAAATAGATTTAGTTTAGATTTAATTTAGCAATTCTTAGAATTATTTTTCATTTTAGAATAGTCTTAGAAATTAGTTTGTTTATTTAATTTTTCATTAAACTCTTGTTAGAATAGATTTTATTTTAAGTAATTAGGATTTAATTTATTTTAGTTTTTAATTAGAGTTTTATTTAGGTCTAATTTAGCAATTAGATTAGGATTATCTCAATTTCATTAACCAAGCTCCTTTTCAGTACAATTTTAATATTAAAAAAATCAAAAAGAAGTCATAAGTGTCACGTGTCATTTTCGTAGGGTATAAGATCCTATTCATCATCTCCTTCAGAAGGGACAACGCTAATCCCAAGAGATCAGCTGCCCCAACCTTGTTCCCTCACTACCCCACACTCCGAAAACCCTAGTCGCCCTCACCTCTTTCAACCCTCATCTTCAATGATCATCCCCATTTTCATCTCCTTCAACCTTCATCACTCTCCCAATGAATCTTCATCATCAACATCATATCTCATCAACACATCCACCTCCATCAGCATTCAACTCTTCAACAAGAACAAAAAAGCCCAGAAACATTATCTTCACAAACCCCACTCAAACCTTTGAACAAACCACTATTCACCCTCCATACCCTTCAGAACCTTTACTTCCAACCCCTCTATCATCTTCTCCGAAACCGTAAACACCATTTAACCCATTTCAACACCAAAACTCTTCCTAATTTTCTTCAACAACCATCGAATACTCAAACGAACCACCACCTCCCTACCATCTTCCACCGAAACCCTCATTAATAATCAACACAAAAGCATCTTCATCCTCTATACTTCGCCATTTTCGTTTGGCTATCAACCTCATAACTTCACCTTCAACCAACCCAGATCTTCTTCATCCTTCGACCTCTCTCTCCTTCATAAAACTAACACATCCATCAACCCACTTCATCGTTCTCTCTAAACCATACCCAGAAGAGAATGAGTAGGAGAAATGTTGGATTCAAAATGAAAATAGGTGAATCCAGATTATGAATGAAACCAACGGACCAAAATTGGGAGCGCACAAAATAGAGCGGATTGAGATCGAGCGATTAGGTCTGTACATGAACAAGGTGGCGTTTTCGTCGTTTCATGGTGTTTACCGTTTTTCTTCACGTGAGATTTATGGGTCAGGGTATTTTTGGACTTTGAGGATGGTTGTGTTGTTGGGACTCACCCTATATTTATTCTTTTGATTAAAACAACCACTTTTCTATCGTATTGCCCTCTTGGAGATGATGTGCTTTATAGAGCCCAGATGATTCTCCATTTCATGTTTCACACCCCCCCATTTTCTATAAAACCCCCCTGTCTTTTGTTTTTTTTTTTAAAAATGTAAATATTATTTTTATAAATATATATTATTATGTTGTTGCTTTAGTTTTCCTTTTATTTTATGTAACATGTTTATAATTTATATTTTAGATTATTAATTTCTTTAGAGTTTATATATATATATATATATATATATATATATATATATATATATATATATATATATATATATATATATATATATATATATATATATATATATATATATATATATATATATATATACTATTCTTATATTCTATTTTCTTTTAAAATTTTTATTAGTTTCTTTAGAGTTTATTATATACAATATTATTTTAAGTTTATTTTTTTAATATAGTTTTAGAATCTCTTTTCTTTTTTCTTTGTTTTCTTTCTCTTTTGTTATTGGACATTTTTTTTGCCTTTTAGGTCGATAACGAGATTTCCTTCGTTTGTCCGTCAAATTGTTGACGAGAAACGATAGATCCGAGCCCCACCACTTTCCATCTTATATTTTTTATTACAAGTTTTATTTTCGAACCAATGAAGTCTCCGATTCGTCAAAGGTTAATTCTCGAGGATGTTGAAACCTTCGTTATTTCAAATCTAAGGAGAATGACCATTTGGGTCATTTTCCTTACTTTCGGATCGCGAGAGGTTCCCTTCGATTAAATTAACTTGCAGTTTGCAATTAAGACGAGGTTTGAGTTTTCTTGACTTCCTCCATTTCACCGATTACTAACTCCCGACTTTAATTTTCTGTCAATACTTCATTGTTATATTTCTGCACATATTTTTCTGTTTATATTTTTATTGACTTTATCTTGTTCATATCATCATCACTGTTCATATTATCACCACTGTTCATATTTCATACTGTCATATTGTGCATATTGTCATCTAACCCCCTTTTATTTGTACACTCTTTTAAAAAAAACTTAATAAATATCGAAACCATAAAATCCTAATTGGTGGACTATTGATTATATGTATCCTGTGTTTATCTGTCTCCGTTTTTCATCTCTTTGGCAGGTTCTCAAAAATCCTTTCAATAAAGGAATCGAGTTCTCTTTGTATTGAACTAAAGAGAGAGGATTAAGTGTAGACTTCTTCCTCTCCGAGTGTCGAGATGCTCACTGTAGTGTGGATGGTTTCGATACTCGTCTTTCAATACGAAGACGCTTGTATTCTCCACACCTTCTCTCCTAAAACCTTGGTCCCGCACCGAGTGCATTTTCAAACCTTTTTCTCCTAAAAAACCTCGGTCTCATACCGAGTGCATTTTCTAGTTTCCTTCAATTAGAAAATCGAGCTCTCTTTGTATTGAACTAAAGAGAGAGGATTGAGTGTAGACTTCTTCCTCTCCGAGTTTCAAGATGCTCACTGTAGTGTGAGTGGTTTCGATACTCGTCTTTCAATACGAAGACATTTTCTGATTACAACTTCTCTCTGCAACTTTCTCACCTAAAACCTTGGTCTCGTAACGAGTGCATTTTAGAACATCATTTTCATAACAAAAACTTGAATGGTCGTGGAGTGGTTAGGCGTAGGCCTTTTCCTATCCCGAGTGCTTGACATTTACCGTAGGGTTCTTTGTCGCAAAGCACTTACCATTCAAAACCAAAAACACTTTAATAAGAGAATTAAGTTCTCTTTGTGTTGAACTAAAGAGAGAGGATTAAGTGTAGAATTCTTCCTCCCCGAGTGTCAGGATACTCACTGTATTGTGTGTGGTCTTGATACTCGTCTTTCAATACGAAGACGCTATGTTCGCCACACCATTTTCATAACAAAACCTTTGAGATAAAGAATTGGGTACTACCCGCAACGGGTCACTATCTGATGACATATTTCATCCCTAAAAACAACTCACCAATCAAACATGACGCCTTGCCTCGCATGGCGAAAACTAATCTTTTCCCAGAAGGACATGCTACGTCCGTTCTACCGCAAACAGGTAACGCCTAAGCCTCTAACGAGCGAGCAGCAATACACCTAAACTGCTAGAATGCACACGATAGCACCGTTTACCAGAACTCATCTGTAAACCGTAGGCCGAACTACGGCTGCTCTGATTCTTTACTTCTTTTAAAGTGAAGATACATAGGCACAAGGGCCACAATCCTTGCCGAGCACATTCCCCCTATATTTGTAGTTCCCCGAACTACGTTGACTCTGACTTTCTCATATATGTTAAGAATACGTAGGCCTAGGACCGCGAAGTCCTACCGAGTCTGTTCTTTCTCCTTTCTTTCCCGTTATCCCTCATTTCTCTGTTTCTAACCATTCTCTTTATCCTTTGGAACACTCATAGAAAGCAATATATTTTAGCAGATATTATCACACATACGACAAACAAATGGTTCCCATCGAGTACGATGGATACGAGGGGTGCTAATACCTTCCCTTTGCATAACCTACTTCCAAACCCATTCTTGGTTGCGAGACCATCTTATCCGTTTATTTCTTAAGGTTTTCTCGATATTTTCCTTTCCCCTCATGGGATAAATAAAGTTTGGTGGCCACTCTTCTGTCCTTCTTTTCGCCTCCCCGTCGTTGCATTTTTCGAGTAGCGACAACTCTAAAATGGGTAAGTAATCGGTATTACCGATCAAAGAAAACCCATGGGTAGGCTCTAAACAGATGAGCGCCTAGAATCATGGATCCTTTTCACAGACATTATTTCCATGATGAAGGTTCATCAGACAATAATACCCTTGAAACGATCTCTCCTAGGTGAGATTTTCATATCTTCCCACGAGGAAGGAACCTCGTAGCCTTCTACTACACAACCATCAACACAATGTTCTAAAGCAGGGTTCTCAGAGTCATAGATTTAGGCTAAACCCATTACTGTCAACTGTGAGGGAAATTCGTCTCAATCCTTATTTTAATGATGTCAAAACGTGTCTAGTTAGTACTTTGTATTTTGGACGGTATCATCGAGTCTCATCTGCATTCATAGTTCTCTCATGCATAAAAATATTTCAAAAACATGAGTCAATTCATATAGAAAAGCATCATATGTGTTTTGTGTGGGTTTGATCCTTTTGAAAGACTTAGATGTGCATTATTAGTGTTTAGGTATACCAACTTACAAAGACATGTTCAAAAATGTCATTTTTGGAAGTTTCGAGCACTTGAGTCGACTCAAAGCCCTGCTTAGGTCGACTCATGCAAGATGGATTTTGAGCTTTTGCTCTCAGGAGCGCTCGTGTCGACCCTCCGGTTGATTCATACTGTTAGTGTTCAAAATTTTCATTTATGGCCAGGTTTGCGTCGATGCGTGGACCTATTCCCACTGATGTATAGTCAGTTTCTGCATAATTCTGAAAGCGGGTGCGCTCGAATCACCTTATTTTTCTGATATGTTTGACTTTCAAATTGCTGTTGTGTTTGTTACTTAGTATTAGCTTCATATATATATATATATATATATATATATATATATATATATATATATATATATATATATATATATATATATATATATATATATATATATATATATATATATATATATATATATATATATATATATATATATATATATATATATATATATATATATATATATATATATATATATATATATATATATATATATATATATATATATATATATATATATATATATATATATATATATATATATATATATATATATATATATATATATATATATATATATATATATATATATATATATATATATATATATATATATATATATATATATATATATATATATATATATATATATATATATATATATATATATATATATATATATATATATATATATATTCATTTTGGCTCATTCTTTAAAAACTAACAAGAAAAGTGAAACATAGACACTGATTTTCTCTCATCATCTTCATCCACTTTCTTGCATTTTCTCAACAACTACACATAACAATTTTTTTTGATCATTCTGCATCATTGAGGTGATAATGTCCAAACATAGGATATTGTATCGGGTTTGTGATGTGTGAATAATGACAGTTGTGTACCATAGTCAGTAGCTAGGTATGGATAAGGAGGCATAGCATACATATGGTGAGCTACAATAATGGTCAAAGAGCCTAACATAGCTAGGTTAATAGATAATTAAGCATGCCATGACGTTGTTAGGATCTCATATAGCCCTTTATGACCCTGGCCTGTAAATGGACCTTTATGGGCTTCTAAAATATCTTTTATACCATGACCAATACCCCAGTTAGTTCTATACATATGACCCGCAATGAGAAAAAGAATTGCAATAGCTAAATGATGATGTGCAATATCAGTAAGCCATAGAACACCAGTTAATGGGTCTAATCCTCCACGAAAAGTAAGAAAGTCCGTATATTTTGACCAATTCAAGGTAAAAAATGGGGTTGCTCCCTCCGCAAAACTTGGATAAAGTTGAGCCAAAACATCCCGATTCAAGATAAATTCATGAGGAAGTGGGATCTCTTTGGGATGCCATTTTTATTCTTCTTAGTTTCATTTTTAGATTTCAGATTCTTTATCAGAACCCCGGTAATTAATAAATACAAATAAAGAATCTTTTTAGTATTCCAAAATTTAAATAGATTAAATGGAATCGGAATCCGTTTCCAATTATCTTGATTCCCGGGATATCAAGATGGCAACAATTTAAATATTTGTTTGATTCAAAGAGTTTTTTTTATAAATAATATATATACATGGAATATATTACACCACTGGAAGCAATACAAGAGAATTTCTAAATCCAGATAGAATTGCATTTCATTAATTAGTATTAATAAAATTATATATATATATATATATATATATATATATATATATATATATATATATATATATATATATATATATATATATATATATATATATATATATATATATATATATATATATATATATATATATATATATATATATATATATATATATATATATATATATATATATATATATATATATATATATATATATATATATATATATATATATATATATTCATTTTGGCTCATTCTTTAAAAACTAACAAGAAAAGTGAAACATAGACACTGATTTTCTCTCATCATCTTCATCCACTTTCTTGCATTTTCTCAACAACTACACATAACAATTTTTTTTTATCATTCTGCATCATTGAGGTGATAATGTCCAAAATAGGATATTGTATCGGGTTTGGGTTGAGAAATTGATGGGTTTTTCTTGAATAAAACCATTAGGAGTTTGTCCTCAAAGAAACTTGAGGTTTTAAGGGTTTTTGCACAAATCATTTCTTCACAGATTCAGCTGAGCGAAGGTGATTGAAGAGCGAGTGGTTTGGTCAATCTAGTAGCAGTAGTCAGAGGATTGTGGAAGAAAAATTTGAGTTCGAATTGTGTGTGATTGAAATCCTTCGGGTTAAAAATTTGAAGACCGTTGGGTTGTTTAGACGTATAGCTGGAATTAGAGATTTACTCAACATATTCGAGGCACTTGATTCGACTTGAATCAAGGGGAGAGAAGACATAGTTTTAGCATCAACATCTAGGCTTGAGTGTGTGATTACTATTGCTTCTCTTGTACAAACATTTGCAACAGGTTAATATAGATCTCAATTCTATTTCTAAAATTGAGGGCAGACGTACCCCAAGCAAGGACGAAGGGGGAATTGCCTCAACAAATTTGGTGTTGCTCTCTCTTTTGCTATTTTTCAATTTCTGAATTGTTAACGTTTGTGTACAATCAAATTGCTCGATAAAATTCTGGTATAGTGTAGTGTTTAAAAATATTTTAAAAACACATTACAATCCTTTTTATTATAATTAGAAAAGTTATGCACTACCATTACTTAGAGAATTTCACTTTGAGTGTTTCGCACACCAAGTGTTTGACAAATTGATCGAACATAAACCATTTGGGGTGTTGTCAATTTGATTTTTATTTTCACAAGCCATTGGAAAATTTACAACCTTAAGTGAATAAAATTATATTGATTAGTGTTCAAATTTTGATTCACTTTCTCATTGGATTAGATATTCCATCTTGGCTTATCGCATATCTGATCTTTTCAGTAATGGTTTGTTTAGACGACCTTAATTCCTCGGCCGCTTCCACACAAAATTTTAAAAACTAAATCTATTTTAAGCGCAGACACTTTTTAGGAATTAGTGATCTATTCAACCCCCTTCTAGATCATTGTCGTCGTCTAACAAGTAGTATCAAGAGCACCGGTTTATTCCGTGCTTCGCATATAACTTTTTAGAATACGGCAAACGATCCAAAAGAGGCTTACAATAGAGCACCAATTTTTAACGGTGAGAACTATAGTTATTGGAAAGATTGTATGCATGTTCATATCAATTCCATTGATAGAAAGGTATGGAACGTTATACAAAATGGTCCCATTGAAATTATCATGACAGATGAGAATAACGTTGTTGTGCCTAAGTCGGAAGCACAATGGAATGATGAAGATGAGAAAAAGTATAACTATGAATGGAAAGCTATAAATATTCTAATCTCCTCTTTGGGAGTTGATGACTATTATAGAGTTTCACATTGTACGATTGCTAAAACTATGTGGGACGCATTGCAAGTTTCCCATGAGGGAACTAATGACGTCAAACTAGCTCAAATCAACACTTTGATTCAAGAGTTTGATCTCTTTCACATGAAGCATGGGAAAATCGTTGCCGACATGCAAAAGAGATTTAATCATTTAATCAATCTACTAATAAATTTTTGAGGTGTCTTACTAGGGAGTAGCAACCAAATGTCACAGCCATTAAGGAAGCAAATGACCTCATGACCTTGGACATTACAACTCTATTTGGAAAGCTCCAAGAACATGAGCAAGTGCTCATTAGTCTTGATCAATTTAAGAAGAAGAAAAAGAAAGAACCAATTATACAGAAAAAAAGTCAATAGCTCTAAAGGCTTCTTGTTCAAAGTCCTCCGTAAAAGATCTAAGTAATAATGAATCGAGTGATGATGATGATGAAGAAACAAATGAAGATATGGGGTTGTTCGTGAGGCAATACAATCACTATGTAAAGAAAAATGGTATTCAACATTCGAAAAAGAATCTTGTAAATTTTAGAAAACAAACAAGGTCTTCCAAGAATGAGGGAAACAAGAGTAGTAAAGCAAAATAGTCTTGCTACAACTGTGGAAAAGCCGGTCGCTATAAGTCGGATTGTCCATTGATGAAGAAGGGCAAAGGAAAGGAAATGAATCATTCACAAAAGGAACAAGGCAAACCTAGAAGAGCTTACATCGCTTGGGAAAGTGATAGTGAGTCATCTAGTGATGATAGTTCAAGTGATGAAGAAGATTCCATTAACCTTTGCCTCTCAGCTCATCAAAAGAAGAAGAATAAAAAGGTAAGACATGCTAAATACGATAACTCTAGTAAAATGTCTCATTTAGAATTACAACATTTTTTTGATACTTTGCACCATGAGGCTAAGGAAGTCTTTAAACGTTTGGCTTCAAACAAACAAATTTTTACTCATTTGGAGAAAAAGATCTTTGATTCCGAAAGGGAATTAGAGGCTCTCAAAGCGTCTATGGTGGAAGCAACAAAAGTAAATGTTGAGGAAGACAAGAGTATATGGTTAAATTGGGGTTGTGATACTTATCATATTTGACAAAAAGAGGTTAGAACTCTTAAATTCAAACTTGACAAAGCTCTAGAACCAAAGATCACTTTTGCTATTGATAGATCACATTTTAGGAAAAGCATGATTAATCCATATCAAAAATATACATATGTGATCAAAGATCAAGTTAACAAAAGTGATACCAATGTTAATCTTACTTGCTTGTATTGTTGCAAAAGAGGGCATACCATTGCTAAATGTCGCTTTAAGAGGTTTTTAGTTCCTAAAGGCTGTAACACGGTGGGAGAACTGACTTTAAACAATGTTGCGGATAGCAAGAGTCGCCACCGACTTTTATTTTATCCATAAGGAAAGGTTATAAAAGAACAGGAAAGACCTTAGAGAATATTTTGGGTCCGGGGGGTAGGTTATGAAAAGGGAAGGTGTTAGCACCCTTTTCATCCATGGTTATCCATGGGCTCTTAGGTACTTAAGCTCACTTTTGAATTGTTTTGAAATTGTAGTGTGTGAATAGCAAAAAATTTCAGAATAGTTTAATAATAATCCGTGTATGGATGTGAAAAAAACTTGTTTGAAAATTTTGTTGGAAATTTGTTTAAGTGTGAAAAAGTTTTGAAGTGAGCAAGTATCTAGGAGTAGCCTACCCTAATGTTTTAAGGTCTTTCTTATTCTTTATCCTTTCCTTAGTAAGACTATCCCTACTATAATGGAGTAGGTAGTCCTTACTTTGGATGTTAAGGGACATGTGAGGGACAATTGGATTTTTGAAGGCCATTGTGGGGTGTAATAAGTAAACTGGAGGGACTATCATCATTTTTCGAAAGGGACTCGATTCGTAAAGGCAACCATAAGGGACTTTGATGATTTTCTTTTTGAGGGACTTGCTTTATACACCCCACTTAACCATTATTCGTAGGCAACTTGAGGGATATCCTTAGGAAGTGAGACGGCGATTAAAATCGACTTACGTGTGTGACGTGTTTATTTTAATTATCTTTATTTAAAAGTGATCTAAATTTATTTTAATATTACATACATGTTGTTACACTCCCTAATTACTAACCATAATAATAATTAAATAATTAAACAACTTTACATCCAAGAAACAATTACAAAATAATAAGCAAAATAATTAAATAGCAAAGATAAATAAAATATAAATAAGCAATAATAAATAATAAAGGGGGTTAATTCTAAGTTTACTCGGCAAGACATCGCATCTTGTGCCTACGTATCCTTACGGGAGTGGAATCAGAGTAATCGTAGTTCCCCTCAATAGGGAGGTTAGAAACTTCTTGACTGTGGTCAAGGTCTCAAGGGGAATAAACGCATCTTAAGGACACGCTTACGTGGAGTGTAGAAACTCCAAATCTCTACGTTGAAATGTTAAGTTGTAATTAGAGTTAAATTAGGGATTCCACGGCGGGAAACCCTAAAATGAGCGCGGCGGCTCTTTGACCTAATGCTAAGGGTAAAATTGTAATTTTTCCTGCGGCGAGGCATTTGTGAAAATTAGGGTTTGTAGTTTGTAGTTTTGAGGATTTGAAATTGAATGTGTGAAGTTTTACGGACTATTGGCGCGGCGGCCAAACAGTTAGACCTAACTCTCGGATGTGTGCAATGTGACAGAAATAATAGTAAACGCGTGAGATAATTGAATCATGCAAACAGAGAGATAATGTCATAATTTAAACCATGCAAGCAGAAATTTAAAGGCAGACTTTAAAGAGCGATTGTTAAGTTCGCGAGGTTACATGAGAGGAGCAGATACAATATGATAATGAAATTTGAATTGAACAATAATAAAATAAAATAAATAACGGTTCTAGTTATTATTTTAAAAAAAAGATTTTAGTTATTATTTTAAATTTATCTAAAAAAAAGTTTTTCTTAAAAATAATAGGTTTTCATATTAATTTGGAAAAGATGTTAATGTTATTTATTTTAAAAAACAGATTTTTATATTATAACAAATTTTAATAAATTAATGATAACCATAATAATAATAATGGTAATAATAATGATAATAATAATAAATAATGATAATAATAATAATAATAATAATAATAATAATAATAATAATAATAATAATAATAATAATAATAATAATAATAATAATAAAGCAATAATGAATTTTAAATGTGCCAAATAACCCAACAATGTTGCTAACGCAGAAATGCGCTCATCGCAACCAGATCTAAATCGGACGAAACAAAATTTATCGCAAAGAAAAAGAAATTAAGCAAAAAATAGTATTATTGCTCACACAAAAATGCGATCATCGCAACCAGATCGAACTAACACAAATGTCACGCGTCATGCACACAAATGTGCAAACATCGTATCGACATAATTCGATCAAAAATCTTATATATATAAACTCTAACAATTTAAAAATTATATATATATAAACGTAACAGTAATAGATAAAGAAAAAGAAATAACGGTAATAGATGAAGAAAAAGAAATAACGGTAAAAGATGAAGAAAAAGAAACAACAGTAATAGATGAAGGAAAAGAAATAACGGTAAACGATGAAGAAAAAGAAACAATAGTAATGGATGAAGAAGAAAACTAAATAACGGCAAACGGCACTCACTCCTCTTAGGTTTTTTTTCATTCTCTCCTTTTTTCCAACAAGGCAACACATGTATATATAGGGAACAAATTAGGGTTAACACCAAATTGTCAATAATGTCCCTAAAGCCCATTTTAAAGCCCAAACTAAATAATTAGTTAAGAAAAAATAAAATTTAAATAATTTAAAATAATTAAAATAAACTTAAAATAAAAACTAATAATCCTATTGATTCCTAAAATATTATAAAAAGAACAAAATTTTTTTCAATATTTTTTATTTTATGATTTTTTGGATATTTTTATGAATAATTTAGAAAAAAGTGAAAAAAATAATATTTTAAAAAATGATTTAATTAAAATACGAAAATAATAATTAAATAATAATAAAAAACTATTTTTGTTATTTTTTTAATGAAAGATAGAAAAGTTTAGAGTAAAAATAATAAAAAACAAAAAAAGTGACAAAGGTGAGATTCGAACTCTCAACCCCTCACACTCATAACTCCTTACACATGTCCTCCTGCCAATTGTGCCATTTTTACTTTTTAGAAAAAAAATGCATGCCATATGATATTTACCTGCAAAAAGTCAAACGACTACACAAATTTGTTAGTAATTGATTAAATGCAATGAAATGCGACGACAAATCTTAGGGCAAAATTTGGGGTATTACAGTTATTATGATAATATTTCTCACCCAACCTCTCTTTGATGTTGGCAAAAAAAAAAATCATGAAGTTTGACTTTGGTTTGACCACAGTTGACCTTAGTTTGACCTTTTAACTGCATTGACTGCTTTTGACTTATCTGATCATCTGACTGAGCAAACTTTTGAGAAAAGTCTTGAAACTTGACATGGGGGTTCTTATACACATATAAGATGTTATGAAGCTCACTTGAAGTCTTGGAAGTCCATTTAGCCTGATTAAAGTCAAAACCCTAGTTTTGGATGCACTGCTTAGGAGGTGCATTGTCTGAGGGAATTGTCAACTCTTCTGACCAATTATGAGTTTTGTGAACCTTGTGAACCTTCTTGGAACACAAAGTCTTGTATTGTGAGGGCAAATTTTGGGGTGCAACAGCTGCCCCTGTTCAATTTTCTGAAACCTGAGGGGTTAGATTGGTATATTTGCCAGTCGTAACCTGGAAGGTTGAAGGGGATTGAACACAAAAGCCCAAAAATTTGCACTCACCAGTGCATGGAGTGATATTGATGGTTGGTTGAACATGATTGAGTGGGCTTAAAGATGCCACTAGGGGAAAGTTCTTCAGTAGTATAATGAGAACTGTCAGGAGTCTGGAGTAATACTGATGTAACAGCATGTCTTCATGAGGATAGAGCAATCAATAATGATAACCCTAAAGCAGTCTTGAAGTGATAAATATGACCTCAGGAGGATAGAGCAATCAATAGCTCTAAAGCAGTCTTGAAGTAATAATGGCTTCAGGAGGATAGAGCAATCAATAGCTCTAAAGCAGTCTTGAAGTAATAGAATGGCTTCAGTAGGATAGAGCAATCAACAGCTCTAAAGCAGTCTTGTGATATGTCTTCAGGAGGATAGAGCAATCAATAGCTCTAAAGCAGTCTTGAAGTAATGATTTCAGGAGGATAGAGCAATGGATAGCTCTAAAGCAGTCTTGAAATAATAATGTAATTTCAGGAGGATAGAGCAATGGATAACTCTAAAGCAGTCTTGAAATAATTAGATGGCTTCAGGAGGATAGAGCAATGAATAGCTCTAAAGCAGTCTTGAAGTAGTAATATGACCTCATGAGGATAGAGCAATGAATAGCTCTAAAGCAGTCTTGAAGTAATAGGATGATTTCAGGAGGATAGAGCAATCAGTAGCTCTAAAGCAGTCTTGAAGTCATGAGAGGCTATCAGGAGGATAAAATAACCCTGAGGTTACAATAAAGCAGTCCCAAAGTAATAAGAAGCTCATCAGGAGGATAAAGTAACCCTGAGGTTACAATAAAGCAGTCCCAAAGATCATAAGATTGTTTGTTGGATAATTAACCTGAAAATAAGGTAGCATTCTGTATAACAACATTAGTTTATACTTTATGTATGCATGTATGACATGATGCACTTAGGTAATGTACTATAGACATATATGTTATGGTATGATGTAAATGATGTATGTATGCTATGACACTGCTGGAAGTGTCTGGATATCCTTGTATAACAACTGCTGGCCAAGGAAAATAAATCCCGATTCGTTGTTGAAGAATATATAACCCTCCGTCTGCTGGGGATAACAAGGTATAGATACCCTCCCGTTGTTGGGGATAACAAGGTATAGATAACCTTCGTTTTCGTTTGATAGTAGGATAAGTATAACATCCCGTCTTCGTTCATCGTGCCCTTATTGGAAAGTAATTTCCCGTATATCCGTATGAGGATAAAAGAGATGGATATAAATTCCAGGGGAGATTAGACTTTGTGAAAATGGATTAGTCCTACTGATGGTTTGTAACTGTCTTGTAAAGATGAACCGGCGAAGCTTCGTTGAAATCCTTCCCTCGTTCGTCCTTAGTAAATACTATTACTGCATTTTCATGCATTTCTGGTAAACATCAATCATATTAAAAGCATACATGCGTTTCTGGTAAACATCAATCATATTCAAAGGCATACATACATTCAAACACAACCAATGGACGTTTCGCTTATGTAAGTAGGGTAAAAGTGAATCTGGATTCAAAAGATGGAATTTATTTATATCAAAAGTGACCCATACACGGGTAAGTTTGTACAAGGAGACATAAACCCTAGTAAGAGAATTTTGTCATGAAGCTTTACAAAAAGAATCAGCTATGTGGGAAATAATCCTATTGAGTTTCAATTCTACTATTGCCACTCAAGTATCTCATCTTCTTGCTGTTGAGACGGAAACGATTGGATTGAGCTTTATCTGTTTGAGCTTGAGTAAGTAGTACAACTGGTTGCAGTTTCATGAGTGATCCAAACGAGACATAGTCATACGCTTTAATCCCTAACTTTTGCCTGGATTGCCCTTTCAGGTTTTCAATCCACCGGGATACCCTTTTTTGCCCAAGCCGCCTTTTCAGGTTTTCGACTTGCCGGGTGTACATCTTTTTATATATATATCCCTAATTTTTGCCCAAACCCTTTTGGTTTGCCGGGATGCCCTTATTTTTGCCTAGGCCTGTCAACCTAGCGGGTCTCTTTTTACGCGTAGTATTTTTTAACTATGTCTGCGTTTACAGGTTGTGGGAAGTCTTCACCATCCATTGTAGTCAGTATCATGGCACCTCCTGAGAACACTGTCTTGACTACAAATGGTCCCTCATATGTTGGAGTCCACTTGCCCCTAGGATCACCCTGTGGTAATATGATACGCTTGATTACCAAGTCACCAGCCTGATATACCTTTGGCTTAACCTTCTTGTTAAAAGCTTTGATCATCCGTTTCTGGTACATCTGGCCATGACAAACTGCTGCTAACCTTTTCTCATCAATCAAATTTATCTGGTCAAGTCGAGTCTGAATCCACTCATCTTCATCCAAGCCTGCATCCTTCATAATTCTCAAGGAGGGGATCTGAACTTCAATAGGCAGAACTGCTTCCATACCATAGACTAAGGAGAATGGGGTTGCCCCTGTTGAAGTACGTATTGTAGTACGATAGCCATGCAGAGCAAATGGTAACATCTCGTGCCAATCCTTGTAAGTAATAGTCATCTTCTGTACAATCTTCTTAATGTTCTTATTAGCAGCTTCAACTGCCCCATTCATCTTTGGACGATACGGAGAAGAGTTGTGATGCTTAATCTTGAACTGCGTACAGAGATCAGTAATCATAGTGTTGTTCAGATTAGAGCCATTGTCAGTGATAACCCTTTCAGGGATACCATACCTACATATGAGATTATTCTTAATGAACCGAGCCACCACATTCTTAGTCACAGATGCAAATGAAGCTGCCTCTACCCACTTCGTGAAGTAATCAATAGCAACCAGGATGAAACGATGCCCATTAGAAGCAGTAGGCTTGATCTCACCAATCATATCAATGCCCCACATGGCAAAGGGCCAAGGAGCAGTCAACACATTCAATAGAGATGGAGGTACATGTACTTTATCAGCATAGATTTGACATTTGTGACATGTTCTGGAGTGTTGATAGCAATCAGCTTCCATGGTAGACCAATAGTAACCTGCTCTCAAAATCTTCTTTGCCATGGTATGACCACTAGAATGAGTGCCAAAGGTCCCATCATGCATCTCTTCCATAATTTCTGTAGCTTCCTTCTTATCCACACAACGAAGCATAGTTGAATCATGATTACGCTTATACAGAATGCCATTACTCAGAAAGAACTTAGCAGAAAACCTTCTCAGGAACTTCCTATCTTTGACAGATGCCCCTTCAGGGAACTCCTGAGCTTCAAGATAGTTTTTCACTTCATAGAACCAAGGCTTCTCCTCTGCCCCTTCAGTGTCAATCTCATTGCAGTATGCAGGCTTCTCAAATCTATCAATGGTAATCTTGGGAGCTTCATCATCCCAGCTGATCTCAAACATAGATGCCATGGTGGCCAATGCGTCTGCCAACTGATTCTCTCTTCGTGGAATATGTCCAAAAGTAATCTCTTTGAAATGTGGGATCAAAGACAACACATGTTCTCTGTAAGGGATGAGATTATCATGCTTTGTATCCCAATCTCCTTTAATCTGACTTACTACCAGAGCTGAATCTCCATACACCTCAAGGAACTGAATCTTCATATCAATAGCAACTTGCATACCCATGATACATGCCTCATACTCAGCCATGTTATTGGTACAATAGAAACAAAGTCTGGCAGTAATCGGGGTATGATAACCTTCAGGGGAACTAATCACAACACCAACACCATTACCATGTGCATTGGAGGCACCATCAAAAACCATAGTCCATCGGGATCCTTGTTCAGGTCCGTCATATTGTCCAGGTTCTTTGGTAACAGACATAATGTCTTCATCAGGGAACTCAAAATTCATTGACTGGTAATCATCTACTGCTTGATGAGCCAAATGATCAGCAACCACACTCCCCTTAATGGCCTTCTGAGTAGTATATTGTATATCATATTCCGTCAAGATCATTTGCCATCTTGCAATTCTTCCGGAGAGAGCAGGTTTCTCAAATATGTACTTGATTGGATCTATCTTCGAAATCAACAAGGTAGTATGGGTCAACATATACTGTCTTAGTCGGCGAGCAGCCCATGCCAAAGCGCAGCAAGTTTTCTCGAGCAGTGAGTATCTTGTTTCACAGTCGGTAAACTTTTTGCTAAGGTAGTATATTGCCTGCTCTTTTCGACCAGACTCGTCATGTTGCCCCAATACACACCCCATTGAGTTGTCTAATACTGTTAAATACATAATCAAGGGTCTTCCATCAACTGGTGGCATTAAAATTGGAGGTTCTAGCAAATATCTCTTGATTTCATCAAAGGCAGTCTGGCACTCATCATTCCATTCCATCACCTGATCTTTCCTCAACAACTTGAAGATTGGCTCACAGATGGTAGTTAATTGGGAAATAAATCTTGCAATGTAGTTCAATCGTCCCAAGAAACCTCTAACCTCCTTCTCAGTACGGGGAGCTGGCATCTCTCGTATAGCTTTCACTTTTGCAGGATCCACTTCAATACCTTTTCCACTGACAATGAAACCCAAGAGCTTTCCAGATCTAACTCCAAAAGTACACTTGTTTGGATTTAATCTCAACCTGTATTTCTTCAACCTCTCAAACAACTTGTGCAGATGATCAAGATGTTGTTCTTCATTCTGAGACCTGGCTATCATATCATCCACATATACCTCTATCTCATGATGAATCATATCATGAAACAAAGCCACCATAGCACGCTGATATGTTGCCCCTGCATTCTTCAAACCAAATGGCATTACCTTATAGCAAAAGGTGCCCCACTGTGTCACAAATGTAGTCTTCTCCATATCTTCAGGTGCCATCTTGATTTGATTGTAACCAGAGAAACCATCCATAAAAGAGAATACCTTATGCTGAGCAGTGTTGTCTACCAGAATATCAATATGAGGAAGTGGAAAGTCATCTTTAGGGCTAGCCTTGTTCAGATCTCTGTAGTCTACACACATACGTACCTTACCATCTTTCTTAGGAACTGGTACCACATTTGCAACCCACTGAGGATAAGAAGTTACGGCCAAGAACCCTGCATTGAACTGTTTCATTACCTCTGCTTTGATCTTTTCTGACATTTCAGGACGCATACGACGAACCTTCTGCTTCTTTGGACGACAATCTTCTTTCACTGGTAAACGGTGAACCACAATGTCTGTATCCAACCCTGGCATATCTTCATAAGACCAAGCAAAGATCTCCACATAGTCACGTAGCATCTGAATCAACCTGCTCTTGACACTGTCCTCTAAATCAGCCCCTATCTGGACCTCTTTTCTGTTTTCTTCAGTTCCCAGATTCACAACTTCGACTGGCTCTTCATGTGGCTGTATAGCTTTCTCTTCTTGTTGTAACAACCTAGCAAGCCCTACAGGTATTTCACAATCGTCCTCGTTTCCGTCTTCAGTTTGATAGATCGGATTCTCGAAATTGTAATTGGCAATAGTAGAACTGTTATCAACTGGATCCAGAGTGGATGAGGATCTGCATTTTAGTGACGTGGGTGTGTGTAAGAACACATAGCTGATAAAGCAAAAATAAAAGAAAAAGAAAGACAAGGAACACAATATTTACGAAAACGAAACGTCCACTGATTTTATTGAATGAAGTATGCAAATGAAATGACAGCCCGTAACAAGCACACCATTGTGCCCCGGGTAAGGCACATGGCTTGAAAGTTTTAATTGTTCCAGAAATTATAAATTTAAAAACATAACACAGTAATAGTATTTACTCCTGACTAAAGGAGATAGGGATAACATCTTCAGCTGTCCAATTATTGAGTCCAGCACCCACAGTAGGAAAAATCCATGCCTCCAGGTTGTAGTCTTCATCTTGATCTCCCACAGCATTGATAACCCCTTGATTGGTGATACGAACAGCACGAGCACGACGAACAACCTTCTGGGACTCTGCAGTGAAACCCAAACCAAACTTGTCAGACTTGTATGGCATATCAGGAAGCTGACCCCAAATAGTACAACCACCTTCTTCCACCACAGCTTTTGCATCATTGAGGGAGGCCATTGCCATTGTTGGAGGGTTTCTGATGACCACAGGAACCTTCTTCACAGCAGGAGGAGTCACACAATCCTTAACAGCCCAGGGAACCACTTCAAATGACTGACATGGAGTTTCAATGTATTCACCTTCTACTTCCAGATACTTGAAAGTGTTTACATGGCTGACAAAGTATTCTTCCTCTCCAAAGACAGTAACAACTTTTCCATTCACCGGATATCTCAACTTTTGATGTAATGTGGAGGTCACAGCACCTGCCCCATGGATCCAGGGACGACCAAGCAGACATGAGTACGAAGGACGAATATCCATCACATAGAATGTAGCGGTAAACACCTGAGAGCCAACCTTGATTGGAAGATCAATTTCCCCATGCACTACTCTTCTAGAACCATCAAAAGCCTTTACCACAATATTACTGGGCTTCAATACCGTATCTTCAGGACTCAGCTTGTTCAGGACTTCCTTAGGCAAGACATTCAGAGAGGAACCATTGTCTATCAGCACATGAGACAGGGTAGTGCCCCTGCATTCAATTGAAATATGCAAGGCCCTGTTATGATCCCTCTTGGCAGGGGTCAAGTCAGCATCAGAAAATCCTAACCCGTTGTCATAGGTCAGGTGAGCAACACAATTCTCAAACTGGTCCACAGAAATTGCACTGGGTACATGAGCCATCTTTAGAAACTTGATCAATGACTTGGCATGAGCCTCAGAACATAATAACAGGGAGAGCATAGAAATCTTTAAGGGAGTATGCCCCAGCTGATCAACAATATCATAATCACTCTTGCGAATGATTTTCAATACTTCTTCCATCTGCTTAGAGAGGTCATCAGCAGCTGGCACATCAGTAGATACAGGCTCAATAACAGGACCCTTGCCCCGAGCATCAGTGGTGGAAGTAACAGCAGGAGTAACTGCACTCTTAGAAGCAACTGGAGGAGAGAAGACTCTTCCACTACGAGTGATCTTGCTAGATCCAGCAATATTATCAATGTCAACAGGCATATCAGGTAAAGGCTCCTGCTTGACACCATGGATGTAAACATCAGACCCATAGTGCCAAGGCACAGCTTTGTCAAATGTATAAGGAATAGGACCAGGAGTGGTAATGATCAGAGGAGCTACTCTGGCTTCAGCAACAACTTTCACAGGACCTTCAGCAGTAATCTTGATTGGGCCCTGATGAGTGATTTTAATGGGACCCTTTGAAGTGATTCTTAGTGGTACTTTGTCAACCATGTCAACCTCTTCAATCTTCTTACCTTGAGTCAGATGATCCACCATACTTTCTACAGATGCTGGTCTTCTTTCAAACACTATAATATATTTATCCATGAGACGTTGAATCCCATCTCTCAAAATGAAGCAACTATCCGGCTTATAGGTACAATATAGACAATCTTCATGACAACCTGGAAAGATCCCAGCTTGTACTAACCTCTTTTTGATAACAGACAATGGTGTGCTCAACTCCATAACTGAATAGACATGCAGATCTTCATCAATATCTTCATCAATGGCGTTGACAGTCTTCTCGTGATTTGGCATTGGAGCTGTAATCACATTTGGAGTACCTGGTGGATCAAACTCAATTTCTCCAGCATCAATCATATCCTGAATTTTGTTCTTCAAGACCCAGCAGTTATTAGTATCATGTCCTGGACAGTTTGAATGATATGCACATCGTGCATTGGGATTGTACTTGGGAGAGGTAACATTGGGATTCTGAGGAGCCTCCCTCAGGGTAATAAGTTCAGCCTTCAACAAGTGTTGCAATGCCTGAGCCATTGACATGTTGATCTTCGTGAACTATCTTCTAGCCCTCTGTTGGTTGCCTTGAGGCTGCTCTGTTGTTGCAGGAGTTGGATTTGAAATATGAACTGCACTAACAGACTGATGCCTTCTGTTACGATCAGGCTGACCATACACAGCATTAGATTCTTTCTTCCCAGTGGGAGGCTTCTTTGCAGCACCTGATGAAGAAGTGCCCACTTGGATCTTACCACTCTTGATACCATTCTCTACTCGCTCTCCTGTCATGATCAACTCAGTGAAGCCAGATGATGAGCTTCCAATGAGATGACTGTAAAACGGACCATTCAGCGTACACATGAACATATCAACCAACTCCCTATCAGTCAAAGGGGGTTGAACTCTTCCAGCTAAGTCTCTCCACTTCTGAGCATACTCCTTAAAGCTTTCTTTGGCACCCATAGACATGCTTTGAAGCTGCATGCGAGTGGGGCTAAGTCAGCATTGTATTGATACTGCTTGTAGAAAGCTTCAGCAAGGTCATTCCAATCTCTGATGTTGACGCTCTCCAACTGATAATACCACTCTAGCTGAGCTCCAGATAAACTCTCTTGAAAGAAATGGATCCACAACTTTTTATCAGCAGTGTGGGGTTGCATTCTTCTGACATAAGACCTCAGATGCAATTTGGGACAAGAGACCCCATCATAGACAACAAATGTAGGAACTTTGAACCCAATGGGTATGACCACCCCAGATATCAAGCTCAAATCCTCAAAATCCAGCCCAGATGATTTCTGTAATTCCATAGCATCCATTCTATCCACCAGCATCTTGAATTTGTCTTTGTTAGGCTCATGGTAGTAGTTAGCCTCAGAATCAGAGTCCCCCATAGTGTTGTGGAGACTGCCTCTCTCCTGCTCAGATTCTTCAGATTCATAGTCTTCAACATGTTCCTTGGTCTTGACAGGACCTTTGAACCTTCTTCCCATGTTGAGCAACCCAGCAGACCTTCTAGCCTTCTTAGTCTTCTTGGCCAGCAGTGCCTTCAATTCATCCTGCCCCTTGGATAGGTTCAGGATCAGCTCTTGGAACTGTGCATTCTGTGCCTAGAGATCCTTAACTGATTGTTCAAGAGCCATTGCTGAAATAAACAGCGAGAAGATGAGAAACCTGTGCACAATTATAAACCTGTGATGCAATGATATGGGAATGCATATGCAATGTTTTCAAGGACCGCAGGATTTAAATTTGCTTAAACAAACAAGAAAGTAACTTTTTATTAGTAATAACTTGTTTTGCCTTTTAGGCTTACAAAAAATGAAAACGAAATAAGTACAAAAGATGGGGTTTTAAGTCTCCCATGGACGTTTCCTCTTTGTGTTGAGGTATGAGTTGAGGTTTCGTTCCTCATGAAGTAGCTTTGTTAGCTCTAGGATCCTTGCTTGGCTTGCTTTGTAATGAGCCTCGAAAGTATCCCTTTGCTCTTTCAGTTGGATCCATGATCTCTGCAAGTCTTCCATATCAGTAGGCATGTCTGGGTGAAGGATGGTATAAGCTGTGTCTCCTTCAGCAACAGGTTCCATGGTAACTGGTAGGATGGCAGGATATGGCATCATGAGTGTCTGAGCACGAGATCGTACCCATCTGAGATAAGCCTCCATAGGAATAGTGTACTTAGGCTCCAGTGTCTTGCTGTCAATCCTGTTTACCTTTCCCCAAGCTCGGATGAATCTCTGACGGTAACCCTGAAGATCGTTGTCGTAATCAAACACAATGCCCTGAATCAACATGTCATGTGGACCATCGCTCCGGGCGTAACCAAACTGTCGTAAAGCTAGAGATGGGTTGTAGGTGATGCCTCCTCTTATGCCTAGAAGTGGCACATTAGGAAACTCCCCACAACGGTCAATGATGGTGACATTCTCCATAGATCTGGAGCACCAATGGATGTCTGAGTGAGAAAGTGACATGATCCTCTTGGACCATCTGAACCCTTGCTCATTCTTCATTACTGAGCGAGGAAGGTGAGAAATAAACCACCTAGAAAGTAAAGGTATGCAGCACATCAAAGTTCCTCTTGCCCTTGTAGTACGGGTGTGAAGAGAATGTAGGATGTCTCCAAGTAAGGTAGGCACTGGATTGTGACTCAGGAATATGTTGATGGCATGAACGTCTATGAACTGATCAGGATTAGGGAACAACACTAAGCCATAAATCAATAAGGCTAAGATCTCCTCAAAAGCATCGTAGCTCATAGCCTTCAAGAACATTTGAGCTTTATCCACTAATACCTTGGCAAGAATACCTTTAACTCCACTTCTCGTCTCTAGAACAATGTCAGACTTCTTCAGATGTAGAGCTGCAGCAATAACTTCTGGTTTAAGCTCCTTCTCTAAGCCTGTGAATGGCTTCTGATCAAGAACAGGTATACCCAGAAGTTTAGAGAACTCCTCCATGGTTGGAACCAGCTGATAATCAGGAAATGTAAAGCAATGGTGCTTAGGGTCAAAGAACTGAAACAGCACACTCATCATGTCTTCACTGAACCCTGAAGTAACTAGATCCAACAAGTGACCATGTCTCTTGTTGAACTGGGAATGATCAGGCACTAGGGAAACCAACTCCTTGAGCTTAGCAGGTATCCCTACAAAGTTGATCCTGATGGTGTTTCTACGAGCAGAAGCCATGACCTGCAACAAAGAACAAAGATAAATCCTTTGGTCCTTGAAATGGTTAGGGAAAATGATATGCTTATGATGCATGATGATGTCATGATGTCATGCTCAATCACAAACATGTGGCACACACAAACAAGTCACACCATAGCCCTAGGTTTAAAGGCTTGCATGAGGTTCAAAGGCAAGTACCCTCCCCTGAAGTTAGATGGTTCATCCTGTCCTACAAAAGTAACCAGGTTCTAAGGGATCTCAATATCATTGATCCTTCACAAGGGTGGTTGTTCAGAAGGCAACTTACTTGCCAACCAAAACCCTCCAAGTTTAAGATCTCAATGAGCGTAGTATCGAGTGTCAACCAACTTCAGTCTGCACCAAAGCCGGTTACCTCACTACTTTCTAAAGGCCAAGATGAGTTAACTAGGGTTCTAAAAGTCAGTTAGTGCATTGACAACATATGGCAGCCTCAATATTATCCTCAACTTGACTTAAGGAATATAAGCACCAACCAAGAAGTCGCACTAACTATGGCCACCAGATCAACCGTATCGATATACGTCGTACAGTTTTCTTGGTCTATTGCCATTTACCTAAGGTACACTAGATCCGGGTTAGGACCTTTCACACATAAGAGCACCCCAACAATATAATAATAAAGCAAACAAGGCAAACAATTTAAAGTGATCTTAATTCCTAAGGGTACCCCTCTTAAATAGATCCCCAGCAGAGTCGCCAGTTCTGTAACACGGTGGGAGAACTGACTTTAAACAATGTTGCGGATAGCAAGAGTCGCCACCGACTTTTATTTTATCCATAAGGAAAGGTTATAAAAGAACAGGAAAGACCTTAGAGAATATTTTGGGTCCGGGGGGTAGGTTATGAAAAGGGAAGGTGTTAGCACCCTTTTCATCCATGGTTATCCATGGGCTCTTAGGTACTTAAGCTCACTTTTGAATTGTTTTGAAATTGTAGTGTGTGAATAGCAAAAAATTTCAGAATAGTTTAATAATAATCCGTGTATGGATGTGAAAAAAACTTGTTTGAAAATTTTGTTGGAAATTTGTTTAAGTGTGAAAAAGTTTTGAAGTGAGCAAGTATCTAGGAGTAGCCTACCCTAATGTTTTAAGGTCTTTCTTATTCTTTATCCTTTCCTTAGTAAGACTATCCCTACTATAATGGAGTAGGTAGTCCTTACTTTGGATGTTAAGGGACATGTGAGGGACAATTGGATTTTTGAAGGCCATTGTGGGGTGTAATAAGTAAACTGGAGGGACTATCATCATTTTTCGAAAGGGACTCGATTCGTAAAGGCAACCATAAGGGACTTTGATGATTTTCTTTTTGAGGGACTTGCTTTATACACCCCACTTAACCATTATTCGTAGGCAACTTGAGGGATATCCTTAGGAAGTGAGACGGCGATTAAAATCGACTTACGTGTGTGACGTGTTTATTTTAATTATCTTTATTTAAAAGTGATCTAAATTTATTTTAATATTACATACATGTTGTTACACTCCCTAATTACTAACCATAATAATAATTAAATAATTAAACAACTTTACATCCAAGAAACAATTACAAAATAATAAGCAAAATAATTAAATAGCAAAGATAAATAAAATATAAATAAGCAATAATAAATAATAAAGGGGGTTAATTCTAAGTTTACTCGGCAAGACATCGCATCTTGTGCCTACGTATCCTTACGGGAGTGGAATCAGAGTAATCGTAGTTCCCCTCAATAGGGAGGTTAGAAACTTCTTGACTGTGGTCAAAGTCTCAAGGGGAATAAACGCATCTTAAGGACACGCTTACGTGGAGTGTAGAAACTCCAAATCTCTACGTTGAAATGTTAAGTTGTAATTAGGGTTAAATTAGGGATTCCACGGCGGGAAACCCTAAAATGAGCGCGGCGGCTCTTTGACCTAATGCTAAGGGTAAAATTGTAATTTTGCCTGCGGCGAGGCATTTGTGAAAATTAGGGTTTGTAGTTTGTAGTTTTGAGGATTTGAAATTGAATGTGTGAAGTTTTACGGACTATTGGCGCGGCGGCCAAACAGTTAGACCTAACTCTCGGATGTGTGCAATGTGACAGAAATAATAGTAAACGCGTGAGATAATTGAATCATGCAAACAGAGAGATAATGTCATAATTTAAACCATGCAAGCAGAAATTTAAAGGCAGACTTTAAAGAGCGATTGTTAAGTTCGCGAGGTTACATGAGAGGAGCAGATACAATATGATAATGAAATTTGAATTGAACAATAATAAAATAAAATAAATAACGGTTCTAGTTATTATTTTAAAAAAAAGATTTTAGTTATTATTTTAAATTTATCTAAAAAAAAGTTTTTCTTAAAAATAATAGGTTTTCATATTAATTTGGAAAAGATGTTAATGTTATTTATTTTAAAAAACAGATTTTTATATTATAACAAATTTTAATAAATTAATGATAACCATAATAATAATAATGGTAATAATAATGATAATAATGATAATAATAATAAATAATGATAATAATAATAATAATAATAATAATAATAATAATAATAATAATAATAATAATAATAATAATAATAAAGCAATAATGAATTTTAAATGTGCCAAATAACCCAACAATGTTGCTAACGCAGAAATGCGCTCATCGCAACCAGATCTAAATCGGACGAAACAAAATTTATCGCAAAGAAAAATAAATTAAGCAAAAAATAGTATTATTGCTCACACAAAAATGCGATCATCGCAACCAGATCGAACTAACACAAATGTCACGCGTCATGCACACAAATGTGCAAACATCGTATCGACATAATTCGATCAAAAATCTTATATATATAAACTCTAACAATTTAAAAATTATATATATATATATAAACGTAACAGTAATAGATAAAGAAAAAGAAATAACGGTAATAGATGAAGAAAAAGAAATAACGGTAAAAGATGAAGAAAAAGAAACAACAGTAATAGATGAAGGAAAAGAAATAACGGTAAACGATGAAGAAAAAGAAACAATAGTAATGGATGAAGAAGAAAACTAAATAACGGCAAACGGCACTCACTCCTCTTAGGTTTTTTTTCATTCTCTCCTTTTTTCCAACAAGGCAACACATGTATATATAGGGAACAAATTAGGGTTAACACCAAATTGTCAATAATGTCCCTAAAGCCCATTTTAAAGCCCAAACTAAATAATTAGTTAAGAAAAAATAAAATTTAAATAATTTAAAATAATTAAAATAAACTTAAAATAAAAACTAATAATTTAAAATAACACCAAATTGACAAAGGTGAGATTCGAACTCTCAACCTCTCACACTCATAACTCCTTACACATGTCCTCCTGCCAATTGTGCCATTTTTACTTTTTAGAAAAAAAATGCATGCCATATGATATTTACCTGCAAAAAGTCAAACGACTACACAAATTTGTTAGTAATTGATTAAATGCAATGAAATGCGACGACAAATCTTAGGGCAAAATTTGGGGTATTACAGTTATTATGATAATATTTCTCACCCAACCTCTCTTTGATGTTGGCAAAAAAAAAAAATCATGAAGTTTGACTTTGGTTTGACCACAGTTGACCTTAGTTTGACCTTTTAACTGCATTGACTGCTTTTGACTTATCTGATCATCTGACTGAGCAAACTTTTGAGAAAAGTCTTGAAACTTGACATGGGGGTTCTTATACACATATAAGATGTTATGAAGCTCACTTGAAGTCTTGGAAGTCCATTTAGCCTGATTAAAGTCAAAACCCTAGTTTTGGATGCACTGCTTAGGAGGTGCATTGTCTGAGGGAATTGTCAACTCTTCTGACCAATTATGAGTTTTGTGAACCTTGTGAACCTTCTTGGAACACAAAGTCTTGTATTGTGAGGGAAAATTTTGGGGTGCAACAAAGGCGTTTATCAATGGTTGCCCAAATGCAACCAAGATTTCACTCACAGCCAAGGACCCAATAAAAAATTGGGTACCTATTTCCCTTGATTGATTGTGTAGGTACAAAGTCTCGAGTGTACGCAGAAAATATGGGTTCTCGATAGTGGATGCTCAAGACATATGACAAGAGACATTTCTATATTCATTGACTTTGTGGCAAAGAAGAAGGGATTTGTAACCTACGGAGACAATAATAAAGGGGCAATACTCGCCAAAGATAGTGTATGTAATCCCTCGTCTACTACTATCTCTGATGTGCTGTTAGTTGAGAGCCTTAAACACAACCTTATAAGCATTAGTCAATTATGTGACAAGGGATATAAAGTATCATTTTTAAAAGATTGCTTCATAATTGAAAATAATAATAAAAAGAGGCACGTGTTTAAAGGCCTGAGGGTTAATAACATGTATATGCTTGAATTGAGTGAGGTATCATTGAGTAGCGACAAATGTCTCGTCACCATGAGTGAAGACTCATGGTTGTGGCATAGGTGTTTAGAGCATGTCAATTTTGATTTGCTAAATAAGATAGTCTCTAAGGACCTAGTAATAGGATTACCCAAAATCAAGTTTTCAAAAGATCACTTATGTGATGTGTGCCAAATGGGAAAGAAAACAAGGATCTCGTTCAAATCTAAAAACACTGTTTCATCCACGGGACCCCTTGAACTCCTCCATATGGACCACTTTGGACCATATAGAATTAAGAGTCTAGGAGGTAACTACTATGGTTTTGTGATTTTAGATGATTACTCTAGATTTTGTTGGACTATCTTCTTAGCAAGCAAGAGCCATACTTCTCGGCGTTTGAAAAATTTGCCAAGCTTTCTCAAAACAAGTTGAACACAAACATTATAAGAATTCGAAGTGATCATGAAGGTGAATTTGAAAATTATCTCTTTGAAGAATATTATGGTAGGCATGGAATTGATCATAATTTTTCAGCTCCACGTACCCCTTAATAAAACGGGGTTATGGAACATAAAAATCAAATTTTGGAAGAATTAGGAAGAACTATGATCAATGAAAGTGGCCTTCCTAAATATTTTTGGGCCGATGCCATTAGTACGACTTGTTATGTTTTGAATAGGGTGTTCATCTGTCCTATTCTTAACAAAACTCCGTATGAACTTTTGAAAGGGAGGAAGCCCAATGTATCTCATCTTCATGTATTTGGTTATAAATGTTTTGTTTTGAACAATGGTAAGGAGAGCCTTGGAAAGTTTGAGTCTAAGGCTAATGAAGGTATCTTTCTTGGATACTCTCATACAAGTAAAGCATATAAGGTGTATAATAAGAGGTTACTTATTGTTAAGGAATCTGTTCACGTTACTTTTGATGAAACTTATCCGAAAAATATTAGAAAAGGTATTTCTTTTCATGTTGCAGGTGTATCTCCAGAAGACATACTCAAGGACACTAAAAAAACGATTGATCAACCTGAAGAAGTGAAAGTTGAGGAGGAAAAAGATCACCATTATGAGGATATTGAGGAGCATCATCTGACTAACAATGATGATCTTCCTCTAGCTTGGATCTCCTCTAAAGATCATGCTATCGACAACATTCTCAGTGACATTTTAAAGGGAGTGACTACTAGATCCAAGATAAGTAACTTTTGTCATCACTTTGCTTTCGTCTCACAGATTGAGCCTAAAAACCCTAAAGAGTCGTTACTCGATGGAGATTGGTTCTTATCAATGCAAAAGGAATTAGATTAGTTTAAAAGGAATGAGGTTTGGGACCTTGTCCCTCCTCCGCGAGGCCATTAAGTAATTGGAACCCGATGGGTGTTTAGGAACAAGCTTGACAAAAATGGAGTAATAACATGAAACAAAGTGTGCTTAGTGGCGTAGGGGCATAGCCAAGAGGAGGGCATAAACTATGAGGATGCGTATGCTCTTGTTGCCCGACTCGAGGCTATACGCCTTTTGCTTGCTTACGCATGCGCTAAGAATTTCAAGTTATTTCAAATGGATGTAAAAAGTGCTTTCCTAAAAGGATACATCAATGAAGAGGTTTATGTAGTCCAATCTCCTGTTTTTGAATCCCATGAGTATCCTAATCATTTTTATAAGCTTAAACATGCTTTGTACGGACTCAAGCAAGCCCCTAGGGCTTGGTATGACCGTCTTAGAAAATTTCTACTAGATCAAGGGTACTCAAGAGGGAAGGTTGACACAACCCTCTTCATTAAACGTTAAGGAAAGCACTCAATTTTGGTACAAATTTATGTAGATGATATCATATTCGGATCTACTAACATTAATCTGGTAAAAGGGTTTTCTAAATTGATGCAGGGAGAGTTCGAGATGAGCATGATGGGGGAGCTAAACTATTTCCTCGATTTGCAAATCAAGCAGCTCGAAGAAGGAACATTTGTGAGCCAAACGAAATATTGCCTTGAGCTTCTCAAGCGTTTCGACATGGCCAACTCCAAAGCGATTGACACACCCATGCCTACTTGCACAAACTTGAGTCGTGATGAGAATGGTAAGGATGTGGAGGTAAATAAGTATAGAGGTATAATAGGTTCTCTCATCTATTTTACCGCATCTCGACTGAATATAATGTTTAGTGTTTGTATGTGTGCGAGGTACCAATCATGTCCCAAGGAATTGCACTTGAAAGTCATAAAGCACATACTTAGATACCTCTCTAGTACTCCAAAGTATGGGCTTTGGTATTCCAAAGGAAGTGATTGTTCTTTGGTTGACTATTTCAATTCTGAATTTGTCGGGTGCAAATCATATAGGAAAAGCACAAGTGGCACTTGTCATTTTTTTCAAATTCCTTAGTGAGTTGGCACAGCAAAAAGCAAGTTTACGTTGCTTTGTCAACAACCGAGGTGGAATACATTGCGGCCGGTAGTTGTTGCGCTCAAGTCTTGTGGCTTAAGCAACAATTACTCGGTTTCAACATTAAACTCGAGCATATTCCTATTTTATGTGATAATACAAGTGCCATCAACCTAACCAAAAACCCCGTATTGCATTCACGCATCAAACATATCGAAATTCGCCAGCATTTCCTTAGGGTTCATATGGAGAAAGGTGGTGTGGTGTTCGAGCACGTTGATACTAAGAATCAACTTGCGAATATTTTTACAAAACCACTCACGACAGATCCTTTCTTTAACATCTGCAGGAAACTGGGTGTTCTCAATATCTTGGATCATGTTTAAGGTTTCATGATTATATATATATATATATATATATATATATATATATATATATATATATATATATATATATATATATATATATATATATATATATATATATATATATATATATATATATATATATATATATATATATATATATATATATATATATATATATATATATATATTTGCTTGCCTATAACTTTGTCTAACAATATTGAGTAGATTAAGCTACATGTGAGGGCATCTATCATCGATCGTCGTTGAGGTAATATAATTCCTCTCTAGCAAAATATTCTTGATCACATAATATGTGTAAGATAGTTTGCCATTTTGTGTGTTAGATTGATGCTTATTCCATGATTGAACATGTTTTTATCCATTTGTGAGTTTGAAATATGCGTGAGCTCTTTATTTATTAATGTTTGATGCATAAATGTCCTAAAAAGTGCATTTTTAGTCATTTTAACTGTATGAGTCGACCAGAACAGGTCATAGGTCGACTCATGAAAACGTGAATTTTACAAATTTTGGATCGGGTATGCACAGGTCGACCCTTGGGTCGACTTAAACTGTGTGCATTTCACATTGTCAAAATTTCGCCAGTATGCGTCGGCGCATAGGCTGTTTAGGTCGACGCTTCGCTAAATTTTTTTGAAAAATTCTTGAAATTGCAGCGCCCTTCCATTTACTTTGACCCATTTATTGTTTTCCTTCATTATATGCATTCAAAAATTATCATTTTCATTTAGATCATTGCATCCACACATCTTCTCCTCTTCCCAAAATCTCTAAAAAACCTAATCTCAACAAAAGTCCCTCAAAATCAAAGCTTCAATTGAGTTTTTCATCAACAAATTAATTTCTAACTACTTTTCATCCTCTTCATCAATTCAACTATATGGCTACAATAAGAGTCACTGGGAAAAGAAATACTAGAGCTCCATCATCACGAGCTGGTACTTCCCAACCTAGGGCAAGTGTTCCGGTAACTGCTTTTTCTCTGCTCCCTACTAAATTTGCTGAGTTATATGAAAAGAACTTTAGCAAACGATCTATTATGAAACAATTTGTCTACTATCACAAAACTGCCGAAAGAATGCACATTTAGAAAGTTCTCGAACTTTTGGATTTTTAAGACTTCAATATATTTTTGGAATGTGACACGAAGTATAATGAAAATCTCATTTGATTATTCTATATGGGTCTTCAGGGAAAATTTGATGGGTATGAGTACATTTGTAAAATAGGCGATAAAAGAATTTCGGTAAATGATAGAGTTTGGAAAGATCTGTTTAACATGTGTCCACTCTCTGCTCCATTCATTAAGGTCACTGACACTAGAACCGCAGATGGTTATGAGTTCAAGGAAGCCTTGAACTCAATGTTAAAGAAACCCTTTACTGATGAGATTATGGCTAGTGATCTTTTTCCTAAGTCATTAACTACTGGTCGGTTGAAACCAATTGATCGAATCCTATAATGGATATTATCTCATATACTTCGGCCTAAGAAGGGAGGTTACTCCAGGGTCGATCAAGCTCAAGTTCACTTAGTTTACATTTTAAAGAAGAAAATAAAAATCAGTTGGCTTCATTATATTACGAGCAGGATTTATGCTTTGAGAGATTCTGGCAGGGGCACTACTTTATCCTATGCCTTGTTCATTCAAAGTGTTCTTAATCGTACCAATGTAGTTTTCCTAGGAATTCCATATATGTCATTGACAGTTGATAAAGAATTCTGTCAAGAGACATTGACAATGATGGGTTACATATAGGATAAACAAGAGACACGTTACAGGTTTATAGTGAAGGCCACTAGCTCACGGCTGCAAGAGTCAAATGAAGAAGAAGAAGAAGAAGACGGTCATGCAATGGAAACTGAATTTAATGATACTAAACAAGACAAGAATGGCTGATTGGATTAATCACCTCTTATGGATCCCTATGTAAATCAGGGATGGGGTGAATGGCAACACACCGGACAGACCTCTCTTGGTTCAAAATATATGCCTCTAACAAACAACTAGAATCATCAAGAGTCCTATTACATGCCTCCCTCTCCTCCACGTCCTCAACAAAACAATGATGAAGTTCTTGAGATGTTGAGAACTATGCAGCTCCAACAGTAGAACTTTGCTACCGCTCAATATGAATGGTACAAGGCGTTGCAAAACCAGATTCAGGCTCAGACTGACAATTTCAACTTGTTCGCCACCACTGTCATGGGACGTTTTACCACTATGGCTGAAACCGCTGCAGGTCAAAATTACGCTCTTATGACAAGTTTCAACGTTCTCAACAAGGCTGTTTTAGAACTCACTGAGCGACTGGATGAGCAACAACCTCCACCACCTCTAGACCATCATTTCAGAGGGAGGGTTCATCTATTTAGGGGGAGGGGACCTTGAGGATGATGGTGTTTTGATGTAGTGCATCTCATGTTATCTTTTGTTCATCTAATTTCATGTTTACTTATCTTTATGTTTGTTTGTTTGGCTGAGACTTGAAGATATGTTGGATCATAATGTTTTTTTAAATGCACTTCGTTTATGTTCATATAATGTTTGTCCTATTTATCTTTATATTCTTTTCCATTAACATCATTTTATGTGAATGCTTGTTAATGCACATCTGTTGCAAAATATGTGAGTGTGCTCAATTAGATATATTATGTTTTTCTTTGACCTTGTGCTTCTCTCTTTTTGATGTTGTCAAAGGGGGAGAAGAGACTAAGCAAAAGCATCAATTTATCTTACAAATATTGATCATACTTTTAGATTGTCTCTTGGAAGAATGCATAAAGTTAGCGGGAGGATGATACTACTCAACATACTCGATTTTGCTATTGTTTTGCCATCATAAAAAAAGGGGAGTATGTGAGGGCAATTTGTCTCAATCCTTATTTTAATGATGTTAAAACGTGTCTAGTTAGTACTTTGTATTTTGGACGATATCATCGATTCTCATCTGCATTTGTAGTTCTCTCGTGCACAAAAATATTTCAAAAACATGAGTCTATTCATATAGAAAAGCATCATATGTGCTTTGTGTGGGTTTGATCCTTTTGAAAGACTTAGATGTGCATTATTAGTGTTTAGGTATACCAAGACATGTTCAAAAATGTCATTTTTGGAAGTTTCGAGCACTTGAGTCGACTCAAAGCCCTGCTTAGATCAACTCATGCAAGGTGGATTTTGAGCTTTTGCTCTCAGGAGTGCTCGCGTCGACCCTCCGGTCGACTCATACTGTTAGTGTTCAAATTTGTCATTTCTGGGCAGATTTGCGTTGATGCATGGACATGTTCCGGTCAACACATAGAGTCAGTTTGTGCATAATTCTGAAAGCGGGTGAGCTCATGTCAAGCCCCTCTTTCTTTAGATCGATCGTTCACTTGAATCACCTTATTTTCTGATATGTTTGACTTTCAAATTGCTATTATGTTTCTTACTTGGTCTTAGCTTCACACACACACACACACACACACACACACACACACACATACACACACACACACACATACACACACACATACACACACACACATACACACACACACACACACACACACACACACACACACACACACACACACACACACACACACACACACACACACACACACACACACACACACACACACACACACACACACACACACACACACACATATATATATATATATATATATATATTCATTTTGGCTCATTCTTTAAAAACTAAAAAAAAAAGTGAAACATAGACACTGATTTAATCTCATCATCTTCATCCTCTTTCTTGCATTTTCTCAACAACTACACATAACAATTTTTGTTGACCATTCTGCATCATTGAGGTGATAACGTCCAAACATAGGATATTGTGTCGGGTTTGGGTTGAGAGATTGGTGGGTTTTTATTGAATAAAACTGTTAGGATTTTATCCTCCAAGAAACTTGAGAAACTTGAAGAACGGGTGGTTCGGTCAATCTAGCAACGGTAACCGGAGGATTGTGGAAGAAAGATTTGGGTTAGAATTGTGTGTGATTAAAATTAGTCGGGCTAAAGATTTGAAGACCGTTGGGTTGTTCAAACGAGTAGCTAGAATCAGAGGTTTATTCAACACATTCGAGACACTTGATTCGACTTGAATCAAGGGGAGAGAAGACGTAATTTCAGCATCAACATCTAGGCTTGAGTGTGTGATTATTATTGCTTCTCTTGTACAAACTTTTGCAACAGGTTAATATAAATCTTAATTCTATTTATATAATTGAGGGCAGACGTACCCCAAGCGAGGACGAAGGGGGAGCTGCCTCAACAAATTTGGTTTTGTTCTCTCTTTCGCTATTTTTCCATTTCTAAATTGTTAACGTTTGTGTACAATCAAATTGCTCGATAAAATTCTGGTATAGTGTAGTGTTGAAAAATATTTTGAAAACTCATTACAATCATTTTAATTGTAATTGGAAAAGTTCTGCACTACCATTACTTAGAGAATTTCACTTGGAGTGTTTCGCACATCAAGTGTTCGACAAATTGATCAAACACAAACCATTTGGGTTGTTGTCAATTTAAGTTTTATTTTCACAAGCCATTGGAAATTGCACAACCTTAAGCGAATAAAATTGTATTGATTAGTGTTCAAATTTTGATTTGTTTTCTCATTGGAAATCAATATTCCATCTTGGCTTATCGCATATTCGATCTTTAACAGTTTGTTTAGACGTCCTTAGTTCCTCGGTCGCTTCTTCGTAAAATTTTAAAAACTAACTTTCTTTTAAGCGCCGAATCTGTTTAGAAATTAGTGATCTATTCAACCCCCTTCTAGATCATTTCCGTTGTCTAACATCAACTAATAATACGTTCAAGGGATCTCATCTGATTGGAGATTTCGTATTGACCCACCATGGATAGAACATGTTAAAGGTTATTAGAGTCAATGATTCAGGCCTAAAACTATTATTATCATGATGAAGGTTCATCAAAATAATAACATCTCCAAGGGAATCTACTCTAAGCGGGGTTTTTGTATCGGCCTCACGAGGAAGATTCTCCGCAAGTCTCTACTACACAACCATCATCCTAAGCTTATATTTCTTCTCAGGCTTGGGTATAGAGCCTGTCTCATAAAGCCCATGATCAGAGAACCCACGTCCGTTGTACTCAACGTGAACCTTAGTCTAATTTGTGATTTTGAGTGTCAACCACAGTTACTTGTCTTCTTTGAATAATGAAAAGTTGTTAAAGGCTTTAATTAGGTTTTAAGGAGAAAATGATTGATTTTATTTTTAGGGTGCTCGCCAAGGATTGTGCCCCTTGTGTCTACGTATTCCCTCGTGCAATGGGAAAGTCAGAGAAATCGTAGTTTGTACTATGATTTGTTGGTGTGTTTTATAGATGTCAATTGCTCAAACACGAGAAAGACAGATCGTACCCAAACAATTGAGAGAGAGGAATGGAAGACTCCACACCCCTCTGTTTTCATTTTTAATAAAAAGTATTAAAGTATGATTAGGTGTTTTAAGGACGATGAGTGCGTTGAACAACGACGAAGACTCATCGTATCCTAGGCATTCAAAAAGAAAAATGGAAGACTCTATTCCCCTATTGTTTCGTTCAAGTGGTTATGAAATTAATTTGAATTTGATCGGATGAAATGTTTTTTAGGGAACAATTGTTTGAACCCGAGAAGGACATCTCGTTTCCACATAATTGAGGAGAAATTTTGAAGACTCAAAACTCCTTCCTTTATTTCAATAAAGAGTGTTTCAATTTTGATTTAAGAAAAATACTCGATGAGAGATAGGGGTTTGAAAATCATGTGATGACGATTGCAAAAGACAACCGACTTATGAGGTAAGAGACCACTTGACATTGGATCAAGGGTTTGAGAAAAAGTTAGGTCGACTCCTAGTCCCTAAGGGTGCTCATAGTAAATGAAACCACAACTAAAAAAAGGTCTTAGTGTGTACATGAGGTTGATGGCGATGCTAAGAAAAGCAATTGACTTACAGGGTTAAAAAAATGGCTTGATTTGATCAAGAATTAGTTTTAAAAGCAATTTAGGCGTGAACAAAAATAAGATGCATACAAAATATTAACACCACACAACAAATGAATCAAAACGTAAATTGAAAAAAAAAAGTGCGTGGATTAAAATCATGACGCGAATACGCGAATCAAGGTCACGTGCGCGAAAATGTGCAAAGGCTACCACAAAAAGTTAGATTCGATCTAAAGATAGTCGCATTGGATCATTGAAATATAATACAATTTTAAATAGAAAATTGCTACCGCATTAGCGGTTATCGCAAGTCGAATCAATAAGCAACAACATAATAAATATCAAATTAAGACACAAAGTTGCAAATGAAAACACGAATTCGTCGGTGCACAACAAGCGGAATGTCGCTAGATCAAACCATCAGACACGTGCGCAAAATCGAAACGCGGTGATAATTAATTTAAAAGTAAAATAAAAAATCTCACATAAACCGATAAAATTACTCAATAGCTTGCTACACTTAACGTGATCATCGCAACATGGATCAAAATCGTGCGAATCTAAAAATCAAAAATAAAAATAAATTTTAAAATGTTTCAAAACAATAATGTTGCTAACGGAAAAAATGTGATCATCACAACCGGATCAAACTAAACACAAATGCCACGCATCATGCACACAAATATGCGAACAGCGTATCGACACGATTCGATCCGAACAATCTAATAATCATATCATATTAAAATATATTATTAATATTATGATATTTTGGTGAACTATTCTCTTTCAAGTTATGTGGCTTGATTGAACAAAAATCAACATTTAAATGAACATCAAATTAAAATTAAACTATGATAAAGAGTGGAGCTACAATGCAAAATGCTTTCCAAGTTAGAATGTGTAACTTTGATCAGAGGCTTCAGATGAAAAATACTTAGCATGATCATAAGAAGCACTACTTTAGAATTAAAGTATAGCTAATTATTGATTTTGAGTCGAAGTATTTATCATATTGCAGTCTCATATATATATAGTTTTCTATGCATATTAGCAAAACATATATGAAATCATATCAAAGCATGTCAATAGGTACCGAGTGGTAATGACAATTGAGGTGTTGATTGTGTTGTTGAACAACCTCTCTCGTGGTAATGGCAATTTAGTATATATATATATATATATATATATATATATATATATATATATATATATATATATATATATATATATATATATATGTACACATATATTTGTCTTGAATGTTTTGTTTTGAAAAAGATATCGCCATAACTTGTGACCGAAATCACTAGTCAGGATATAAGTTTTAATTATAATGCCATCATGAATTTTTTCTGAGCATAGCTCGTAGAAGTCAGGAAACGTGATCTTGTCAAGTATGCTTTCAACCGAAGTCCTACTTCAATTAGGTCTTTTAAAGGTTGTATCGTGGCTCAGTTCACGGTTTAAGAAACAAAAGGATAAAGGCTCAAAGTTATATTTGTACCCACCCATTCTTCGTGATGTTCTCCAATCCTAATTCAGTTAACCGGATACGAACGCTCATATCTCAAGCAGATTTGCTATGGTCGAGAACTTATCAAGGCTTTGGACATGGCAGTCGCTCACCTATTACACGATCTTGTTCTTTACTAGGGACTATTTATTGTACCCTCTTGTTTTGCTTTTATTCCCTAACTTTTGCCTGGACAACGTCTTTTGATCTGACTTTGGAGTCCAGCGGGATGCCCCAGTTTTGCCTAAGTCTCCTTCATAGGTTTCGACTTAGCGGGCTCTTATTTTTTTTTAATATTCTTTTATGCAAGTCGTGTAAATCTTTTGAAAGGCTCGTGACTGCCCCACTCCTTAGGTAACCGAGGGATAGTCATTGTATTGGACTCCTTAAGATGCTAAGGATAAATTCTCGAAGGTTTGCTCTTCCTTTTTTAGAGTCTAAGTGCTCGATCGGTTTAACTGAAACCTACCCTGCCCCAGGTTAGGATGAAGGTTCTTAAAAGAAGAAAACTCCTACTTCAAGGCTCAAAGGGTTGACTAGGGATTAACATCCTTATATCTCCAGTGTTTGGGATTTGAAACAATGCCTTACATCATCAGCGGGTTTCAATCGAACGCATATGACAAGAAATCTGACGTTTTGGGTTCGTCATCCTCCTCCCAATTCTCCATCAGAACAAGAGATCGGGTAAAGTTGGCATTATAATTTATGAAAAATAATATTTTGAATGAGTGAAACGAATGGACTTATTCAAGACAAACATATGCGTTGCATTAATTAATCAAAGATAAACGATTTCGTACATGCTAAATATGCTTAATCAAAGAGAAATACACATAAATAAACAAATGAACTGTCGGAAAAATCCTTCTAAATGTTTATGAGATCTTGCATTTAAGAGTAACAGTTTCCTTTGGCGGAGCCTCAATGGAAATGGACTGTCTGGTTTATGATCACTGTGAGTCGTCATGGCTTGCCCCAGTTACGCTGGTCACATCTTCAACAGTTTTCAGTCGTTGCTTCAAAATAACTTTCCCGGATTCTTTGTTGATCCCGGTCATATCATCTTGAGGGTTACTGAAATGAAGCGGGCTAGGCCTTTGAATAATTACTGGATTCGGCTGATTCGTCACAGGAGTAGCATGCTTTGCAGAATTCGAACCCGACAAGTGAGGGACCCCGAGAGGAGTCTCGATCTTCGGCTGAGCATTGCTAAAAGACAACTTCTTCGCTTCTAGCAAATCTCTGACAACTTTCTTAAGAGCATAGCAATTCTCTAGATCATGGCCGGGCGCACCCTCATGAAATAAACAATGAGCGGCAGCGTTGTAACTTGCAGGTAATGGATTAGGTTAATAAGAATTTAAAATAAAAATAAAAAAGAAAGGGTAAAATTTGGGGTATTACAGTTGCCCCTATTTAAATGGCTACACCGGATGATTTGAGTGGCGGAGACTCGAGGAATCATGGTGGAGGGATTTAAATATAGATAACCGAAAATTTTGCCCTTATATGTGGCGATATGCAATGTTATAGACAAAACAAGAACAGACTAATGCAGACAATGCCATGAATATGATATGATGCGTATGTTGAAATGATGAATGCGAAAATGCTGACGAATACGACGACACAAGGACAGACGCTACGAGAAGAACACACTGGGGAAAACGACGCGCTGGGACACAGTACAACACTGGGGAATTCTAAAATGATGGTCAACTGGTGCGAATACGACCAATTGTCATTTTTAGAACAGGAACGGGATCCTCAAATGGAGATGGCCTATGAGACGACCTCCACTGGGGAATCTAAAAATAAAACTGGATCACGTACGATCGCAAGATCGATTACAGAATTCTGGAGCATTGAGCAAAGAATAACATCCAAGCTTCTATAAACTATCCTTCGTGACAGGATCAAACGGACTTTTCGGGAATCCGTAGCAAATATACAGGGTGAAAACCGACTGTATGCCAAAATAAATGGACTTTAGGAATAAGGTTCTTAAATGGAGAGGGCACTTATGAGATGACCTCCATTTGGGAATGTTTAATAATAAAACTGGACCTACACGATCGCAAGATCGATTACAGAATGCTGGAGCATTGAGCAAAGAATAACATCCAAGCTTCTATAAACTATCCTTTGTGATGGGATCGAATGGACTTTTTAGAAATCCATATCATATATACAAGGTAAAGACCGGCTGTATGCCAAAATAAATGGACTTTAATGGGAAATGCCCTGATAAGCTTCTCGAGGGAGAACTGTCACTCATCGTTGGAAGGGACTTATGTGCCAAAATGGATAAGCACTCAAATAAAGAGGCTGCTGCTTATCTGATAGATAAATCTTCTCGCATTTAAGGTTGGCGCCTGGAATACGATTCTGATTCTTCTCTTACTGAAGGATAAATAAACTTCTCCATGCTTCAAGATCGTGCTCTCCTGAACATGAAAAGGGTAAACTGAACTTCCTCATACTTCAGAATCGTGCTCTCCTGAATATGATTCGGCTCTTTCGGGTAAATGAAATTCTTCATACTTCAGAATCGTGCTCTCCTGAATATGAAAAGGCTAACTGAACTTCCTCATACTTCAGAATCGTGCTCTCCGGAATATGATTCGGCTCTTTCTTGTAAATGAAATTCTTCATACTTCAGAATCGTGCTCTCCTGAATATGAAAAGGCTAACTGAACTTCCTCATACTTCAGAATCGTGCTCTCCTGAATATGATTCGGCTCTCTCTTGTAAATGAAATTCTTCATACTTCAGAATCGTGCTCTCCTGAATATGAAAAGGGCTAATTGAACTTCCTCATACTTCAGAATCGTGCTCTCCTGAATATGATTCCGCTCCTTCTTTTACTAAAGGGTAAATGAACTTCTTCATAATTCAGAATCGTGCTCTCCTGAATATGATTCCGCTCAAACCTCCCCGTATTTCAAGATCGTGCTCTCCTGAATACGATTTGGTTCAAAACCCCCTATACTTCAAGACGACAGGTGAATGGAAGCCCAACTGCTCCATGGAGATGGCCATTTGCTGCGAGTCATAACGAAGATAGGATCGGCTTCTTAGGTGAGAAATGTTGTATATCGATGCTGTAAGATGTAGGATTGTAATAATAAATTATCCAGGCATGAACTGGCATGTATCTGTAAAGGATTGTAGTTGATTTTCTTGAAAGATAGTGCAAAATAAATGCACGTCCAGGTACGGTGATAAACCTCTCAAGCGAGATAGTCGCGTATCTGTCATGGTATGGTGAAAATCTTTAGATGGTGCAAAATAAATGCACGTCCGGTTGGGCTTGACTACCGACATGACTGAGATTCAATCTAGGATCGAGCTAGAAAGAAGACTGGTAATCAAGACTCCATCGAGGGAATGATCTCGAAGGGTAAACATCTTATCCTGGTGAGGAAAGATAGCTGAAGTAACCGTCATCCACGAGGATTGAGCTCTGTGGGGAAACTGGAAACAAGTAAGTATTTTATGCTTAGGGCTGACAATCTATTTGGAGAGAATGGACGAACCCAGTTACTCGGCGGTAACAACCAATGATGGAGAGACACAATGAACCTACGAACGCTAATGCATATGTTACTGCGTATGTTAATATGAATGTATGTTAATGTTTATGTATGCAAGATGTTATGAAATGAGTATGCAATGAGTATGTGAAATGAATACATGAAATGGGCATGTGATGCTTATGCCCCTGCGTATACTGACGAAACTGACTAGAGACGGGACGAGAGATGAAATAAACATCTCGACGGAGGTACCCTGTGTTCTCTGCAACCAATACGTCAATCATGGGTAAGAAAGATCAATGGTAGAACCAAGTCTAAAATAAATATTATAAACGTTATTGACAATTTAGAGTTAACTCTAATTTAGTAATATATATATATATATATATATATATATATATATATATATATATATATATATATATATATATATATATATATATATATATATATATATATATATATATATATATATATATATATATATATATATATATATATATATATATATATATATATATATATATATATATATATATATATATATATATATATATATATATATATATATATATATATATATATATATATATATATATATATATATATATATATATATATATATATATATATATATATATATATATATATATATATATATATATATATATATATATATATATATATATATATATATATATATATATATTACTAAATTAGAGTTAACTCTAAATTGTCAATAACGTTTATAATATTTATTTTAGAGTTTAAATTAAACAATTAATTAAATATAAAATTAAAATAAACGTTTAAAATATAAATTTAAAATGAAAACACCAATTATCATATTTATTTATTATAAAAAATATAAAAATAAACGGACTCAAAATAAAATAAAAAGTCGGACGTCTAAGTGCTCGAAAAAATAAACCGAGTGCACCAAAATGATCAACGTGAAATAAACGACTTGGAAAAATACAGCGTTTTGTCAGCTTTTAAAATAAATTTTGATAGTTAAAATGTTCAAACTGATCAAAATGTGATAGAAAAATAGTCGAAAAAATAAAATGAACACGATAGGTTAAACTATGTGAGCCGTAGATTAATATATGTGACGTTTGCACGCTCGATTTTGAATTTTTTCGTCTAGTGATTTTACACACAATTGAGATTTAGTTTGATAAATCTGTCTGTAAATCCGAGAAATTATTTCGGGTGACATTTTAGGCACTATGCAAGATAAAATGCATGTTATGATATGTAAAGTAAAAATAAAGTCAGATGCATGAAAAATTTAAAATGCCCGGACAAAATTGGGGTATGACAATTAGCAAACGAGTAATTTGCATCAACAAAAGGTATTATCAGTTTAGATTTGTGTTGGCTAAAGAATTAGGTTGTTAGTGTGTAGGTTTATGATAGTTCATTGTAACAAAATACTTGTATCTTAAACTTTAAAAATAGCAGGAGAGGTTACCATTTCTAATGGTGAAAACCATTGAAGAGTGGAATAAGATTAGAAAGGAAGAATCGTTGAACCACTATATATCTGATGTACATTGCTCTTTCTCTCTGTTTTAATTTTCTAGATATTATCATGTATGTTATATATCATTCATCTTTAGGATGTCATTTAGAATTAGATATTTCTTATAGTATCATATAAGTTTAGGTCTGAGATTAATCTAATTTGAACATTCTTTACCTCAATTAAGATTGTGTTATCCTTAAGTTGTTGGATTTAAATTGCTTGGTAAAACAACTTTGTTTACCTTCGTTGTTTTTTATTTTGATTAAATCATCATTCTTCTTATTAAGACAATGAAACATATCATTTTTGTATCTATCCACTGTATTTTTGCTTATGCTTATCATGTTTTATTTCCACACTTTAAACTCTGATTTTGTAAAAGAAAATGTTTTTGAAATGGTATAGGGGATTAGTTTATTAGACCCCCCCCCCCCTTTCTAGACCGTTTCGTCCCCATATTCTTGCTTAATTGATTCCATGCAAATAAAGGAGTAATGCATATATGAAAAGAGATTAAAGACCAAATTTGATTCAAATTCAAAGAGTTAAAAGGGCGAGTACAAACATTATACTTTCAAATAGATGGCCAAAGTGACTATGTCAAAAACAAAGGAAAAAGAGACTAAGAAGATGGATAGCTTCCTAGGGAAACTAACTTCCCATCCATAATCTTTTCACCAACATGGATTTTATCCCTAAATATATTACTCTCAGGGTTGAAAGCTTCACATGCGCCAATGCATTATCTGAAATTCTGGTATACAGATCACAGATGTCCCAAGAGATGTCGAGACATTGATCTCTGCATAACTTAAACAAGGACAAAACATAACAAATCAAAACAACTTGATATCTCAAAGTCATAAAAATATAATGACAGATGTTTCAGCATCAGTCAAGACATATACTTCAGAGCATAAGAGAAGACTGAATAGAACATAATAGAATGAAAAATAACACAAGATATGATAATCCAGTTCAGTGAAACTCACTTACATCTAGGGGCTACCAAGCCAGGAAAGAATCCACTATCAGTAGTTTTAATTTAGAGCTAAACAACCTTCTATTTACAACTCCTCACTTAATCCCTACCCAGTATAATTCTATCTAGAAATCACCATCTAGATAAGAGAAACCCATTTTAATTCCTAAACCACCTTAGTGATATCTAACAGTCACAACCTCCGGTGACTGTGTCAAACTGTTCAATTGGAAGACACCCATTCCAATACAATATTCAGTCAAAAACTCTTGACTAACAATAATGCTTGAATTTTCTTAAAAGCTTCATCCAAGAACAATATACAATTCATTATCTACAAGTTTATGAATATGTAAAACTATGTCTACCACAATGTATCAATTGATACAAAAGGTGACTTACAACACAAGAAAGTGCACGACTCTTAAAACCTTAAACCCTTATAATTACTTTACAAGAATTTGTTACAAGGTCTACTGTTTTTTTTTTGCCCTAGGTCTTTGTCTTCCTTTTATAGCCTTCACCCGTGCATGGGCTTCGAAGTCTCTGTCAAATATTTCCTTGATCCATGTTCTGGTTGCACCTTAAGTCTTGGAACAGATCTGCAACAAATATGCCGCACCAGACTAAGATGTCGAGTCCTTATGCTAGGACATCTTGTCTGACATGTTGTTCTTTACAGATTTCTTCTTGTTGGAACATCTTGTGCAACATCATGTTTTACGAAAATTTGCTCAAATATTAGAGTCTTCATTACCAAAGGAAGCATGCAGACAACCATAGCCAACATTGACAACAAGTGTAATCTAGCCATTCAAATACACCTTATTAGTCACTCTCGCCTTCAACAAACTCTGGGTTTCATTTAGGGCTTTCTGAGATTTTCTCAAGGGATGTTCCTTATCTTGTAAAGTCTTCTTCATTCCTCTGGGATAGTTTCAATATCTCCATAGTTTTATGGACGGTGTTAAGAGCTTTGTTGACCCTGACCAAGACACCCTCCATATCAACTATCGACTTTTATACCTTTTCAAGGCTTCCTTCTTTTCTCCAATCACCTTTTCAAACTCCTTCTCCTTTTTTCCCAGAGCATAAGGAGATCTAAATTTCTCAATTCCTTAGAAACCTCTTTAAGGAATTTTCTCAACTCACATTTTTTGCATTTTCAAGTTCCTTAAAGAGTTTTCTCTTCTCACAATGAGAAGAATCCACGAGCCTCTGTAAGGTATCCCTTTATTTGTGTAGGCTTTCCTGGTTCTAGTATATAACGTCTTCCAATGGCACCCAAGCACAATAGGTGGAACCCTTGGGCATTTCAAAAGTGATCTCTGTAACACCCTAAATAAATCCCCGCAATATTTTTAAGTAAAACATCAGAGTAATTAAGGAAACACCCAAAAATTAGGATGTTAAATCCAACATACAAAACCTGAACATTATTTTATTGGCAGCGAAATCATAAACTCATTTATTGCTTCATGGCATGTAAAAGTCGACGTGGCATCACATAATCCATTAAAAGTAATTAGACAAGATAAAGGAGATATCCACAATCTCGAAGAAAATATAAACCATAAAAATATTCCCACAACTCTTCAATGTTACAACCAGAGCAGACACCAACTATAAAGAAGAGATAAGGAGACTCCATCTTCAACTCACACCTGAGTTCTACTGCGGAGTATTAACACATTGCCCACGTGGAGGCAATATTCCAACAGAAGGGGTGAGATATCATGATATTATAAAAGAAAGCATGTTAAACAACATGCATTAAGTTAGCACAACAACAATTCAACTAACAGCACACATCAACCATCCAACGATATCATCACCAATTATTCACCAAACAAATAGCAAATCACACGATACAAATCAATTAATCACCCATCACCACGTATTTAACAACTTAGAAACATATATGACATATAATGCAATGAGACTCACACCTGACTCAATGTGTATGCATGTGGTACCAATTTTCGTGAACACTCAGGTTCACCGTTCTGATCTCCACCTCCTAGGATTAGAACCACTCATTTATCCATCACCTCCGAATTAGCTACCAGCCCCAATCCACACAATGAGATTTTAGGCTCACCAACAACAGACCATTTATCCACAAATGTATACAATACAACTATTTATGCATACAATAACACCAACACCATTGTGTATAATAACCCAACACCATTGTTGTTAGTTCTTGATTGGCAGGAATGTTGGTAAAACTTAGTGATATCACAAGATGTTGTTGCGGTGAGAATAGGATATCAAATTATGGATTAATTTGAATCACATATTTAGTTCACAACCAGTCTTTGATTTATCCGAAGGAAAGGTTAAAGAAAGGAAAAACCTATTTTGCATCATAAACATAATGCAGAGAGAGATCTAGGGTTCGGGGGTTGGTTAAGCTTAGGGAAGGTATTAGCATCCTAAACTTCTGTAGTACTCTACAGGAACCTCTTGTTTATAGTGTGCTATTGCTATGGTTATCTGCTTAAGGTAATGCTAAGGGTTAAAGGTAAAGAGAAAGACCTAAGGGTTAGTCATAAGTTTACTCGCCAAGACTCGCATCTTGTGCCTATGTATCCGAGGTAGAGGATGGAATCAGGTAATCGTAGTTCCCCTCGAAAGGGAGGAATAGGAACTTCTTGATTGTGGTCAAGGTTTCAGGGGGAAATAAGCGTTCATAGGGAAGCGCTTATTTGGAGTGCGGCGACTCCTATTCTACGTTGTAGAGTTAAATTTAAAAAGGTGAGATAGTAAGTATTCCACGGCAGGAACTTACACGGAGTACGGCGACTACTAATCCTAAGGCTAGGACGAAGGAGTGGATGTCCACAGCGGGACGCTTAAGCATGAGTACGGCGACTCGGATCCTAAGGTTAGGATGGGCGAAGGTTAAGGACTATTGACATGGCGGTCAAACAGTTAGACCTTTCCTTCGGAGGGGAATAACGGTAAACGGAGAATGTAATTGAAAGTGGATAACAACAAATGATACGATAAACATAATAGAGTTTGAACTAGATTGATACATTGGAAGAGTTAGATGTGATTATGTGTGATTTGTTTTTGATGATTTTTGAGAGAAAATTATGGTTAAGTCTAGTTAAATATGAGATGTGAGAAATTAAATTGAATTTGAAGAGAGGAATTAGACTAATTAATCTTAAATTAAACAAAGAGTTAATTATTATTATTATTTTTTAAGAAAATGGGTTAGGAATGAATTTAAAAAAAAAAGTTCTAAGTTAATTAAGAAAAATAAAAATGTTTTTTTGGATTTTTATTAAATCTGAGTAGGAAAGAAAATTAGAATGACTTATTTTTATGGCTTTTTGTGAGAAATTATTTAATTAAAAATTAAGTCTAAATTTAAAAAAAAATGTTAGAAATTAAATTAAATAAAATGGGAAAATTTAGATTGACCTCAAATTAATAAAAAGTTATTTATTTTTAGGCAAAATGAATTCTAAATTTAAAGAATAACTAAATTGAATAGAAATTAGAAACAATTTTTTTTTTAATATTTTTTTGTTTATTTTTTTGGGGTTGTAATTATTAAAAAAATGAATTAAATCAATATTAATTTCTCCTTTTTTTTTGAAATTCTAAGTCTAGTTTTTTTTATTTTAAAACTTAACTAAATTAAAAACTAAATAAATATTTTTATATTATTTTTTGCTTTTATTATTTTTCAGATTTTAAAATTAATTAAAATAATGTTAGTGGGTTAGTTTGTTAGTTTATTATTATTTAATTAAAATTACAGCAAAACAATAAAACAAATATAGGAAAATAAAAATAAAAAATAAAAAAACAGGATAATTAGGTCGGGCTGGGTGGTCAGGCCCCAGACCCGACCCGGTTTAGGAATATAAAAAGGGAGGGCTGAAAAAGTTTAGGGTTTTTAACCCTAAAACAAACAGCCGGCGGCGGCAAGCCCTTTGGGGTCTCTTACTGCGTTTTTCTTCTTTCTCACATGCAACGTTTTTTTTCTCTTCTTCTTCTTCTTGTTCTGGCCGAGATTGTTTCTTCTTGTTACGATTAGCTTCCTTCTTCTTCTTTCTATCCTGAAAAAAAACAAATGAAAAGCAAAAACCAACAGAGTAATTGATGCTTACGGTTATGGGTTTCGTCGGTTTGGAGTTACGATGGTTGTTTTTAAGGTGGCGGTTGCTTGACGGATGGTGATGGTGAGATGACGGTGGCTCGGCTCTCCGAGTTCGGCCGCCGTTTGGGGATTTTTCGCGATCTTTGGATGAATGGTGACAGACGGTTTTCGTTGGTGGTTCCGATCGTTAATGGCGGTTTTGACGATGATGAGCCCGAATTTGGTTCTCTGAGTCGCAGTGACTTTCCGACAGTTGTGGTGATTCGGTTTTCGCGGATTTACGGCCAGCGATGAATTGTTGTGAGGCCGTGTGGGTTTCGGATTCGTTTTTGTGATTTCGGATTCGCGGTTTTGGTTGTGACCGACTGGATTTTTCTATGATTTTTTTGGTGGTGATTTCGTCCCCTTACTGTTTATTCTTCTCTTCTTCTTATACTATTCTTCTTGCCTTAAAACGATTTTGAGGCTTTAACATTATTTCCTTTTTGACAAAAGCATGTTCTAACATGTTTGGTGATTTCCGTATTCGTTTTTGTGGTCTATTTATGCTGGCATTATTTTTGTTTTTTCAGATCTGGATCTTCTTTATGGTGCTGCTTGAAGCTTACGAGTTTCCGTTTTCATTTTATCGGATTTGTTGACAGTTCATTGATGCCATTGGATTTTTGCTGACCTTTTTCGGATTCTGTTTATTACTGTCTTGATGGTGAAATCCGGATTTTGATCTTTGTGATTATACTTTTCCACTTTCAGATTTAACGAACTCTTGATGATGATTCTGAATTTGATTCGTTGGATTTATTCTTGAGGCCTGTTTGGATATTCTCGGATATGGATTGTTTGGATTTGACTTAAGGACTTGTTTGGCTGAAATCATTTATAAAAAAAAACTCATTTTCTCTCTCTCGGAACTTTGAACAGAATTCTGCCGGGTCATGGGCCTGAAGTCGGAAGAGACCGGGAGGTTTTGGCGACATTCACTTGTTACCCCTCCCGGACTCAATGATGAAATTATCCTGAGGATCCAAAAATTAAATTAAAAAAAAAATCCTTTTCCGTAAAAAATATATATTTCCATCTGACAATTTTTTTAATAATTTGCAGGTCTTGACAAATTTAGAAATTCAGAGACTTGGGAGCTTGAAGACGGACTTGAAGACGTAGTCTTAGGATATTAGAATTTAGGACTTGGCCTTGTAACTTGAATAATATTGTAATCTGAATATGTACGGAAATTGATTCTTGAATAAAAATAAATAAATCCAATTTTGTAGCAAAAATGAATTTTATTTCTCCGCGTTTAAATTCCAAATCATATCTCGAAATAATCCTGAATTTTGTAATTTGAAATGAATTAACTGACACTCGCGACAAAACCAAATTAATGTTCACTATAAATCCAATGCAAACCAAAAATTGCAATGCGTCTCTAAAACGTGACTCGTAACCAGTAGAGAAAAGAAACGAATGCGTGCACTTGTTACAATAAATTTCTTGAAACGATTCTCGCACCAATTCCGATCCCAATCCGTTCGTATTTTAACACTCTCAAACCAATACGGTATTATCTTCCAATCATCTGACACGCTTGCAAAAACGAACAAACTAGGCAAACCGGTTAACGGTTGGTAAAAATGAAATACAGAATAAAATAGAATGCAAAAATAATCACTAATCTAAGGGTAAAATTTGGGGTATGACAGTTGCCCCTATTTAAATAACTTCACCGGATGATTTGAGCGACGAAGGCTCGAGAAATCATGGTGAAAGGGATTTAAATACAGATAACCAAAATTTTTGCCCTTAGATGCAGTGATATGCAATGCTATGGACAAAACGGAAATGCTGACGATGCCATGAACCTAATATGATGCGTATGATGAAAAGGATGCAGGAATGCAGACGAAACGACGGCACTGGGGAACGACGCGACGAGCAAACATACACACTGGGAAAGACGAAGCACTAGGGAACAACGCGAGACTGGGGGAAATCTAAAGTGATGGACCAACAGGTTCAAGCATGACCAGCTGTCACTTTAGAAAGAAAGACAAGAAAAGGTCCTCAATGTAGATGGCACCGACGAGACATCCTCCACTGGGGAAATATCCAAGAGTAGCTGCTCAACAGGTTCAGGCATGACCGGTTGACACTCTAGGATAGAAGGGTAAAAATAGGATCCACACGGCGGCAGGATCGGGTAAACAAAAGTGATGGAGTCTTCAGGCAAGAATAACATCCAAGCTTTTGGAAATTCCTTAAGCGAAGAGATCGAACGAGATCTTCAGGAACCATCAGAAAAGATACAGGGTAAAAACCTGTTGTATGCCAAAATAAATGGACTTTAAATGGGGGAATGCCCTGATAAGCTTCTCGAGAGAGACTGCCACTTATCGCTGAAAGGAACTTACATGCTAAAACTGGATAAGCTTCTCAAATAAAGAGACTGCCACTTATCTGAAAGATATAATAATGATAAGCTTCTCATGGGAGACTGCCACTTATATGGGGATACGAATGAAATGATAAGCTTCTTTGGAGAGACTGCCACTTATCTGATGAAAATAAGCTTCCATGATCAAAAAATGATTCAGCTTCTTTTTTGAGTAAATGATTCATTTAGAAAGGGTAAATAAACCTCCCCACGGCTCCAAGGTTTATATGCCATGAACGGGTCTCAGTTTCTTCTTTTACTTGAAAAGGGTAAAATTGTCCACATCGGGACGCCTAAGCATGAGTACGGCGACTCAACGTCTTAAGGTTTCGGGCAATGGAAACAAGCTTTTCGAGGGAGATGGCCACTTGTTGCTAGTCATAATGAAGATAGGAATAAGCTTCTCAGGAGAGAACTGCCGCTTAACAGTGAAAATAAGCTTCTCGGATGAGACAATTGCTTAACTGGGGTTGTAAGATGTAATGATAAGCTTCTCGGGCGAGAACTGTCGCTTGTCGGATATAATAATAAGCTTCTCGGGCGAGAATTGTCTCTTGTCGGATATAATGATAAGCTTCTCGGGCGAGAATTGTCGCTTGTCGGATATAATGATAAGCTTTTCGAGCGAGAACTGTCGCTTTTCTGCAAATATGGCAATGATAGGCTTCTCAGGATGAGACTATCGCTTATCTGCAAATGTAGTTGTAAAAGGCTCTTCTTGAACGATAGTGCGAAATAAATGCACGTCCGGGTTGGTTCGACGATCGACGGGGACCAAAGTTCAGTCTAGAATCGAGCTAGAAAGAAACTGTCAAACAAGACTCCATTGAGGGAATGAACTCAAATGGGGATTATCTTATCCTGGCACAGAAAAGATAACCGAAGTAACCATCATCCACGAGGGTTGAACTCTGTGGGGAAACTGGAAAATAGTAGGTATTTTATGCCTAAGGTTGACGATCTACTTGGAGAGAATGGACAAATCCACTTACTTGGCAGTAACCACAGCCAAAGTAACGACAAAAGACAACGAGGATAGAAAACATGCAGATGCTAATGCGTATGCCAAAATGAAAATGCAATGCTTATGCCAATGCTTATGCTTATGCTCATGCACATGCTGATAAAACAGACGAGCGGAGGAAATGAGAAATGAAATAAACATCTCGACGGGGATACCCGACGACCTCTGCAAAAGTACATCCATCAAGGGATAGGAAGGTTGATGGAGGAACTAAATCTTGCTTCAAAGTTCCAAATTCTCTGGGGAGAACATTCCACTTGGGGATAAGATATCATAACTTCACTGGAAGGATTGCCATCATGAATCTGAATTTTGATCAAAAAGACCTGGTCACTGGGAGAGTCATCTTAGGAGTAGAGACTTCCATGGATAAAATAAATATCCGCTTCATGGGAAGTGTGGAGCTGGGCAGCTTCATGAAGAAGATGGTAGCAACTTCATGGGAACAATTACATCAACTTCCTGAGGAAAGTACAACAACTTCAGTGAGGAAAAGATGATTCCACTAGGAGTGGGTCCTCAAATAATAGGTATCACTTGGAAGATACTGGGGAGATCTCTGCAGTCTTGAAAGTCACTGGAGATTATCTGCTCGGTCCAAAGTGTTGTCAGCTTACAGTCTCGCTGGGGACTTGCACTGAGGCAATGGTTTAAAAGTGCTTCTGCAACAATGAGACTTACTGGGGAATGAAGATGTCCTTCAGAGATTTCCACAAGTCAAAGCAACTTTATATTTTTCAAAGCGTTTTCAAAACAGTTTTTAGTTTGAAAAACTTTTCACCTTCAAAATTATTATTAACAAATAACAATTTGCATAACAAAAATGAAATAGAGATAGCATAAATTGAAAATTGAATAGCAAAAGGTTTAATTTTATTGAAGAATGGTAGCTTGCTAAGGGCATAACTCCATGGAAAATTGCAATTGAAATTGGCAATGGGGAAAGGTTACATTGAATCCAACGACCTCTACTGACCCTAATATCTAAGACTACCCAAAACCCTGCTTCTGACAAGAGCGATTGGATTGAAGTTGATATGATGTAGAATGCTCTTCGATGATCGGCATCGTCTGATGCAGTGAAATGCCTTTGTCCCTAATTTTTGTCTGGATCGCCCTTTCGGGTTTTCAATCCACCGGGACGCTCATTTTTGCCTAAGCTGCCTTTTTAGGTTTTCAGCTTAGCGAGCTATGTATTTTTTTTGTATTTTTATCCCTTACTTTTGTCTAGATCTCCTTCATAGGTTATGATCCACCGGGATATCCATTGTTTCCTAAGTCGCATTTCCAGGTTTTCGACTTATCGGGTTATTTTAGGCATAATATTTTTGTACTGCATCAGAGTTCACAGGATTTGCAAGCTCTTCAGCATCCATAGTTGTAAGAATTAAGGATCCTCCGGGGAAGACTGTCTTTACAAGAAATGGGCCTTCATAATTGGGCATCCATTTCCCACGCGTGTCTTTATGAACTGGCATGATTTTCTTGAGTACAAGTTTTCCTTGACGGAACTCACGGCTTTGGACTTTCTTGTCAAAGGCTTTCTTCATCCGTTTCTGATATAACTGACCATGGCACATAGCTGTCATACGCTTCTCGTCGATGAGATTCAGCTGGTCGAATCTGTCTTGAATCCATTCGGCTTCATCTAGCTTGATTTCCATCAATACCCTTAAAGAAGGTAGTTCTACTTCGATGGGGAGGACGACGTTCATTCCATATACCAAAGAGAAAGGGGTTGCCCCTGTTGAAGTTCGCACTGAAGTTCTGTATCCGTGCAAAGCAAATGGTAGCATTTCATGCCAATCCTTGTAAGTCTTGACCATCTTTTGCAGGATTTTCATGATATTTTTATTTGCAGCTTCAATAGCTCCATTCAAGTTAGGACGGTAAGGAGAAGAATTGTGATGTGCAATCTTGAAACTTTCACACAACTCTTTCATAGTTCTGTTGTTCAAGTTGGTACCGTTGTCTGTTATGATCTGACTTGGAATTCCATAACGACAGATAATGTATTTCCTGATGAAGCGGGCAACCACTTGCTTGGTCACGTTGGCATAGGAAGCAACTTCTACCCATTTGGTGAAGTAGTCAATAGCAACTAGAATGAATCGGTGACCGTTGGAAGCTTTCGGCTCAATTGCCCCAATCATGTCAATGCTCACATTGAGAAAGGCCACGGTGAAGATAAAACATTCAGCGGTGTTAGAGGTACGTGGACCTTGTCAGCATAAATTTGGCATTTATGGCATTTCCTGGCATATTGGATGCAATCGGATTCCATGGTTAACCAGTAATATCCAGCTCTCAGAATCTTCTTGGACATAGCATAACTGTTGGCATGGGTTCCAAAGGTTCCTTCATGAATCTCTTGAAGTAACATGTCTGCTTCATGTTTGTCAACACATCTTAGCATAACCATGTTGTAGTTTCTTTTGTATAGCACATCGCTGCTGATGAAGAACTTAGATGTCAATCTTCTCATAGTCTTCTTGTCAAGATTAGTAGCATCGGCTGGATACTCTTGCTTGAGCAGATAATTCTTAATGTCATGAAACCAAGGCTTGTCATCAGTTTCTTCTTCAACCATCTGACAGTAGGCAGGCTCAGTCTTGCGTTCAATTTGAATGAGTGTAGCATCATTGAAATATCCTACTCTCCAAATTGAGGCTAACATGGCTAGAGCATCGACAATATGATTCTTATATATCGGAACGTGCTTGAAAGTGATCTTATAAAAGTATTCGATCATTTCAACAATGTAGGCTCTATACGGGATAAACTTCTCATGTCTGGTTTCCCATTCACCTGTAACTTGATAAATAACCAAAGCTGAATCTCCACTCACTTCAAGAAGTTTGATTCTGAGGTCAATAGCTGCTTCAAGGCCAAGAATGCATGCTTCATATTCAGCGATATTATTCATACATTCAAAGTCTAACCTTGCCGTAAATGGGGTGTAGCCACCTTCTGGATTCATCAGAACGACGCCTATGCCATGCCCACTGTAATTAGAGGAACCATCAAACATCATCTTCCACCAGAGACCCGACTCGGGACCTTCATTAGAACCTAGCTCTTCGTAATCATTCACTAACATAATGTCTTCGTCAGGAAAGTCAAACTTGAAAGGCTCATAGTCTTCAACTAGTTGGTCTGCATGATAATCTGACAAGATACTTCCTTTGATAACTTTCTAAGTTACATACTGGATATCATATTCGGATAACAACATGTGCCAACGGGCAAGTCTTCCAATCTGAGCAGGCTTTTCAAAAATGTACTTTATTGGATCCATTTTCAAGATCAACAAAGTGGTATGACAAATCATGTATTGCCTGAGACGCCTAGCAGCCCATGCTAGCGCGCAACAAGTCTTCTCTAAAAGTGAATATCTGCTTTCAAAATCAGTAAACTTCTTGCTCAAGTAGTAAATGGCATGTTCTTTCCGTCCAGTCTCATCGTGTTGACCCAGTATGCAACCTATAGACTTCTCAAGAACAGTAAGATACATGAAGAGTGGTCTTCTAGGAATATGAGGAATCAAGATAGGACGCTCTTGCAAATAACCCTTGATTTTCTCAAATGCTTGCTGACAATCAGAATTCCAATCAACAGTCTAACCCTTGCAAAGTAACTTGAAGATAGGCTCACAGGTAGCAGTCATGTTGGAAATGAATCTGGAGATATAGTTCAGTCGTCCCAAAAAGCATCTGACTTGTGTTTCAGTCTGCGGAGCTGGCATGTCCTGAATAGCTCAGACTTTATCGGGATCTACTTCGATTCCTCGTTGGCTGATGATAAAACCAAGTAGTTTTCCAAATCTAACACCAAAGGTACACTTAGCATGATTCAGTTTCAACTGGTACTTCCTGAGTCGTTCGAACAGTTTCAACAAATGATCCAAATGGTCCTCTTCGCTCTGAGATTTGGAAATCATATCATCAACATAAACTTCGATCTCTTTATGCATCATGTCATGAAAGAGAGCGACCATATCTCTTTGATATTTTACCCCTGCATTCTTCAAACCGAAGGGCATAACTTTGTAGCAATAGGTTCCCCAAGGAGTAATGAATGTAGTCTTTTCTCTGTCGGCAGGATCCATCTTGATCTGATTGTAACCAGAGAAAACTGCAAAACTGGTCGTATTGTCCACAAGTGTACCAATATGTGGCAGAGGGAAATCATCTTTTGCGCTTACTTTGTTCAAATCCCTGTAATTTACACACATTCTGAATTTACCGTCCTTCTTGGGCACTGGAACAATGTTGGCCACCCAATCAGGATACTTTGCAACAGTAAGGAAACCTGCATCAAGTTATTTCTTCACCTCATCTCGAATTTTCAAAGCCATGTCAGGTTTTGTTCTTCGAAGTTTCTACTTGATAGGTGGACATTCTGGTTTAAGTGGCAACTTGTAAACAACAATATCAGTGTCTAACCCGGGCATATCTTGATACGACAATGCAAACACATCAGAATATTCCTCTAGAAGCTTGACCAATCTCTGCTTGACATCGGCCCCAAGTGTTGTACTAATCTTGACCTCCTTCTTGTCTTCATCGGTGCCAAGATTAATCAGATCTACCTTCTCTTTGTATGGTTGAAGCTCAGTGCACTCATACTCAACCAATTTTTCCAGTTCAACGGGTACTTCAAAATGTTCATCACCCTCATCTTTAGCTTGATAAATGGGTGAATCCCAGTCAGGAGTGAAAGTAGGGTCATTGGATTCAACAAGGTTTTGGATATCACTGCATGTTTGAAGGCTTATTTTATTAAAATGCACAAGGATAATGCAAGAGAAAAGAAAATGCTTTTTTGTAGTTTTTTGAAAAGATTGCCAATTTCATTTTAAATGGTAAAAACAAAAAACGCAAATGAAACAAATAGAATTTAACAAAATGCATTTATTAATATCCTTTTGAAAAGTGAAAAGGTGGCCCTACAAAATAATTCAGTAGCTTTGGGCATAGTTATGGAACTTTGAAAACAGCAAATGAAAAACAAATATTACTTTGAAATGGGAAAAATCACGGGGATCTCTATAGCTTCTCAGTTTCTCAAAGTTGCATTGCTCTTGAATACCAGGTTGCTCAGGTCTTCATCATCATCATCATCATCATCGCTGATAGCAATGACTTGGAAACCTCCGCTGATAAACACTTCTTGGACATTCTTCGGACGCCCTTTGACAAATGTAGAAGCTTTATCACGAGTTGGTTTGTAACCCAACCCGTGGTGATTCGTCTTGTTCTTGATGTCGATCACTTCTCCCTAACCTTCAGGCATGCCCCTGTCGATTGTTGATCTGGTGCTCTTGAAATATGTAAAAGATGGAGTACTCTGGCCCATTGTTTCTTCAACTTCCAATAAGACAGCATTGGCGATCTCAAGTGCTTGGAAATGATTTTCCAAAGCGTCCTCATCGACCTCTATGTAACGAAAAAAAGATAGGTTGCTGACCATCAGATCCTCTTCACCATGTATAATAACCGGCTTTTCGTCGACCACAAACTTCATCTTGTGATGCAGAGTTGAAGTTACAGCTCCAGCGGCGTGGATCCAAGGTCTTCCAAGTAGACAACTGTAGTCAGGATTAATGTCCATTACTTGGAATGTGATGTCGAAAACATGTGGTCCAATCAAAATCGGAAGTTCCACTTCTCCAATCACAGCCCTGCGAGAACCATAGAAAGCTTTGACAATCAACAAAATAGGCTTCTTCACAGTCTCTTTGCAAGCCAACTTGGTAACAACTCTCTTGGGTAGGATGTTCAGAGATAAACCGGTATCCACGAGCACCCTTAATAAGTTATCCTCCAGACATTTCACCGATATGTGTAAAGCACGGTTATGATTCTGACCTTCTCTTGATAGCTCTTCATTACTGAAGCCAAGTGTATTGCAGGCAGTAATGTTGGCAATCACACTATCAAATTTTCTGGTAGTAATGTCTTGAGGAACATGAGCTGAGCCAATACCTTCTGTAAAGCAGTTCTGTGAGCAGGTGAAACGGGGAGTGTAGATACGACCACTGCGCGTCATCTTGCTTGCCCCAGCTATATTGGTCATAGTTTCATTAGCAGTCTTCAATTCTACCCTCGGAATAACTTTTCCATATTCTTTGTCAATCATGGTTACATCGTACTTCCAAGGTACAACTTTAGGATCACTGAAATGAAATGGACTAGGCTTCTGAATGATTATCGGCTTCGGATGACTCACTGTAGGAGTAACTGACTTAGATATGTTGAAAACAGGCTTTGCAGAACTTGATCTTGGCAAATTAAACACTTGCACTTTGACATTCGGCTCTGGTAAGTTAAAGACGGGTTCAATCACAACAATTTCATCCTTCTTCACTTTGTTAACCACTTGTAAGAAACCATCGTTGAACAATTTATGAATATCATTCTGAACCGAAAAATAGCCCTTGACACTGACATCACAATCTGCACAATCAACATGAGAAGTAGTCACTAAACCGACTTCAAATAACTTCGAATGGAAAACCCGGAGAGGAGTCTTAATTTAAGCAACATCAAGGATAAGGATTTCATCAAATATATCATCAATGGCATTAACGGCCCCATGAGTAGGCAGAGGATTGCTCTTGACATTTGGCTGAGGATCATCAAAAGACAGGATCTTCTTTTCCATTAACTCTCGGACAAGGTTCTTGAGAGCGTAACAAATTTCGAGATCATGGCCAGGCGAACCCTTATGAAATAAACAATGAGCGGCAGTGTTGTAATTAGCTGGCAGAGGATTTGGAGGTGGACCCAAAACTCTTGTAGTAATCATACCTTGTTGCACTAATGAAGGGTACAACTCAGTGTATGTCATCGGAATCGGAGGACATGACTTGTATTGTCTCCTGTTGGGAGAATTCTGGCAAGGTGCCTGATTCTTCGGTTGTTGATAAGCAGGAGCGTTGGGCGCTCGTTGATAATTGGCAGGAGCTTGTGCAGGCTGATAACCAGGAGGTTGTTGATATACCGGAGGTTGATAGACAGGAGCCGGTTCCACAGGCTGATAAGCAGGAACTTACTTATTGAATGCAGGAGTAACAATAGCCACATATGGTTGTTGAGCATACTGAAATGGATAACCTTGTTATTGAACATAATTTTACTGGTGTTGATAAGGCTGATTTCTTCGTCTACTTGCAGATACAGCATTAGTTTCACCCTCTTTATTCTTCTGAGAACTGAATGAAGGTTTCTTCGTATGATCTTTAGAGCTTAAACTACCAGCAGCACTTGACATTTTACCACTCTTCAGACCCACTTCAACTTTCACACCAACAGCAAAGATGTCAAAAAAATTAACAGTCACACTACCAACCATTCTCTCGTAGAATTCTGGATAAACAGTGTCAACAAACCAATCAGCTAACTCTTTCTCGGTCAAAGGAGGTTCTACCCGTGAAGCAAGCTCTCTCCACCTCTGAGCATACTGTTTGAATGATTCTGAACTCTTATGCACAACAGGAGGATGCACAAACCCAAACAAAAGACCATAAGGAGGTACACTTGCAGTAGTAACAGACGGCTGAGGATCCACAATAGCATTGGTAATCTCAGAAGAGACAGTGGGCTGAGTATCCATCCTTGCATTAATAACCTGAAGCATCTCCATAATTTTCCCCACACTTCCTTGAAGGTCTTCGAGTTCATTACTAACACGATCAAGCTCTTAATTTTGTTCCTCCATCTTTTTACGAGCTCTGGCTCTGGTGTTGTACTGATGCAGAGGACTCAGGGTGACAGAACTGGAAGCAGGAGAACCGAGAATGAGAAACCGGAAGGAAAATGCAAATGCAAAAAACCGGATGCCAATGCAATACAATGGTTTCAAGGATTTCAACAGTCGATTGTAAATATTTTCTAGGAAAAGCTTAAAAAGGTTTTAGACTTTGAATTCAAGATTTTTGAATTTGCAAAGGACAGTTAGATTCCTTGAAACCAGGAATGATATGATGTTGGATGCAATGCACAAACACACAAAGAAAACAAAGGTCCTAGGTTAAAGGAACATGAGCGGAGCCAAGGTCTACCCATCCCGAAAGGTAAGTACTATGGGTTAATTACACCTGCAGAACAAGCTTCTAAAGAGGTGCCCAAAATCATTAGTCTGTCTTTCGGATATTATCAATTTCCCGATTACCCGGTGATTAATAATATTCTCAAGAGAACCTCTTTTGAGTGTAGTATCGTGTAGCAACATTTTAGGAATAGTCCCTCATAGTCCTCGCACTATGTCCTAAATAAGGCCAAAGTTGGGTTTAGGTAACTACGGTCCTCAGTATCACAGGCTCCAATCGAAAACAGTGAATATTTTCACGAATACTCGTTCAATAGTACTAATTTTCAAAAGGGCCTCAACTGAGCGATGATTCTCAAGTCAACTTGGTCGGGAATCACTCCCTATAAGCCTCGTCGAATATATCGCCTTCCTATAAAAATTGCATTCAAGTCCGGGTGTAGGACTTATCTCACAACAATGATACCCCAAGAAAGGTACAACAACATATATAAGCAAATAATATAGCAAAAAACAAGCATAAAAGATAAGATAGGGATAACTCTCAAAAGATAAATACGTCCCCAGTGAAGTCGCCATTTTCTGTTGCGGTGAGAATAGGATATCAAATTATTGATTAATTTGAATCACATCTTTAGTTCACAACCGGTCTTTGATTTATCCGAAGGAAAGGTTAAAGAAAGGAAAAACCTATTTTGCATCGTAAACACAATGCGGGGAAAGATCTAGGGTTCGGGGGTTGGTTAAGTTTAGGGAAGGTATTAGCATCCTAAACTTCTGTAGTACTCTACAGGAACCTCTTGTTTATAGTGTGTTATTGCTATGGTTATCTACTTAAGGTAATGCTAAGGTTTACAGGTAAATAGAAAAACCTAAGGGTTAGTCCTAAGTTTACTCGCCAAGACTCGCATCTTGTCCCTACGTATCTGAGGTAGGGGGTGGAATCAGAGTAATCGTAGTTCCCCTCAAAAGGGAGGAATAGGAAATTCTTGACTGTGGTCAAGGTTCCAGGGGGAAATAAGCGTTCATAGGGAAGCGCTTATTTGGAGTGCGGCGACTCCTATTCTACGTTGTAGAGTTGAATTGAAAAATGTGAGATAGTAAGTATTCCACGACGTGAATTTACATGGAGCACGGCGACTACTAATCCTAAGGCTAGGACGAAGGGGTGGATGTCTACGGCGGGACACTTAAGCATGAGTACGGCGACTCGGATCCTAAGGTTAGGATGGGCAAAGGTTAAGGACTATTGACACAGTGGTCAAATAGTTAGACCTTCCTTTTGGAGGGGAAAACGGTAAACGGAGAATGTAATTGAAAGTGGATAACAACAAATGATACGATAAGCATAATGGCGTTTGAACTAGATTGATACATTGGAAGAGTTAGATGTGATTAGGCGTGATTTATTTTTGATGATTTTTGAGAGAAAATTATGGTTAAGTCTAGTTAAATATGAGATGTGAGAAATTAAATTGAATTTGAAGAGAGGAATTAGACTAATTAATCTTAAATTAAACAAAGAGTTAATTATAATTATTTTTCTTAAGAAAAATGATTTAGGAATGAAAATTAAGAAAAATAAAAATATTTTTTTAAGAAAAATAAAATAAAATAAGAGTAGGAATGAAAAGTTCTAAGTTAATTAAGAAAAATAAAAATATTTTTTTGAATTTTTATTAAATCCGAGTAGAAATGAAAATTAGAATGACTTGTTTTTATGACTTTTTGTGAGAAAATTATTTAATTGAAAATTAAATCTAAATTTTAAAAAAAAAATGTTAGAAATTAAATTAAATAAGATGGAAAAATTTAGATTGACCTCAAATTAATAAAAAGTTATTTATTTTTAGGCAAAATGAATTCTAAATTAAAAGAATAACTAAATTGAATAGAAATTAGAAACAAGTTTTTTTTTTATATGTATTTTTTTGTTTATTTTTTTGGGTTTGTAATTATTAAAAAAAGAAACTAAATCAATATTAATCTAAACGTTTTTCCTTTTTTTGAAATTCTAAGTCTAGTTTTTTTATTTTAAAACTTAACTAAATTAAAAACTAAATAAATATTTTTATATTATTTTTTGCTTTTATTATTTTTCAGATTTTAAGATTAGTTAAAATAATGTTAGTGGGTTAGTTTGTTAGTTTATTATTATTTAATTAAAATTACAGCAAAACAATAAAACAAAAACAAGAAAATAAAAAAATAAAAAAAAAATAAAAAATAAATAAAAAAAAAAAAACAGGATAATTGGGTCGGGCTGGGTGGTTAGGCCCCAGACCCGACCCGGTTCAGGAATATAAAAGGGGAGAGCTGAAAATTTTTAGGGTTTTTAACCCTAAAACAAACAGTCGGCGACGGCAGCCCCTTTGGGGTCTCTTGTTGCATTTTTCTTCTTTCTCACATGCAACGTTGTTTTCTCTTCTTCTTCTTGTTCTGGCCGAGATTTCTTCTTCTTGTTACGATTAGCTTCCTTCTTCTTCTTTCTATCCTAAAAAAAATCAAATGAAAAGCAAAAACCAACAGAGTAATTGATGCTTACGGTTATGGGTTTCGTCCGTTTGGAGTTACGATGGTTGTTTTTAAGGTGGTGGTTGCTTGACGGATGGTGATGGTGAGACGACGGTGACTCGTCTCTCTGAGTTCGGCCGCCGTTTAGAGATTTTTCGCGAGCTTTGGATGAATGGTAACAGACGGTTTTCGTTGGTGGTTCTGATCGTTAATGGCGGTTTTGACGATGATGAGCCTGAATTTGGTTCTCTGAGTCGCGATGACATTTCGACGGTTGTGGTGATTCGGTTTTCACGGATTTACAACCAATGATAAATTGTTCTGAGGCCGTGTGGGTTTCGGATTTTTTTTTTTGTGATTTCGGAAGCGCGGTTTTGGTTGTGACTGGCTGGATTTTTCTATGATTTTTTTGGTGGTGATTTCGTCCCCTTACTGTTTATTCTTCTCTTCTTCTTATACTATTCTTCTTGCCTTAAAACAAATTTGAGGCTTTAACATTATTTCCTTTTTGATAAAAACATGTTCTAACATGTTTGGTGATTTCCGTATTCGTTTTTATGGTCTATTGATGCTGGCATTATTTCTGTTTTTTCAGATCTGGATCTTCTTTATGGTGCTGCCTGATGCTTACGAGTTTTCGTTTTCATTTTATCGGATTTGTTGACAGTTCATTGATGCCATTGGATTTTTTCTATCCTTTTTCGGATTCTGTTTATTACTGTCTTAATGGTGAAATCCGGATTGTGATCTTTGTGATTATACTTTTCCACTTTCGGATTTAACGGACTCTTGATGATGATTCTGAATTTGATTCGTTGGATTTATTCTTGAGGCTTGTTTGGATACTCTCGTATATGGACTTTTTGGATTTGACTTAAGGACTTGTTTGGCTGAAATCATTTAAAAAAAATCTTTCTATCTCTCTCTCTCGGAACTTTGAACAGAATTCTGCGGGGTCTTGGGCCTGAAGTCGGAAACGAAACCGGGAGGTTTTAGCGGCATTCACTTGTTACCCCTCCCGGACCCAATGATGAAATTATCCCGAGGGTCCGGAAATTAAATTTAAAAAAATCATTTTTCGTAAAATATATATTTCCGTCTGACAAATTTTTTAATAATTTGTAGGTCTTGACAAATTCAGAAATTCGAAAACTTGGAAGCTTGAAGACGGACTTGAAGACGTAGTCTTAGGATATTAGAATTTAGGACTTGGCCTTGTAACTTGAATAATATTGTAATATGAATACGTACGGAAATTGATTCTTGAATAAAAATAAATAAATCCAATATTGTAGCAAAAATGAATTTTATTTCTCCGCATTTAAATTCCAAATCATATCTCGAAATAATCCTGACTTTTGTAATTTGAAATGAATTAACTGACACTCGCGACAGAACCAAATTAATGTTGACTATAAATCCAATGCAAACTAAAAATTCCATTGCGTCTCTAAAACGTGACTCGTAACCAGTAGAGAAAAGAAATGAATGCGTGCACTTGTTACAATAAATTTCTTGAAACGATTCTCGCACCGATTCCAATCCCAATCTGTTCGTATTTTAAAACTCTCAAACCAATATGGTATTATCTTCCAATCTTCCGACACACCTGCAAAAACAAACAAACTAGGCAAACCGGTTAGCGGTTAGTAAAAATGAAATACAGAATAAAATAGAATGCAAAAATGATCACTAATCTAAGGGTAAAATTTGGGGTATGACAGATGTCCTACAAGACGTCTTGACATATGTTCTTAACATTCTACAGGTGGTTATTTCTTATTGTTGTAGGGTTTAGTTCATGATGTCAAGTATGATGTCCTGACATTTGTGAACAGAACATTCAGTGAGAATGTGTTGGTCTGACTATTGCATTTTTGTGCAACTCTTTGCGCTGTTGTGATTAGAGTTTTAGTGGTTCAAATATGCGTGGAAATATTCCTTATTCAAAAGATTTTTTGGTGCATAATTCAAGAAGTAATTATGAAATGTTTTGTGCTTTTTCTGAAGAAAATCTTAAAGATTTGAAGAGTGATTTGATCAAATTTGTTTTGATGATATTTCCTTGATGCTTATTATGAAAAGATTTGAAGAATTATCTGAATTGATTCTATCAGATCAGATATTGTTTTCGCTGAAGCCCAAGCCCGTTCAAAGTGTTATTATATATAGTCTTCACAATCCTTTTTTGTTTGCTAGAGAAGCTAGGGTTAATTTAGTGCTTTGCGTGAAGTATAAGCTTTTAGCTTCGTGTGTTTGTATTATTTGTGAGCCATTCACTCATCACCTTGATGTGTGAATTGCACTGAGTTTCTGTGTTGTAAGTTGTTCACTCAAAGCTTGTAAGCAAGAGTGTATTATTCTTGATTAAAGCTTTTAAGCAAGATTAAGTATTGTCTTTGAAGAGTGTCTTCTACGTTTTATTCATCTATTGTTATCACTGCTGTGATTGAGGGAGAGTGAGAGGTGTCTCATATCTAAGGTGTCTTAGATAGAAATTGCAAGGGTAGAGATTAGGTGCGAAGATTGTAAACTAGATAGAGTTTACTGTGTATCTTCAAACTAATTCTATTTAGTGAATTTCCTTCCTGGCTTGGTAGCCCTCAGATGTAGGTGTGTTTGCACCGAACTGGGTTAACAATTGCTTGTGCCTATTTACTATTGTTAACAACCTTTTTATATTATTCATATATTGGTGATTGTTTAGATATTAGTATCGTGACATCTCCTTCGACATCTCATATCTAATTGTTTAGATATTGCTGGGATGTCTGATGAGATGGTTCAACATTTTGTCCAGCAAATGTAGTCAGAATTTGAAATGAGCCTTGTTGGGGAATTAACTTATTTTCTTGGGTTGCAAGTCAAACAGATGGAAGAGTCTATATTCTTATCTCAGAGTAAGTATGCCAAGAATATAGTTAAGAAGTTTGGAATGGAAAATGCCAGCCACAAGAGAACACCTGCACCTGCCCATCTTAAGTTGTCCAAAGATGAAAAGGGTGTTAATGTGGATCAAAGCCTTTATAGAAGCATGATAGGAAGTTTGTTATATCATACAAGCATGCCTGATATTGCCTTTGTTGTGGGTGTTTGTGCTAGATATCAAGTTGAACCCAAAGTGAATCACATCAATCAAGTCAAGAGGATTTTGAAATATATTAATGGAACACGTGAGTATGGGATGCAGTACACTCATGGATCTGGTTGTGTGTTGTCTAGATATTGTGATATTGATTGGGATGGAAGTGATGATGATAGGAAAAGCACATCAAGAGGTTGCTTCTTTTTGGGGAACTATCTCATATCTTGGTTCAGCAAGAAGCAAAATTGCGTCTCTCTATCTACTGCAGAAGCTGAATACATAGCTGCTGGGAGTAGTTGTTCTTAACTGGTGTGGATGAAGCAAATGCTGACTGAGTATAATGTCACACAAGATGTCATGACATTATATTGTGACAACCTAAGTGCAATAAACATATCCAAAAAAACATTGGATGCAATAAACATATCCAAGCATATTGATATCCGTCATCATTTTATAAGGGAGCTTGTTGAAGATAAAATCATTACCCTAGAGCATGTTACTACAGAAAAACAGCTGGCTGATATCTTCATTAAGGCATTGGATGCTAGTCAGTTTGAATCTTTAAGAGGGAAATTAGGGATTTGCATTTATGAAGATTTTTAGCAATTCTTTTTTAGTGGGAATATCATTCAAGAGGGGTGGTATTTTCCAATAAAAATGATGTCTCAACATCCCTCATTATTTCAAAACACATTTAAAGACACCACCACACGCTACCCTAATCACTATTTTCACTCCACCTACCCGTTCACCTCCCATACCCTCATAGATTTTCTGCTTGATTCCCACTCTCTGCTTGAACCTCTGATTGAAACCTATTCTCCCACTCGCAAAAATCTCAAGATGTCTCCAAAACATGTTTCAACCTCGTCCAAATCCTCTAGGTCTGATTCTAAGACACATGCTCAACCTATGAGCATCTCGTTTGAGGACGTTATTGATGTTGCCCCTCTTGCCATGGTTTCATGCCACGATGCTGAAGTGATCAAGTCCACACCCACACATGCAAGCGACTCCAAAAAGGCCCCTAAAGGTAAATCTTCTGATACCTCTGTTGATTCTACAACTAAAATTAAGAACAAAGAGGGTAGTGCTTATGTCGATAGAGCCATTAGGAAGTTAGTTACTAAGGTTCTGTATGGTGGCCATAATGTCCCTGGGATTTCTACCCCTTTGTCTCGTATCGAAGCTACTCCCATTACTGCTGCTAGCCAAGGTGAAGAAGAAAAAGATGTTGATGACTCTCCTTCTGAGAAGAACCCTAACACAGACAATCTTCACAAGCTAGCTAGCTTTGTGCTCAAAGAAGGAAGAGTATAAGGTGTTGCTAATGAGGACACTGGTACCTCTGGTATGGAAAATAAAACAAACAGTTTTGTTCAAAGTAAGAAGAAGGCAAATGCTTCTGATGATGTGGTGGACCTTGAGAGTGTTCCATCTGATGATGAGTTAATAAAGAATGTGGCTCCTGTAACTGAAAAAAGGCTGAAGACTAGAAAAGGTAAATCTGTGATTGATCAATCTCCCTCTAAGAGGAATAAGAAGACAACTACTATTGGTCCCCTCAAAGCTTGGAGCAAAGTTATTCCTGCCTCCAAGAAAAGAAAGGTTAGGTCAGAAACTGATTCTGATGAAGATGTTGAGGATGATGTCCATGACATCACTCCTGTTAAGAAATCTGCTACAAAGAAAACAACAGACATTGTACGTGCTGCTCCTCTGGATAATGTGTCTTTCCACTCCATTGACAATGTGGCAAAGTGAAAATTTATGTATCATAGAAGGATTGCTTTGGAGAGATAATTAGGAAAGGATGCACTTAAAATCAAAGAATTCATGAAGCTAATCTCTGATACTGGGCTGATAAAAACTATGGTTGGGTTCTCAAAATGCTATGATATGCTAGTTAAAGAATTCATTGTGAATATTCCTGAAGATATTACTAATAAAAAGAGCAAGGAATTCATGAAGGTGTTTGTGAGAGGAAGATGTGTGTAATTTTCTACTGGTGTGATTAACAGGTTTTTAGGTAGGGATAAGGAAGAGACTGGTGAACTGGAGGTTACTGACAATCAGGTTTGCAAGGTGATAACTGCTAATCAAATTAATGTATGGCCCTCAAAAGGTAAACTATCTGCTAGCCAACTAAGTGTGAAGTATGCCATCCTGCATAGGATTGATGTTGCCAACTGGGTACCTATAAATCACACTTCAACCATTGTTGTTGGTCTGGGAAGATTTATCTTTGTTGTTGGGACCAAGGTTAAGTTTGATTTTGGAAGGTACATCTTTGATAATTGTGAAGCATACTACCACTAATATTGTTAAGTTACCCATTTCTTTCCCCTCTATGATTTGTGGGATTATTCTGAGCCAATACCCTGGGATTCTCTCAAGCAATGATGTGGCCTGCAAAAAGGACTTTGTTCTGCCACTCCACTATAAACTGTTTGCAGGAAGACATGTCCCAGAAATTGTCTTAACATCCTCTGAGAAGACATCCACTACAAAGACTGGGATTATCAAAGAATTAAAAGAGACCTGCAGGGAATTGGGAGAGGTTATCAGTGTCACTACTGCAAGAAAACTTAAGTTGGAAGCTATGATAAGAGGTCTAGAACAAAGTGAAGAAGAAAATGTGGAGGCTGTTGATCAAGAAAAGGAAGATGAGGAGGTTTATGTCTCAGGTGAGAAGACTGGTGATCATGCTTCTGGGTCTACAACTGCTGATGAAGATGAGAGTTCTGGGTATGAGGAAGAAGATTGATAATGCTTGGTTATGGTGTTCTTTGGTTTATGGATTGTTTTGTTTGTTATTTCAGAATTTGTTCCTGGAACTTAATGTGCTTTTGAATTGTACTTTTTGGGCTCTCTCTGTACCCTTAACTCTATTTGGTTATGTTTAATTGCTCTATGATATTGTGTTACCCTTAGTGTTTTCCTAAATTATGGCTAAAAAGGGGAGAAGGTGTTGCTGCTACTGAGAATTGAGGAGTTGTTGTTTATGGTGTTGAGGGGGAGTTTTGCCTTTTGTTTTGGTTACTCTTTGCTTTGAAGGGGAGGGATTTTTTTTCTGTGATCGGTGTTTCTGCTGCTGTGCTCTCTGACATAGGAGCTCTTGTGATCTATTGGATGTTTTAGCCAAAACTTACCAAATGGGGAGTTTGTTAGTTCTTGATTGGCAAGAATTTTGGTAAAACTTGGTGATATCACAAGATGTCCTACAGGATGTCTTAACATATGTTCTTAACATTCTACAGGTGGTTATTTCTTATTGTTGCAGGGTTTAGTTCATGATGTGAAGTATGATGTCCTGACATTTGTGAACAGAACATTTAGTGAGAATGTGTTGGTTTGACTGTTGCATTTTTGTGCAACTTTTTGCGCTGTTGTGATTAGAGTTTTAGTGGTTCAAATATGTGTGGAAATATTCCTTATTCAAAAGAGTTTTTGGTGCATAATTCATGGATTAATTATGAAATCTTTTATGCTTTTTATGAAGAAAATCTTGAAGATTTGAAGAGTGATTTGGTTTGATTTGATCAAATATGTTTTGATGATATTTCCTTGATGCTTAATATGAAAAGATTGGAAGAATTATCTGAATTAATTCTATCAGATCAGATACTGTTTTTGCTGAAGCCCAAGCCCGTTCAAAGTGTTATTATATATAGTTTTCACAATCCTATTTTGTTTGCTAGAAAAGCTAGGGTTAATTTAGTGCTTTGCGTGAAGTATAAGCTTTTAGCTTCGTGTGTTTGTATTATTTGTGAGCCATTCACTCATCACCTTGATGTATGAATTGGACTGAGTTTCTGTGTTATAAGTTGTTCACTCAAAGCTTGTAAGCAAGAGTCTATTGTTCTTGATTGAAGCTTTTAAACAAGATCAAGTATTGTCTTTGAAGAGTGTCTTCTATGTTTTATTCATCTGTTGTTATCACTGTTGTTATTGAGGGGGGGGGGTGAGAGGTGTCACATATCTAAGGTGTCTTAGATAGAAATTGCAAGGGTAGAGATTAGGTGCGAAGATTGTAAACTAGAGAGAGTTTACTGTGTATCTTCAAACTAATTCTATTTAGTGAATTTCCTTCCTAGCTTGGTAGCCCCCAGATGTAGGTGTGTTTGCACTAAACTAGGTTAACAATTTTTTATGTCTATTTACTATTGTTAACAACATATTTTATCTTGTTCATATATTGCTGATTGTTCATATATTAGTGTCGTGACATCTCCTTCGACGTCTCATATCTGATACCAGAATTTTATTTGTTATTGTACACCGCCCAAATTGGCCAACAAACATAACATGTAGTTCATGTAACATATATATCTTTTTATGAAAATACCATAACTCAACAATATCACATTTGAAATAATGCTTTATACCACACCACATTATAACATAACCTTCATTCACGACAAACAATAAAATGGCACTACTCATGTTCATAAAGGTATGCAATGCGGCTATTTATGCATACAGCAACGATAACACCATTGTGCACAATAACCCACCACCATGGTTATTGTACACTGCCCAATTTGGCCAACAAGCATCAAATTATATTTCAAACAATAAGGACATATACATGTATTTATTTTGCATTCAAGACAACATTATTAAACATGCTCATATTACACCAACAACATCATCAAAAAATCACAACAACATCATAAAAACATCTTCGAATTACTATCATTGACATCACAACAACATCATTAAACATCTTTGCAACAACACTCAAGTTCATCACTTACACGATGAATTCTTAAGGTACACAACAAGGAAGAATCATATTTTTCAATATATTATACATAAAAATATTAAGAAAATGATTCATATAACTGTATCATGTTAAATTTCGGCTCATTAGCTTTCCAACGCTTCGAACAGTTCGCCATTTGGATTAACGGTTAAAAAGTTATGACCGATATCGTTTCTGATGTTTTTCTGCCTATGAGTCGACTCAAAGGTTGACGCACAAAGCTCTGAGTCGACGCACACTGTTAAAATTTCCATAATTTTGCATTCGGGTGGCTATGAGTCGACTCGTACTGTTTCGAACCCCAAAAATCATTTTTTTTAAAGCACTTTCATCCCAGAATTTCACACCAAAGCCTATACCACTAATCCCTATCACCATAGTCCCGATTTATACAAAAATAATATCCTAAACCCCTATTATGCATTCATTTACTCATGGATTAACAACAATTTATCATAATTTCATTCTTCCGACTCGAAACTCCAAAACTCAACAATGGAGGAATTTTCAACAATTTTCAAAACAAAATTTCTACACATATACATGTACAGAACTCATCACATATCAGTTAGAAAACATCATTTATCACACATTCAAATACCAATTTCATCATTGATCAAGTATTCATAGTAATCATCACATAGAACAACATTTCACCCATAAGACAAAACCTACCTTCTACCCACCATTCGACATGTTAACCCTTATAGAATTAGAACCCCACCCTTACCTTAGATTTGATGAGTCTTTCCCTTCTCTAATGGAGTTCTTAACCTCTTCCTTGTCCTAGACTCTTTCATCTTCAGTTCCAATTTCACGTATAATAAAAAACAGATTCCAATAACCTTCAATTCTCTTTATAAAATCTCTCCACTGTGGTCTTCCTCATTTACCCTCACTCATCCTCATGCAATTACAATCCTACCCTTCAATTCTCTACACACTTAATATCTCATTTTCTTTTATTTCATTATATTATTATGATTATTATTATTGATCTCATCTAATTAAAATAATAATAATAATAATAATAATAATAATAATAATAATAATTCCCAACAATGATCTAATTAAATTAGTATCAACCTAATATTAAATAATTAAACAATTATCACTAATTTTTCTATTTAGTTTTACTTCTCACACGACCTATCTCTACTCAACTGATCACAACTTTTCCACCCTTAAGGTCTATTCTTAAGGTTACTACCCCACACCAAGGGTATCCCTAAACACAACAAAACATACATAATCATATTTATACGCACAACTTCACGTAATTAAATTACAAAAAATAATTTAAAATAAACGGGGTGTTACAACTCTCCCCCACTTAGAATATTTTCGTCCTAAAAAACTACCTGACACAAACAACTCAGGATACGACTCTCGCATCCTACTTTCCAACTCCCAAGTTACATTTCCTCCGGCTCTTCCCCACACGACCATTACGAGAATAATCTCCTTTCCCCACAACTATTTCACCTCATGACCATCAATTCTCACAGGTAAAGCCTTCATATTAAGGTTATCCCTTACTTGCACATCATCCATCAAAATCACATGTGACGGATCTAGAATGTACTTTCGCAACTGTGAAACATGAAATACATCATGCAAATTGGACAAACATGGTGGCAACGCCACTTTATAAGCAACAACTCCTACCCGCTTGGATATCTGATATGGACCGATAAATCGAGGAGTGAGCTTCTTTGACTTTAGGGCACGTCCATCACCGGTCACTAGAGTGACTCTTAAGAATACATGACCCCCTTCCTGGAACTCAAGATCCTTTCTCCTCTTGTCATGATAGCTTTTTTGTCTACTTTGAGAAGCTTTCATTTGTTCCCGAATTAGTTTCACTTTCTCTGTAGTCTGTTGAACTAATTCAGATCCAAGCACCATGCTCTCACCAGATTCATGCCAACATAAAGGCATCCTACATCTCCGACCATACAATGCTTCAAAAAGTTGCATCCCAATACTAGAATGAAAATTGTTGTTATAAGTGAATTCAATCAACAACAATTGACTATCCCAAGCACCTCCTTGTTCTAGAACATAAGCCCTCAACAGATCTTCTAACGACTGAATAGTTCTCTCCATCTGACCATTTGTCTATTGATGATAAGTCGAACTCAACCTCAGCTTAGTACTCAACGCCTCTTGCAAACTCTTCCAAAATCTAGAACTGAACCTCAGATCTTTATTCGACACAATGCTCAACAGAATTCCATGTAACTTAATAATTACCCGAATGTATATCTCCACCAACTTTTGCATAGGAAAAATGATGTTAATCGGAATAAAATAGGCCGACTTCATCAATCTATCTACGACCAACCAATTAACAGCATGTCCTCTCTGAGTATTTGGAAATCCCGTCACAAAATCCATAAAAATGTTGTCCCATTTCCACTCTGGCATATCCAACGGTTGCATCAAACTAGAAAGTTTCTGATATTCCACTTCTGACTTCTAATAAGTCAAGCAAGCATACACAAGTTGAGCCATATCACGCTTCAATCCAGGTCACCAAAATATCTTCTTCAGATCTTAATACATCTTTGTAGCTCCTAGATGAATACTCCAGGTACTTATATGAATTTCTCCCTTAATCATATTTTCAATTCAGAATCATCAGGAATATAGATTCTATCATGGAATCTCAGTATACCTTGCTCATCCACTTTGAAGTTACTATCCTTGGTCTGATTACTTCTAATCATTAAGTCCACCAACTTCTGACTCTCTATAATATTATTAAGAAAATCATGGTTGATCTTCAGCATACCCAACATCACACTTTGCAGTGTCAGCTCACATACCAAGCTCAAGTCTCTGAACTGCTCAATCAATTCCAACTCTCTAACCATCATAGCAGACAATGCAGGGACTTCCAACTTAATGCATTAGCCACGACATTAGCTTTACCGGGATGATAATTCAAGCCAAAGTCATAATCTTTCAAAATTTCCAACCATCTCCTCTGCATCATATTCAACTCTTTTTATCAATCAGATACTTCAAGCTCTTATGATCACTATAAACCTCAAATCTGGAACCATAAAGGTAATGTCTCCAAATCTTCAATACAAAACCACTGCAGCCAACTCTAAATCATGAGTAGGATAATTGCTTTCATAAACTCTAAGTTATCGTGAAGCATAAGCTACAAACTTTCCATATTGCAACAACACACCGCCTAAACCCATCAAGGATGCATTACAATACACCATAGTTGGTTCATTCGATTCAGGTAGAATCAAAACTGGAGTTGTAGTCAACCTCTTCTTCAGCTCAATGAAACTCTTCTCACAGTGAATATCACATACAAAAGCTTTACCTTTGCAAGTCAACTGAGTCAACGAAAGTGCCAAATTAAAAAAGCCTTCAATAAACCTACGCTAAAAACCAGCTAGGCCTGAAAAGCTTCTAATCCCAGTCACCGACTTCAAAGCCTCCCATTGTAGAACTGCATCTACCTTGGATGGATCCACAATAATACCATCGCCTAAAATAACATGACCAAGAAAAACCCACCTCTTTCAACCAGAATTCACACTTTGACAATTTAGCATAAAGCTTCTTCTCTTTCAACACTTCCAACATAATCCGCAAGTGTTCAGCATGTTCCTTTTCTGACTTAGAATAGATAAGAATGTCATCAATAAAGACCACCACCAATTGATCCAAGTAAGTATGAAATATTTTATTCATATACTCCATAAATACACCAGGTACCTTAGAAACTCTGAACAACATCACCAAATACTCATAATGTCTATATGTCGCGGTGAAAATCGGATACCAAACTATTGATTAGTTTGAATCTTTAATTCAATTTGCAACCGAACTTTGATTTGTCCAAAGGAAGGGATAATGATCGAAATTCGCACAATGCAATGCAAATGCAAGGTTTAGAGAGTTATAGGTTCGGGGGTTGGTTAAACTTAGGGAAGGTACTAGCATCCTAAGTTTCTGTAGTAATCTACAGGAACCTCTTGTTTTATGTTTGTTTATTGCTAAGTTTATTTGCTTAATGGTTGAAAGACCTAGGGGGTTTATTTCTAAGTATACTCGATAAGATATCGCATCTTATGCCTACATATCCTTACGGGAGTGGAATCCGAGTATTTGTAGTTCCCCTAAAGGGTTTGAGGAGTTCTTTGACTGTGGTCAAAGTTCCTACGGGTTTAGGGTAGTTGGTTGATTGATTTTAGGATAAGAGATGCTTTATCATTTTAGGGGAGATATAACCGCCACAGGTTGTAGGAAAATAGTCTTTGCATCGTCTTAAGAAAAGGGCTCAAGTACTCGGATTGTTAGACGAGTACGCCTCTATCTCTCTTAAGGCAAAGTCCCTACATGTTGATTGTATTGTTGTGGGATGGAGATTTTATCTCACTTAAGATGATTAACATCTTTCTCTAATGTGTTGGAGTAAATTGTATTGTGTTGTTTGTGTTTTGTCTAAGTTGTAAGATAAAAGACAAGGTCCTTCCTATGGGGTGCGGATCTATCTTAAGCGATCAACTTGAATGGGATCAAGGATCATGTGGGGGAATGATGCAAATGTGAATGCATACGCACGATTGTTGGGATCATGCGCAGATTCTTCCTTTGGACGGATGCAATGCAATAATATAGATTGCGATAATATAAATTGCGGGTAATATAAAACATACACAACGCATGGAAGCGCTAAGCGAGTGTGTGAATTGTGAATAAAATGAAAATAGACAAAGTAAACATACACGGACGCATGAAAGCGCTAGAGTGTAGGTGAGTGGATCGTGTATGTGAGGTGCACAATTGGTTTTATGCGAAGTTGATTTATTTTTTAGTCGAATTGATTTTAAGGGGAATGTTGGATTGCATTAGATTCGTTTTAGTAAAATTGTTTATTATCACATTTGAAAGTTAAATTACTTAGAAAGTTTTCTAATATTAAAAAAAAAGTTCTTATTATCAACAAATGTTGTTTAAATTATATAAAAAAGACTTTACTAAGTAGAATTATTTTCTCTTACTTAAGTTATTATAGAAATGTTTTATTTATTATTATTTTATTAAATATGAGACTAACTAATTAAAGGTTGATGGCTAAATAAATGCAATTTATTATAAAAGGGCTTTTTTTTAATTGAGATAAAAGATTAATTGTGTTAGTTAAATAGAAAAGTGGAATGACCAAATTTTTAAATAAAATAAATACTTAGACCTAAGAAACTATAATTAAATTAAATAATAGAATTGATTATTAAAAGAGAAAAGATTAAATAAATAATTACTAAATGTGGTGAATTTTAATACTAATTGATTAAATAATTTAGAAAATAGAACTAATTAAAAGATTATTAATTATTTAAAAAAAAATGGTTAATTAGTGAATGTTTAATTAAAATTGTTGGTTAGTACTGATAAAAAACAATTAACCGGTGGATTAGGGGGTGGAGTGTGTGTAATGATGTGTGCGTGTATTCACTTTACAAAGTACATGAACCCGACAAAGGGGCAAAAGGGGGCGATGGAACCCTAGATTCTCCGTTCTCTAGCTCGAAATCTCTGTATTTTCACTCTCTTCCCTAATCACGATCGACTTTCGTCATGCTCTGAACCTGAAAACAACATCAGAAGCATCAATAATTTTGAGAAGATAGAAGAGAACAGGGTATTACCAAAAAATGGGGCGGCGGCGGGACTTCGATGGTGGAATCGGTGATGGAAGATGAATCTTCTTCTTCGTTCAAGGAAAAATGGTGACGGCTCCAAGATTTCGACCGTCGAAGAAGATAAGTTCTTTTTCACTCTGTTAGGGTTTCGCGATTTAGCTTTTAGGGTGATTATTCACTGTGTTTTTTTCCTCTCAAATCCCTCCCTTTTATAGGCTTTAGAGGAGATTCTTTGATTAAAGTCTGATTTAAAATGCTTTGAATGCTTGATTGGGTTTTCTATTTCGGTACAAATCAATTTGAAAAAACTTTCCTTTTCTCGCTCCAATCTCTTAAATGAAAATCCAATCTTTGATGTTGTATCAATCTCGTTAAAAGAAAGCTCCTCTGTCTAGGTTCAATGTTTGGATTTGGATTGGATATTCTAATGGTATATTCTTCAATCAATTTTGCTAACCCATGAGTTGCAATCTGGCAGGTGTAAACAACAGGTGGTTTGGGCCAAGGAGGGATTATCAGCCCAGAGAAGTTGAGCTTGCGTCTGATGCGTTTTGGTGAGGGCCTCCACGGAAAAAACCGGTGACAAAGAGCAGCGGTCTCAAGTGTTTGCAGGGTGGTTGACGCAGCTGGAAGGAATGAGGGCTTAGCAGCATCTTTGCATGAATATAGAAACATGAATACCCTAGTTCAGTGATTTCCTTGGCAAGGAGTTCAACCCGATTCACTGAGTTGCAGAAGATAATTGACTGGTTTATTTGTAGCTTGGGAAAGAGAGTATTTAAACAGTGGACTTTCGGTCTCTCTTCCACAAATGCATAAAATTGGGTAATACCCTTCAGAGTTAGCTCGTCCATACGATTAATGATATATGGTTTACGAAGATATTCTATCTTTGAAATCCTTTACGGTGACGGGAAATGTAGCTGAAAACATAAGGATTTGACGGTTTGAGAGAAGAAATTGAATCAGCTGCTCTATTGAAGGCTGGAACTCTGGGGAAAGGAGTTTATCAGTCTCGTCCATGACAAGCAAAGAACAATCTTTCAGAATGCAGACACCTTTCTATGCAAGATCCAAAATTCTTCCCGGAGTACCAACTAGCAGATGGACAGGTTGATATAAACGCATAATGTCGTCTTTCAGGCTTGTACCGCCTGTTGTGACCATAACTTGAATTTGCAAATGCTTTCCAAGCTCTTTACATACTTTAGATGTTTGCAAAGCCAATTCTCGTGTTGGAACCAGTATAACAACTTGAATAACATTGTTATCTTGATCAATTTTTCAATGCAGGAACGCAAAATGCAGCTGCTCTGCCTGTTCCATTTTTAGCCCTAGCAAGAATGTCACTACCAGTAAGGGCAATTGGAATGCTTTCTTCTTGGATAGGGGATGGCCTTTCAAACCCCTTCTCACATATTCCCATCAGCAGCTCACGCGTCAAAAGGTAATCTTCAAACTTATTTCATTTAGTTGATGTCTCGTCCTCTGTCCTATAGCGCGTATCAGCTGGTGGAATCCTTAGTCTTGCCTTCCAATCTTATGAACTAGAGTCGTTTATTTCAGCCTGCACAGTCTTCTCGACCTCCTCCACAACACTGGTGTCAGAACCACTCAACTGGTTCCTTCTCAGCCACTATTGTTGCTGCTATTTGTTGTTCTTCTGCAGGTGTTGTCGTGACTCGCTGTTGAGGCTTGAATGCGATGTCTTTCCAAATGATGGGTTCTGGCTCTGTGAAGCGAACTGCCAAATTCCTCAACAGTCACGACATGGAGCTGCTCTGATCATGCTGTAGTGAATGAGGTTTCTCATTGTGCCTTTATCTTAATACCGTTTTTTTTTTGGAATGTTAAGGATGGTGATGATTCTTGATTCGCTTGTAGACCGAAGTTTTGACATTCACCTCTTTTTTTCCAACAGGTTCTTGTGTTCCGATCCTGCTAGAGGGGTGACTATCATGTGAGTCTTGGTAAGAGTTTCTGCCCCATGTACTTGTAGAATGATAGATTCCTTCGCCTTTCGAAAATATTCATACAGGGCCATTGTGCTTGTGGACTGATGCTCTTATGCGTTTTGTAGGTGAGGAGCCGTTTAACTGTACTGAAGTTGACGATACTATCAGATAGCTGAAGATTTAAGATGCTAATGTTGTGTACGCCGGGCGATGTCAAAGGTATTGTCCATGTCTCTACCTTGCCAATTTACCTACCAAAATACTGATGACTAGTTTTCAAAACACTAACAATGCTTGTTGTTATTAACAGAAAGGGACGCTACCGTTGAGTCCGAAATCTGAAAGCCAAATCTATGTAAAGGAGGCGTCGAGTCGGTGATCTCGTTTTCCAACCAGGCCAAAGGGTTTGATGAAAAGCCTATCTGAGAATGAAACTTAACTATTTGCAAGCAATTGGATTTTGGTGGCACTCTTCGAGTTTGGGAATACAGAAAAGTAGTGATACCTTAACTCTTGGATTGGCAATTTGAAATTAGTATCAACGATTTGTATTGTACCCCGCATATTTGGAATTTGAACTTTGTAACTTATTTTGAGCTAGTCTTGTAAAGATGGATTTTGTATCACACAAGCATTGTTCTCCCATCTTTAGCTTTTGCCAATTAATTCATATCTTAAACCAATGGGAAAAACCAAAGAAACTTCTTGTACAAATAACTTTGCATTAGGGTCACAATGCAGTGGCGTTTCATGGCTTTTATCAAGTCTTGGAGTTTTTGTATTTAAATCATTCATGGACCTTTGAAACTTTTAGCTTGCAAATTTCCGAGATTACCATAAGACATGAACTAAAGCGTTTCGAGAAGCGACCTTAAGATCAAATGGAAATCCAATAATCCATCGTTGCATTTGGGATGAATCGGGAACATGAACCTTGACTTACGACACATTCTTGAACCTTTCTCATAATATTTCCACTTGCACTTTGATATTAAAAGTAAGTTAACTGTGGATAGCACTTAGTGTATGTGGATCTTGGAGTACCTTTGTATTTTGTGGATTGTCCTCTTGAATGACATAAATTCAAAATTTCAACTTTCTTATTTGACAAATGATTACTCAACCTCGGAAATTCTAAAGGTAAATTGACTGATGGTACATCCTCTCTTATGTCCACGAGAAAAAACAATCATGGTTGGTTGAGGGCTAAGAGCACACACACATGAAGCTCTCATGATTTCCGAAATTCTCTGCAGTAAGCCTAACTTCATAAAACAAAAAAAAACAAGCAAACTGGTTAAAACGGTTAGTTATGCATGGACGACTGACTTAATATGATATGCAAAGAAATGCACAAGGAGGTGGGATCTTAAGGTCAAAAATTAGGGTGCGATAGATGCCCCTATTTAAGTTACTTCTATCTGGAGATATGGAGATGGGAATATTCTTCTCGACGATATAGGAGGGACTTAAATACAAACATTGCACGGATTTTTGGCCCTAAGAAGCCACCGAGTGCAAATGATATGCAATGATATGGAAAAATGCAAGACAGGCGGGTCTGTGAGGAAACGATGTCACAGGGGAAGGACTAGGTGCGACACGAGAAACAAAGGAGCAACAGACCCAATGAGACGGGACCCCACGGGGACAGGAAGCAATCACCGATGGGAAATCTCCAGAGGTATAACAGTACTTTATACACCAAGGATATGTTGATTTAGACAATAGGAGAGAAACTTGTAATCGAATGATGGACTTACTACCATAATGTGGTGGTCGGTAATAATCCAAACGAATTTTCTTGATCGAGTCGACAATCCAATTTTATTTCGTATTTTCTCCTCCTTTTCCTCTTTTTCTGTATATCTTTTTTCTTTGAAGTTCAACTGGGGATAGTAAAGTGTAGAACCTCCCCGAGCGTCATGGTGTGGGAACCATGAGCTGGTCTCAGTTTCTGATGTAGAACCTCCCTGAGCGTCATGATATTGGAACCATGAGTTGGTCTTAGTCTCTGATGTAGAACCTCCCCGAGCGTCATGGTATGGGAACCATGAGCTGGTCTCAGTCTCTGATGTAGAACCTCCCCGAGCGTCATGATATGGGAACCATGAGCTGGTCTCAGTCTATGATGTAGAACCTCCCCGAGCGTCATGATATGGGAACCATGAGCTGGTCTCAGTCTATGATGTAGAACCTCCCCGAGTGTCATGGTATGGGAACCATGAGCTGGTCTCAGTCTCTACTCGAAATGTTGAAAATTTTTGCAAATTGTAGAATCATTGTATTTTGTAGTTGTCGTTGTAGACTGTAAATGTAAATTGTTGTTGTAGAACTTGTAGATGTAATTTATAGATGTAGTTGTAGATTGTGAATTGTTATTATAGAACTGTAAATGTTGATGTAAATGTCGTTGTAAATTGTAGAACCTTGTAAATTGTAAAGCCTCACCGGGGATCTTCAGAAGAGATGTGGGCCGGTTGAATTGTAATGTATGTCCCCTTAGATGAAGAGACTGATATGATAAACTTCTTCGGCTTTTCTGGGGAGATGTCGCTTGATGAAATAAATTTGTGTGATAAACTCATTGGGGAATGCATTCCTGCGGAATATTTCTTGTTGTAGTTCCAAAATATGTGAAATCTTTGTAGTGAAGATTCTTAAATGAAAAGAAACATCTTGTAACGCCTTCCGTAAGCTTCTCTAATGAATTTATGAAGTGATGTCATTTGACGAATTGATGATGTTGAAGGACCCGACTGAGGGTGAATGAATTGTCTTGTAGGAACTATCATTTGTCGTTTTGAATAAGATTTTAGTCAAAACGAGTTGCTCAAATAAGAAGATTGTTCATAGTCTGAATGTGGATGTTTGAGAAAATCCTGTGATGCTATTGTCGGAGAAATGTATGTCTATGAATATTCTTCCTAGGGAACGAAGAGTGCAAAATAAATGCACACTTAATCCATGTATGATAATTGGAGATTGTCCATACTGTGATTGCCAAAGACCGAAGTTCAATTCAGGAAGTAACTGAAGAGAAACTGTCAAGCAAGCCTCGACCACTAAGGTATGAACTCAAATGGAATTGTACTAAAATAACCATCTTCCATGAGGGTGGAACTTCATGGGGAAAATAAAACGTCGTGCTCTTTCTGCCTAGGGTCGACAAATCTATTTGGAGGGATAAGACACACCCACACACCTAGGGATAACTACAACTAAAGCGATAGAAGAAAACAAACACAAAGAATGCGGGAAAAAAAGCACATGTCATGCTGTCTACTTATATGCCATGCGGATGCTGACGGACTGGGAGAAGTGAAATGAACTTCTCAGACAGAAAGGTACTCAAGCCAAATCTCCGCAGACCTCGTACCACTTGTAAAGAAATCTTGAACATAAACAGACCTCGCCTCTGGATAAAATAAATATCCTTTGCTTGCGGAAACATATGTGATTGACGTTCTTCCATGGATGAAATAAACGTCCATGGTCATCCCTTTGTTATTCATATATCGAGTAAAACACGAAGTAGTGAAAAAGTTTAAATCAATTTGGATTTTGCTATCGAGAAAAAGATTTTGATAAATGAGAAAATTTATTGAATGGTGGTCAGCAGAAAGGCGTGACCCCAATTTTACAGTGTTGGAAAATAATAGAGATTACATCAAGGGAATAACAACTTGCTCTCCCTAAGTGAATGAGAAATTCCTTAAGCAAAATACTTTTTAACAACGTTCGTATTCACAGGACGAGTGATTTCTTCTCCATCCATTGTTGCTAACATCAAGGCGCCTCCTGACAAAACCTTCCTTACCACATATGGTCCATCATAGTTCGGGGCCCATTTTCCTCTGACGTCGGTGAGGAAAGACTGAATCTTCTTGAGCACGAGATCACCTTCTTTGAATACACAGGGTCGAACCTTCTTATCAAATGCCTTCTTCATATTCTGCTGATACAACTGCCCATGGCATAGCGCAGCCATCCTCTTTTCTTCGATTAAGTTCAACTGATCATATCTATCCTGGCACCATTCAGCTTCTGATAGTTTTTCATCCATCAATATCCTCATAGAAGGAATCTCTACTTCTATCGGGAGCACGACTTCCATACCGTAGACAAGTGAAAATGGAGTTGCCCCAGTCGATGTGCGTACCATTGTACAATATTCATGTAAGGCGAATGGGAGCATTTCATGCCAATCTTTGTAAGTAACAACCATTTTCTGAATGATCTTCTTGATGTTCTTATTGGCGGCTTCAACAGCCCCATTCATCTTTGGTCTGTAAGGGGAAGAATTATGATGCTCGATCTTGAATTCTTCACACAACTCTTTCATCATCTTGTTATTCAAATTGGAACCGTTATCTGTAATAATTCTGCTTGGCACACCATATCGGCATATAAGCTAATTCTTGATAAATTTGACAACCACATGTCGAGTTACATTAGCATAGGAAGCTGCCTCAACCCACTTGGTAAAATAATCAATGGCTACTAAGATGAATCGGTGTCCATTGGATGCTTTCGGCTCTATCATTCCAATCATATCAATTCCCCACATAGAGAACGGCCATGGGGATGAGATAACATTCAACAAAGTCGGAGGCACGTGAATTTTATCTGCGTAAATCTGACACTTGTGACACTTTCTAGAAAACTTGTAACAATCTGATTCCATTGTGATCCAATAATAACCAGCCCTTAAAAGCTTCTCAAAGTTTTCTTATCTTTGTTGGAAACTCCTAAAGGGTATTCTTGAGTTCTGAGAAAAACTTCGATGTCGTGGTAACAGGGTGTGCCATCTTTGACTTCTTCAACGGCAAAGATGTAGGCAGGTTTGTCGAGGCGCTTTACTTCAATTCGAGGACATTCATTCCAAAAGTTCACCACAATCATGGAGGCCAAAGTTGCCAGCGCATCTGCCATTTTGTTCTCATCACGGGGAATATGATGAAATTTGACCCTATCAAAGAACGGTAACAGTCTTCTAGCATAATCTCGGTACAGGACCAAATTATCATGTCGGGTTATCCACTCTCCAGTGATTTGGTTGATTACCACTGCAGAATCACCAAACACATCTAAATTCTTAATTCTCAAGTCGATTGCTTCTTCAAGACCCATAATGCATGCCTCGTACTCAGCCTCGTTATTAGTACACTGGAATGTTAATCTGGAGGTAAATGGGAAGCGGGTCCCTTGAGGAGTCATAATAACAGCGCCTATCCCTTTTCCATGAGCGTTGACAGCTCCATCAAAAACTAAACCCCATTGAGAACCCGGTTCTGGCCCTTCACCATGTACGGGTTCTTCACAATCTTTCATTTTTAAAAACATAACATCCTCATCTGGAAAATCATCGTTTGAGGGTTGATGATCCAAAATGGGCTGGTGAGCCAGATGATCAGCCAAAACACTTCCTCTAACAGCTTTTTGAGTATGGTACTCGATATCATATTCAGACAACAACATCTGCCATCTAGCAATTCTCCCAGTCAAAGCGGGCTTCTCAAAAATATACTTGATAGGATCCATCTTTGAAACTAACCAAGTAGTGTGATTCAACATATACTGGCGCAAACGCTTGGCGGCCCACGCCAAAGCACAACTAGTCTTCTCTAACATAGTGTACCTTGTTTCACAATCAGTAAACTTCTTGCTCAAGTAATAAGTGACATGATCTTGTTTCCCTGTTTCATCTCGCTGACCGAGTACACAACCCATTGAATCTTCTAAAACAATCAAATACATAATTAAAGGTCGACCTTCAACTGGTGGTATCAAAATAGGTGCTCAAGCAAATACTCTTTAATACTATCAAAACCCTTTTGACAATCTTCAGTCCAAACATACCCTTGTTCTTTCCTCAGAAGCTTGAGAATAGGTTTACATGTAGCGGTCATGTTGGATATAAACCTGGAGATATAGTTCAAACGTCCCAAGAATCCTCTGACTTGTTTCTCAGTGGCAGGAGCTGGCATTTCCCGGATAGCTTTCACTTTGTCAGGGTCCACTTCAATCCATCTTTGACTGACAATAAAACCTAATAGTTTCCCTGATCGTACTCCAAATGTACATTTATTGGGGTTTAGACGGAGCTTGTATTCTCTCAAACGACCAAACAGCTTAGACAAATGTTTAATGTGGTCATCCTCGGTCTTCAACTTGGCTATCATATCATCCACATAAACCTCGATCTCTTTGTGTATCATATCATGGAGCAAAGTAGTCATAGCTCTCTGATATGTTTCCCCTGCATTCTTTAATCTAAACGGCATAACTCTGTAACAAAAAGTGCCCCAGGGCGTGATGAACGACGTCTTCTCTCTGTCCTCGGGAGCCATTCTAATCTGGTTGTAACCTGAGAAACCATCCATGAAGGAGAAAACCTCATATCTCGCGGTACTGTCAACCAAGATGTCAATGTGAGGTAATGGGAAATCATCTTTCGGACTGCCTTTATTCAAATCTATATAGTCTACACACATGTGAACCTTACCATCCTTCTTCGGAACGGGTACAATGTTAGCTAACCATAGTGGATACTCGGCAGTAACAAGGAAACCTGCATCAATCTGTTTTTGTACCTCTTCCTTAATCTTTATAGCCATGTCGGGTCGAGTCCTTCTGAGCTTCTGTTTTACCGGCGTGCATTCTGATTTCAAAGGCAGATGGTGTTCAACTATAGCCGTGTCCAATCCAGACATATCTTGATATGACCAAGCAAACACATCAATAAACTCTCCAAGCAAATCAATCAGCTGTTTCTTCACATCGGGTTTGAGCAGAGCTCTAATTTTCACTTCTCTACGAATTTCTTCTGACCCCAAATTGATTACTTCCACTGGCTCTTGATGAGGTTGGATAGCTTTCTCTTCCTTCTCAAGTAGTCTGGAAATCTCTTCTGAGATATCATCTCCTTCGTCCTCAGCTCCGTACACAGGAAACTCGAAATTCGGAGGAGGTAGTGGATCATTATTCCCAGGTTGTAATTTATGTAGCAATCTGCGCAAGTGATGTGATTTTTAATAAGTTTTTGTAAAGTGGAAAGTGTGTGTACGCGAGATGCTATCTGTTATTTTCCAACGTCGTAAATAAATAAAAACACAAATGAAAATGAAAATAATTTATTGATGATAGCAAAACCGAAAGAGACACGCCCAACAAAGTCACCTTTGCCTTGGGCAGAGCAAAAGGGAATTATTAAAAGAGTAAGCCCTAATAAATGCGGCTTCGCCTTGGGCAGAGCGAAAGATAAAAAAAAATGCTTTACTTAGATATATGAATGACAGCAGGGGCTTCAACTGCACTCCAGTTTTTAACCAAGATGCCTGGAGTCACAAAGTCTGGAACATTCTCATCTGGATCTTCTTCAGTGACGGCATAAACTCCAAAGGTATAGTCAAAATCATCTGAAACATAGCCTGGATCTTCCAAATAGGGCTCATAGTCTTCGTAAGGGATGGAGGACCTTGTAGAACCACCGGATATGTAGCCTTCAAATTCATCCTCTGCCACAATGTTAATCTGAGGATGATGGACGACTCCTCCACTACGGAACACTTCACTAATCAGCAGGAACCCTTGGCTTCTGGTAGTTTGTTGGACAGAACTGCTGGTGAAACCAAGACCTTCCTTATTTTTATTTTCTGGCAAAGACAACACCTTTCCCCAAATTGTCTGATGACCATTGTTCACTACTCGCTGCGCATCTTTAAATGATAACATGGACGCTTGAGATTCCTGGGCACCCTCGCCCACAATAGACAAAGCTTGAAATCGCGTGCCAACCTCTTCCTCAGCTTCGACATACGAGAATGATGACAAGTGACTCACCACCAAAGCTCTTTCTCCACAAACTGGAACTGTTTTCCCCTCAAAAGCATACTTTAACTTCTGATGTAGGGTGGACGTAACTGCCCCAGCTTCATGTATCCATGGCCCCCTAGCAGACAGCTATAGGCGGCACGAATGCTCATGACCTGAAACGTGATCATAAAAGTTTGCAGCCCAATAGTCATTGGCAAATCCACCTCACCAATTACTGTTTTCTTTGACCCATCAAAGGCCTTGACGATAATATGACTTGGCCTCATTGGTGGTCCCTGATAAGACAGCTTGGATAGCGTAGTTCTAGGCATGACATTTAGAGAAGATCCAGTATCAACCAACACACTGGACAGAGAGTCGTTTTCGCAGTTCACAGAAATATGTAAAGCCATGTTGTGTTTCCTTCCTTCTTCTGGGAGGTCATCTTCATTAAAACCCAGATTGTCACATGAAGTAATACTGCCAATGATGCTATCGAACTATTCCATAGTTACATCTTGTTCAACATACGCTTGTTCTAATATTTTCTGGAGCGCTTCTCTATGAGCCTCAGAACTCATCAGCAGTTGCAACACAGAAATCTTAGATGGGGTTTGCAGGAGCTGATCTGCAACCTTATACTCACTCCTCTTGATCACTTTTAAACATTCATCTGAATTGGATAAATCAGATCCACCAGATTTCCCCACAATTGGATCCTTTGAGCTTGTCTGTTCTAATGAGACCTCTTTTTCTTTCGGTGGCACAGTCGGGTACACTCGACCACTTCTTGTTACTCTACTGACATCTGCAATATTAACTATTGAGGGTACAGTGGGTAAAGGCACTTCTTTTCCATTCTCCAACATCGTAGCGTTGTACCTGTAGGGGATAGCCTTATTGGAAGTATAAGGGACAGGTCCAGGCACATTGATTACCAACGGGGTAACATCCGGTTTTCTGCTATTATACACAATTTTGATACGCTCCACTTCTTTAAAGTGAGGCACTATAACACAAACCTCTTCGGCCCTTTCAATCAAAACTTTCTGATCCTCATTTGTCAAACAGTCTTGAATCATGTTGACAGAGGGTGAAACATGTGGTGGTAATGGATTCTTCTGTACATTAGGGTCAGAATCCCTAAAAGACAATATTCCATTTTTAATGAGCCTCTGGACATCCATCTTCAAACCGAAACAACTCTCAATATCATGTCCTGGAGCACCCTGATGGTAAGGACAAAACTTGTCAGCCCTATAAGAAGGAGGAGGATTCACGGGAGCCAAAGGTGGAGCTCTTGTCTGAATGTGACCCTTTTTAATCAAATCGGGGAACAAGTCAGCATATGTCATTGGGATCGGATCAAAATTTATTTTTCTATACATATGACCTTGATTGTTGGATGATCGATTCTTCTGAGGGTACTGTGGACTTTGCTGAGGTTGTGGTTGTTGAGCAACGGGGGACTGAGGTTGCTGATATGGTTGCGAAGACTGTAGTTGATAAGCCGGAGCATTAAACACTGGTGATACCGCTGCAACTTGGTGTGGTGGCATGTACCTCTTTCTAAATTGTCCCTTTTGAATGGCATTTACACCTTGCTCTTTTTTCTTCACAAAACTACTCCCATACTTTTTAGGAGCACTCTCTTCTTTGGCCAATCTTCCTTCGCGAACACCTTCTTCTAAGCGCATTCCCATATTGACCATTTCAGTAAAGTCACTGGGTGCACTGCCTACCATCTTCTTATAAAAGAAAGGACCAAGAGTCTTCAGGAAAATCTTGGTCATCTCTTTCTCTTCTAACGGTGGTGTGACTTGCGCGGCCAACTCGCGCCAACATTGAGCATATTCCTTGAAACTCTCTTTATCTTTTTGCGTCATAGCCCTCAACTGATCACGGTCAGGGGCCATGTCCACATTATACTTATACTGCTTGACAAAGGCTCCTCCTAGATCGTTGAAAGTTCGAATCTTCGTACTATCCAACCCCATATACCACTTGAGTGCGGCGCCTGTCAGACTGTCTTGAAAGTAGTGAATAAGTAGTTGATCATTATCAGTTTGGGCAGACATCTTCCTGGCGTACATAATAAGATGACTCTGAGGACAAGTATTCCCCTTGTACTTTTCAAAATCAGGGACCTTAAACTTCGGTGGGACCTTAACATTTGGAACCAAGCACAGCTCAGAAGCACTCTTACCAAACAAATCCTTCCCACGAAGGGCTTTCAACTCTTTTTGCAATTCAGAAAATTGGTCTTGAAATCCGTCCATCCTCTCTTCCAAACCCACAGTTTTGGTTGGCGACCCATGTAAAATTGGTTCATCCAGAATATACGGAACAACGTTCACATGTGGGGACGCGGTAATCATCACAGCAGAAACCACATGAGCAGCTTGAACAGTGGTTGCGACAGGAACCTCGGGAACAGGTGGACGATAACCAGCCGGAGTGAAGTAAGGAGGCATCTCCCACGGGAAACCTGGCGGCACGCTGTAGGCTACTTCAGCAATAGTAGACACCACTGGGATCGGTGCTGATACTACTTCGGATATAACAGTCCTTGGAACTTCTTGGTTGTTGATCGAGGCCTGATTGGACAAAGCTTCCACTAGACCATTCAACCTCTCCAAACTTTCTTTCAGAACGGCAACTTCATCACGGAGCACTCTGTTCTCTTGTTCTAGTTGATCCATCTTCTGGCGTTGACTAGCTCAAGTATTGTATCGGTGATTCAGCTTGTTCTGCGGAGATGAAGCAAGAGTGAGACCCTGGAATGCAAACGATGTTATGCTTATGCAAAATGCAAATGAGTATGAAACTTCAAGAAACTCAAATTGTTTCGGTATTGTAACGTTGGAGAAAAACTTATTTTATTTTGATAATTGAAGCATTACAAAACAGAATACTCTTTTAAGAGTTTATTACATTGAACCAAAAGCAAAAGAGAAACTCGGAGATCTACTCCTTATGCTCTTTCTGCGTGTGAAGCTCTTCTTCTAACTGACTGACACGTTCTTGTAACTCGGCCTTCTTACTGATGAGTCGATCGACACATTCCTTCCAGACCATAGCTGCTGGGGGAGGATCATCACTGGTGGCAGTTCTTGAAGAGGTGTGAGAGGAAAATAAATCCTCTCGCGCCTTTCTTTTCCTTGCAAGTTTTACTTCTGGCAGCCTCTGGGATTTCTCTTTCTCTACCTTGAGTATAAAAAACTTGTTCCTCCAAGCGGCTTTCAGTTTTCGAGCTTCATCCAAAGCAGCCTTCAACTGATCTACTTCGCTCATGTCAAACCAATCAGGATCATGAAAAGCCAATACCATAGGTTCATGGAAAGGGAACGACATCTTGAGGTCGAGAGCTCTTTCTCGCACCTAATGTAGATATTCTTCAGAGACAGCACAATTGGGGTATCCTAAAGCAACATTTCCTTCTTGGTTGATGTATCTCCATGCATAAATTATGACGGTCTTCAGGTCTGGGTCTTCTCCTTCTCCGAGGAAGATCCCTTCTAACAGAGTTTGGTCAGGCACTTCGATCATAGGATGCCCAAATTGGAGACGAGCCAAAGCAGGGTTGTAACTTATGCATCTTTCTCTCCCAATAAGTGGTATGTTAGTAAATCCTCTGATGCTATGGATCATACGTATGCCTCCATAGGTAGGATCGTACCACACAATGTCAGAGTGAGTGAGGGCCATAACTATCTCGGACCAATGAGGTGACTCTTCCTCTTCCCAAATAGACGGGTGTCGAGTTAGGCGAGCAATGAACCATGAATACAGCAGAGCGGTACAACAAACGATATGTCCCCCTCCCTCGGCATTCTTTGAATGGATTGAGTAATATGTGTCAGCTAACAAAGTAGGGACTGGATTCTTGAGTATGAATAGTTTAATCGCATCCATATTAACGAAATCATCGATCTTTGGGAACCAGAAAATCCCATAGACCAACAGAGCAAAGGTGGCTTCCAAGATAAGGACTTCCTTTCTTTCAGCATGGTAGCGGACTTTTTTGAAGGTGAGAAAATACTTAGAAGGGGGGTTGAATAAGTATGAAAGATTAAGACTTAAAAAATAATCACACAATTATTTTTATCCTGGTTCGTTTAAACAACTACTCCAGTCCACCCTTCCTAGAGTGATTTGCCTTTCTCAACAAGGACTTAATCCACTATTAAATCAAACTGATTACAATAGTAACACCTAAGAACAACTGTTCTTAGTCTTCTCAAGAGCTACTGATTCCAACTGAATCCTCTTAAGGAAAAACCTTTACAATCAATGTAAATTAAATACAAGAGTATTAATGCTTCTATAAAGCTTTTATCACAACAGTGATTTTTCTCTTAAGTTTAAGTACAAGAAATTCTAAGAAGAATATGAAAGAATGAGAGCTTAGAATAATATGATTTCTTTTCAGCAAATTGTGTAACTGAAGAATGTGGTGGAGTTCTCCTTTTATAGGCAGCTGATCCAAGGATGCTGAGCGTTAAAAAGAGAGTCCCAAAAAAAATCTGAGCCTTTTTGTCTTCACATCAAGTGACCTTTCCTTGAAGTAGATAACACAGAAAAATCCATTTTGTCTGTGTAATTGTGTCTAGCACAAATGAGGAAAGAGACGTTGATTTACTCCAACGGATATATTCTTGAATATTTCTTCTTCAGTTTTCAGCAAGTTCTTCAGAGTCTGAATGGATCAGAGTCTTCTAATGATATTCAGAACTTTGCTGTATCAGAGTCTTCTGCAGCATGTGTGCTTTCAGCGTGTTGATCATCAGAGTATATTTGACACAGAACTTCAGTACTTGGCAGCGTTAGTACTTTCAGAAACTTCTGTAGAATTATGCTTTTGAGAAACTCTTCAAACAATATTCTTCTTTGCTTCAGATGCTTCAGCTTCAGATGCTTCTGACTAGCTTCAGATGCTTCTGACTCAGAATGTTCTGGAGCTTCTTGCTTCAGATATTTCTGGAGACTACGCTCAGGATCTTCTGTAAAGAGCAATCAGAATCTTCTGTAAGATGCATCTGGCGCTTCAGAGTCAGGATAACTTCTTGTATACAATACAGATTTGCTTCTAGAGAGTTAGTTTCATTTCAATCTGCAGTAAAACTCTCAAACAAATTTTAGAGTATATAATTCTTAAATATAAAATTTCCTAACAGTTATCATCAAAACAAAGAGTTATTATTAAGAACCAATCTGTGTTCTAACATTTTTCAATCAAGAAATCAGCGGGGAATCCAAGGACTCCTTCCTTGGTGGTTAAGTGCGCTTGAACATCTGCCAAGCTGAGATGAGTAGCGTTGGCAATTTCTTGGTGACTGGGTGTATCTTCTTGGCCGGTGAATATGGGACGGGCCGTTACGGGCATCGTCAGGAAATAAGAATACTCTTCTAGAGTCGGCATCAACTGGTAACCCGGAAAAGTGAAACATTGGTACAACGGATCATAAAATTGAACAAGAGTCTCCAACAGCCCTCCTTTCATCTTGAGTTCGAGAAAACGGAAGACTTCCCCATATTCTGCTGCGAAGGCGTAACGATTCTCGATTAGATCTGCTAGTTCTCTCAAGCTTTCAATGTTAGGGCTCTGAAAAGTGTACTCCAATGCTTCTCTTTTGAAATCCATGGTTACAATACCTGAGAAATAAAATTGAGTTTCTTGAAATGAATAAAGAAAGGATGTAATGCAAGATGAGTAGGACTTCATGGGATCCCAACTATTTATAAACATTGTAGTAAAAGAAAACGTTTTTATTAATTTTGAAACGGAATACAAGTAATTGCCTTTAAAAGTCCCAAATAAAAAGCTAGATAAAAGCTAGTAAAGACACTAAAGAAGTTTCGGATTCTGCTGCTTGAGTTGCTCTTCTAATTGCGTCTTCTCACAGATAAGGTTGTCCACAATTAGTTTCCAAATAGTGCATTGTGGGTTGGAGAAAAATAAATCCTCCATGACTTTCCTCTTTTTGCAGGGGAGTAGCTCTTCATCCTTCAACTGTAGCTGTTTCTGAAGTTCATCCTTCTCCTTTTGAAGTTCAGCCTTCTGCTTCCAACATTCATCATTTTCTACCACCGCTACATGGTACTTGTTCTTCCATGATTCTAACTCATGTTGCGACTTCCTTAAGGCAACCTCTAACTTCTCGGCTTCAGACATAAAGACATAAGTGGGCTCTCTCCTTGGAGCTATGGGATCTTGACGGGAATAGGGCATCTTTAGCTTGATTTCCCTCTCTCTGACCCACCGAAGGTAGGGTTCCAAAGACACACAATTAAGCTTCCCAAGGCTTTCTTTCCCTTTCTTGTGCAAGTGGTCCCATGCAACTAAAACCTTGTCTAGGAGTTCTCTGTCTTCCCTAAAGAAGATGTTCTCCACTTGGACACTCTTTGGCGGCTCCTTCAACGGAAATCCCAATTGTCGACGAGCTAAGACTGGATTGTAACTGATCCCTCCATTAAAACTGAGTAATGGTACATTAGCAAAGTCGCCACAACCATCAATAATTAAGGTTCCACATATGTTCGGTTGTACCAAATAATGTCTGAGTGGGTCAACACCATAACTCTTGGAGACCAAAACCCTCTATCGAGATTTAAAAAAGAAGTAGACATCGGCAAGTGCAAAATAAACCACTTGTAGAGTAAGGGCACACAACAGGTGATCATTCCTCCACCATAGAAGTTTCGGAGATGTATAGAATGGTAGGCATTACCCAATAAAGTTGGTACTGGATTGTTCTTCAAAAAGATCTTAATTGCGTTGAGGTCGACGAACCCTTCAAAACTTGGGAACAAAAACACTCCATAAATAAGTAAGGCAAAGATTGCCTCGAATGAAGTCTTGTTCGTATAATCGGCATAAAACATTGCTTTACTGATTAAGAACTTCGTAGTCAAACCAAAAATACTGTCGTTACTAATCAGATTTCCCTTGACATCGGATACCTTTAGATAAAGGGCCTTAGCAATTTCTCTTTCATCGGGGTCCTTTTCCAAGAAAGGGAAAGGAGACTCTTCTAAGATAGGTAGACCAACCAAAAAGGAGTATTCTTCCAATGTAGGTAGTAGTTGGAAGCCTGAAAACGTAAAACAGTGATATAGCGGATCATAGAACTGCAATAAAGTGGAAAGGAGTCCTTCGTCTACTTGGAGACTCAATAAGGATATCAGCTTCCCATACTTGTTCTTGAACTTCTCTTGGTCTTCAATCAAGGTCACCAACTTCTTTAGGTCATCCAACTTGGGACTTTTAAAAGTGTATTTCAAAGTGTGTCTTCTATTGGGATCCATAATACCCTACAATGTTCATAAACAAAAGCAAATCCCATGAAGTCCAATGCGGTATGATGCTTTATGAATGCAACAAACACAAGTAGGCACATAGAAACATAAGGATAAACAAACAAAGGGGACCCTAGGTTTGCAACGAGCATAGGGCAAAGGTATACCCATTCCCAAAGGATTTGGACTAAAGGTTGATTGTACCTGCAGAACAAGGTTTTAATAAGGTTCCCAAAGTCATTAGCCCATCTTTCGGATATTATCAACTTCCCATGTACTCGGGGGTTAATAATATTCTCAAGAGAACTTCTTTTGAGCGTAGTATCGCGTAACACTATTTCGGGGGTACCCCCTCATAGCCCCGCACTACGTCCTAATAAAGGGCAAAGTGGGGTTAAGGTAACTATGGTCCTCAATATCATAGGCTCCAACATCGAATATAGTGCATGTCTTCACGATTAAGAACTCGTTCAACAATACAATTTTCGAGAGGGCCTCAATTGAGTGTGATTTTGAAGTCAGCTTGTTCGGGATTTCACCCCCCTATAAGCCTCTTTGAACATATCACTATCCTATCTTAAGTTCACTCAAGTCCGGGTGTAGGACTTTGTCTCACCACTCAAGAGTATCAACCCAAGAACACAAACAAATAAGCAAGTAAACAAGTAAGCAAATATAAGCAAATATAAACATAAAGAAAACAAGTTAGGGAAACCCACTGAGTGTCCCCAGTGAAGTCGCCATTTCTGTCGCGCTGAAAATCGGATACCAAACTATTGATTAGTTTGAATCTTTAATTCAATTTGCAACCGAACTTTGATTTGTCCAAAGGAAGGAATAATGATCGAAATTCCCACAATGCAATGCAAATGTAAGGTTTAGAGAGTTATAGGTTCGGGGTTAGTTAAACTTAGGGAAGGTACTAGCATCCTAAGTTTCTGTAGTACTCTATAGGAACCTCTTGTTTTATGTTTGTTTATTGCTGAGTTTATTTGCTTAATGGTTGAAAGACCTAGGGGGTTTATTTCTAAGTATACTCGATAAGATATTGCATCTTATGCCTACATATCCTTACAGGAGTGGAATCAGAGTATTTTTAGTTCCCCTAAAGGGTTTGAGGAGTTCTTTGACTGTGGTCAAAGTTCCTATGGGTTTAGGGTAGTTGGTTGATTGATTTTAGGAGAAGAGATGCTTTATCATTTTAGGGGAGATATAACCGCCACAGGTTGTAGGAAAATAGTCTTTGCATCGTCTTAAGAAAAGGGCTCAAGTACTCAGATTGTTAGACGAGTACGCCTCTATCTCTCTTAAGGCAAAGTCCCTACATGTTGATTGTATTGTTGTGGGGTGGAGATTTTATCTCACTTAAGATGATTAACATCTTTCTCTAATGTGTTGGAGTAAATTGTATTGTGTTGTTTGTGTTTTGTCTAAGTTGTAAGATAAAAGAAAGGTCCTTCCTATGGGGTGGGGATCTATCTTAAGCGATCAACTTGAATGGGATCAAGGATCATGTGGGGGAATAATGCAAATGTGAATGCATACGCACGATTGTTGGGATCATGCGCAGATTCTTCCTTTGGACGGATGCAATGCAATAATATAGATTGCGATAATATAAATTGCGGGTAATGTAAAACATACACAACGCATGGAAGCGCTAAGTGAGTGTGTGAATTGTGAATAAAATGAAAATAGATAAAGTAAACATACACGGACGCATGAAAGCGCTAGAGTGTAGGTGAGTGGATCGTGTATGTGAGGTGCACAATTGATTTTATACGAAGTTGATTTATTTTTTAGTCGAATTGATTTTAAGGGGAATGTTGGATTGCATTAGATTCGTTTTAGTAAAATTGTTTATTATCACATTTGAAAGTTAAATTACTTAGAAAGTTTTCTAATATTAAAAAAAAGTTCTTATTATCAACAAATGTTGTTTAAATTATATAAAAAAGACTTTACTAAGTAGAATTATTTTCTCTTACTTAAGTTATTATAGAAATGTTTTATTTATTATTATTTTATTAAATATGAGACCAACTAATTAAAGGTTGATGGCTAAATAAATACAATTTATTATAAAAGGGTTTTTCTTTAATTGAGATAAAAGATTAATTGTGTTAGTTAAATAGAAAAGTGGAATGACCAAATTTTTAAATAAAATAAATACTTAGACCTAAGAAACTATAATTAAATTAAATAATAGAATTGATTATTAAAAGAGAAAAGATTAAATAAATAATTACTAAATGTGGTGAATTTTAATACTAATTGATTAAATAATTTAGAAAATAGAACTAATTATAAGATTATTAATTATTTAAAAAAAAATTGGTTAATTAGTGAATGTTTAATTAAAATTGTTGGTTAGTACTGATAAAAAACAATTAACCGGTGGATTAGGGGGTGGAGTGTGTGTAATGATGTGTGCGTGTATTCACTTTACAAAGTACATGAACCCGACAAAGGGGCAAAAGGGGACGACGGAACCCTAGATTCTCCGTTCTCTAGCTCGAAATCTCTGTATTTTCACTCTCTTCCCTAATCACGATCGACTTTCGTCATGCTCTGAACCTGAAAACAACATCAAAAGCATCAATAGTTTTGAGAAGATAGAAGAGAACAGGGTATTACCAAAAAATGGGGCGGCGGCGGGACTTCGATGGTGGAATCGGTGATGGAAGATGAATCTTCTTCGTTCAAGGACAAATGGTGACGGCTCCAAGATTTCGACCGTCAAAGACGATAAGTTCTTTTTCACTCTGTTAGGGTTTCGCAATTTAGCTTTTAGGGTGATTATTCACTGTGTGTTTTTTTCCTCTCAAATCCCTCCCTTTTATAGGCTTTAGAGGAGATTCTTTGATTAAAGTCTGATTTAAAATGCTTTGAATGCTTGATTGGGTTTTCTATTTCGGTACAAATCAATTTGAAAAAACTTTCCTTTTCTCGCTCCAATCTCTTAAATGAAAATCCAATCTTTGATGTTGTATCAATCTCGTTAAAAGAAAGCTCCTCTGTCTAGGTTCAATGTTTGGATTTGGATTGGATATTCTAATGGTATATTCTTCAATCAATTTTGCTAACCCATGAGTTGCAATCTGGCAGGTGTAAACAACAGGTGGTTTGGGCCAAGGAGGGGTTATCAGCCCAGAGAAGTTGAGCTTGCGTCTGATGCGTTTTGGTGAGGGCCTCCACGGAAAAAACCGGTGACAAAGAGCAGCGGTCTCAAGTGTTTGCAGGGTGGTTGACGCAGCTGGAAGGAATGAGGGCTTAGCAGCATCTTTGCATGAATATAGAAACATGAATACCCTAGTTCAGTGATTTCCTTGGCAAGGAGTTCAACCCGATTCACTGAGTTGCAGAAGATAATTGACTGGTTTATTTGTAGCTTGGGAAAGAGAGTATTTAAACAGTGGACTTTCGGTCTCTCTTCCACAAATGCATAAAATTGGGTAATACCCTTCAGAGTTAGCTCGTCCATACGATTAATGATATATGGTTTACGAAGATATTCTATCTTTGAAATCCTTTACGGTGACGGGAAATGTAGCTGAAAACATAAGGATTTGACGGTTTGAGAAAAGACATTGAATCAGCTGCTCTATTGAAGGCTGGAACTCTGGGGAGAGGAGTTTATCAGCCTCGTCCATGACAAGCAAAGAACAATCTTTCAGAATGCAGACACCTTTCTTTGATCCAAAATTCTTCCCGGAGTACCAACTAGCAGATGGACAGGTTGATATAAACGCATATGTCGTCTTTCAGGCTTGTACCGCCTGTTGTGACCATAACTTGAATTTGCAAATGCTTTCCAAGCTCTTTACATACTTGAGATGTTTGCAAAGCCAATTCTCGTGTTGGAACCAGTATAATAACTTGAATAACATTGTTATCTTGATCAATTTTTCAATGCAGGAACGCAAAATGCAGCTGCTCTGCCTGTTCCATTTTTAGCCCTAGCAAGAATGTCACTACCAGTAAGGGCAATTGGAATGCTTTCTTCTTGGATAGGGGATGGCCTTTCAAACCCCTTCTCACATATTCCCATCAGCAGCTCACGCGTCAAAAGGTAATCTTCAAACTTATTTCCTTTAGTTGTTGTCTCGTCCTCTGCCCTATAGCGTGTATCAGCTGGTGGAATCCTTAGTCTTGCCTTCCAATCTTGTGAACTAGAGTCGTTTGTTTCAGCCTGCACAGTCTTCTCGACCTCCTCCACAACACTGGTGTCAGAACCACTCAACTGGTTCCTTCTCAGCCACTGTTGTTGCTGCTATTTGTTGTTCTTCTGCAGGTGTTGTCGTGACTCGTTGTTGAGGCTTGAATGTGATGTCGTTCCAAATGATGGGTTCTGGATCTGTGAAGCGAACTGCCAAATTCCTCAACAGTCACGACATGGAGCTGCTCTGATCGTGCTGTAGTGAATGAGGTTTCTCATTGTGCCTTTATCTCAATACCGTTTTATTTTGGGAATGTTAAAGATGGTGATGATTCTTGATACGCTTGTAGACCGAAGTTTTGACATTCACCTCTTTTTTTCCAACAGGTTCTTGTGTTCCGATCCTGCTAGAGGGGTGACCATCATGTGAGTCTTGGTAAGAGTTTCTGCCCCATGTACTTGTAGAATGATAGATTCCTTCGCCTTTCAAAAATCTTCATACAGGGCCATTGTGCTTGCGGACTGATGCTCTTATGCGTTTTGTAGGTGAGGATCCGTTTAACCGTACTGAAGTTGACGATACTATGAGATAGCTGAAGATTTAATATGCTAATGTTGTGTATGCCGGGCGATGTCAAAGGTATTGTCCATGTCTCTACCTTGCCGATTTACCTACCAAAATACTGATGACTAGTTTTCAAAACACTAACAATGCTTGTTGTTATTAACAGAAAAGGACGCTACCGTTGAGTCTGAAATTTGAAAGCCAAATCTATGTAAAGGAGGCGTTGAGTCGGTGATCTCGTTTTCCAACCAGGCCAAAGGGTTTGATGAAAAGCCTATCTGAGAATGAAACTTAACTATTTGCAAGCAATTGGATTTTGGTGGCACTCTTCGAGTTTGGGAATATAGAAAAGTAGTGATACCTTAACTCTTGGATTGGCATTTGAAATTAGTATCAACGATTTGTATTGTACCCCGCATATTTGGAATTTGAACTTTTAACTTATTTTGAGCTAGTCTTGTAAAGATGGATTTTGTATCACATAAGCATTGTTCTCCCGTTTTTAGCTTTTGCCAATTAATTCATATCTTAAACCAATGGGAAAAACCAAAGAAACTTCTTGTACAAATAACTTTGCATTAGGGTCACAATGCAGTGGTGTTTCATGGCTTTTATCAAGTCTTGGAGTTTTTGTATTTAAATCATTCATGGACCTTTGAAACTTTTAGCTTGCAAATTTCCGAGATTACCATAAGACATGAACTAAAGCGTTTCGAGAAGCGACCTTAAGATCAAATGGAAATCCAATAATCCATCGTTGCATTTTGGATGAATCGGGAACATGAACCTTGACTTACGACACATTCTTGAACCTTACTCATTATATTTCCACTTGCACTTTGATATTAAAAGTAAGTTAACTGTGGATAGCACTTAGTGTACGTGGATCTTGGAGTACCTTTGTATTTTGTGGATTGTCCTCTTGAATGACATAAATTCAAAATTTCAACTTTCTTATTTGACAAATGATTACTCAACCTCGGAAATTCTAAAGGTAATTGACTGATGGTACATCCTCTCTTATGTCCACGAGAAAAAACAATCATGGTTGGTTGAGGGCTAAGAGCACACACACATGAAGCTCTCATGATTTCCAAAATTCTCTGCAGTAAGCCTAACTTCATAAAACAAAAAAAAACAAGCAAACTGGTTAAAACGGTTAGTTATGCATGGACGACTGACTTAATATGATATGCAAAGAAATGCACAAGGAGGTGGGATCTTAAGGTCAAAAATTAGGGTGCGACACTATACCAAGTACTCAAAGTTGTCTTCTTAATATCCTTATCCTTCACTCTAACCTGATAATAATCCGACCTCACGTCAATTTTACTAAATACACGAGTACCCACCATGATCCATCAAGTCATATATTCTTGGAAGTGCATACTTATTATTAATTTTCACGTTATTCAATTGTCTGTAACCCACACACAACCTGATACTACCATCCTTCTTTTTTTACCAATAACACCATAGCTCCCCATGCGACACACTTGGTCTCACAAATTCCTTTTCCAACAACTCTTCTAATTGCTTCTTCAACTCTGTTAACTCCAATGTCGATATCCTGCAGGGTGCCATAGAAATAGGTTTGTTACCAGGGATAAGATCAATAGCAAACTCCACCTCTCTCTCTCTCTGGCGGCACATCTGAAATATCATCTGGAAAAACCTCTGAGAATTCACGCACCACCTACAACTCACCAATCACTTATCGATTTTCCACAGACAAGAACGCCGCAAACAACAAAAGCACTTGAGCTTTCTCTTCCAAAAGCTCTTTCAACCCTCTCGAAGATAAGAAAACCAGCTTTTTCCTCATAACTATGAGTAGGAAACCACACGAATTAATTAAAATAATTAATCTGGACATGGTTAAATGTAACACCCCCTTCTATACCCCCAAATAAACAATAAAACAATTAAGCACGTATTCAAAATTTCATCAGAGTAATGTTTAAAACATGGTATAAAGGAGACATGCCACATCAAACACCAAAACATACAACACCTGCTCTATAAAAGACATGAAACAGTGGGGTAGCTATTAACAGAGGAACTTCGTCCTTACACCCACATTTCAATATATAGAATTAAAAGTGGAAAATCCAAACATTGAATCATTTAAACGTGTAATCATATAATTTACATATCACCAAGTTTGATTCAAAATATTATCATGTTACAAAACATCTGCCAACAGATACATATACACAATGTATCCCAAAAGAATACTATATAAGCCTAACTACCCGGTGCTACATATCAGAGCGAACCGACCAAAAGAATGAAGCTATACTTCACAAAAAGGATCTCCAGCCATCCTAATCTGCAATGCCTCACGGAGCATTATAAAATAGCAGAAGAGTGAGAAATATTACCGTAATTATCAATGCATATAATCATATATATATTCGTAATCATAATAATGCATATATTTCACATTCTCACCACTCCTCATCACAATCATCATATGCATCAAAATATATGCATAAACCAATAATGGATAATCGCCAAACATGTTTCATCATGTACACATCCAAAATTCTCGACTCAATCATTCATACACAACCGTTCTCTCCTATCACGAATCACTTCCACACTATGTGGTTTATACAACTCGTCACTCTCATAATTATCTATTCGAGACTATGGTACATCGCTCGTACCCCACCAGGAACAACCTCCCGGTTATTCTACCCCGGTGTTTACGTTACTAGGAACGACACATAGTCATTCTACCCCAGTAACTACTCCACTAGGAACGATATCGAATCATTCTACCCCAGTGAGTTTCACATTCATACCTCATTAGGAACAACATCAAGTCATTCTACCCCAATGAGTCTCACACTAGGAAACGGCATCATTAGCCATTCTACCCCAGTGCGCACCAACACTTGTACTGCATTAGGAACAACATCAAGTCATTCTACCCCAATGCATCCAAGCACTCATATCTCATTAGGAACGACACATAGTCATTCTACCCCAATGAGCTTCTCACTAGGAACGATATCACATCATTCTACCCCAGTGAGTTCCGCACTAGGAATGACATCATTAGCCATTCTACCCTAGTGCACCAACACTTGTACTGCATTAGGAACAACATCAAGTCATTCTACCCCAATGCATCCAAGCACTCATATCTCATTAGGAACGACACATAGTCATTCTACCCCAATGAGCTCGCCACTAGGAATGATATCTCATCATTCTACCCTAATGTGTACCTCCCCGACCTCACATTTATCACATAATGCACACATATTCGCAATATGTTCCCATGCATTCACAATATCGCGCCAATGGCGACGAATTCAATCATATTCCTCATGCATTTAATCAATTCAAATAATGCAACATAATTGCCAAACGGCCATAATTCATAATTCATCTCACCATCTAGGATTCACGCCATACGGCTACCCACAGCACATCACAAACAGCATGACTATTCAATTCCAACAAGGATTGAAAACAACCGAACCACACAATCAACATGGGATAGAACCACAAGAAAAACAAAATGTTGTCACGTTCGCTACTGGCTCTCCTAGCGAGTACCTAGCGAACATTCGCTACCTATTCGCCTAGCGAACAAGTTAGCGAAGACAAACAGAAGCCACTGGAAGGCTTCGCTACCAGTTCGCCACAGTGAGGCCCTAGCGAGCAACTCACTACCTCGCTCGCTACCAGCGAGGAGATCCAAATCCAATCTGTCCCAAGTCTGGGACCGTTCTCCACAGGCTCGCTAGGCGAGGACCTAGCGAACTTTCGCGACTTGCTCGCCTAGCGAACAAGCTAGCGAGTGTCTGCAAACATCAAACTCCAAACTCCAAACTGTCCAGTATTCATCTGGAGCTCCCGATTCACCCGATTCCAACCAAACTCGTTTCAGTAGACTTAGCCTAATATATCTCGACTAATCTACATCATCCCTTCCAGATTCTAATCGATAAAACTCAGTTTCTACCGATTAAACTTATTTCGACCTAAAATGGAAAAATAGAGAAAACATCCAAACAACTCATACAATCCATACATAATCATATATATTAACAAGATGATGATATTTCACACCCTTACCTTGATGAAATCGATAGCCAAGAGTTGTTCTTGATGAATCCAAGCTTTTCCTCTTTTCTTCTCTTTTTCCCCTCTTCCACTTTCTTTCTCTTCTTTCCTCTTATGTTTTCTATTTTTTTTCTCTTCTTTCCACTTCCTCATATATATATCTTTCTCTTTATTTATTTCCAATATATTTCCTCTCTCAAAACATCTATCAATTCATTTAAACAATCATCTAATTATTCAAATAATTAGAATAATCCAAATAAATCAATTAATTAACACAAATAATTAATTATTGAAAATTGGGCTGTTACAACTCTCCCCCACTTTAGGAATTTTCGTCCTCGAAAATGTTACCTCAATGAACCGAGTCAGATACGACTTCCTCATCTCAATCTCTCAAATCCCACTTTCTTTAGTTGGTTCCCCCAACTGTCTTTACCGAAGAAATCTTCATTACCTCGAAGTTACTTCTTGCTCATCAATCTGAACTAGCAATGTCTCAACAGTCAAATCCTTCCTCACTTGTACACCATCTATCTGAATGAATGCACTTGCACTTCCCCAATTAGGCACGTACCACATCATGTAAATTCACAATCTACAGCGGTAAGACAATCTAACATGATACTTCTCCCACGCTTCTGTTGCGCCACTCTGATACCAAGCAACAAAACACGGTGTGTGCTTCCGAGACTTCAAAGCTCGATCCACACCCGTCACCACTGTAACCCTCAAAACATGTCCTTTCTTGGATCTTCTTGATCTTTTCAGTCGTCTCTTACACAACCCTCAGGTCCGAGCACAACATCCTCGCCTGAATCATATCAATACAAAGGAGTCCTACACCTCCTACCATACAAAGCTTCAGATTCCCATCTGACACCATATTCGATGACAGCTCATACAATCTTTATCACTTCAGCGATATACATCTCAACCAGCTCCAACATAGAATGATTAATCCTCATTGGTAGGAAAAGAGCCAATCTAGTCATTCCATCCAAAATCACTCAACTAAAACCATATTCCTCAAATTCTCCGAAAAACTCAACGCAAAATCCATGGGAATACTATCCGATTTCAACTCTGGAATATACAACGGTTACATCAGACCCAACAGTCCCAGACGTTCATTCTTCGACTTCCGACAAGTCTAAACATTACATACAACTAAACCACTTCTCTCTTCATCTATGGCCATCAAAATAATTTCTTCAAATCCGGTTACATCTTTATAGCACTGGGATGGATACTCCATCTACCACAATACTCTTATTCCACTTAATAATATCTAGAACACAATTCTATCACGACATCTCATGATACCATTCCCATTAATACGAAAATCAATCCTTCGACTTAATTCATCAAATTCAACCATCATCATCAGTATATACCAAATCTTCAAATCGATGCATCAGCTACCACGTTGCTCTACCCGAATGGTAATTCAATTTAAAACCATAATCCCTTAGGAGTTCCAATTGTTTTCCTCTGCCTCATATTCAATTCTTCCAATTCAAACCAATACCTTAAGCTCTTGAGATCACCAACTATTACAAATCTCTCACTAACCAATTTGAGCCTCCAACTCCGGCACAAACACAATAACGACCAACTCTAAGTCACTTGTTAGATAATCCCTCTTATATACTTTAAATTGCCTCCAAGCAACTAGACTTGCTAATGTTGCACTTAACACATCTCTCAATCATATCAACCGAGCTTATCACAACACAACAATTAATTCTGTCGAGCCCGGCACAACCCATACACGAGTTGTTGACAGCTCTCCAGAAACCCTTTGAAACTCTCCTCACCGCAGCATAAAACTGCTTCTTCTCCCGGACTGATAACTCAAGTTCCTTATGCTCAATATGATCCTCTATTCTCTTCTTTGAATATACCAAAATATCATCGGTGAATACAATCATTGCTTCAATCAATCAAGTATGGAGAATCCTCATGCCAAATGGTTACTCGGTTTCGCAAATTGTGGCAAAAACACGCACCACACACTCTGCATCCACTACTAAATCCAAAAATAGTCCATCAATAATTAACTTAATTCCATGCTAATACTTCACCATCATCTAGATCATTGGACTAGCTTTCCAACGCTTCGAACCGTGCGTCATTCCGAGTTACGGTCCTCCCGTTACGACAAAAATACTAAAACAACTTTCTCTGCCCAGGACTTCCTCGCTAGGCGAACATAGTAGCGAGCGTGGAGTTGTTCGCTAGCATGCTCGCTAGGCGAAGACCTGGCGAACATGACAGTCCAAAATCTTAATTTCGACCGTTACCTGACTTCTGAGTGTCCGATTTCGATTCCGTAAAAAGCTGTGATCTCGGAATTTGACGTACTACAACAATTTCACACTTAGAAGACCATACAGCACATCCTCGACTCTTGGAATACTTAAAGGCCTTGCTACACCAATCTGCACTCCACGTTTATGCTTTCTTTAACATCCACCGGATGTCACTATCCACCTTTTGCATACTTAACCTCGCAATGACAGTGTTTTCACACGTGTCGCATACAAGGGGACAAACAACACAAGACAACCTGGCCGGATGGACCGACCTGCTCTGATACCACTTGTAACACCCCCTTCTATACCCCCAAATAAACAATAAAACAATTAAGCACGTGTTCAAAATTTCATCAGAGTAACGTTTAAAATATGGTATAAAGGAGACATGCCACATCAAACACCAAAACATACAACACCTGCTCTATAAAAGACATGCAACAGTGGGGTAGCTATTAACAGAGGAACTTCGTCCTTACACCCACATTTCAATATATAGAATTAAAAGTGGAAAATCCAAACATTGAATCATTTAAACATGTAATCATATAATTTACATATCACCAAGTTTGATTCAAAATATCATCATGTTACAAAACATCTGCCAACAGATACATATACACAATGTATCCCAAAAGAATACTATATAAGCCTAACTACCCAGTGCTACATATCAGAGCGAACCGACCAAAAGAATGAAGCTATACTTCACAAAAAGGATCTCCAGCCATCCTAATCTGCAATGCCTCACGGAGCATTATAAAACAGCAGAAGAGTGAGAAATATTACCGTAATAATCAATGCATATAATCATATATATATATTCGTAAACATAATAATGCATATATTTCACATTCTCACCACTCCTCATCACAATCATCATATGCATCAAAATATATGCATAAACCAATAATGGATAATCGCCAAACATGTTTCATCATGTACACATCCAAAATTCTCGACTCAATCATTCATACACAACCGTTCTCTCCTATCACGAATCACTTCCACACTATGTGGTTTATACAACTCGTCACTCTCATAATTATCTATTCGAGACTATGGTACATCGCTCGTACCCCACCAGGAACAACCTCCCGGTTATTCTACCCCGGTGTTTAATGTTACTAGGAACGACACATAGTCATTCTACCCCAGTAACTACTCCACTAGGAACGATATCGAATCATTCTACCCCAGTGAGTTTCACATTCATACCTAATTAGGAACAACATCAAGTCATTCTACCCCAATGAGTCTCACACTAGGAACGGCATCATTAGCCATTCTACCCCAGTGCGCACCAACACTTGTACTGCATTAGGAACAACATCAAGTCATTCTACCCCAATGCATCCAAGCACTCATATCTCATTAGGAACGGCACATAGTCATTCTACCCCAATGAGCTTCTCACTAGGAACGATATCACATCATTCTACCCCAGTGAGTTCCACACTAGGAATGACATCATTAACCATTCTACCCTAGTGCACCAACACTTGTACTGGATTAGGAACAACATCAAGTAATTCTACCCCAATGCATCCAAGCACTCATATCTCATTAGGAACGACACATAGTCATTCTACCCCAATGAGCTCGCCACTAGGAATGATATCTCATCATTCTACCCTAATGCGTACCTCACCGACCTCACATTTATCACATAATGCACACATATTCGCAATATGTTCCCATGCATTCACAATATCGCGCCAATGGCGACGAATTCAATCATATTCCTCATGCATTTAATCAATTCAAATAATGCAACATAATTGCCAAACGGCCATAATTCATAATTCATCTCACCATCTAGGATTCACGCCATACGGCTACCCACAGCACATCACAAACAGCATGACTATTCAATTCCAACAAGGATTGAAAACAACCGAACCACACAATCAACATGGGATAGAACCACAAGAAAAACAAAATGCTGTCACGTTCGCTACTGGCTCGCCTAGCGAGTACCTAGCGAACATTCGCTACCTATTCGCCTAGCGAACAAGTTAGCGAAGACAAACAGAAGCCACTGGAAGGCTTCGCTACCAGTTCGCCACAGTGAGGCCCTAGCGAGCAACTCACTACCTCGCTCGCTACCAGCGAGGAGATCCAAATCCAATTTGTCCCAAGTCTGGGACCGTTCTCCACAGGCTCGCTAGGCGAGGACCTAGCGAACGTTTGCGACTTGCTCGCCTAGCGAACAAGCTAGCGAGTGTCTGCGAACACCAAACTCCAAACTGTCCAGTATTCATCTGGAGCTCCCGATTCACCCGATTCCAACCAAACTCGCTCCAGTAGACTTAGCCTAATATATCTCGACTAATCTACATCATCCCTTCCAGATTCTAACCGATAAAACTCAGTTTCTACCGATTAAACTTATTTCGACCTAAAATGGAAAAATAGAGAAAACATCCAAACAACTCATACAATCCATACACAATCATATATATTAACAAGATGATGATATTTCACACCCTTACCTTGATGAAATCGATAGCCAAGAGTTGTTCTTGATGAATCCAAGTTTTTCCTCTTTTCTTCTCTTTTTCCCCTCTTCCACTTTCTTTCTCTTCTTTCCTCTTATGTTTTCTATTTTTTTTCTCTTCTTTCCACTTCCTCATATATATATCTTTCTCTTTATTTCTTTCCAATATATTTCCTCTCTCAAAACATCTATCAATCCATTTAAACAATCATCTAATTATTCAAATAATTAGAATAATCCAAATAAATCAATTAATTAACACAAATAATTAATTATTGAAAATTGGGTTGTTACATTAAACATCAACCAGTTCATTCCCAAGATAATTATCGAGATTCATCAGCAAAAAGAAAATGAGATCCACACTAAAATCTCTATCAAATATTCTCAAAAGACAATTCAATCAACCAAGAGAAGTAGCCATCGATCCCTTAGCAGAAGTTATGATAACCACTTCTCCCTTCATCACAGATACACTAAGGCGTAGCCTTTCCACACAAGTATCACCTTCCAAGAATCATTTTACCTGCGTAGCAGATGGAACACTTCCTACCTTCCTCAAACTCGACTTCACGGTCCGAAGGCAAGTCATGAATATCTTTTAGGAAAGGCATCGGGGATCACACACCATTGGCATGACACTATCTGTCACATCACTCCCTACACTTCGAGAATCCAACATTAACAACACCTAATCGTTCTCCATTAAGACATCCCAACTGATCTGGCATACAGGAATCTCGAATCCACAACATCTTCAGTGTCAGAAACAACATAGCTTTGACATTTTTTGAGCTCTCTAATTCTGCAGTACACTACACTACTCATCAAAAAATGATTGGTAAACACATGGTTAAACTCCTACCAATTCGTTCCAAGAATAACATCAACTGGTTCCAACTAAAGACAAATTGTTCCCATCCTTAGGAAACATGTCAGGATACTCCAACATCACTGGGCCAACTCTATCAAAAACATCGCCTTCCCCATCACCATGAAGTGACCAAAGAGAACACTTGATCATCTTCCCTCAAGGATCACACCATTCTCAAAATAGATGAACTATCCAACACTGCACTCTCGCATGCAGCAACATAATATCCAATCTCTTAAGGGTTGGAATATCGAAGAGAAGCAGCGCTTCTCCCCCACTTGTTTCATTCCCAACCTGCAAATGGAAAACAAAACAAGCATCGGCAGTGTTTTCACACACATGTCGCATACTAGGGAACACATAATTAAACAACCTGGCTGGACGGGCCGACTTGCTCTAATACCACTATGTAACACCCTAAATAAACCCTTGTAATATTTTTAAGTAAAACATCAAAGAAATTAAGGAAACACCTAACAATTAGGATGTTACAGCCAACATAAAAAACATGAACATTAATTTATTCGCAGTGGAATCATAAATTCATTTATTGTTTCATGGAATGCCAAAGTCAATGTGGCATCACACAATCCATTAAAAGTAATTATACAAGATAAAGGAGATGTCCACAATCTCTAAGAAAATATAAATCATAAAAACATTCCCACAACTCCCAAGTATTACAATCAGAGCAGACACCAACTATAAAGAAGAGATAAGGAGACTTCATCTTCAACTCACACCTGAGTCTCATTGCAGAGTGTTGCACCCCAAAATTTTCCCTCTTATTTCTAACCACAACTGGCTTATGTTTCACGTTCATGTACATTTCCCATTAGGGCATAACCTTGCATTCATTAAGCTCCTAAAGACATGAGGTCAAGGTATTTTCCTGTAAGTTGAGTTTTCCCTATTCAGAGGTGATTTATTTGGCTATTGCACTTTAGTTAAGATAAAGGTTGAGTTCCCAACGTCATGATTATCTTCTTTCCCGAGGCTCAACAGATATCAAGGTCGTCTTCGTCATGATTTCTCAAGAGGAGCAGTATGCACTCAAGGGCAGAAATTTCGGTTTCAAGTCAAGTGTGGTTATTCAGTCATGATTTTGTTCAGGCATTTTAATTTTAAAGTTTATCATTCATCCAACTTTATTTTTACTTTTCATAGCACGTATTTTATCTCGCATAGTGCCTAAAAGTTCACATGAATAATTTCTCGGAGTTACAAACAGACCGATCAACCTGAATCTCAACGGTGCGTAAAATCGTTGGACAAAAAATTTTAAAATCGAGCTTGCAGACGTCAATTATATTTATTTACATTTCATATAGTTTAACCCGACGTGTTCGTTTTAATTTTTCAAACATTTCTCGTTGCATTTTGATTAGTTTGAGCATTTTAACGGGTCAAAAATTATTTTAAAATCTGACCAAATGTTGTATTTTTTTGAGTCGTATATTTCGCGCTGATCATTTTTGTGTACTCGATTTATTTTTTTGAGCACTTGGGCGTCCGACTTTTATTTATTTGGGTTCCGATTATTTTTACATTATTGTCTAAATATGTAGGATAATTAGCATTGTATCCCAAATTTTGCGACAGCTGGCGACTCTGCTGGGGAGGCTACTTCCCTATGAGAGTCAATCCTAGCATTTGTCTGTGTCTTTTGTTAGGTATTTTTCTTTATGCTTTTATTTGTTTTATTTACTGCTTTTATCACATTCGCTTCCATTTATTTGATTACTGTTGTCATATTATTCTCCTGCTATTGTGTTGTTGGGGGGATGGTTCCATGAGAAATAAGCCCATTACCCAGGCTTGAGTGCACACATAGGATTAGAGCGAGCTCTTGTTAACTTGTGTGGTGTTTGACATGTATTGTTGACTTGAGTTCGCATTCAGACGAGGTTTTCTTAGGAGATACTCTGTCCTGTATGTTTATACAGTAGCCAGGGTGTTCCTTTGGGAGCTTATGACTCTGGAGACCATTCATGGGAAATCCGTTGAGGCCTCCTCGATTGATGATGATGCCAAACCAGGAATGGTGAACGTATCATCATTTCTCGACCTAAGAGCTCGTGATACTGAGGACCTGCTAGGTTTCTTTTTCCAAGGCTAGAATCGGGATGGAATGGTTTTTTTTTAAGGGAAACCTTGACCTTCAACCCACTCGGTCTTCTAATTTTCTTATGGACCTCTGAACCTGATATTATGGAGTTCTATTATGGCATTCTGGACTTCTGGTATTATGACATTCTGGTATTCTCGTCGAAGTAGAATGTTGAACTTATTTCATCGGTAGCATAACAGTTATTCAGAATCTGTGGCAACCTTGATCTCGCGTCTTTGCATGTGCATCGCATCATATCTGCACCCTAACATTTATTTCCAAGGGATTGTATCTTATCCTTAATTCTAGTTGCTGAAGATCTATAGAGATGGACTCTGGTAGGAATGATATCGTCAGCTATAAAAAAAGTAATTTGGAGTCATTCGAGGAAAACTATGAGAAGATCTTGGGTATGCTTCATACCTTCGTAGAATATGAAAGGATAGCTATTCATACATTACCATAATTCTATGACCCTTCTCTAGGGTGCCTCACATTTTAGAGATTATCACTTAGCCCTTACTTTGGAGGAATTCTTGCTTATATTGGATATCCCAGTCAGGAATCAGGTACCCTTTCATGAATCTATGGAAGTTACCGCTCCTGAAGCTATTGTTGATGCTCTTTATTTGAGCACATCTATTGTAAAAAACAATCTTCTGAGTTCTTTGCTATTATATAATTATTTTTTCCAATGTTCTATCCATCTCTCGTGTTTACTACTATCAAAACCTGCATCAAGGTGTAAATTACCCCTGGAAATGATCAAACATGGCATTTGCATTACATTTTCCTAATCATGTGCATAACAGGTGTTCGAGGCTGGTCATTTTTACCCTGACCTGGTTTCCTTCAGAATTGCAGACTTGACTTTTCTCAACGACATCCTACTCAAAGCAGCTAAAAGTTTATCATGGATTAGATGCAAGCAGAATTGATGGAATTCAGAAGCCAGATAGGTCAATTCATGGTGGACATACAAGCCTTGTCCCAAGGTCAGAAACTGTTGAGGGAAGAAGTCCATCAACTGAAGACTCAGGTTAGTTTGGTTATGGAAAAATTAAGATCGGTGTTGAGAAAAGAAGGAATTCTTATGCCTGAGGCTACAACAGAAGTGGTTGCTCCTTCCTTTCCTGTAGGATCTCTCCTAAATCAGGAGCTACCTCGTGAATCTCATTTGTAACCTGAGGTTCTAGAACTTTCCTATCAACAATCGTTTCCTAATTCCCAAGAGAGTCCTAGGGGAAGAGGGTATGAACCAAGGCCAAGGAAGCTTGCTAAGAAGTTTGATCCAATCCCGATACTGTATTACTCCAATACCTGCTCAAGCTTAAGCTAATTGAGCCTATTACTTTGGGAATTCCTCCCGCAAAGCTTCCTCTGAGGTATAATGTCAATGCTAGGTGTGATTTCTATTCTGGGGCACTTGGTCACAGCATCAAAGATTGTATGAGATTCAAATACAAAGTCCAAGAGCTAATTGATTCAAAGGCAATCGAGTTCATACAGGGTGATCCTACTCCAGCAATTGTAAAAAGGATGGATGTTTCCCTCCTTCCTCCATGGTCAACCTCAGGACATGGGTCTATTCCACAATCTTGGGTTCTAGAATCTCCACGTCTACACTTGTTGCCTATTCCTCGACCAGATCTAAGGAGGAAAGGACATGGACAGGTTGGGTTCCTAAATCAGAACCATCCCCAAAAGAAAAGACAAAAGTCAAAGAAGCCTGAAAGGCAGGTTGATTCCATTCACATGTTGTACGCACAGTTAAAAAGTTTCGATACTCCTGCCCAGCTGTCACCAGGTTATGATGCAACTATAAGATGTGGGTTTCATTCAGGAGCGCCCGACCATTCAATCGAAGATTCCAGAGCTCTAAAGCATCAAGTGCAAGATTTAATTGATTCAAGGATTATCACGTTCACAACAAACAGTTTACACATCAATTAAAGTCCCCCAAGTGAGCGATCATACTGAAAAGACATCGTCATAAGCAATAAGTCCAGACGGAGTCAAGCCTCCTCAACAATGGCAATCTTGAGTTTCTTTACTGCATTTTTCATTTATACTTTTCATTGTTTGTTAAAGCATTGTTTGCATGTAGAATTTGTTTGTTTTTGAATGATAATCTTAATGCAATGAGTATGATTTTCTTGAAGTAATCCATTCGTGTTCACTCATAAAAATATTTTTGCACACTGCAATACCAATTTTCTTGCTTAAACTCTTCGAGGGAGGATGGTTAAGTAAAAACGCAAACTTTCTAGTAGTATGCTTTTGGAATAGAATCTGGCTGATGATGTACATGCATTGTTTAAAATTCCCAAACACCGGAGATATAAGGGAGATAGACCCTCGCTAACCGCGTTGAGCCTAGAAGTATGAGTTTCTTTTCATACGAAAAAAACCTTCGCATCCAACCCAGGGGAAAAAGTAATTGTCAGTTAGTTTGACCAGGTGTTCAAATTTCAAAAGGAATGTGCATCTAAGGATCGACCACTTTTTCTTTCCTCACTCATCATGGGATCAAAGACATGAAACCACAATGGTTATCCCTCATTACAAAGAGCGAGGCAGTCATAACCCTTTTAGAAAAACTAGTATCACATGATTTGTTTGAAAAAAAGAAAGAAAGAAAGCCTGCTAAGTCAATACCTTGAAAAAAAAGACTTAGGTAAAAGTTAGGGCATCCCGCTGGACTTCAAAAAACAAAAGAATTAGTCCAGACAAAAATTAGGGGAAAACGAATAAAAGAATGAAAAAATGTGAAAAGCGAAAAGGATTACATAAGAAAAATCCTTGAGCAAGAGCAAGTCGTGTGATTCTAGACACCAAAAGACAGAAGGGGTGACCGCCACTCCGAAAAATCTTGTGGGTTCCTTAATCATCACTTCTACCATTCAATAACCTTTTGAAAGGTGAGCGCCTATGTCGAATTAGCTGAACGTAGGACTAGAGAACATTAAGGAGAGTGGGCGGGTTAAAACAAAACTTTGAGCCTTATATCCTTTCTTTCTCAAACCGTGAACTAGGCCACGTTACGACCCTCAAAAGTCCTAATTGAGGCAAGGTTCACCCTGAAGGCATACTTCCACGAGACAGCGCTCCTGACTCCCATGAGTTGTGCTAATAACACTTTTGTTGGTATTGCATTGTGCATTTTGTATTTCATTTAAAAACCAATGTAGCATTTTAACTAGTGACTCGTTCACAGGATTTAGCGATATCTTTTCAATAAAAACTTCAAGATTAACATATATAGGTGTTGCATTAGAATAATCATTTTAAATATTTTCTGCTTGTATACATGTATTTGACTCTAATTAAGTGTACATAATGAGCATCAGTCGAGAAGTCTAGCTTTGCTAAGAGGAAATTCCTGGAGAGACTTATTGAGGGACATGTAGCCAAGAAACTTTGTCAGGTACCGGTCCTTCCAACAATTTTTGCTCAGAAGTTGCCAAATTTGGGGCAGTCACGTCGATAAATCTCTCCAAAGTTCAATCATGTCAAGATTCAGTAAATCTCTCGAAGATCAATCAGATAGGGGAAATTCATTTTCAGGCTCGTACTGAGGTAGGCCACATCAAGATGACGGCTAATAAGAATTACTTCTTCAGGGTTCAGCATACTAGGGAAGAGTACTTCAAAATTTTCATAATACCTCCTGAGGAAGGTTCCTTCATAGGTCATGCTATACCGGGGAACAATTTTTCAAATTACATTTGCAGGATTCATGTTGATAGCTAACACGTGGTATCCCCAATAGAGTTTCTCTCCTCGACAGAGATCACCAAGCTTTCACCGTCCTCAGCAGAGCACTATGAAATTTCTTATTGTTCTCCCCATCTAGAGTCCAGAGATTTGGTTTCCCCAGCCAGGGTTGAATTTAGTTGTTTTTCTCCAGCAAGAGTCCAAGTCCCCAAACAGGACAAGGATGGTTTGTAAGCCCTCTGAGCAGGTTTTCCTCTCTTGCAAGAAGCTCGTTTGACCTCCCTTCCCCAGTAGAGTTTCTCTCCCCTACAGGGTGCTTGTATATGCAATTATAATTTCCCCCAGCGGAGCCTCATGGTTTTGTATTTCCCAGCAAAGTTGGTTCTGATGATACTTCCCTGGCAAGGTAATCATTCTCCGCAGTTCAAGGCCCGATTGTTCTTGGCATTTTCAGCAGGTTAAAACATAATCGTCATTGGTAATTTCCCAACGGAGGGGGTAATTTTTTCCCGCAGAATGTTGGAAGACTAGAATCCTGGTATTATTTCCCCAACAGTCATTTGTTGAAGACAGTTCAATTTATCTTTCCAAGCGGAGTTGGTTTTAGTTTTGCAGCACCCCTCTCGGTGGAGTGTCCTTTTGCATATCATAAGCATCATTACATTGCATCCTCATAATGCATAGCATTTCCATATGTATGGAGCATTACACCATGAAAAATTGAAACATGCATTCGAGGCATAAGCCAGATTTGATACACTCGTCTGTGCTTCGTGTCAACACTCGTCCGTGTCTAGTTCAGTTTCATCAATACTCGTCTGTATTAATCTTAGACATTCGTTGTACTATTCAACACTCTTTCGTGTTTGTTTAAGTTTCAACAATACTCATTTGTATTGATCCTAGATTCTTAGATACTCGTTGTGCTCTTCAACACTCGTTCATGTTTGTTTCAGTTTCTTCAATACTCGTCCGTATTGATTTTGGATTTTTAGACACTCGTCGTGATCTTTCAACACTCGTCCGTGTTTGCTTTCAGTTTCTTTAATACTCGTCCGTATTGATTTTAGACACCTGTCATGCTCTTCAACACTCGTCTGTGTTTGCTTTTAGTTTCTTCAATACTCGTCCATATTGATCTTAGATTTTACATTGTCTGTGTTTGTTTCAGTTTCATTAATACTCGTCCGTATTGATCTTAGAATTTCATTGTTACCCTCAATACTCGTTCGTAGTTGTCACTCGTCTGTGTCTATTTCTGTTTTATCAATATGTTTTCTGTACTAATTCTCCAACCCTTGTTTGCGTTGAGTATATGGTTTCTATTTCTCAATTTCAATCAGCAGTTTTGTTAGTTGTATTCCTCTGAGGAATCGTCTTTTTCCCTGCAGAGTGCAAATTTTATGGTTCTTTTAGTATTCAATCTCCTTTTACCTCGAATTCTGAAAGCAGTTGCTATTCATACCTTTAGGTTTAAGTTGATTGAATAGGGGTAGCTGTTGCACCCCAAAATTTGCCCTCTTATTTTAACCACAACTGGCTTGTGTTTCACATTCATGTACATTTTCCAATAGGGCATAACCTTGAATCATTGAGCTCCTAAAGACATGAGATCAAGGCATTTTCCTGTGAGTTGAGTTTTCCCTATTTAGAGGTGATTTATTTGGCTATTACACTCGAGTTGAGATAAAGACTGAGTTCCCAACGTAATGATTATCTTCTTTACCGAGGCTCAGCATATATCAAGGTCGTCTTTGTCATGATTTCTCAAGAGGAGCAGTGTGCACTCAAGGGCAGAAATTTTGGTTTTAAGTCAAGTGTGGTTATTTAGTCATGATTTCATTCGGGCATTTTAATTTTTAAGTTTATCATTCATCCAACTTTATTTTTACTTTGCATAGCACGCATTTATCTCGCATAGTGCCTAAAAGTTCAAAGGAATAACTTCTCGGAGTTACAAACAGGCCGGTCACACTGAATCTCAATGGTGAGTAAAATCGGTGGATGAGAAATTTTGAAATCAAGCTTGCAGACGTTGATTATATTGATTTACGTTTCGCGTAGTTTAACCCGACGTGTTTGTTTTAATTTTTCAAACATTTTCGTTACATTTTGATTAGTTTGAGCATTTTAACGGGTCAAAATTATTTTAAAATCTGACCAAATGTTGTATTTTTCTGAGTCGTATATTTCGTGCTAATCATTTTGGTGTACTCAGTTTTTTTTTTCGAGCACTTGGGCGTCCAACTTTTATTTATTTGGGCTCCGGTTATTTTTACATTTTTGTCTAAATATGTAGGATAATTAGCGTCGTACCCCAAATTTTGTCCACGCTACGCTTTACATGATTTCTAGTGCTACTCTATTTCGAATGAATAAAATGATACAATTGACAAGAGACCATGTGTAAGGAGTTATGAGTGTGAGAGGTTGCGAGTTTTAATCCCACCTCCTTCACTTTTTATGTTTTTTTCTCTTTCATTTTTATTCTAACTTTCATATTTTCATTAAAAAAAATCACAAAAGTAATTTTTTTATTTTAACTATTAATTTCGTATATTATTTAAATATTAATTTTTTTCACTTTTTTCTATATTATTCATAAAAATATCCAAAAAAAAATCATAAAATACAAAATATTGGAAAAGATTTTGTTCTTTTTATAATATTTTTAATTTTAGAAAGAATCAATATGATTGATACAATAAGTCACAAAATCAAAATCAACTAAAATTAATTTTTGGGCTTTTGATTAATTTTATTGATCAAATTGATTTCTTCCTTTTTTTAACTCTAACTTTTCTTATAAATAGAGTATTTTCTTCTCATAATTTTTCAGATACTCTCACTGGCAGAATTACACAGAGTTTTGCACGCAGAAGTTTTGGAGAAGTTTAAAAGGTCTCAAATTGTTACCGTTCTTTAATTTTACTTTAATTTTGATTTTTTTCCCACCATATGATGATAATTATTTGATGGTTTTTCTTTTTTTAATTTGCTCATTGTTATTATTATTATTATGATTTGATTCATTTGTATTGATATTAACAGTTCACAAATCAACTAACCCAAATTATCTTCACAAAAAATCATTGGACATAAAAACCCTCACTAATCTCTCTCACACGTATAAACTCATAGTCACGTCAAAATTTCTTTACATATTTTTACTACATCTAACAAATAATCTTGCATTACTCTTTTCTACCTTTATAACGATTCTTTCTCATAGATTTATAATGACTAATGTTTTATATTTTGACTTTTAGTTTCAAGAGATTTGTCAAAATTGTAACCTCACTTTTGTTGTCTTATTTGTCTTGCAATTTCTGCATCTTTAAGCGAATAGTTGTTTCTAAAATTTTAATTGGGTTATTTCTTAAATTTATTTCTTTTAAAGCAAATTTTAATGGAGGGATGTCAATATTAATTAAGATTTTAGCTTTGATTATAAACATAATTAGTTTTATTTTACTATTATTTTTTTAGGTATTATTTCTATTTAAGTTTTGATTCATATTTAAAATTTGACATTACCTTTAATATTAACCTTAATTCTAAGCCAGATGTTTTTGAACTCGTCTCAATGTTAATTTGAATATTGGTTATGGTTAGGCCCTGATCGAATTTTCTCGCTAGTTATTTGCGAAATTTCAACATTTATCTTCGATAAATCAAATTAAGGTAGAGGATTAGATCCTAGGTTTAAACTATTGTAGGATAACCTCTAGGATAGGAGTCTCCCTTTCAACCTCAACTATATGACCATTTGGCATGATAACATCTAGGACCGAGTCTCCCTTAGATTTTTCTTTTATCCCTTGAGTCTCTCTCTTCTCTCTCGAATCAAATCAAGATACTTAGTAAATACGATGTGCATAGTGCGTCCGAGCCTTAAGCACATGGGAAAAGATTAGCGGATGCATTTCTAACCTTATCTTAGGGTACTTTGTGCGCGAGATGTTTGGATTGTTAGCGAGAAGTATTTGATCCTATATCATAGAGTTTAGTGTGATACACGTCACAAACAAAACCAACCCACTTCTCTAAAATCCTTAAACAAACTGCAAATCACTTTGTCCTTCGGGACTTCCTCCCAAACCTTTTTTTAAAAAGGGCATGTTACCTTCATTCTACCGCAAACAGACATCGACCCTAACTGTTGGAACGTGAGTTTAACATCGCTCATAAAAGACACCAACTAACCAGTGGTAGGTCGAACTACGACTGCTCTGACTTCCTCTTTCTCGTCCGAATGAGGATACGTAGGCACAAGACGGTGAAGTCTTGGCGAGCACAATCCCCTCATTCACCCGTAGTCCTCCGAACTACGTTAACTCTGACTTTCCCATTGCACGAGGGAATACGTAGGCATAGGACAACGATGTCTTGTCGAGTCACCTTTTGTTTAGTTTCTATTTAGCAAGTAGAGTTTTAGATAAACACTCCTTTTTATTAGATAACAAGCGTGGATCCCATTGAGTACAACGGACGCGAGGGGTGTTAATATCTTCCTCTCGCGTAATCGACTCCCGAACCCAATATTTGGTTGCGAGACCATGTCTTCTCCCTTTTGAGGTTTTCTCGATGTTTCCCTTTCCCTGTTGGGATAAATAAAGTTCGGTGGTGACTCTGTTTTTTCGCTGATTATTTTTCGTGTTGTGACACGAAATATCTGCACATTGTCTACATGGAGGTAATATTCCAACAGAAGGGGTGAGATATCATGATATTATGAAGAAAATCATGTTAAACAGCATGCATTAAGTTAGCACAACAACAATTCAACTAATATCTCACATCAATCATCCAAGGATATCATCACCAATTATTCACCAAACAAATAGCAAATCATACGATACAAACCAATTAATCACCCATCACCATGTATTTAACAACTTAGCAACATATATGACATATAATGCAATGAGACTCACACCCGACTCAATGCGTATGCATGTGGTACCAATTTTTTGTGAATACTCAGGTTCACTGTTCTAATCCCCACCTCCTAGGATCAGAACCATTCACTGCTCCATCACCTCCGAATCAGCTACTGGCCCCAATCCACACAATGGGATTTTAGGCTCACCAACAACGAACCATCTGTCTACAAATGTATGCAATGTAACTATTTATGCATACAACAACACCAACATCATCGTGTACAATAACCAACCACCATGGTTATTGTACACCGTCCAAATTGGCCAACAAGCATAACATGTAGTTCATGCAACATATATATATATATATATATATATATATATATATATATATATATATATATATATATATATATATATATATATATATATATATATATATATATATATATATATATATATATATATATATATATATATATATATATATATATATATATATATATATATATATATATATATATATATATATATATATTTATGCAATCACCATAACTCAATAATATCACATTTGAAATAATGTTTTATACCACACCACATCATAACATAACCTTCATTCACGTCAAACAATAAAATGCCACTACTCGTGTTCATAAAGGTATGCAATGCGGCTATTTATGCATACAGCAACGATAACACCATTGTGCACAATAACCCACCACCATGGTTATTGTACACTGCCCAATTTGGCCAACAAGCATCAAATAATTTTTCAAACAATATGGACATATATATGTATTTACTTTGCATTCACAACAACATTATTAAACATGCTCATATTACACCAACGACATCATTAAAGCATCTTCATATTACCATCATTAACATCACAACAACATCATCAAACATCACAAAAACATCATCAAAAAATCATAACAACATCATCAAAACATCATATCACTATCATTAACATCAAAACAACATCATTAAACATCTTTGCAACAACACTCAAGATTTGTCACTTACACCACGACTTCTTAAGGTACACAACAAGCAACAATCACATTCTTCAAGATATTAGACATATAAATATTAGGAAAATGAATCATATAAATATACCATGTTAAAGTTCGGCTCATTAGCATTTCAACGCTTTGAACGGTTCGTTATTTGGATTAACTGTTAAAAAGTTATGATTTGAACCGTTTCTGGCGTTTTTCTGCCTATGAGTCGACTCGAAGGTCGACGCACAGAGCTATGACTCGACTCACAGAGCTATGAGTCAGCGCATACTGTTAAAATTTCCACAACTTTGCACTCGGGTGGCTATGAGTCGACCCAGGGGTACCTATGAGTCAACTCATATTGTTTCGAACCCCAAAATTCACTTTTTTTAAAAGCACTTTCACCCCAGAATTTCACACCAGAGCCTATACCACTAACCCCTATCACCATAGAACTGATTTTGTACCAAAATAACATCCTAAACCTCTATTATTCATTTTTTTTACTCATGGATTAACAACAATTCATCATAATTTCATTCTTCCGACTCAAAACTCCAAAACTCAACAATGGAGGAATTTTCAACAATTTCTGAAATAGAATTTCTACATACATACATGTACAGAACTCATTATATATCATTTAAAAAACATTATTTATTACATAATCAAATAACAGTTTCATCATTGATCAAGTATTCATAGTAATCACCACATAGAACAACATTCCACCCATAAGACAAAACCTAACTTCTACCCACCGTTCAACATGTTAACCCTCATAGAATCAGAACCTCACTCTTACCTTAGATATGATGAGCCTTTCCCTTCTCTAATGGAGCTCTTCCCTCTTTCTTGCCCTAGCCTCTTTCACCTTCAGTTCCAATTTCACGTACGATGAAAAACTGATTCTAATAACCTCCAATTCCCTTTATAAAATCTCTCCACTATGGTCTACCTCATTTACCCTCACTCATCCTCATGTAATTACAATCCTGCACTTCAATTCTCTACACACTTAATATCTCATTTTCTTTTATTTCATTATACTATTACTATTATTGTTGATCCCATCTAATTAAAATAATAATAATAATAATAATAATAATAATAATAATAATAATAATAATAATAATAATAATAATAATAATAATTCCCAATAATTATCTAATTAAATTAGTATCAAACTAATATTAAATAATTAAATAATTATCACTAATTTTTCTATTTAGTTTTACTTCTCACACCACCCATCTCTACTCAATTGCTCACATTTTTCCATCCTCAAGGTCTACTCTTAAGATTACTACTCCACACCAAGGGTATCTCCAAACACAACAAAACATACATAATCACATTTACACACACAACTTCACATAATTAAATTACGAAAAATAATTTAAAACAAACGGGGCGTTACAATCTCAGCCATCATCTATCAGTGAGAATTCTAAGTTAAGTTTGTCATGTATGTGTAATCGGTTTCTAGGATGGAACTCTGAATATTTTTGTTTGACCTTGACACATAGCTAAATAAAAAGTGTGGAAACTTGAAGAAAGGGCGAGATCAGACTATACCTCTAAAAAAACATTATATATGAATTAGGCTCATCTTCTCTTGGAATTTTTTTGGAGTGGTCCATCTTTAACATGGCCTTTGTTTAGCCTCTTCTCATTTCCTCTTCTTCTTAGTGTCTGCCTCAACTATCAAATGGACTTCCATATAAAATTTATTCTTCATATGGAGGTTTAACGCTTTCGTGGTCCACCTATTCAACGTCTTCAAGATCATTCTAGAATTTTATAAGAGTCATCTTCACATACACCTCCTCATCAGCGAAATCAGTAGTTTTCGACACGGTTAAGTGTTTAACATAACAAGTCAATACTAGAATAGGGTTCTAATACCAATTGAAGCTGAAAGAAACACAAGAAATGGATGGTTTGAATTAATTTCTAGGTTTAAAACTTTTTATCACTCAATATATCAGATAGCAATGATAAAGATAAATATATAGACACAAGTATTTATCTTGGTTCACCATTAACTAGGTTACATCCAGTCTACCCACCTCTGTGATTTCTTCTTAGAAAAGGACTTAATTCAGTAGTACACCTTATTACAACCATAAAGACTAACCGTCAATATTTTTTTGAGAGCCTGACCAACATGGTCGCTCAAGAAAATCAACTCAAAGACCAACTGTCTAAGACATCTTGCATAATCAGACTAACACTAGTCACTCAAGGACTTAACTCAAGGTTAAGAATTTTGTGTTGTGTTTACCAAGGTTGCTTATTAAATAAGTAGGTAACATATAATGAGTTCAAATTAATACACTTAAAATGATATACAATGAAAGCTCTAAGTGTTTCTTTCTTCTCTTTCTTTTTCTGCACATATTATTTTTCTTTGCTCTTGTGCTTTGTTGGTTATCTCTTTGTGTTGTGGTGATGTAGCTTCGGTGAGGCGAAGACTCACACACATTTTCCATATTCTTTTTCCTCTAAATATAGAAGTGAAATAGATTCGTTGGAAGGTAGAATAGGAATTACACTTAAAGTGTCTGTTGTATAAAGGTAACTTCATATGCAATGGTAGGATGACGCTAGCGGAAGAGAGTTGGTGATGATGGGACGTGAGAAGATACTTTAGTACATAGTACAATCCTTGAAGATATGGCATATATGTCCTTTAAATTAAATATCTTTTTAATTGTACTATCCTTGAAAATATTTCTTGTCATAATCAGAGGCTTCATATAAGAGATGAAGTGAAGCTTGATCAGAGTCAAAAGCCTAGATGATATAAATTACGAATTCTATTTAGAGTGAGGCTTGAAAGTATTAACGTCCAAAGTAATTCTGCACAAGAAATGCAAAAGCATTTACTAGTTTGTTCAGATGCTTGGATTGTTTAAAGAAGCATTTCCTTTGCTTATGACTACAAGGAATAAGCTTCATTTAAGAGTTGTTGAAGCTTAAGAAGAGTTCAAAGGCTTGATCTATCAGATTCTTTTGTCATAATCGTTATGAATAAATTCCTTGCAGGAGTGTTGACTTTGATGAACCTGAACCTTGACTTTGCTATGACCATATTTTTGTATTCTTCCTTTTGTTTAGAGTGTGTCTTCACTTTATCATTTTCTATCAGTTTCCTTCATACTTCGTCTACATTCAGATTTGACTTCTCCAGAGTCTGGATCTATTTTCTTTCATCTGCACACTTAACAAAAATAGTCAGAGTACAAAATTGTTCTCTATACTTTTTTATCATCAAAACTTAAAGATATGTAGACGTAGAACCAAACTTGTTCTTACAAATATGAGCAACAATATTACTGTTGGTAGTGGTCATAATATTTCGGTTATTGGTTATGGACATGCATCATTACCTACCTTTCCATACTCTTTGAATTTACACAATGTATTACATGCCCCTAAACTAATAAAGATTCTCTGTTAGAAATTTTACCACTGATAATGATGTTTCTGAATTTGATTCCTTTGATTTCTTTGTGAAGGATTTTCATACAGGAATTCATTTAATAAGATGTAACAACTCCAGCGACCTTTACCCACTTACCATTGGATCTTACTCTACAACCCATCCACCATATACCATTTCCTCATTATCTAATAAAGTATTTCGCAACCGTTTAGGAGACACTGGATCAAATGTCTTAAATTCTCACCAAAACAATTTTCTTACATGTAATAAGTTTCGGAGCAATTTCTTTTGTTACTCTTGTCCACTTGGGAAGCAAATAAAATTTTATTTTTCTAATTCTTTGTCTTATAATTTAATGCCTTTTGATATTGTCCATAGTGATGCTTGGACATCACCTTTTCTTAGTTCAGGGGGCACTGTTATTATGTGTTATTTTTAAATGATTTCACATTTTTTTTATGCACTTTAAATAATAAATCTCAAGTTCATTCTATGTTTCTTCAATTTCACGCTCATATAAAAACTCAATTTGAATGAGAAATCAAATGTTTTCAATATGATAATGGGAAAGAATATTACAATGATCTCTTTCAAAAAAATTGTGAACTCAACGGCATATCATTTAGGTTGTTATGTCCCCATACTTCCCCTCATAATAGAAAAGTTGAAATAAAAATTTGTATTATAAATAACATTGTCCACGCCCTTCTAGCCCATGCCTATATCCCACATCCTTTTGGCACCATACTTAGCAAATGGCAACGTACTTACATAACATCCTCCAAACCAAAAAGTTTGTCATCCATTCACCCACTAAGATACTCTACCAAAAAGATCTTTCTTATTCACATCTTTGAGTCTTCAAGAGTCAATGCTACCATCTAATTCTTTTGACCTCTAGAAATAAATTACAATCTGATGCACCTCAAAATTTTCCCTCCTTTTATTAACCTTAATTGGCTTATGGTTCATTCATTTGCATCACCATTTCATACATTACATTGATTCTAAGACATGGTGATCAAGGTATCTTGAGTAACCATTTACAAACCTTTTTCTTTCTTACCCTTTCAAATACAATCCCTAAACCAATTTTCTTGTTTTTAAACTCATTCCAAAATCAATAAACTATTTCAAATAATCCATTTTTAATCATTTCAAATCCAATTAAATCCATATACTTTTCCACATTTTAAACCATTTATTTTCTTCACATTTTTAAACCAAATTAAACCAAGTCATGTCCAAAACCACATTGATCCAAATCCATTTTAATTTCAAATTCATTGTCCATAACAAATGTCAAAAAATTAAAAAGCCCTACATTGGCCAAAATCACAAAAAAATGAGAAAATAATATCACACCAAAAGCCTTCAAGAAACCTTTATTCTACACCACCTAGCCAGCATAACATACACAAAACCGACCTGTACCTTCAACCAAGCTCCCCAACCTGCCAAGCCTTCACACGCATACCATAAGCAGCAGCTATAAACTTCAGAACAAATTATCCTTCACAAAACTTGAGCAGTATCATGCCATAACCGACCTACAAACACTACAACCAAATCACACAACATGATTTCAAATCAATTCACCACACACAGTAAAATGAAACCGTTACTCAATGATTTTTGCAAAATCAAAACAAGTCATCACATACAATACACAACATCTACCACAATAACCTGCAAAATAGAAGCAAGACATAAAATGACCGACGTCGCAATGAATAAACTGCTGACTCCACCTCTTTAGCCTGCCACAAAAAATAACTCGTACCACCCTAAACCGTACCACAATTCCAGCTACAATAGGTCATTCCAATACTCACACAGCTAACGCATAACATAACATGATACACAAAAACCAAACAATAGGCTTGCAAAATCAGAACCCACGATTCACACAACAATAACTCACATTATCAAGCCACTCTCACGCACCGTACCTTGCCAAACCTAACGATGCGGCTGCATAACAAAATACAGATTTGAAACAAAACCATAATGATTTGATAATCACAACCCTTTCTTTTCTTTTTGGCACCGTGTATTTTTTTGAAACATGGATGAATGGGCTTAAGACCCATGATGATTCTACTCACACCACCGCTTTTACTGTTGCGCCCATCTCTCTTTTTTCTCTTTATGTTTTCTTTTTTTTTCTTTTTTGTTTCCTATTTTATTTTCTTTAACTTCCTCAAAATATTTATGACATTTTTGCTCTTGATCTTATTATTTTATGATTTTTTATTTATTTGATTCATCATTTTCATTTTTGTTTATTCCTTGTTGATTTTTATTTCGACTTTCATTTCTATATCAATTTTCGTTTCAATTTTCTTTTGGTCTATGAAGTCTTTAGAATCACGAATGTCGATTGTTGGGGGTTGTTTAACCTTCATTATTCCAAATATGTAGGGATTGATCCTTTAGATCATTTCATATACTTTGGGATCGTGATAGGTTACCTTCGGTTAATCGACGAAAGTTTATGATTATGACGAGGTTGTTCTCTTTTTCTTTTTGTGTGGCCCGATTCTTTGAGAATGATCTACATATCATTTCTCTATCGTGTTTTAGAATAAACATTGTTATTGACCGGTCTCCCATAGCATGATCTTCCTTATAGATCGTGCTACGATTGCTTAACATAGTGTTGCAGTGGACCCGATTCGAAAAGTGATCATCTGATCAATTAATAATTAAACAACTAACAACTGACTTTAATTTCTGCTCGATATACTCTTGCTTTATCTTTCTGTCATTATACCATTGTCTACATATCAGTATCATTATATTTATCATATTATCATTGTTCATATCATCTTGTCATGCTAAACCTTTCTTGTTTCTCATCTTATTCAAAAATACAAAAATATGATAAAACGATCAAAACCCTAAAAAAAAACATATATGGACTGTGGTTGCTATCCTTTGCAAGGAGAGTTGGATTTGTACTCTTGCTTATTGCTTAATTTAGGACACCTTGCACACATACGACTTCCTCTTGGGCTACCTGACAATGACCCCATTTATTTCTCGCACTTCCATGTACTGTACATGTACCCCGCTCCCTTTTGGATGTACGTACTTTACTCGCTCTTCTTTGATTATGGTTTTGTTTACTAAGAGTGCCCTTAGGGACTAGCATAGAATAAACCATTTTCAAACTAATTCTCGATTCAATGTCGAGTCATCTTCACCCTCGTAAGTCGGTTTCTTTTCAAGCATCACCGTCAACCTACCCTATTCTGTTCACCACCCTTTCAACTCGTTCTGTTTCTTTCATTGTCTTTTCTTCTTGAGTTAAAAAAACCTTGGTATTGTACCAAGTGCATTTTCAAACTTTTTCTCAATAACCTTGGATGGTTATGGAGTGGTTAGGAAAGGCCTTGTCCTATCTCGAGTGCTTGATATTAGCTTTAGGGTTCACTGTCATAAAGCACTTACCATTCAAAACAAAACACTTATTAAATAAGAGAATAAGGTTCTCTTTATATTGAACTAAAGAGAGGGGATTGAGTGAATATTTCTTCCTCTCCGAGTGGCAGGATGCTCACTTTAGAGTGTGTGGTCTCGATACTCCTTTTCTTTTAATACGAAGACGTAGTTATATTCGCCACACCATTTTCAAAATAAATATTTTGAGATAAAGAATTGGGTACTACCCGTAGGGGTTCCTATCTGAGGACTTATTTCACCCCTAAAATCAATCTTCACTAATCAAATGCGATGTCTTGCCTCAATGACAAAAACTTAAGCCTTTTCAAAAAGGGCACGTTATGTTCGTCCTACCGCATAACAGGCTAAAGCATAAGTCTCCTTGAAAACGAACGGCAAAACCTATTGCTAGGATGCGAACATTGATGTTGTCCATTAAAAGCAACAAACGCCTAGTCCCATGAACTACGAACGCTCTGACTTCTTCATTCTCGTCTAGATGAAGATACCTGGGCACAAGACGGCAAAGTATTAGTGAGCATCCTTCCCTCTTTTTCACCTGTAGTCCACGAACTAAGAATGCTCTGATTTCTTCATTCTCATCCGAATGGAGATACGTAGGCACAAGACGGAAAACTCTTGGCGAGCACCCTTCCATCCCTTTCGTCTGTAGTCCACGAACTACGAACGCTCTGACTTCTTCATTCTCGTTCGAATGAGGATATGTACGCACAAGACGGTGAAGTCTTGACGAGCACAATCCCCCCTTTCACCCGTAGTCCTCCAAACTACGGATGCTCTGATTCTTCATTGGTCAATGAAGATACGTAGGCACAAAATGGCGAAGTCTTGGCGAGCCCCCTTTTCTTTTTCCCACCTTTTCCTTTCTTTCATCACTTTCTTTCACAATCTATGGTTCCTTTCCCTTTTAATATGGTATTCTTAAAAAGCAATACCCTTAGCAACAACCTTACACATAAGACAAGCGAATGATTCCCATCGAGTACGATGGATGTGGGGGATGTTAACCCATTCCCTTCGCATTACCGACTTCCGAACCCATAATTTGGTTGCGAGACCATCTTATCCTTTTTCTCTTAGGATTTTCTCGATGTTTTCCCTTTCCTCTTTGGGATAAATAAAGTTTGATGGAGACTCTGTTTCTTTTCGCCTCACGTCGTTATTTTTTAAGTAGCGACACAACCTCGATCAACACCATGTGTATTCTTAAGTTTTCCAGCTAATCATAAAGGATATAAGTGTTATGACTTGTCTAGTTATAAGATCTTTATTACTAGGCATGTCATATTTGAAGAAAATAAGTTTCCCTTTTTCTACCTTAAATTCTTCTAACACGGTTGACTATTTTTTTAAATAATGAATCCACGTCTTTCCTTCATTCCTACTACTATGGCACCCTTACACCAAATACTTTAACACCAACTAACCTTCAATCTAACAATTCATAAAAACCAACCTCAAACCCATCTTCATCTATTTCTTCTTCCAACCAACCTTCCCCACTGACCTTTTCCTTCACATTTATATCTTATTCTCTTTCAACTCACGACAAACAACAAACCTCGGCTACTGCAGAGAAAAGCAAAAGATGAGAAAACATGATACTTTCATGGAGATTCTAAAATTCAATAAAGCACAATTTGATTCAAGATGAAGGACTCGAAACACATTAGAGCTTCAACAACAGTGGCAAGTATTACAAGAATAAGGTGTTTGCTGACACCGGAAACAAAGGAAATAAAAATTGAAACTCAATTTCAAGCCCAAATTTATAGGAACTGAAGAGCACCAGGATCAACGGTCGACAAAAGATAAAAAAACTACTGCCAATGGTTAAGATGGAGCCTCAATTTTGTGACAACACTTAGGTGAGCCTAGGCGTGTGAGCAGATATGGAGGTATTCCTCGAGGAAACCTTTCGACTACACGATTAACATTAAATGTGCATGTTCCTAATGTCACGTACTTTCACTCAACGCAATAACAAAATTACTCTTCTTCGGAACGTCTTCTTAACGGATTTGTTTTCTCAATGGAACATGTGTTTTGATCGGTCTCAAAAATTTTGCTTCAATATTTCTCACTTCATTAGTGATAACAATGGCTTGGGGAAATTATTTCAGGATTGCCAGAGACCCGATAGGACCGACCCAATCAAACTAAAACTCCCCATTGACTAATGTACACGTGGACACAGCTTTGGAGCTTCACATAAGATCACGACTCGTGGTTATCTCCATCGTTGATAGACATCCAACGGCTAGTATCCTATTGTCGCACCTCGAAAAATCACATTCGAAAATACGACCCTCGCGCGAAAGGCGCGGAAAATGCGGTTCGACAGAGTCGCCACCGAACTTTATTTTTCCCGAATAAACGGGAGAGGAAAATATCGAGAAAACCTCTTGAAAACGAAAGGATAGGAACAGGGCTGTCGCAACCAAGTTCCGGGTTCGGGAGTCGGTTACGTGAGGGGAAGGTATTAGCACCCCTCACGTCCGTCGTACTCGACGGGAACCTCTTAAGGTAATTGTGGGGAGTGTTGTTTAGGTTTACTTGTTTTCTTCTCGTTGATACAGGTAGAATTGGTAGGGTAAAAGGTTAAAGATGCTAAGGAGAGGTGGGTGGATGGAGAATGGGGTGCTCACCAAGGATTGGGGCCCTTGTGCCTACGTATGCTCATTCGGACGAGAATGAGAAATCAGAGCGTCGTAGTTCGACTACGGGAAAGGATGGGGGGAACGGAAGATGGATAGAAGTGTGCTCGCCAAGATCATCGCAATCTTGTGCCTACGTATCTTATATTCAAGAATGAATAAAGAATCAGAGCGTCCGTAGTTCGTGGCAACAACCACGAAAAGATGAGGTTTGAAATGGGTTGAAGCTGAGTTGGGAGACGAAAGAGTGACTGACAAACAACCTAAGGGCGTGCCTCAAGAGCTTGTCATTCATGAATTCAAGGAATGCGAGATCCCAAGAACTCAGTTCTTTCGGAAATTGAGTTGAATGAGTTGAAGATAAGAGTTGGATATTTTGAAAACGAAAGAATGAACTAATAACAACTCGGGGGCGCGCCCAAGAGTTACTCGTTCGAATATTCAAAGAATGCTAGATTCTAGGAATATCCCTCTTTCGTAAGTTTAAAAAAATGTGTTTGTGAAAGGATCGAATCGAAGAATGGCATGCGAGGCCAAAAGGGAATTGCTTTGAACTGGTTCGACGACGTGTCGAAGATTTAATTGGAGATGGAACCGGCTTGACGACGTGTCAAGGGTTAGATTATGAGAAACGATATTGGTCCCTAAGGGTGCCTCCAATATCGAAACCACGAGAGGTTGTGAATGTGTGCGAAATGTGGGTTGCGAATGCGTACGAGCACTCGACTTAGGAGAACGTTGGAAGATGTTTGAGTTTGAAAAAGTCAAAAGGTTGAGTGAATAACAACCCAAAGGGCGTGCCTCGAGAGCTACTCACTCGAAAATTCAAGGAATGCTAGACTCCAAGAACCTCCTTCTTTCGAAGTTTGATCGAGAAAACGTTTGAAAAAGATTTGAAGTGAAATGAGGTATGAAAATAGTTTAAGGTACGAGATGTGAGGACGTGAGATTGGATTTGAAAATGAGAGAAATGACAATCATTTGATAAATGAGACGTAGGCCTCACAACCAATTAATTAGGGTATTACCGAAATGCTGGATCTCGACGACACCTTTTTCATTTGGAGAATATTTGAATGAACGATAGAAATATCACACAGAATGCTAGATTCCTACGATATTTCTTTGTTCAAAAAGAGTATATAAAACAAAAAGTTGAATAATACATTATTTAAGGTGTACACCTCGCTAATGATCATCCAAAAATCCAAGAAATGCTAGACTTCGAAGATTTAATTTGCTTTGAAAAAGTACTCGAGGTGAGTCGAGGTTTGAACTTAAATTTTAAGCGTGTACACTAGCAAAGTGGGCTAGTCTTCTAAGTGACCAATTAGAAGTAACTGATCAAATAGGTATCACTGTAAGGAAGCCCAGGATTAAGCTTTAAATTGTTGTGTATGGTGATCAAAGGTCGATGGCGAGGCCTTGAAAGCACTCGACTTACATGGGTGAAAATGACTCGACTAATCGAGAATTATTTTTTTAAAACTGATTTTGAACCATTAAAGCATAAGTGAGAAAATAACTACTACATTTGGAGGGAGAGAATTACCTTATTATCGAAATGGGAGACATAACACGGACGTAAGCGCATAACAACCATATTGACTTGAATTTAGTAAGCTTTTGGACTTGGTTCACTTTACTTACCAAAGCTAAAAGAGAGATAGATTACTTGAACCACTTAATTAGTTTAATCTAATTTAATTATTAAAATTATTTGATTAACTACTAATATAATCAAATAATTAAATTAATTAAAATTGATTAAAAGATTAAATGATTGGAATTCAATTAGTTAATTAATTATGTTAATCAAAATTAATTATCTTAATTATTTGATTAACTCAAATAATTTAAGTTAATTAGAATTCATTAACAAAACTAAAAAACAACAGTTAACATCAAATTAACTTTTCCTAGAAATATCTTTCAATGATATTTAAAGGTAATATTGAACCGGTCACTAGAACGAAACCATGACCCAAGACTGGCCACTTGCTACACATCTTACTGCTATGAAACTTCTCTTCAAAAAACTCACATTCACAGCAATGTCAAACTAACTCCAAACAGCTCAATAACACCATCGCTTTGATGCATAAAGAGAAAAGATATGGTCATCTTATGCCAACCCCAAACGATACTTAAGACGTGAAAACCTCGTCTGAAAAGACTCGAAAAACAACAATCAAGACAATCCAGTTAAAAAATAAAAATAAAAACATCTCAAGTTAAAGGTGACTTGTTGTAATTGGAGTTGGAAGCATTGTGTCGACAAGCTGCTCTTGCCGTCGCGGTCGAAGAATCATCTGAAACGAAGATGAAGCATAGTCGAAAGGCTAGCGCTGCTGCGACACACAAGAATCATTTCCTCTCTGCTACCGTCGATACGAATCGTTGGGTTAACAGGATTCCGATTCAGAGCACATATTCTGCAAGATATCTTCACCGCAAGAATGAAATGGCGTCATACGTCTGCCTGTTGATGCTTGTTGCGCACCTGAGATCTTGTAGTATTGACGGACTCGTGTGAACTTTCCTCTGATTTAAACCCTGCACATAAGATTAACAACAGACAACACCATCTATATTGCAATATCCATAAAAAAACATAATAACAGTGTGAAGCCGTTGAATAAAAATCCCACAATCGAGACAAAACCACACAAAAGCATTGCCGCTTCCCAGCAAAACAAAGCACTGCTGCCTCCTAGCAAAACGAGGCACTGTTGCCTTAAGGCCTTGTTGTATAAATAGAAACGGGACCCGGAGATATCGTGATGATAACATGATTGAACCCAGATCCTGAGTCGGGACACCACCTGCATAAAGATCAGCAACAGGCGAAACCAACGTAGTAAACACAAAAACTAGAAAACAGAATTGAATCGGATACGCCGTTTGAGTGGCCATCTGTTTGAACCGCATCGTCAAAGCTATGATGAATTACTGCCTCGAGCCATTACAGAAAAGTCGTGACTGTGTTGATGTAGCTTATGAAATGAACCAATTGTCGGAGAAGGGGTCGTAACATTGTTGCTTGCTTGCTCGCATTTAAGGACCTCGCCTCTCGAAGATCAAGGAACCAATGGCCATGTCTTCACCATGCTTTAAGTACTGATGGATTTAACTTTTACATACTTTAACTTCGCATTTCTGTTGTCAATATTTGACAGGATTGCAGCCTGTGCGGAACCTGTCAAAAGAAAACAAAATACAACAAACGCCTAGTAACAGTTAGGAGAAACAGCTGGCATCATGCGGTGAATGGCGTGATTGATTGCTTTCGTTGAGCCGGTGGTGGGATCGGAGTGAAGATGAATTGTTGTTCCACAGGTTATCAGCAATCATATCGCTTGAAACCCTTTTCGAATGACCGATGATTTGGCGCTGTCGCAACCTGCACAAATTCAACAGCCAGCAAAACTCCAATAACATACCAAAACAATATATGCGGCAACCATCCGAAACCTGCACTTGACCTGTTCGATAATACTAACAACCGACTATACCGACCATAGTTACAATAGAAACCACTATTTTCTTTTGCCAACTTACACCAGGATTATAATAGGCATGAACCTTGGAACAAACTACCCGATGGTCAAGGAACAAAATAAGACAATGGCGTATTCAAACTGGGGCCACGATCTGTGCAACCAACAGCATATGATGAGTCCTTGATTTCGAATGGTTACCGCATCGCATACGCGTTACCGATTAAACCCAGACAGCTCACCAATATTCACTGCACATATTAATCAGGTGATACAAAGAAATCCATGGCACAGAAGAGCGTCAATAGCGTAATATATCAATGCCGGTATTCAATCAATTAGCAAAATTCTAATAACTTGTATATACTACAGATAATCAAAAATGTATCAACCAACAACATTTATAAACAAACAAAAATGAAAACATGGTTTAACAGTATGGAAAATGAAGCAATCAACCGTGACTCAATGTACCAGTTACACAAAAAGCAGTCGTAACAGAAGAAAATTGTTTCGAATCATTACCGCAACCCAGTACACTACGCAACCAGGGCTAGCTCCGTGACGAACACCCAATGAACCTTGCCGATACGCCTTGGTTTGCGAGTCCTCACGGCGTCGTTATGTTGTTTGTACTGGGAGTGGTGGCGTTTTGGGGGTTTTGAAAGGGATGGTCGCGGCTCCGTTTTGTGTTTTTTTTAGGGGAGAAACAGAGAGGATTCGGTGAATAGAGGAGTTTGTGAGGGTTTTGGATCGAAGATTTAAAGTTTGTGAGCGGCGGACACGGGTTGTGTTGGATTGAAGGTTATGATCGAGGGGTTTATGGTGGTGGAATTTGTGAAAATGGCGATGGAGAGATGAGAACAGCGCCGTATTTGGCCTTCCAGGGATAAACAATAGTATCCTAGGGTTTTCTTTTTTGCCTTGTGAACAGTGAAATGTCCCCCTCCATTCATCAGTCTTCCTCCTCTTTTAATACCAATCCTAAGACAAAACCTAACGGGCCTGGGCCTCTGCATCCAAGTTTTTTTTCTCTTCACTAAATTGTTTACAAATTTCTATTAAAATGTGAATAATAACCAATATGATTAATAAATATCAACAACATATTATAATTAAATCTGAATTAAAACAATTTATTAAATAATAACTTTTTAACAAAAATTCAAATATATAAAATAACTAAGGTTTAAAAAACAAAAAATGTAATTACTAAAATGATGTTAGTAACACTTAAAAGAAAACAAAGTTCAAGAAAGTAATATTCACAAAAATAAGTTTAAGCCACGTGTCACCTCTTAATCGGTCAAAAGATAAAATTCTGAAAAACCAGTCAATTGCGAGCAGACACGTGTCTAAAAGACATGAAATGATAAATGCGAAAATATTTACAAAAGGGTAGGACAAATTTAGGGTATGACACCTATGTCATATCAACCGAGAATGGTTTCAACCATCTCCCGTATATAAGTGACTCTGAGTCACGGTCCATGTATTCTTCTCATTCACACTTGTATAATTTTACCTCTCTGAAACTCTAACTTAAATATTATAGCGATAATCTTACAAGAACCCCATATTTAATCACCAAAAACCTCATTCATCATATCAAAAGTTTTTCTGTAATAGTGATCTTCTACCTCTCATTCATTTTCTATTTTAATACAAAATAAAAAGATTAAATAACTATAAGCACTCGCTTAAAGGCAATAACATTATAATGCATAGAAAAAGATGTATTAATATTACATTTTAAGAAAATGAAATATATTTAGACCATTGAACCCTAGAGTGTAAGCTTGACCACATGAGAAAAGTTTATAATATGTGTTTGAAATAAAAAACTTGTCTCATTCTTTATAAAAAAAGACAAATTAGTTTTTTTCCATACCTTTCTATCTATTTTGTTCAATTTCATAATAGTTTTTAAAAATTAGAGTAAAAAAATATCTTATTCAATTTTTATTTATAAGTAAACAAAATGCACCTTACTCAAGAGTAGATAGTTGAATGAAATGATAAGGAATTTCTTTCGATTTAACTAGAGATTCTATATTCGAATTATCTAATTTAAGAGATTAATCTCTGCAATTACGCGTAAAAAAATACCCGATTTTTAAAAGAAAAAAAATAAAAATAAAACGCACCTAATTAAAGACTATACAAATAACGACACATGCACCTTTGTTGTATACAAAATGATATGGCAAGTAACAATTGTGTAAAATGTATGTAAATGCTAAAGTTTGAGTTATTATTCCCTCAACAAAAAGTTCAAACCGTGAAAGAAAAGACTATTACTTCATTGCAATTTATTGCACGAAACTAAAAATATCCTAGCCAATGAGCAAGGAAATTTTTATAATATTGAACCCTCTAATATAAATAAAACAAATTTAGTGGAGAAAAGATAAAAGTTAAAGAGATAAGGCAATACTTATAGATTCTAGACCGATACTAACATTCCTATCAACTACTTTTTCAACTTAATTATAGAAAATCTTATATTAAGAGAATGAGGGAGTAACTACTAACATTTGATGTAAAGAATCTATTTTTTTAGAGTTTTTCTTTTACTTAACAAAATGTTATGTTTATTTTAACTTATTAATGAAGAGATGTAAGAGTCTTGAAAAAAATTTGTGAAAGATAGAAGATGGGTTACTAACTTAAAATGATGCATTTTTAAAAGGAATTTTAAAGTCCATTTGAAGCGGTTGAAAACACTTTCTCATAGTAAATGGAGTTTTAGAGTCTTTTTTGAAGTGGTTTGTGAATTTTTAATTTTTAAAAATCAAGACAAAATAAAATTGATTTGATTTATTAATTAACTTCAAAATAATATTCTATTAAAACTCAACAAAAAATAAAACAAAATTGTTAAATTATTATCTTTGTGTTAAAGATAAGACACCATTGGTATGATTAGCGACTGCGACTCTGATAATTTATACCATTACTCTAACAACTTTTATGACCACCACTAATTATATGATCACTTGGATCACCGATCACTTGGACCAAGAGACTTCTTGCGACTCCCGCTTTATCCACCTACGATCTCTTATCTAACCAACCCTTTACTATTACTCTAACAACTTTTACGGTCACCACTAATTGTACCAAGAGACTTCTTGCGACTACCACTTTATCCACCTACGGTCTCTTATCTAACCAACCCTCTACTATTACTCTAATAACTTTTATGGTCACCACTAATTGTACGATCACCTTGGACTAGAAGACTCCTACCACACTCCTACCACTTATTTGACCACTATTTTGACTACCACACTCCTACCACTTATTTGACCACTATTTTGACTACCACTCCCTTATCTAACCAACCCTCTACTATTACTCTAACAACTTTTATGATCAACACCACTATTTTGACTACCACTCCCTTATCTAACCAACCCTCTACTATTACTCTAACAACTTTTATGATCACCACTAAGTGTACGATCACCTTAGACTAGAAGACTCCTACCACACTCCTACCACTTATTTGACCACTATTTTGACTACCACTGACTATTTCTGATCACCACTTTATCACCCTACAATCTCTTATCTAACCAAATCTCTATTATTACTTACGATCTCTTATCTAACCAAGCCTCGCCTCTACTATTTCGCTAACAACTTTTATGACCACCATTAATTGTCCGATCACCTTGGACTAGGAGACTCCTAACACTAATCTGACCTCTATTTTGATTTCCATTGACCATCTTTTATCACCACTTTATCCACCTACAATCTCTTATCTAATCAAACCTCTAAACACCACCAACCATCACATTTACCACGGATAACCACCAAGTTCACCATTCCCATTGAACTTTCTTTTATTAAAAAAAACACATTAAATAAACATTTTCACCATACCCATTGAACTTTTTTTGATAAAAAAACACATTAAATAAACATTTTCAATTTGCTATCGATAACCACTTAAATTTATGAATATTTTACCATTACCTATCTATTGATGTGTATGTTCACCCAAAATCTTAGCATTAAATATGTGTTTTTTCATTAAGGTATTCACCCTCCACTTTTTTAAACAATGGAAAACTTTCAACTCACTTGTATTTCAACAATCTATCCCCTCAAATAGGAGTTCATCCACTTATATGCTTCCCCTCAAACAAAAGTTCTTCATCGACATATACTTGCACCGCCGTTGACACCTTTGCCACATAATGGACACTTCAACGGAACACGCTGCCTGACCATCACTATGTCAGGAAGACTTTCGATACAAGGAACCGGTCCTTTACTCAAACCATCTGCTCTAATAGTGCTGATGAGTCAGGAAGGGAGAACTACTTTGGATCAATAGCAAACACACAAGTGAGTGTTAGACTCCTTTCCACACACCTCAACAACATTTTAGAAATACACATTCTTAATCCCACCACATATTTGATGGAGATCACAAGCAGTTCCAAACAGACCATTAATTTCATGCAGCAATGACAGAATCACATTGTCGATATGATAGTTACACATCGCCATAAATAAAGAACAGATGCAAAACTTTCCAGGTAAAAAACCTTATATAGTACTTCATGGTCAAAGGTAAAAACTACCTTAAATCTCAAGTTACACAGACTTTACCCTTGCGGGTTAAACTCATCGATACGCAGTTTCAAGTTTCAGTGCATTTCTGCATCTAACAACCCACATGAACTAAATATGTATAAGCCTTATCGATTGTTGATCTAACGAAACACTGTAAATCAACAACCCAAAACAAAAGCTATACACTACAGTTATCTAAAAAAACCTTTGACCAACCATTATCCTCTGCATATTACTACCCTGAAGTTTGATTTCATTATTATATACACTTAAGTATAATCAGTAAGAGAAAGAAATCTCTTATTTACCTCTACCTTATATTCATGTAACATGTATCGATCCTGCTTCATCCATTGAAAAATTATCCTCACTGTCGTCTCCAGAGTTGTCAGCGTCATCATCACCGTCATTGTCAGTGCCCTCACCATCACCATCACCACCGTCATCGTCACTGCTACTACCAGAGTCAGGATCATTTGATTTGAGTATTTCAGCATCAGCTTCGTCGGTATCAGCATCAAAGCCAGAAGGGTCGATATCCTCATCTTCATGAATGGCATGGAGTGGTGGTTTCCACAAAGTCAATCTCTTCATTCCATAATGAAATAGTTCGGAACCAGATGATTCTTGCTCAACCTTTGGAGTAACTTCAACTTTGGCAACTGGCTTCGGACTTTCTAATGTTGCAGAACTGCCAGTCATTGATCCTTCGACCACTGCAGAGTTGGATGACAACTTGGTCTGGGAACCGGAATTTGAAGCTATAATGCTGCAAATGTCAGGTTTTCCCACTATATCAACCCACTTGTCATCAATCCAATCTTGGGCAATTCGAATGGCGTCCTTATTGGCCAACATATACTTCTCTTCACCTAAAGAGAATCACATCACCATGAGAACACATTTCTGGAAACACTAAAATTTAAAAACAATGTTTTTGCAATTTTTCAAAAGTAATCAATCTATTGTTTATTTTAGCATAAAAATGAGAACAGAAAAGAAAACAGTACAAGTAAACGGCCCGAGTGATTTAAATCATACCAGGGGAATACAGCTGATAAGTTCCAGCTTCAGAAACATCGACAGCAGTTATAACGCTTTCCCACCATCCATCGCCGCACCAGGCATCCACTGCAGCTCCAACCTCAAATGTACAACCTTTAACAAATTCAGGAGGACGTGGTCGTACCGTTAAACGGCCGTAACGACGCATGCCCAGTTTGTCAGGATTTGCCACTCTGGATGCAGGGAGCCATTCCTACACAAATTTGTAACAGGGTTGAGAACCGTACTCTTTCACTACTTTCACTACAGCTCAATTAATGACATGATAGGACTTCTAAGCCCAAAACACACCATAATAATCAATGTAGCACGGATACCTCTTAAAAAAGGCATGTCCGTATTGGACCCCAATACTGACACAACACTGACACTTCTGATTACATTCAATTTATTTATTTTTTCCAATTATTACCGGTGTTGACGTGTCAATGTCAGTGTAATGTATGGTGTATGTGCTCGTGCTTCATAGATAATCATTATTTATATATACTAGTATACAAAATTACTCAGCCAATAGATAGATTAGATAAGGCATTGGCAATGCATACCTCGAGTAGGCCTTCATCATCGGCGTCCATCAGATCATCATACTGGACCTTCAGCTTCTTCTGAGATGCATACAAGATTGTACATCTAAACCAGCATCCTCTAATGCCACTATCTTGACAGAGAAACTCAATCTTATCATTGACCTTAAACGGCAGTTCAGGCTTAGGTTCCATAACCTTAACACCCATTGTTTTCGACAGTTTCAGTTTCAGACTAGGGTATTTCGGTTCACCTTTTGACATCTCATTCACAGGAGAAGAGTATTGAAGACCAGACGAACCATTTTCAGGTACCGAATACTCCACAGAACTTCTATTTCTCTTAATGTAGCTCAAAGGATCATCTTGAGTGAAGTTCTCACCATCTTCCAATTTTGGATAGTTCGCCTTTCTTTTGGAAAGAGTAGGGCTAGGATTGTTCAAACCCGAAAGTATAGGCTGGTTACCATAACCGCGCAGCTTAGTAAGTGCAAAGGGCTTGAGCTTATTGTTTTTAAGCTGCCTAAAGCACATGTGGATCTCAGGTAAAGAGGTATTCGGCAGCAACTCAGCTTTGTATTTTTCATAATGCTTAGGAGTCAGAACTGTTGCAGGCCCATTGATGCACTCGGCGCTGATCACCTGAACATTAGGTGTGATGAAAACTTCCCCCTCTCCAAGATCAAGGTCTGGAATCACATGCTTAACTTCCTGGCCACGGTGAAACCACCGAACCTTGACCCTTTTTTGCTTCTTTTTGTCTTCATACATATCTTCCAAGTAACCAAGATAGGAATTTTCATCTTCAGCCATAATATATACAAATGAATGAACCTATAAATTAGAAGAAATATTTCAGAATCATACAATTACCTTTGTATCACAGTAAAAGTCAATGAAACCAAGGGCCTGTTTGGATTGACTTTGTTGAGCATATATACTCACATAAGCTCCTGTGAGACTGTTTGAGAGATCTTATGAAAATAGTGCACGACATTGTCCATAAATAGTTTTCATCTTAGTTTCACAAGCTCTCCACGATAGCTTACGAAAAATATCATATATAAAAACAGCTTTACATAAACACTTGCATGATAAGAGCTTATGCTATAAGCGCTTAACTAAGTTGTTTATCCAAACAGGGCCATGAGAATGTAAGAAAATGACTGACATGTAACAAAACGAATTGTTTACTTACATTTATGGTTGTCCCTTTCCTGTCAAACCCGGAGTAATGCTTCAGCGATTTAGCACAAAACCAGGCAGTGCCTGACCATTCAATATCTGAGCTTTCAAATTTGAGCTTCTTAGAAATCTGCAGTGTAGAAAACACAGGCATGGTGAATTAATCATGTCATATAAAGATACAAAGCGAACTAATAAGAGATTGATTTTATTAGTCGCTGTTTCTATACCAGTTTATCAGGTATTTTTCTGTTATTAGCGGACATATCAAAAGATCCCAATCCTGGAGCTATTTCTGAACCATCCAGCAGTGCATCTGTCAGAAAAAACGAGGTTGCTCAGAATAAAAGCGGTTAAAGAAGATTGATAAACCATGTTGTAGCAAACAAAAGATATGGCAAAAAGTAATAATATCCATAAACATCACAAGGAGATTCGTGTAGAAAATCACCAAGTGAGATTTGCATTAAAAGAGCCTCAAACAAAGTTGACCATAAGAAGCGACTGACTACACTAAGTTTAGGTAGAGATTCATTAGATTGAATCAGGATTTATTGCATTGAACTGAATCGGATTCATCATAATGAATCGAGATTCATATCAAAAATACATACACATTAGGTTCAGTTTTGCATTGAATCGAGATACGGCGCACATGTATCACAGGATACTGATATCACAATCCCAACGCAGCAACGTTACCAATAGATCAAGACAATAATTAGGGTTTGATCTCCAAAATCTAATCGATTCATTTGTAATATCCTACCCCAACGCGCAACTTTACTAATAGATCAAAACCCCCAACGCGCAACTTTACTAATAGATCAAAAGCCCCAACGCAGCAACTTTACCAATAGATCAAGACCCGAGACTCGTGTAAATAAAACAAGAAAAAAAATTATTAGGGTTTGATCTCCAAAATCTAATCGATTCATTCGAAATATCCTACCATGTCTAATGCATTAATTGTGAATAAAAAACGGAATGAAATAAAATTGACAGATCCAGACATAAATTCAGAAAACAGAACACAGATCTAAAACACAATAACAGATTACAGTGTAATAAGAACGGAAAGATTAGGAAGTTGATAAACAAAATGAACAGTACCCATTTCCTGTTGCATCCAACTTATGGGATTAAAATACATCTCTACTTCACTACCCGCTGTATCTATACTCTCTGTATCCATAGTGCTCTCTGTATCCATAGTGCTCTCTGTATCCATAATCACAATGACGGCCTCGGCAGTATCGAAGAAGCACAGACTTGTGAAATTTTGCAATACAGTGTTTTCAGAACTGCTTTAAAGTAACGTGTCAGTGGGATTTTATACTGCTCGAGAGAACGTATTACAACACGTTACAAGCACGTGACCTTTATGCATTATGTCACGTTACAAGCATGTCATCTTTACGCAATATGTCACGCATTATGTCACGTTACAAGCACGCAATCTTTACGTATTATGTCACGTTCAAGCACGTGATCTTTACGTATTATGTCACGTTACAAGCACGCGATATTTACGTATTATGTCACGTTACAAGCACGTGATTTTCAAGTATTATGTCACGTTTCAAGCATGTGATCTTTACATATTATATCACGTTACAAGCACGTGATCTTTACGTATTATGTCACGTTTAGCTCTGAGCGGTTCCTCGACCCTAAAACCCTAGTCCTCTTATTCTAACCTCGACTTCCACTCTTACTCATTCTTAATCTTAATATTTGATTGTTAAAATAATCCGCGATTTTATAAATTACATTAACAAAACAACATGCCATAAACTAGAATAAAAAACTAATCACGAAAACTCTCACATTTATTTCACTTACCATGAATGCAACAACCGTGGATGCTAACATGGTGATCATTTATCATCCATAATACCAAGTATTTAAATTTAAAAATATTGCGTATAAATTACATAAGATTGTGCTCAAGGAATATAAATGTATCATTTATTATGATAGCTATACTAATTCAAAAATAAACCAATTCAGTCAACAAATAATCAAAACCAATTCACATTTTTGAAATCTTTTAATCCCTCACTCTGAACCATGAATATGAAAATTGAAAGACACCTTTCGAGAAATAAAATGTACAGAATACACTCGAAGTAAGCAGCCATGAATCAACAACCAAAGCCGAATATTTACGTTGTGTTAGAGAGAAGACATGGGACAACCAACGTAAAACCTCATTAAACCTTATTAGCATGGATCATGGTTTTAAATTGTTGTCCATACCACCATTGCAACCACAGCGTAAAGTCTTTGGACTTTGAAGGTATTCACAACTACATCATGACCGTAAGCACAACTACATACACCACAGTTGTTCACAATTTTCTACAATATCAATAGTTGCTACGTAACCGCAAACGCGATCACAGTTGAAAACCTTTGCATGGATCAACGATAAGGTTAATCATGAATCCTCATGAAAAATTCCTTTGCAGCCAGTTAAGACATAAAACTCATACAGCACAGACTTAACAAAATTCTTTCAAGAAGAACATTGTGTGGTATGCAGCATTCGACAAGAGCACATGAACTAATGTATATACAGAAAAGCCATTCATTCATTCATAAAAATAACACAATTCAGCACATACACATGAACCCACAAACAATATTTCTTCACAAACAAATCATCAAAACACATGAGAATCAAGCAAAGTTACCTGCGCGACGCGATTGATTCTTCAAAACCAAATTATTAAGCCAGTCCACAACCTCCCTCCTCGCCCTCCATTTATAAGTAACGTTGATGGATCCATAAGCCTGCAAAAACTGTTGAGGAACAACATACATCATGTGCCTCACACTCCTCTCCGTCCCAACAACAGCCAGCACAGAATCCCCGGACACATGTTTCAAGTAGAAATGAATCACTCGGTTCCCACGCTCTTGACATATCACTTGCTCCTCCCATGACACAAAAACAGGATCAATCTCATCACCAGACATCCTTCAAAATCCACCAACACAGCAACAACGACAACAACAACACTCTAACCAATATCACATTAAACCACAACAACAAAAACCAATGACGGGTTGTCCCTAAACCAACCCCAAATTGGTAAAGGAAAAACCCTATACCAAAAACTCAAACTTTCAACTAAATAACCAAACCGACAACAACCCAGATGAAAAAAATAATTATTTTTCAAAAGCTAGATGAAATGAGGCAAAAGGGTATGATCAATATTAAACAAAGAGAAGAAAGTGTCATGGTAGAAAAACTAGAAGTGAAGTCAAACAATGTGGCCTTATAAAAACAAGCGGAAAAAACAAAAACTAAGAAACATCAAAGGTACATTCGTCGTACTACGTCATGAGGTTTATGTTACGAGAAACAAAAACCCAGGTTTTATGAAGTGGGGTTCAAGGCAATGGAAGAGAGAAAGAGACAGAAAAAGAGAAGAATGGTTTTTCGGAGATGAAAAAGAGGATTTAGAGAGAATGATTGAATCGTTTTATAGGGTTGGTGAAGAGAGTGAAAACGATGAAGAGTACGAAAAAAACCTCACCTGAAGAGAACGGTGTTTTTTGCCGTGTGGTGAATCAAGACGGGGAGGAAGTGGTAGAACCGGAAGGGTATTAAGGGAATTTCGGTTTTTTGTGAGAGGGATATTCTGGTGCTGCAGGTGCATGTTTGCTCTTGACACGTGTCGTGTTCGTGATTCTTTTTTGACCACTCGATTCCATCATTAGAGTGGGGGTGTAGCCTGTAGGGTTTTGTTTTTTTTGGAAGATTCTATACGACGTCGTTAGGTGATGGTTATTTTGTTCCCAAACTCAAGGGTTTTAACCAAACTCTAGTTGTGAATTGTGATCCCTAGATGCATACTTTAGTTCAAAATAAATTGGAAAATGTGGTGTATTATAATAATTATAATGTGTGTTAGGACCTGATAATAATAATAATTTAGAGTTTAATTGAAAAATGTGGTGTCAAACTTAGGCAAGAACTATTGGACAAAAATTCTAACTCGGATATTTTTAGGAAATTAGGCCATGATCATTTTCAAAATGCAATTAATTTACTTCTAATTAGGTGAAACCACTTTAAAGAAATCTCTCCTATTTTTGTTTGAGTTAGTCACATAATACAAACTCAACTTTATTTAAATGCATCAAACTTCTTGTCAGATAAATGCTTATAAGTATGTTTTTTAAGTATTCTTTAAAGACTTAAAATAGTATTAAGATATTGAATAAAAAATGTATTAAGATAATTTATCTATTTAAAGCATTAGAAATTAAAATGTACAATTTTCAATAAAACAATTTTTTATTATAAATTTTTATTGAGTATTTTTAGGATATTGATTTGCTGTACTGGAGAGGTTATACAACGATTTTCATAAATACACCCTTAATTCTATATTCTACGCCAATATAATAACTTCATTTGTGAGACTCATTTTCTGATTCTCAATAAATTCCTCATTTAATTCATCGGATCTTTTCAGATGCGTGTCACAACCGTTCTTATTGAAAAATTATATCATCGTGAATCATATAAACCACAAATGGTAGCTTTCAAACTATCTCGATTGTCCATTCATTATAACACTGATCCTGTGACCGAAGCTGCCACACCATTCTTTGTCTCCACTTGTGAAGTTCATCCTCCTCTTGTTGGGGAGGCGGTCTGGTACTAGTAACATCTCTAACTAGTTCATATTCTTCGGCTCTAGTACCTTCATTGATCGGTCGGGGAATTTTCCAAGTTTCGTCATCCTTTCAACTTTTTCAACAATTACTCTAAGGTTAAACTTCTAAATAACCTCAACTACAAACATAAACACCTGAGCCAAAAATGTTCAAAGCCTTCAACAACTTCAAGCCACATTAGGGATACATATGGTGAACGAACTAATAACAAACAATTACAAACTAGTGTTGTAACACTCCAAATATACCCCGCGAAATATAAAAATATATCAGAGCAATCACATCAAAAATATTTAGGATGTCACACAATTCAACATAAATAACTGCTCATATATTAGGATATGTAACACAGACAATTTATTTGTAAATCATTTAAAATCACCAAAACAACTCAACATGTCTTAATTTCAAAACTTTGTTGAAATAGTTAAAGCATCAACATAAACAATTATTCAAAGCATAATTATTCTTTAAAATAACATAAACAACAATTATTCTAGAGATATACAAAAATCTCTATTAAACTCAACATAACATGATGTTCCCTGACCTGGTGTTACATATCAGAGCAGACGCCGAAACCAAAGAAAAATAGAAGACTTCATCTTCTACTTACTTCAACTCATCTACTGCGAGCTATCTGTATGATGCTCATGTAAAGACAATATTCAAACAGAAGGAGTGAGATATCATAAATAGATAAAGGAAAGCATAATAATAAAGCAAGCATTAGGTTTCTCATGCACAAACACCCATTCCGTAACAACCAACACAACAACAACCATTCAAAATACAACAAGATCATCCAAGATACAACTACAACATTCCACATACAACTACAACATGCAACACAATAACAGATGCAACCAATATGTGATGTAATGAGACTCACAACCAGACTCAATGTATGTGGTACCATTGGTTCCTATTTCAGAACCCGATTCCTATTTCAGGATCATAATTCCTGTAGGAATTTCCATAATGTCGCTCACACCCCACATGGGCACACGACTTCCGTGATCGCTCACATCCCACATGAGCATACAAATCACCGTGATTGCTCATACCCCACATGGGCACACGACTACTTCAACGACAATAATAACAACGATATGATTCCGTAATTAAAATTCGAATAAGACGCTCACACCCCACATGGACACACGACTTATATCACAACTCATGCAACCATAAATGCATGACAACAGCAACAACAACGACCATTTAAAAAATGCAATATGCCACTACAGGCCAGTAACAACAACATGTCATACAGTTGTCGCTACTCGAAAAATGCATCGCGCAACGACGGGGAGGCGAAAAAGAATAGACAGAAGAGTCGCCACCGAACTTTATTTATCCCATGAGGGGAAAGGAAAATATCGAGAAAACCTTAGGAAAGAAATGGATAAGATGGTCTCGCAACCAAGAACGGGTTCGGAAGCCGGTTATGCGAAGGGAAGGTATTAGCACCCCTCGCATCCATCGTACTCGATAGGAACCTTTTGTTTGTCGATGTGTGAATTTATCTGCTTAAATATTATGCTATAAAAAGAGTGTTCTAAAAGATAGCGAGAAGGGTTTAGAAACGAAGAGAGGAGGGATAGAGAGATAACAGGGGGAAGAAGAGAAAGAACAGACTCGGTAGGACTTCGCGGTCCTAGGCCTACGTATTCTCAATAGATGTGAGAAAGTCAGAGTCGACGTAGTTCGGGGAACCACAGATATGGGGGGAATGTGCTCGGCAAGGATTGTGGCCCTTGTGCCTACGTATCTTTACTCAAAAGAAGTAAAGAATCAGAGCAGCCGTAGTTCGGCCTACGGTGTGCGGGGAAGTCTTGGTAGACACTGCTATCGTGCGCATTCTAGCAGTTAGGTGTATTGCTGCTCGCTCGTTGGAGACTTAGGCGTTACCTGTTTGCGGTAGAACGGACGTAGCATGCCTTTCTGGGAAAGGGTGAAAAAGAAAAGGGTGCTCGCTAGGATACTGCAATCCTATGCCTACGTATTCTCAACATGCAAGAGAAATCAGAGCAACGTAGTTCGTGCCTACGGTGCGGATAACCGGTGTGTTTGTGTGGATGATGTTATCGCGCGCGTTCTAGCAGTTTAGGTGTTTTGCTGCTCGCTCGTTGGAGACTTAGGCGTACCTGTTTGCGGTAGAACGGACGTAACATATCCTTTGGGAGACTGGTTTTCGCCATGCGAGGCAAGGTGTCACGTTTGATCGATTGGATTGTTTTTTAGGGGGCGAGACAGGTCCTCGGATAGTAACCCCTACGGGTAGTACCCAATTCTTTGTCTCAAAGTTTTTTGTTATAAAAGGGTGTGGCAAACGAGGCGTCTTCGTATTGAAAGACGAGCGTCGAAACCACCCTCACTACAGTGGGCATCCTAACGCTCGGAGAAGAAGAGGTCTACACCCAATCCTCTCTCTTTAATTCAATGCAAAGAGAACTTCATTCTCTTATTAGAGATGTTTTTGGTTTTGAATGGTAAGTGCTTTGCGACAGAGAACCCTACGGTAAACGTCAGCACTCGGGATAGGAGAAGGCCTACGCCTAACCACTCCACGACCATTCAAGTTTTTGTATGAAAAGGAATTTGAAAATGCACTCGGTACGTGACCGAGGTTTTAGGTGTGAAAATTGTGGAAGGAAGTTGTGAAAGCGAGATGGTGGATAAAGAAGTCACGTTTCGTATTGAAAGACGAGTGTCGAGACCACCCTCACTACAGTGGGCATCCTAACACTCGGAGAGGAAGAAGACTACACTTAATCCCCTCTCTTTAATTCAATACAAAGAGAAAATAATTTATTGAAAGATAGTTTGAAAATGGGCTCGGCACGAGACCGAGGTTTTGAAAATGTACTCGGCACGGAGCCGAGGTTTTTTAGGAGAGAAAGGTTTAGAAGCGTCTTCGTATTGAAAGACGAGTGTCGAAACCACCCACACTACAGTGAGCATCTCGACACTCGGAGAAGAAGAGGTCTACACCTAATCCTCTCTTTTTAATTCAATACAAAGAATTTGATTCCTTGTTGATGATTACCTGTCAAAGAGATGAAAAAAAACAGAGACAAATATATACAGATAATATACATAATATATAATCAACAGTCCACCAATTAGGATTTTAATGATTTCGATATTTTATTAAGTATTTTTGGAAGAATGAACAAGTGTTGAATATTTACAATATAATAATAATATACAGATATAATATGTGCAAGAATATAAATGACTGAAAATAAAACAGTTGTATATTTGACAGAAAATTAAAGCAGTGGTATATTGACAGAAAATAAAGCAGTTGTATATTGGTTAGTTGATTGAATCGGGACGCAAAGAATAGGATCTCGTCTTAACCGCAAACAAAATGCCGATTAATCGAAGGTAGCCTATCGCGATCCCAAAGTAAGGAAGATGACCCCAATGGTCATCCCCCATAGATTTGAAATCGGGAAGGTTATCAACTCCGATACGCGACGCTTGCGGATACGACTTCATCGATCCAAATAGTCAAAATAAAATTTAAACGGAGAAGAGATGAGGAGAGAATGAGGCGGTCTTAGATCCAACGATACTTATCAATATTGACTTAGTAATCGATTTATGGAAGCGTCGTCATCGACCAAAAATAGATGAAAATGAGACAAAGTACCCAATAACAAAAGAGTAATGAAATTTAATTTCTACAAAAATAATCAAAAACTCTAATATAAAATAATTATGAAGTTCTAACAAAATATAATAGGAAAATTCTAAAAGAAATTAAATGTAGAAATAGTACATATATACAAACTCTAAAAGAAATATATAGTAGAAACTCTAAAAGAAATAGAATAAAAGACTTCTATAAAAAGTATAATATATTAAATATAAATAAAATATATTTACAAAAAGAAAATTAAAACCAAAATATAATATTGTCACATAATGAAAATCTGTTTTAAAGAATTAATATATAATATACAAAATAATAAACAAAATAGATATACAATTCCTTTTTTAAAAAAGAAGAAGAACAGGGAGTGTGTGAATGAAACAGGGGTGATAATGGAAAAATATTGGGTGGAATATGGATCTCATGGGACACGGCCCATTTATCTTCATCAGATTGAAAACAAGAAAATAAAAAAAACGAAATAAAAGAAACAACGTGACCCTTCTTCCTCACTGTGTTTCTCACGCGAACTCCCTCTCTGCTCTGTTTCTCGCCGTCTCTCACTTTCACTCTTCTTTTGCTGCTCATGTCTCTCACTCTCAGAAATCCAAACTTTCTCTTTGTCTCACTGTTTCGCTCCCGATTCACTTTATTGTTTCTGTTTTCGGTTTGTTTTGATATTATTTGAAGTTTGGGCGTGGGTTTCGCCAGGTAGTTTATGGATTACGGGTTGAAAGAGAGGAATACAAAGGAATACGGGTTTTGGTTTGTGTTTCGAAGGGATGTCGATATTTGCAACTGTTACGGTGAGATGTTTGTGTTGGCGAAGGAGCGGAGGATGTCGGCGTTTGTGTCGATGAGTTTAATACTGTCGATGATGGTTTGGGTTTTGAGGAATGAGGAAACTTTGAAGGGCGGTGGGAGGTTGTCGGTGATATCAGAGTGAGGTTTCTGGGTTCATTTTGGGGGGTTTCAGTTTGAAGAGGAACGAGTTGCGTTTGGTTTAGCGGTTGAGGAAGTGGAAGTTGGAGAGTGTTTTAATGGAATTCGTTAATGGTTTTTTGAGAAGGTTGTTGGAGGAAGTGAGGAGAGGATGAATAGTGTTTGGGATCTCAGAAATTAGGGGCGGCTAGGGTTGACTAGGGTTGTCTGTTTAGGGTTGTCACCTTTGTGAAAGGGTCTTATACCCTACGAAAATGACACATGGCACAGCTTTTTTTTTGAATTTTTTCTAATGAATTAAATAATTGTAATATCATTAAGTTCTAATTAAATTAAAAAAAAAACTAATAATTCTATTCTAATAACCAGTCCTAAATGAAATAACTACGAATTAAATTAATACTAATAATAAAATCTTAATAAAAATTAATCTAAACAAATCTATTAATAAATAAAATTAAAAATAATAAAAAATAATTAATGCTAATTAACAATTTATTTCTATCAATATTAAAAAAAAACAATTAATAAAAAAAACATTCTATAAACTAATAACTAAAAATCTATTTTAAACTCTATTAAATTAATCTACATGAATAAATAAAGAAAATAATTATATCCTAGTTAAAATTCCATTTAAAGTCTAAACAACTATAAAGAACCATTTCTATCTAAAACTAATCTTTAATAAATCTATAATTTAATAAACAAACTAATTTTAAAAAGTTAATTAATAAATAAATAAAAATTACTTCTAACTAAAATAAAAAATCTATTTCTATTTAAAAGAATATAAAAAACCTATTTAAACTAAAAATAAATAATTCTACCAAACCTATAAAATAAACCTATTTAAAAAAAAACTATCATATATTTAACAAATTCTATTAAACTATTAAAAAACTATTTCTACAAACAAACAAAAAAGGTTCTAATAAAAAAATATAAAAAACTAAATCATATTTAAATCTAAAAGAGAACTCTAAAAAATTAAATTTCTATTAAAACTAATTAAACTAAGAAAATAAAATCTAAATTATTAAAATTTAACTAAATAAAATCTGAGTATTAATAATGAAACAAATTAATCCTAATTTAATAATACTAATAAATATCATAAATTCTAATTAAACTAATAAATACCATAAATCCTAATTAAACTAATAATAATAATCTAGTTTAATCTGATTTTCTAATAAAGTAATAAATAAATAAATAAGCTAAAAACTCTAAATTACTCTAATTAATTCTATAAAAAACTTAATAAAATTCACACAATACAAAATTCTATACAAGAACAAAATAAAACTCTATTTAGCTCCTAATAATAAAAATACACTAGAAATTATATTTTACCTAAAAGCTATTTCTAAACTATATAATTAAATCTATTTAAAATAAAAAACTATTTCTAATAAAATTAAAAACTGTTAAAACTCTAGAATAAAAAATCTAAATCTAAAACTATTTAAATCCTAAAATATCTCTAACATTACTAACTTAATTCTAAAATATCTCTAATATTACTAACTTAATTTTAAAATCCTAAAATATCTCTAAACTAACTTAATTTTAAAATCCTAAAATATCTCTAACATTACTAACTTAATTCTAAAATCCTAAAATATCTCTAAAATTAAATCAAATCTAATTAATTCTAATATTAAAATAATTCTAAAAACAAATTAAATCTATGCTATAAAAATAATCTATTTCTATTCTAAATAAATAAAAAACTATTTCTAATAAAAATTCTAACTAAATTAAAAATCTATTTAAAAACTATTAAAATAAAATTTATTCTAAAGAAATAAATAAATAACTATTCTAATTCTAAAAATATAATAAAACAAAATTTTACATCTAATTAAATTAAATAAATGATAAAAAGAAAAAAAGAAAAAAAAATAGTAATATTTGCAAGGAAAAAGAGAAATTAAAAAAGGATTGAAATATTTACGAAAATGCCCTTAGGCCACGTGTCGCGCTCCCATTAGGCAAAATAAATCAAGATTTGAAAAACGCTCAAAGTGGACACGTGTCTAGACGGCATGAAATTAAGTGAAAAATACGAAAATATTTACAAAAGTTGGCGGGCAAATTTAGGGTATGACAGATGCCCCTATCTAATCGGCTTAGACCGAGTAAGATGAATTACTGCAGCATTCATCTTTCAAGGTATAAGTCGATTAGATACAAAGAAGACCCTGAATTTGTCCAAAAAAGGAAAACAAAAATTTGAGAAATGAAATACAGACAAACCTGACACCCAAAAGGATGTAGGGAGATAAGCTTCTCCGAAGAGATTGCCACTTATCGCTGACTTTAAATGATATGCCCCTGACTGGGCTAAATTTGTCGTTGAAGATTTGATTAACCATGGGGTTGAAATACATCATGCGATACACCCATGGTCTTGAAAAGGTGCCCCTGTCTAGGCGGAATTTTGCTTTGATATTCTTGAATTTCGCGGGGAGACCCGCGGTCTTACGGAGATTGCCCCTGACTGGGCTGATTATGATCTTGAAAATCTTCAAGATTAATCCTGGATCTGACCTCGCATACGCGAATGCTTGATGATAATGATATTCCATAACGAATGGAAATGCAAATGCAAATGCCAACATGCGAAGATGCAAGAGCTGGGGAGATATGACATGATTTGGGTATGCATATGATGCAAGATGATTATGACATCAAATGCGATGCGTATGATGCATATGATGCGTATGATCGCAGACAAGTGATTAGAAATGTAGGTGCCGACAGGGTGGACTTTGGTGGTTGCCAATGCAGATTGGACTTTGAGTTGGAAGTACCAGGTGAGGGCTGGTATTCGGAGGGTAGACCAGATGGGACTGGTTGGCGAAAGGCTAAGTTGTCAAAGGAGGGCTGATTTTATGGTTTGCCAGATGGGAGCTGGACTTTGGGATGAGGTTTACCAGACAAGAACTGGTGAAATGGTAGGCTGGAAGGAAGGGTGACCAGATGGGAGCTGGTTTAAAAGCTGACATATACCGGACGGGAACTGGTATTCAGCGGAGGTTGACCAGACGAGGACTGGTTTGAAGGTTTGCCAGACAAGAACTGGACTTTGAAGGTTTCGAATTGGGGTGGTAATAGGTTGTGGGGATGAAAATCCGATGACAGCAAGGCCTTTTCGGAAGGTTAGGGTTGGGTGAGTTGGCGGTGTGATTCCCTGACACTTGTTTTGAACTCAATAGTTGCTGATGAAGATGAACTTGCTTGAGTAGCTTGCAATAAGGCGACCTCGAGATGGCTTGTCCCAGAGTTTGTACCATGAAAGGATTCATCATTGATTAACCGATTCGTGTGGTATTTGTCTTCAATATACTCTTGAGGTAGCTTGCCCTTGAAAGAGCGTTTGAAGCGACTTGACTTATCCTGATTGAACATTGGTGGGATATATCCTTAAGTCAAAGAAACTCTGGATGGCCTGCCCCTAATTGGTATGATTCATTTTTGATCAACCGCTTCTTGAATGATTTTCCCCATAATCAACCGTCGTTTGGGGATTTGGGTCAGACTGATTGATTCCAAATTTTGATGCCAACGCCCTAGATCCACAGGGCTACAAAGTATGCTTGATTCTGATCCAGACTGCTGAATGATCCAGTCCTGCTTGATTACTTCGTGTTAGAATTTTCTTGATGCCAACTACTGACTTGCAATTAAAATTGTTTTGTTCACGAATGGTAATTTTAATGCGGCGTTCATGCAAGTTTTGAAAGAAATGTCATTTATTAAGTGTCGCGATTTGTGAGACGAATGGACCGTTAGTCCAAACGTTGTGCTAATTCGATTGGTGTGAAAGATATAGCAAGAATATTGACACCAACGTTGATGAGTAGCAAATATGGCGAGTCAGGTTACGCAACCTTGCGATAGTATGCTTTCAGAATAAACCTCGCCTCAATTAGGTCTTTCGAGGGTTATAACGTGGTCTGGTTCACGGTTTATAAAATAAAGGATATTAGGCTCAAAGTAATATTTGTACCCACCCTTTCTTCTTAATGATCTCCATACCTACGTTCAGTTAATTCTGTGCATGCTTACCTTGACGGTGTAAGCTTGATGGTTCAAGATTTGCTTGAGATGACAATCACCTTATTTTGATGGATGTCAGTGACCCTTTTGGGTGATCACTGAATCTTATTTTGTTTTTGTTGAGGGTTTGAGGACCTCTTTTGCTTTTGTTTATTGATCCCTAACTTTTGCATGGACTGATTTTGCTTGTAAGATCCATCGGGATAGCCCTGACTTTTGCCTAAGTCCCCTTTTGAGGTGTTTGACTTAGCAGGCTTTTGATATTTTTTGATTGGATTTTGTTGGAGGATTGTGACTGCCATGTCATGGGTCATTGATGAATGACCATCTTGTCTTTTGGATTTTTGCTTTGTTGATTCGAATGCGGGGTTAGATTAACTGAACACTACCCTGCCCCAGGTTGAGTGTAAGGGTTTGAATATCCGAAGGAAACTCCTACTTCTAGGCTCGAAGTGGTTTACTAGGGATTAACTCCTTATATCTCCGGTGTTTAGGGGAATTAAAACAATGCCTGTACATCATCGATGAGATTCTATCTGAAAGCATACGGTTTGCAATTATGGGTATTTTGTTTTCGTCATCCTCCCTCCAATATTTGCTAAACACAACAGTGATGAAGTGGAGTGGATAAAAGTGTATGTGTCTGTGATAAGTGGAAATAATGAGTGAATACGACGTGACTGATTCGGAAAATGCATAATAACTCCATTAATATTACCATTCAAAACAACAATGTTTAAACACAAGTAGCAATTAACAGGAAATAAACTACAAGATGCAAATGATAAAAGCGTTCAAGGACTGCCAATGTTGAGGACGTCTGCCTGTCTGGACCATTGGCTTCTGGAAATGACCCTTGAAATATTCGAGTTTAGACAGCTGAGAGGTTGACATGGACAACCAAACTTCCTTCTGGAAAAGAGATGTACCCTTTGTCAATTAGTTGTTGCACCTTGGCTTGGAAGGCTTTGCATTCTTCAGTCGAGTGCCCCATGGATCCTCCATGATATCCACACTGAGCATTGGGATTGTACCCAGGAGGGTAAGGTTCTGGCACAGGCTTAAGAGTTTTAGGCTCCACCAATGAGTTTTGAATCAGATGTGGGAGAAGCTGACTGTGCGACATAGGGACTGGATGAAGAGGAGCAGTCCTTCTTTCCAAGTTGTTGTTGGGCCTATGCTGATTTTGGCGCTGATTCGGATGACCTCGGCCATGGACTCATTGATTTTCATGAGGAGCGACCCATGGCTTGTGGGATGAAGCTTTAGGCATGGCCGATTGTCCATGAGGATAACATGGCACTGGTAATGATGCCTGCTGAGTAGACGGGGGACTATAGAGTTTTGTTGGTACATTGTGAGAATACTCAACATTTGTTATGAGTGCGCTGGTTTCATCCTTCTCTTCCTCATGGAAATCATCGAAAGCTTCAATTTCACTGGCCTGGCTGCCTGATGCGTCCTGGATTTGTCCACTTTTGAGGTAACTTTCAAGGCGCTCTCCTACAATCACAAGGTCAGAGAGGCTTGATGGCGTACAACCAGCCATTCTTTCAAAATAAGAGCCCTGCAAACTGTTGATGAACATGTCAATCAGCTCCTTGTCCGAGAGTGGTGGTTGCACTCTTGCTGCGAATTCTCTCCACCGCTGTGCATATCCTTTAAAAGGTTCGTTTTCATTCTGAGATAGGCTTTGCAACTGCATGCGGGTGGGAGGAGTGTCTAGATTAAACTGGTAAAACTTTAGAAAAGCATTGGCTAGGTCCCTCCACGATTGGATATGACTCCTTTCTAAATCTGTGTACCAACTTAATGATGCCCCACTCAGACTTTCTTGAAAACAGTGGATCATCAGCTTATCGTCATGAGTATAGGGGGTCATTTTTCGACAGTACATCACCAAATGACGCCTCGGGCAACTAAAGCCTGTGTACTTCTCGAAGTTAGGTATCTTGAATCTTGGAGGAATCACCAAGTCTAGCACTAGACACATATCAGCAGCGTCAAGGCCGAGCATATCAGACACTCTCATAGCTTGAATTGTCTCCTCGAGGGTGCGAAGCTTTTCTTCCATGGGATTAGTCAGCGGCATCCTTTGGGGTTGAGTAGGAACGTTTATTTGTGGAGGATGGTCATCCGATGGAAGATCATACAGTGGATTGTTCGTCACCTTAAATCCTTGTGGGGGATCAACATTCTGGCGGTCATTCTCTAACATATCTAACTCGGCTTGCTTCGTTCTGACTTGGCTTCTCGAAGCTTCTATGTTCCTCTTTCTTCAAACTCTTTGTAGCTCTCACAAGTTTATCATGAGTGTCGGGAAATCAACTGCAGGTTATGAACAGAGGATGGGTAAGGTCTTGGCACTGGTTAGGGAAGAAAATGCAAAATGATGCAGATATGCTTATGCAAATGCAATGCAATGAGTGCATACGAGAACAAATCCATATCAAGGATTAAGATAACAGATCCTGCAAGACAACATCAAAAGGTATCTCTCCCCTCGGGTGGGCTATCTATTGGTTTATAAGAGGGTATCCCAAAGGATTTTAAAACAAAGTCCCATGCACTAACCCTCAAAAGTTTTTCATCAGAACGACTACTCGTAAGACGGTAATCCTTTCAAAGGATGAACATAGAGTTATGTTTTAGCAACCTTCGGAATAAGGTTCTACAGAAGGTCCTCAGAGTCACGGACTCCCACGTTGGAAGTAAAAACACCATTACGACTACACGTAAGACATAATCATCCCAAAGGGGTCTCGTCTGAGCGGTGGAATTCGATCCAACTCAACGAGTCCTAAGTCTCGCAAATCAGAAAGAATCCACCTCCTAACTTAGTGTATACTCGAAAGCCCGGGTAGAAAGCTTTTATCCTCACAAACCAATTCAATAAACCCAACAGGTTAGTGAACACAACATAAAAAAAAAATAGATAAAAGCAAACAAAATCACACACGCGACAAACAAATTAGGCCTGGCTCGCTAGGTGTCCCCAGCAGAGTCGCCAGCTGTCGCTACTCGAAAAATGCATCGCGCAACGACGGGGAGGCGAAAAAGAATAGACAGAAGAGTCGCCACCGAACTTTATTTATCCCATGAGGGGAAAGGAAAATATCGAGAAAACCTTAGGAAAGAAATGGATAAGATGGTCTCGCAACCAAGAACGGGTTCGGAAGCCGGTTATGCGAAGGGAAGGTATTAGCACCCCTCGCATCCATCGTACTCGATGGGAACCTTTTGTTTGTCGATGTGTGAATTTATCTGCTTAAATATTATGCTATAAAAAGAGTGTTCTAAAAGATAGCGAGAAGGGTTTAGAAACGAAGAGAGGAGGGATAGAGAGATAACAGGGGGAAGAAGAGAAAGAACAGACTCGGTAGGACTTCGCGGTCCTAGGCCTACGTATTCTCAATAGATGTGAGAAAGTCAGAGTCGACGTAGTTCGGGGAACCACAGATATGGGGGGAATGTGCTCGGCAAGGATTGTGGCCCTTGTGCCTACGTATCTTTACTCAAAAGAAGTAAAGAATCAGAGCAGCCGTAGTTCGGCCTACGGTGTGCGGGGAAGTCTTGGTAGACACTGCTATCGTGCGCATTCTAGCAGTTAGGTGTATTGCTGCTCGCTCGTTGGAGACTTAGGCGTTACCTGTTTGCGGTAGAACGGACGTAGCATGCCTTTCTGGGAAAGGGTGAAAAAGAAAAGGGTGCTCGCTAGGATACTGCAATCCTATGCCTACGTATTCTCAACATGCAAGAGAAATCAGAGCAACGTAGTTCGTGCCTACGGTGCGGATAACCGGTGTGTTTGTGTGGATGATGTTATCGCGCGCGTTCTAGCAGTTTAGGTGTTTTGCTGCTCGCTCGTTGGAGACTTAGGCGTACCTGTTTGCGGTAGAACGGACGTAACATATCCTTTGGGAGACTGGTTTTCGCCATGCGAGGCAAGGTGTCACGTTTGATCGATTGGATTGTTTTTTAGGGGGCGAGACAGGTCCTCGGATAGTAACCCCTACGGGTAGTACCCAATTCTTTGTCTCAAAGTTTTTTGTTATAAAAGGGTGTGGCAAACGAGGCGTCTTCGTATTGAAAGACGAGCGTCGAAACCACCCTCACTACAGTGGGCATCCTAACGCTCGGAGAAGAAGAGGTCTACACCCAATCCTCTCTCTTTAATTCAATGCAAAGAGAACTTCATTCTCTTATTAGAGATGTTTTTGGTTTTGAATGGTAAGTGCTTTGCGACAGAGAACCCTACGGTAAACGTCAGCACTCGGGATAGGAGAAGGCCTACGCCTAACCACTCCACGACCATTCAAGTTTTTGTATGAAAAGGAATTTGAAAATGCACTCGGTACGTGACCGAGGTTTTAGGTGTGAAAATTGTGGAAGGAAGTTGTGAAAGCGAGATGGTGGATAAAGAAGTCACGTTTCGTATTGAAAGACGAGTGTCGAGACCACCCTCACTACAGTGGGCATCCTAACACTCGGAGAGGAAGAAGACTACACTTAATCCCCTCTCTTTAATTCAATACAAAGAGAAAATAATTTATTGAAAGATAGTTTGAAAATGGGCTCGGCACGAGACCGAGGTTTTGAAAATGTACTCGGCACGGAGCCGAGGTTTTTTAGGAGAGAAAGGTTTAGAAGCGTCTTCGTATTGAAAGACGAGTGTCGAAACCACCCACACTACAGTGAGCATCTCGACACTCGGAGAAGAAGAGGTCTACACCTAATCCTCTCTTTTTAATTCAATACAAAGAATTTGATTCCTTGTTGATGATTACCTTTCAAAGAGATGAAAAAAAACAGAGACAAATATATACAGATAATATACATAATATATAATCAACAGTCCACCAATTAGGATTTTAATGATTTCGATATTTTATTAAGTATTTTTGGAAGAATGAACAAGTGTTGAATATTTACAATATAATAATAATATACAGATATAATATGTGCAAGAATATAAATGACTGAAAATAAAACAGTTGTATATTTGACAGAAAATTAAAGCAGTGGTATATTGACAGAAAATAAAGCAGTTGTATATTGGTTAGTTGATTGAATCGGGACGCAAAGAATAGGATCTCGTCTTAACCGCAAACAAAATGCCGATTAATCGAAGGTAGCCTATCGCGATCCCAAAGTAAGGAAGATGACCCCAATGGTCATCCCCCATAGATTTGAAATCGGGAAGGTTATCAACTCCGATACGCGACGCTTGCGGATACGACTTCATCGATCCAAATAGTCAAAATAAAATTTAAACGGAGAAGAGATGAGGAGAGAATGAGGCGGTCTTAGATCCAACGATACTTATCAATATTGACTTAGTAATCGATTTATGGAAGCGTCGTCATCGACCAAAAACAGATGAAAATGAGACAAAGTACCCAATAACAAAAGAGTAATGAAATTTAATTTCTACAAAAATAATCAAAAACTCTAATATAAAATAATTATGAAGTTCTAACAAAATATAATAGGAAAATTCTAAAAGAAATTAAATGTAGAAATAGTACATATATACAAACTCTAAAAGAAATATATAGTAGAAACTCTAAAAGAAATAGAATAAAAGACTTCTATAAAAAGTATAATATATTAAATATAAATAAAATATATTTACAAAAAGAAAATTAAAACCAAAATATAATATTGTCACATAATGAAAATCTGTTTTAAAGAATTAATATATAATATACAAAATAATAAACAAAATAGATATACAATTCCTTTTTTAAAAAAGAAGAAGAACAGGGAGTGTGTGAATGAAACAGGGGTGATAATGGAAAAATATTGGGTGGAATATGGATCTCATGGGACACGGCCCATTTATCTTCATCAGATTGAAAACAAGAAAATAAAAAAAACGAAATAAAAGAAACAACGTGACCCTTCTTCCTCACTGTGTTTCTCACGCGAACTCCCTCTCTGCTCTGTTTCTCGCCGTCTCTCACTTTCACTCTTCTTTTGCTGCTCATGTCTCTCACTCTCAGAAATCCAAACTTTCTCTTTGTCTCACTGTTTCGCTCCCGATTCACTTTATTGTTTCTGTTTTCGGTTTGTTTTGATATTATTTGAAGTTTGGGCGTGGGTTTCGCCAGGTAGTTTATGGATTACGGGTTGAAAGAGAGGAATACAAAGGAATACGGGTTTTGGTTTGTGTTTCGAAGGGATGTCGATATTTGCAACTGTTACGGTGAGATGTTTGTGTTGGCGAAGGAGCGGAGGATGTCGGCGTTTGTGTCGATGAGTTTAATACTGTCGATGATGGTTTGGGTTTTGAGGAATGAGGAAACTTTGAAGGGCGGTGGGAGGTTGTCGGTGATATCAGAGTGAGGTTTCTGGGTTCATTTTGGGGGGTTTCAGTTTGAAGAGGAACGAGTTGCGTTTGGTTTAGCGGTTGAGGAAGTGGAAGTTGGAGAGTGTTTTAATGGAATTCGTTAATGGTTTTTTGAGAAGGTTGTTGGAGGAAGTGAGGAGAGGATGAATAGTGTTTGGGATCTCAGAAATTAGGGGCGGCTAGGGTTGACTAGGGTTGTCTGTTTAGGGTTGTCACCTTTGTGAAAGGGTCTTATACCCTACGAAAATGACACATGGCACAGCTTTTTTTTTGAATTTTTTCTAATGAATTAAATAATTGTAATATCATTAAGTTCTAATTAAATTAAAAAAAAAACTAATAATTCTATTCTAATAACCAGTCCTAAATGAAATAACTACGAATTAAATTAATACTAATAATAAAATCTTAATAAAAATTAATCTAAACAAATCTATTAATAAATAAAATTAAAAATAATAAAAAATAATTAATGCTAATTAACAATTTATTTCTATCAATATTAAAAAAAAACAATTAATAAAAAAAACATTCTATAAACTAATAACTAAAAATCTATTTTAAACTCTATTAAATTAATCTACATGAATAAATAAAGAAAATAATTATATCCTAGTTAAAATTCCATTTAAAGTCTAAACAACTATAAAGAACCATTTCTATCTAAAACTAATCTTTAATAAATCTATAATTTAATAAACAAACTAATTTTAAAAAGTTAATTAATAAATAAATAAAAATTACTTCTAACTAAAATAAAAAATCTATTTCTATTTAAAAGAATATAAAAAACCTATTTAAACTAAAAATAAATAATTCTACCAAACCTATAAAATAAACCTATTTAAAAAAAAACTATCATATATTTAACAAATTCTATTAAACTATTAAAAAACTATTTCTACAAACAAACAAAAAAGGTTCTAATAAAAAAATATAAAAAACTAAATCATATTTAAATCTAAAAGAGAACTCTAAAAAATTAAATTTCTATTAAAACTAATTAAACTAAGAAAATAAAATCTAAATTATTAAAATTTAACTAAATAAAATCTGAGTATTAATAATGAAACAAATTAATCCTAATTTAATAATACTAATAAATATCATAAATTCTAATTAAACTAATAAATACCATAAATCCTAATTAAACTAATAATAATAATCTAGTTTAATCTGATTTTCTAATAAAGTAATAAATAAATAAATAAGCTAAAAACTCTAAATTACTCTAATTAATTCTATAAAAAACTTAATAAAATTCACACAATACAAAATTCTATACAAGAACAAAATAAAACTCTATTTAGCTCCTAATAATAAAAATACACTAGAAATTATATTTTACCTAAAAGCTATTTCTAAACTATATAATTAAATCTATTTAAAATAAAAAACTATTTCTAATAAAATTAAAAACTGTTAAAACTCTAGAATAAAAAATCTAAATCTAAAACTATTTAAATCCTAAAATATCTCTAACATTACTAACTTAATTCTAAAATATCTCTAACATTACTAACTTAATTTTAAAATCCTAAAATATCTCTAAACTAACTTAATTTTAAAATCCTAAAATATCTCTAACATTACTAACTTAATTCTAAAATCCTAAAATATCTCTAAAATTAAATCAAATCTAATTAATTCTAATATTAAAATAATTCTAAAAACAAATTAAATCTATGCTATAAAAATAATCTATTTCTATTCTAAATAAATAAAAAACTATTTCTAATAAAAATTCTAACTAAATTAAAAATCTATTTAAAAACTATTAAAATAAAATTTATTCTAAAGAAATAAATAAATAACTATTCTAATTCTAAAAATATAATAAAACAAAATTTTACATCTAATTAAATTAAATAAATGATAAAAATAAAAAAAGAAAAAAAATAGTAATATTTGCAAGGAAAAAGAGAAATTAAAAAAGGATTGAAATATTTACGAAAATGCCCTTAGGCCACGTGTCGCGCTCCCATTAGGCAAAATAAATCAAGATTTGAAAAACGCTCAAAGTGGACACGTGTCTAGACGGCATGAAATTAAGTGAAAAATACGAAAATATTTACAAAAGTTGGCGGGCAAATTTAGGGTATGACAACAGTCCAACAACAACACCATACAACATGACAAACATCCACAAATTAATTAAAATCATATCACACCACAACAAAGTGATAATAATGTGTTAAATATCAACAACCAGCAAAATTATTCAACTTCTGCTACTAAAAATATTTTTATATTAAATTCTGTCACGCCAGCTTTCTGACGCTTCGAGTGGCACTTGAATCAGACTCCCGGAACAAAATTTATGAATTTTTAAAGTTTTTCAAAAATTGATCTCAAGGTAACCGATTACCCAAAATGAGGTAACCATTTATACCCATGCACACAGTTGTTGCACCCCAAAATTTGCCCAACCTTTTCTTTACTGGCTTTTGTTTCATTGCATTCATCATAGCATTAGCACATGCATTGCATTGTCATTTGTGTAGGGGATTGAGAGAGTTGTGTTGGCCAAGAAGAGGTTATCAAAGGTCTTAGCCTAATCAAGAGGTTGTATTCAAGATGTTCAAGAACCTATCACCATCAGAAAAGTCAAAGAGTTGAAGGTGGACATAAATGTGCATATCTCCTAACTTAAAGGTCATGGGAGATCATCATATGATTTTGAATCCATGGATGTGGGTGTAAAGCCTTAAGAAAGCTCATGGGATGTATTGAGGATCATTATGGAGCTTGTGCAAGCCATTATTCAAAGTACAAGAGGCCACAGCCAAAGGTGGTGCAATTAGGGTTTTCACTTGGTCAACCCTCAGTCAACTGTGAAATTGGAGGAGATTAAGACTCAATTCCAAGCAATTGTGATCATGGAATGTTGTGTTGAGACATTTCATATATCACTTCAAGATTAATTCATCAATACTCAAGAGCGTGAGAAGTTACTAAGCTAGGGTTTCTAAGCTTGGCAGTGTAAACTCCCTTGGTTTAGTGCCTAACTTCAAGACCACATAACTCAAGATACAAGTTTCATCTCATCTTGAAACCAACATGAATCTTGTAGGGCTTGTTTCTAGCTTTCTTTTGAGTACTAGAAGCCATTCATATGATTTCTAGAACTCAATTTATGAGGCAGACAAGTTACAAGTCATCAGATGAATGTGATTTTGGTTCATGAAAGTCAACCAACTTCCATGCCATTTTTGACCTAGAAGGGTGTCTTTCCTCATCTTGAACCAAACATGAACGTTTTTCCTTATGGTCTTAGCTTTCCAAAGAGTAATAGAAGTCATTGATTGGATTTATAGAGCTCAAGATATGAAGCTTGCAAGGCAGGGGTATTTTGGGAAACTTTGATTATAGGTCACTTTTGGTTATAGGTTTGTATACCTCAAATGAAAATCTTTCCAACTTGAAAGTTGCTTAGAATGGGTTCATTTGCTCAACTAAACATCAAGGAACCATTGATATGGCTTGGATTGAAGATTTGTTGAAGAAATTTTCATGAAATGAACATTAAAGGCCATTAAAAGTCAAAAATTCAAATAAATGCAAAATGGATCATTCCAAGGCATATGTGTACATTTTTTTGAGTCTACAAGATATTCCAAGAGCAATGCAGTTTCCACATTTGAGGTTTGGAGTCATTTACATGGCAAAATTCAAGGTTACTTCATCTTGAAGTAACATGATCAAGATCCACCATTAATAAAAAACAAGGATCAAATCTCAACCCTTGAGTTACATTACATCACCAGCAATTGATTTGAGCCATTTTGAGAGCATTTTGCAAGCATTTTCGTGCACTTTCACAAGCTTCAAAGTAAGTAAATTTGGATTTTAGATTGGACCAAACAAGCCACAATTAGGCCTTAAATCCATTCCCATTCAATTCTATATAAACTCTAGAGTGTTTCCATGATTGGATTGATGAAGATTGGCGCAAAATTATGTTAGAAGCAGTTAGAGAAGTGAAGGTGAAAGTGAAATTGCATTTTCAAGAATTAATCACATTCAGCTCAATTCAAGATCTTCAAGAGCTCTAGGAGGATTCATAGAAGCTTTCTGGATCAATTGGAGCAAGGATCAACATCAATTCACTCCTCTGTGCAAGCTTCTCATCAGGTTTCTGTTCTTCAACTTTACTCATGATTCTTGATGAATTAGAACTCAATCTTCATGTGGATAGGATCCTTGAGACCTATAGACGAATTTAGGATAAGTTTAGAGCTTGATTGCAACATTTTTTGACAGAGCACGTTTTCTTGTTAGATTCGGTTTAGATAAATTATAGGGTTAAAATGAAATTGAAGCATGGAATGTTAACCTACATGATGAGAGGAATCGATTGGTACCAAAATCTTGAAGTTTCGTTAACTGTTATGACGCACCACTGTTCATGGTCTCAAGGTAGAAGACGACCGGAGCTAATCCGACCGCCGTCCCCCACCGTCTGTGTTTTTCCCACCCTTTCTCATTTAAATCTCCAGGTTGAATAATGGCCATCAGATCTTGGCAAACACTTGACCTTTTCCCTTCATCCAACGGCCTTGTCTTAATCTCCGTTTGTGTTGACTCTCATTTACCATGTGGCTGAGTGATGCCCTTAGGATTAGATGACTTTTGCTTTGTATGGATAGGATTAAGACCTACCATAGGCGCGCGTTGACTGAGCCACATGGAAACCCTTAGTTCATTTAAAACGCTGATTTGGACATGGGCCACAATTGATATTGGAACCCCCCTGCGCGCTGAGCCCATTGATTGAACATGGAATAATTGTTATTTGCCACAGTTTTTTTCTTTTTTCATTTCTTTTCTTTATTTTCTTTTATTTTGTGGCTGTTTACTTTTAATTGATAAAAAATAGTAAAATGCATGCAAAATTCATGAGACTTTTTCTTAAGATTCCTCAATGTGTTAGATGATTTTAGAAATTGTTGGATTATTGTTTAGAGAATTTTTCAATTTAATGTGAATTTTCCATGTTTGGTTATTTCTTTAAATGTGAAAATATACATGTTTGCTTCTTGAATTTCAGTTCCTATTCAATGCATAGAATAAATTTCTGACTTTTTGTGTGATGATTCTAGACACCTTGATGGATTTCTAGGTATTTTTGTTCTGATTTTTAGATTTCATTTGGTTAGGGTTTGAAGTAGATCTTTAGCACCCTTTCCCTTTGCTTTATCCATAGAACACTTTAGGGTTTTGCTCTCTGTTAGAGTACCTAGGCTTGGAATCTTGACTTCAAATTTTAACCATAGCTTCCTAACATCATGAGGACCCTCTAGGATTTTTATTATAATTTTTAGGATTATTTTCCTATTTTTAGGATTATTTTCCCCATTGAACTTCCACCTAGTTTTCCATTATAAGTGATCCTTTTGCAACCCTTAGGCACCCAATCCTTGCATGTTTCCATAGTACACAGGTTGAAGCCTTTATAGGTTAATTTCTAAGTCATTAACATGTCCATAGCTTGATTAGGATGGACTTCCTTTAGAGCTTAACTTTTAGGGTTCCTTAGAAGCTTTTAAGTGAGTGGTTTCTCTTCCTTATGTGATTCCTTTGCCTTGCTTTGCCTTGATTTGTCCCCTCTAACTCCATATATCATTATCCTATGATTTAGGGTTCCCATTTATGAGAGCCTGATTCTTTCTTTGGAAGAATTAAAGTGCATTCCATGAATGGTAGAACTCTTGAGGATATATCTTGAAGATTTTGGTTGAGTGTCATGGTGGGTTCCTTTGGTTCACACCATGCTTCCCATCATAACTCCATCCTCTTTGTCCATTAATCTTAGGATCCCTCTTGTGAGAGCCTGGTTCTTCCTTTGGAAGAATTAAAGTGCATTCCATGAGAGGTCTGAGCCTTTGAGGACTTCTGTGTTGATACACATTAACCTAATACCCTAGATGTTCATTAGGTTCCACCTCAATCATTCTCTTTGTCCATTGATCTGAGGATACCTCTTGTGAGAGTCTGGTTCTTCCTTTGGAAGAATTAAAGTGCATTCCATGAGAGGTTTGAGCCTTTAATGGACATTCATTGAACATAGTGGGTTCCTTTGGTTCACACTATGCTTCTCATCCTTCCTCACTATCTGTCCATTAATCTTAGGATCCCTCTTGTGAGAGCCTGGTTCTTCCTTTGGAAGAATTAAAGTGCATTCCATGAGAGGTTTGAGCCTTTGAGGATTCTTGTGTTGACGCACATTGAGCTTGATGAATCCTTGGGATGATTTCCTTGGTTCTCATCTTGTTTGCCCTTATCTCCATGTTTGACTGCTTGATATGGTGCATTAGGATAGAATTGTATGTGTAGGCATCCTTTCCCTTAAGTTCATACTTGCATCTAAAGGTTGAGCTTGTCTCCCTTTGCTTGGATGTTTATCTGCCTTTCATACTTGACATGTTTGCATTAAAGGTTGAGTTTGTCTCCCTTGCTTGTGTGCTTACTCTGTGCATCTCTATTTGCATCTCCTGCTTGCATTTAAAGGTTGAGCTTGTCTCCCTTGCTTGTACTGTTGCATTGCATCTGCATCCAGTTATTTTATATTTCATCTGCTTGATAGCTTTGTTTTGCTTCCCTTGGCATGTTCCCTTAGGACTCTCACTTCCTTGTTTAAGGACAGTGATGATAGACTTTAGGTTGAATCCTTTGCATAATAACATATAGGATAGATTCCCTTTCAAACTCAACATTAGGACCATCTTGCATGAAACATTAGGGTTTTGATTTAGTCCCCCTGTAGAGTCATTTTCTCTTCTCATCTCAAAACAATATTAAAACACCTAATAAAGGCTAATTTTTATTGTACGCTACGAGCCTTAAGCTACCCAGGAAATGGTTATTGGAGGGTTTCCTTTCAGTATCCAGGATGTTTAGTGTGGCACCCTTTGGGTGACATGCGACGCATTCACTCCTAGGTCATAGTCTCTAGTGCAATATGAATTACAAACATTCATAAAAAACACTTTTTCTCCGATAAAAGACAAAAACAAACATCAAACTCCTTTTGCCCTTTAGGGCTCCCTTTAATCCGGGAAAATCTTTTCAGGTAAAAGAGTGTTGTTAACTCTTAGTTCTACCGCAAACAGGCGTCGTCCCTAATTGCTAGAACTATCTGTTAACCCTACTCGAATAAAAACAATTGAATAAACTTGTGTTCCGCTTTATCCCAAACTACGTTCGCTTTAATCTCTCATACCTGTTGAGAGTACGTAGGTACAAGATGTGATATCTTGGTGAGCAACATCTCCCCTTTCACCCGTAGTTAGCCGAACTACCTTGACTCTGACTTTCCCATTGCACGAGGGAATACGTAGGCCCAGAGTAGCGATGCTCTGTCGAGTCCTTTTCTTTTTCTTTTAACCCATACCATTAGCATAGATAGATAAATAACCCTTTAGATAAACAACACAAGCGTGGATCCCGTTGAGTACAACAGACGTGAGGGGTGCTAATGCCTTCCCCTTGCGTAACCGACTCTCGAACCTGAGATTTGGTTGTGATGACCGATCTTATCCCTTTTCGCTAGGTGTTTCCTTTCCCTCCGTTGGGATAAATAACGATAGGTGGCGACTCTTCTGTCATTGCCGACACTTTTTTTTGCAGTAGCGACAATAGTGTAATCGATTACCTAAATCAGGGTAACCGATTACACCCTCACAATTTTCCCAAAAATGTTGTTTTTCAACAGTGTAACCGGTTACCCTAATTCTGATAACCGATTACACCTACAGCATAATCGCTTTTCTGCTGTTTATTAGTACGAAAAGTGCTTTTTAACCCATCCTAAAGTTCAACTTTTCATACAAAACGTGTAATTCATTGTTGTACTTGAAAACCAGTTTTCATCAACACCAAAAACCATGATTTCTTTCCCCAAAACACCCAAAATAATCGTTCCGACTCTGACTTGCGATTTCATACAACAACAACATTAACAACGACGAGCAACTTATTTTAATCGATTCAACAACAACAACAACAAATCAACAACTTTATCAACTACAAACAGTTCCAACAACAACATACAACATTCATCATAATCAACCAAATGCAACACAACCATTCCATAAAAAGTATGAACAAAGGAAAAAAAATACAAAACCTACATAAAAGAATCTATCCAGGATTATCATCATACTAACGCTTAGCTAGTTAGAACCTCACCCTTACCTTAGAGTTCTTGCAACGATTCCTTCTTCCTCAACAATGGATTCCTCTTCCCTTGCCCTAACTCTCACTTCACATTCTTTCTTCAATTTCTCCCAAAAACACGTACTGACCAAAAATCCTTCCCACTTCCCCCTTTTCTATTTCTTATAATAATAATAATAATAATAATAATAATAATAATATTATTATTATTATTATTATTATTATTATTATTATTATTATTATTATTATTATCATTATTATTATTATTATTATTATTATTATTCTACAAATTAGATAATAATAATAATATCCACCAATTAATTAAATTAATAATGTTTCAACTAATATTACTAATATTATTATAACTATTCACTCTCACCACACCCCTAAGTTCTAACCAATTGGTCATACACTCATGAACCTTAAGGTCTATATTTCTAAGGTCACTACCATCTACTACAGGGTACCCTAATATAATAAAACACACATAATCACATATATACACACAACATCAAATATTTTAATTACGAAAAATAATTTAAATAAGACGAGGTGTTACAACTCTTCCCCACTTGGAATACTTTCATCTTAAAAAATTTACTTGATCCAAACAACTCAGGATACCCTTCACGCATCTTGCTCTCCAACTCCCGAGTCATACTTCCACTGGCAGCGCCTCCTTACACTATCTTCATGAGAGCAATCTCTTTGCCTCTCAGCTGCTTCACCGCACGATCTTCAATTCTTACAAGCAAAGTCTCAACCGTAAGGTTATCCCTTACCTGAACATCATCCATCAGAATCACATGTGACGGATCTGGAACATACTTCTGAAGCTGTGAAATATGGAACACATCATTTAAATTTGACAAATTTGGTGGCAACACCACTCTATAAGCAACGACTCTAACTCTTGCTGATATCTGATACGGACCAATAAACCGAGGAGTAAGCTTCCTCGACTTCAAAGCATGTCCAACACCGGTCACTAGAGAGTCTCTCAAGAATACATGGTCTCCCTCTTGAAACTCAAGATCCTTTCTCCTCTAATCATGATAAATCTTCTATCTACTCTACTAAGCTTTCATCTTCTCCCGAATCAACTTCACCTTCTCAGTAGTCTGTTGAACAATCTCAAGTCCAAGCACCACACTCTCACCAGATTCATGCTAACACAGAGGTGTCCTACACCTCTGACCATACAAAGCTTCAAAAGGCGTCATTCAAATACTAGAATGATAATTTTTATTATAAGTGAACTCAATCAACGACAAATGACTATCCTAAGCACCTCCTTGTTCAAGAACACAAGCCCTCAACAAATCTTTCAAAGACTAAATAGTCATCTCCCAAAGCCTCTTATAAACTTTCCCAAAATATGGAAGTAAACCTCAAGTCTCTATCTGACGTAATACTCAACGAAATTCCATACAGCTTCATAATTACACAGGTATAGATCACTGCCAACTTCTGCAAAGAAAAATTGATGTTAATCAGAATAAAATGCGCCGACTTCGTCAATCTATCAACGATCACCCAAATGGCATCATGCCCTCTCGGAGTATTCAGCAACCCAATCACAGAATCTATAGAAATGATGTCCCATTTCCACTATGGAATATCCAACGATTGCATCAACCCTACTGTTTTCTGATGTTCAACTTTCGACTTCTAGCAATTCAAACAAGAATACATAAATTGTGCCACATCTCGTTTTAATCTAGGCCACAAAAATATCTTCTTCAAATCCTTATACATCTTTGTAACTCTTGGATGAATACTCTAGCTACTCTTATGACTTTCCTCCAAAATCATTCTTTTCAACTCAAAATCATCTGGAATATAAATCATGTCACAACACCTCAGCACACCTTGCTCATCTACTTTAAAGTCACCATTCCCAGTCTGATCACTTCTAACCATCAAGTCTACCAACTTCACATCCAATTTCTGGATCTCTTTAATATTATTAAGAAAATAATTGTTGATCTTTAACATACCTAACATCACATTTTGCGGTGTCAGCTCATAGACTAAACTCAAGTCTTTAAACTGCTAAATCAATTCCAACTCTCTAACCATCATAGTAGACATATGCATAAACTTCCAACTCAAAGCATCAGCCACGATGTTAGCTTTACCGGGAAGATACATCAAACTAAAGTCATAATCTTTCAAGAACTCCAACCATCTTCTATGCCTCCTATTCAATTCATTATGATTAAAGAGATACTTCAAGCTCTTATGATCACTATACACTTTAAATCTGGAACCATAGAGATAATGCCTCCAAATCTTTAACACAACAACAACCATAACTAACTCTAAATCATGGGTAGGATAATTTCTCTCGTGAACCCTCAGCTGTCACGAAGCATAAGCCACAACTTTCTATCTTGCATCAGCACACCACTTAAACACATCAAAGAAGCATCACAATACACCACAAATGGTTCATTTGGTTCAGGAAGAATCAAAACCGGAGTTGTAGTTAATCCCTTCTTCAGCTCAATGAAACTCTTCTCATAGTGAACACCACACACAAAAGTTTTACCTTTGCAAGTCAACTGAATCAGCGAAAGTGCTAACTAGAAAAGCCTTCAATAAGCTGAAATAGCTTCTAATCTCTATAATCGACTTCAGAGTCTCCCATTAGTCTCCCATTGTAGAATTGCATCTACTTTGGATGGATCCACAACAATACCATCACCTGAAATAATATGACCAAGAAAGCTCACCTCTTTCAACCAGAATTCACACTTCGACAATTTAGCATAAAGCTTATTATCTTTCAATACTTGCAATACAATCCATAAATGCTCAGCATGCTCTTCTTTCGACTTAGAATAAATCAGAGTGTCATCAATGAAAACCACTATAAACCGATCCAGATAAGTATGAAAGATTCGATTCATGTACTCCATAAATACACCTGGTGTATTAGAAACGCCGAACAACATCATCAAATACTCATAATGTCCATACTGAGTTCTAAAAGCCGTCTTCTGAATATTTTCATCCTTCACTCGAATCTGATGATAACCCAACCTCAAGTCAATTTTGCTAAATACACGTGCACCCACCAAGTGATCCATCAAGTCATATATTCTTGGAAGCGGATACTTGTTCTTAATTGTCACTTTATTCAACTGTCTGTAATCCACACACAATCCCATACTATCGTCTTTCTTCTTTACCAATAACACTGGAGATCCCCAAGGCGATACATTTGGTTTTACAAATTTCTTTTCCAACAACTCTTCTAATTGCTTATTCAACTCTGCTAACTCTAACGCTGACATCTTGTATGGTGCCATAGAAACAAGTATGGTACCAGGGACAAGATTAACAACAAACTTTACCTCTCTCTGGTGGCACATTCGAAATATCATCTAGAAATTCACGCACCACCTGCAACTCATCAATCATAGCTTGACTCTCTACAGATAAGAACGCAAACAATGCAAGCACTTGAGCTTCCTCTTCCAAAACCTCCTTCAACTCTCTAGCAGACATAAAATCAATTTCTTTCTCATCATCAGGAGCAATAAATTGCACCGACATGTTATAACAATTGATATGAGCATGATTGAACTCCATCCAGTTCATTTCCAAGATAACATTAAGATTTCCCAACGGAAAGCAAATAAGATCAACTTGTTACAACAAAAGGAAAATCATGCTCATTCTTAGGAAACATGCCAAGATACTCAACACACCATTGGCCCATCTCCAGTCAAAACACTGCATTCCCCTTTACCAGGAAGCGAACAACGATAACACCTAACCATCTTCCCTCAAGGATCGCACCATTTTTCCAACCAACACCATCCTTGAATTCGACCTCCATTTTGGTTCAGGAACAACACAACATTCTCAAAATAGTTGAAGTAGCCAACACTGCACTCTCGTATGTAACAACATGATATCCAATCTCTGTAGAGTTGGAATATCCATGATAAGTAGATGCTTCACCCCCACTTGGACTCTTACCATCAACAACTCTCTGTTTACCCTTATCAGCTAGAGCACTGTCAGGCTTTCCACAATTCACATTTTGCTTCAGCTCCATAAAACTAATCTCCTTCTTCCCACGAACATCCTCAGGAAAGTAATTTTTTAGGAACTACTTACGACTCAACAAAGACAGTATTCAACTGTCACAATAAAGACAATATTCAACTGTCATAATACTACGACCCAACAACTTGGCCGAACAGATCGACCTGCTCTGATACCACTAATGTAACACCCTAAATATACCCTGTGAAATATAAAAAGATACCAGAGTAATTACATCAAATATATTGAAGATGTCACACAATTCAACATAAATAACTGCTCATATATTAGGATATGTAACACAAGAAATTTATTTGAAAACTATTTAAAATCATCAAAACAATCTCAAGATGTCTTAATTTCAAAACTTTATTGAAATAGCAGAAGCATCAACATAAACAGTTATTTAAAGCATAATTATTCTTCAAAATAATATAAACAATAATTATTCTAGAGATATCCAAAAATCTCTATCAAACTCAACATAACACAACGTTCCCTGACCCCGGTGTTACACATCAGAGCAGATGTCGACACTAAAAGAAAATAGAAGACTTCATCTTCTACTTACTTTAACTCATCTATTGCGAGTTATCTGCACAATGCCCATGTAAAAACAACATTCAAACAGAAGGGGTGAGATATCAAAAATAGATAAACGAAATCATGATAATAAAGACATCATTAGATTTCTCATGCACAAACACCCATTCCACAATAACCATCCAACACAACAACAACAACAACCATTCAACATACAACAACAACATCCAGCATACAACTACAACATTCCATATACAACTACAATATGGAACACAACAACAGATGCAACCAATATACAATGCAATGATACTTACAACCAGACTCAATGCATGTGGTACCATCGGTTCCTATTTCATAACTCGATCCCTATTTCAGGATCACAATTCCTGTCGGAATTTCTATAATGTTGCTCACACCCCACATGGGCACACGACTTCCATGATCTCTCACACCCCACATGGGCACATGAATCACCATGATCACTCACGCGCCACATGAGCACACGAATCACTGTGATCACTCACGCCCCACATGGGCACACGACCACCTCAACAACAATAACAACAACAACAATGATATGATTCTGTATTCAGAATTCGGATAAGACCTCACACGGCTTATCTCACAACTCATGTAACCATGAAATGCATGACAACAACAATAACAACGACCATTTAAACAATGCAATATGCCACTGCAGGCCAGCAAGAACAATATACCACACAGTCTAATAACAATAACATACAACATGACGAGCATCCACAAAGCAATTAAAATCATATCACACCACAACAAAGTGATAATAATGTGTTCAATATCAATAACCAGCAAAATCATTCAACTTCTGCTACTGAAACTATTTTTTTTGTTAAAGTTTGTCACGCCAACTTTCTGACGCTTCAAACGGCACTCGAATCAGACTCCCGGATCGAAAGTTATGAATTTTTAAAGTTTTTCAAAAATTGGTCTCAGGGTAACCGGTTACTCAAAAGGAGGTAACCGGTTACACCCATGGTAACCAGCTACTGCCACGGAAAAAACACACAATGTAACCAGTTGTCTAAATCAGAGTAACCGATTACACCCTCACAGTTTTCCCAAAAACATTGTTTTTCAACAGTGTAACCGAATTACCCTAATTCTGCTAACCGATTACACCTGCAACAGAATCACTTTTCTGCTGCTTATCAGTGAGAAAAGTGTTTTTTATGTTGGGTTTGGGTTCCCTTCCTATGAGGATAAAGACCCAAATATGATTAGCCAATTTGTCTCACTTATTTAAGTGGAGAGGATGAATTTAGGATTGAGAGAGATAGAGAAAAAATAAGGAATCAAAAGAGAGAAAAGAGGAGAGAAACTCATTCCTGTTTTTCTGCAACCAGTCTCACTAAATTGATGATCCCCAATTTGTTAACCGTTGGATCGAGCTAAAATTTTGTGGGCAGGTTCATAACACATATATCAAACTTTTGACCATTCAGATTTTTAATACAACATCTGAGGTGAAAGCTATTTGCTTCGCACAGAAGCTGCAATTTTGGGGAAATTTTCAAATTTTTTATTCTTATTTGTAAGTTAGTTTTCTTTGTGATTTGCGGTTGTTACCACTAGTTTGTGAATCACTTTAAGACTCTCTTGTACATTTAATTAATTATAGAGGATTTATTTCTTTGGTCTTGATGACTCGTGGTTTTTACTCTCATATTGAGGAGTTTTCCACGTTAAAAATATCGGTGTTCTTTTGTGCCTTTATTTGTTCGATTTGCCGTCTGTTGCACCCCAAAATTTGACCAACCGGTTCCCATATCTGGTTTATGTTTCGACGCATTGTGCATTTGCATTCGAATATTGCATACATTGCATTGTCTCAGTCAGATTGATTCTATCGGGATTACAGCCTCCCCTGGCGCTTCAGGCATTTCAGGCCAATACGAGGTTTTATTTTGGGAATTTTGTGCCCGCCCCGGTGTTTTCAGCTCTCGCTGTTATTTTGAGGACCTTTCAGTGCCCGGCTTTTACCGTCTATTTCGTTATGGTTGCGCAATTGTTCTCTAACCAATTTAATCGGCTTCCCGGCATTTTTTAGGTTTTTCCCTTTTATTTTCTAGATTTTTAATGGATGTTAATAGTTTTTTATAGATTTACTTGAGTTTTTAGATATCAAATAGGTTTTAATATTTCTTATAGAATTAAATAGATTTTTCTAGAATTTTTAAATAGATTTAAATAGGTTTAATAGATTTTTTCTTTATTTTTAATAGGTTTAGAATTTTATAGATTTAATTCATATTTTAGATAGTAAGTGTTTTTTTTAAATAATTAATAGATTTAATTCATTTTCTAGGTTTAATCAATTTTCTTTTGATACTAATTCATTTGTTTTTAGAATATAATAGGGTTAATATAGGTTTTAATATTCTTTTTTATAGATTAATGGGCCTTTATTAGGATATTGGGGTTATTAGCATTTAAGTTTTACTTTAACTAGCTTTAATTAGCAGTTCTTGATTAAGAGGTCTTAATTTTCGTTTAGGTTTGATTAAGTATTAATCATCATTTTAATCATCATTAGCTTATTAGTCAGCTTTTATTAATTAGGTTGGTTAATAGTTTTAATTAGGCTTCATTAATATTTTTCGTTTATAATTAGCATTTAATTAAGTCATTTAGTCTGAGTCATTAAGGCCATAATGGGCCAGGTGTCCAATTCGTGAGGCCCACAAGTCCAGTGTTTGCCACTTGTCCTATTTAAAGGCTGCCACGCGTGGCTTTCCCCTTCTTCCACCTCACTTTGACTCACTCAGAATCTGCCACCTCTCTCCCTCTCTCTCCCACGTGTCTCTCTCTGACCCCACACCCACTGCCACGCGTGTCTCTCTCCTCCACCCTCAAGCCAGCTGTATTCCACCCACTTCCCCTTGCTGGAGTACATGCAACCGTCGTCCCTGCCGCCCTAACCATCGCCGGAGACACCTTCCACTGCCGCAACTGTCGCTGGAATCCTCAAACCCACCGGAAACTGCAAAATTTCCAGAAATTCATCCGAACACCTTCTAAACTTCATCATCCTCAACGACTGATCTCCATCAACCCCTCGCCGGAAAATACACCCTCGTCGGAATCTGCGAATCATCCATCTCCTTCAGTGTTCTTCAGGTGTTCATCATCTGTTTTTCCAGAAACTCCATAGATCCTTCAAGATCTTCATCCAACATCTCCAGTTTGCCTAGATTCATCGTTTTTCCCCAGACTTTCAAGAACCTCCAACAAAGATCTTCAACCAGCTCTCCAGATTTTTGTCCCATTCGCCAAACCTTCATCACGTTATTGAGCTTCACCAGATCTCTGAGCCATCAAGAGCTTCAGGATCGTCTTCGTTCACCATCAGATTCAAGATCTTTATCCGTTCGTCACAAAGAGCTTCACCACCGCGTGGATCTTCGAACATCAACGAGGAATCCCCAGAAGTGGATCCGTCAAGCTCTTCGTAAGCCTCGCCATCCTCATCGTTTTCCAGAACTCATCCTCTTCATCATTTCTCCAGGTTCTCGCTTTGAGCTTGTAACTTGTTATTTTGTTGTTAGCTGAAAAACTAGGTTAGGTGGATTGTTAGTTTGTTGAAACAAGATTAGGTTAGAGAAACAATCTGAGCTGATAGGTTGGAACGACGTAGTTGGTGTTGGATCTGGGTGAGCATTTGGCGGTTTGAGAGAATCAGGGAGAGGGTGCGAGAGAGCGTAGGCGCCGTTAGGGTTTGGGGGTGATAGTGAACAGTGAAGGAGAGTTTTAGGGGATTAGGTTTTGTTGCTGAGAATGGATTGGACTCGGGCCTTAGGCCCATTGTATTTTTTGCTGAGCATCTCCCTGTTTTCCCCATTGGCACCTCCCTCTCCGTTGGATTTGGTTCTGGGCTTAGGTAACCATTGCTAATCACACCCCTCCCTTAGGCCCAATGGAAAATAACAGGCGAAATAGTTGTTATTCGCCACAGAGTTTTTTTCTTTTTCCTTGTTTTTTCCAGTTATTTTCTGATTTGGGTTTGGGCTTAGCGCATTTTGATATCTGCACCCCCTCCTGAGCCCAACATTCATTTTGAACTGTATGTAATTGCTATTCGCCACGCCTGTTTAATATTTTAGTTGATTTTCTTTTTATTTTCATGTTTGCACATAGGTTAGTATATAATTCACAACAAATTGAAAAATAATCATTTTAGGATGGGATTTTTTTTTCTAGTTCCCTTAGGACCTCTAGAAAATTGTGAAATAATAAAAATATTAATTTCTTGCATTTTATTTTTTTTGGTATATTTTACAATATTATTGCTTTTATTTTGCATTTTGTTGATACTTAATTTTTCTGAATTTAGTATGAGAGATTGGTGCATGATTTTTGATTGATTCTTATGAGGTTAATTAGATTAGGGAAGCATGTACCCTTAGGAATTTTGTCATATTTTTGTGACTAAAATTTAGATTAGTTTGAGAGGTAGATAGGAGAGGTATCAGAATTAGGGTTTCATAACACTTAGGTGTATTTTGACACATAGTTTTGGGGTTTAATAGTTGATTTAGGTTATGGGATATATATGGGGTATAGGGTATATAGTTAGGTTCCCTTAAAAATTAATCTAGGATTTTATAATGAATATTAATATTTTAGTTGATTTTTGCAATTTGGTTGATATTGGTGTGTTTCCCACTTGGGATGTTGTTTTGTTTGTTGGGTTTGGGTCATTTCAATTGGGTGTTGGGCTTGGGCTTTGCTTGTTGGAGCTAATGAAGACCTGGGATGATGATTGAAGACAGGAGATAGAGCTTGATGCATGAAGATTCCTCTCCTTGAGGATGGTTTGTGAAGACTTAGTATATAGGAGAAATAGGGAGAGCTTTAGATTATAATGAGTTCTTCTTACAAACATAGAAAGCATCTTGTGCTTCTATTTCTCCCTATGACAAAAAAAGTCCTTCTAAGATATTCACATCCCTCCTTTGGAGGGATAAGTGGCTTATTTTGGAAGTAGAACTTTGAGAGAACATTTCTCTTATAATGTTACACACTTATAGGCTTCCTTTGGTTGTCAATAAGTTGTTTGGCATTTCAACTTAATCTGATAATTGATTCTCTTCTGGAGTGGTGGCATTGAAGATGGGGACCTATTGAAGAATGAAGTTCATTGAAGATTGGTGAATTTGAAGCTTGTGACTGTCAAAGCTAGTTATCTGTTGAAGCTAGGATTTTGCTGCTTTTTTGAAGCTGGTTGTTGTTTGAGCTGCTTACTGTAGGAGCTGGTGTTGTTGTCAGAGCTGGTGTTGGATTGTATTTCTTTTTCTGTATTATTTGTTGGCTTGTTCAGCTTGCCCCTTAGGTTTGAAGTGAAGTTGTTTCACTTTGCCTATTGTTTTCCCAGGTTCGAGGTTGAATGGGACTCCCTTGCCTCGCTTGTATTGCTGCATCTCATGCATTTTACTGTTTATTGTATATGCTGTTTCTTTTCCGATTATCCCCTAGGATCTCTGTTTTTCTCTGTGCAAGAGAGAAATATGACAGACATTAGGTGTTAACCCTGACATGACAACATTAGGGTAGTTTTGATTCCCCTTTTCAACCATAGGATTTTAGAGCGTCGTTTCTCTTCTTATCTCAAACAACTCAACAACATAGTAATAAGGTTAATCGATGTCGTACGCTACGAGCCTTAAGCTATTTGAGAAAGGGTTGCTGGAGAGTTTCTTTCCAGTAGTCTGACTGCCTAGTGTGGTACCCTTTGGGTGACACGCGATGTAGTCACTCTCAAATCAGATTCTCTAGTGCGTCAGAGATTGCAAACATCATAAAAAACAGTTCTTGCATAAAAGAATGAAAACAAACATCAAAGTGTCATTTTTGTCCGCTTGGACTCCTAATCATAAGAAACCTCTTTTCAGAAAGATAAAAAACAGTCAGACAAATATGTGTCTTCCGTAGCCCGAACTACGTTTGCTTTGATCTTTCATGCTGTATGAAAGTACGTAGGCATAGGATGCTGTATCCTAGCGAGCAACCTTCCCCTCCTTTCCCGTAGGTAGGCGAACTACATTGACTCTGATTTCTCGTTCTGGACGGGAATACGTAGGCATAAAGTGCAATACTTTGCCGAGTCATTTTATTTTCTTTTAACCCCAGACCTGTAGAGTAGATAGAATAACAATCCGTACTAGAAAACAAGCGTGGATCCCGTCTAGTACGATGGACGTGAGGGGTGCTAATACCTTCCCCTTGCGTAACCGACTCCCGAATCTAGGATTTGGTTGCGATGACCATTCCTTTCCCGTCTTTGCGGTAGGTTTACTCTGAGTGTTTCCTTTCCCTCTTGTGGGATAAATAACACACGGTGGCGACTCTTCTGTCATAGCCGGCGCTGATTTTCGCAGTAGCGACAGCTGGCAACTCTGCTGGGGACTCCAACGGTTCCCTACGCGAGTCAATCCTAGCGCTTGTTTTCCCGTCGTGGGTTTTGTATGGATTTACATTTCTGCCTTTACCTTTCCGCATTTTATTGTCACCTTTATATTGTTATTGCTGTTGTGGGGATGGGGTGATCTATTGAGAGATAAGTCGGACCTGAGCTTGAGTGCACCTAGATTTAGTTGTGGAAAGTAGTGGGCGCGTGCATGCTTTGCATGTACCAGTGTCCCACAAAATCCACGCTCGGACGAGGTTCTTCTGATTGACTTCTTTTTTAACCCTTTGGGTTGAGGGGGTTGTTGGTTAGTTGGATTATCGACTTCGGGGACCGATCATTTGGAAGTTGGCTAAGTGAGGCCTGTAAGAGCATAGATTGTGTCTCAGTAATATCTCTATGTTTTGATGATAACATTAATGATAATTTGTATACAAGAATTATACTCTCTAAATTTGTTCTAAACTGTTTTCTACAGGCACAAAAGATTTTAATCTTAAAGAGCAAATTTGATGTGAACAATGAATTCTGAATGGCTCAAGAGCATCTGAAGATTAGAAGAATCTGAAGTATAAGAGCTTAGTTATCAAGATTCTGAAGATACAACACGCTGCATGTATTATCAAGAATCTGAATAAGAGAAGACTCTGAGTGAAGAGACTCTGAATGAGAGAAGACTCTGATCTGAGTGAAGACTCTGATCTAAGAGCATGTTACGCTTCAAGCACACAGCTGCACCAGACTCTGATTCATCAACATCTGAAGAACATATTAGGCTCTGAAGTTTCCAGAAGGTTCTGAAGACTGAAGACTCTGATATTGATTGTTGATCTGAATTATTTGAAGAAGAATATTTTAATATATCCGTTGGAATATGCCAGCAAATCTTTCCTTAATTGGGATAGACAAAATTCTCTGCAAAGAAGATTATTCCTCTGGTACATTCCTGATATAGTTAAATCACAGCTCAGCAGACAATTGCTACACCCACATTTTGTGCGCCGTCTCTCTGCTGTAATAGTACAAAGGACAGTACTATTTTGATATTGGAAATATTTTCTCTAACGGTAAAATATTCTCTCCAATATTCAAGTGGCTATATAAAGGACATCATAGCTCATTCTTCAAGTGCCAAAAAAAATTACAACAATATTGACAAGAACTCTCTCACGCTAAAAGCTTTCATATTCTTCACTGTTCATACATTGTTCTAAACTTAGAGAAATAACACAGTTGTGTTTATAGCTTTCATAGAAGCAATTCTTACTCTTTCATTGTATTACATTAATTTGTAAAGAAAGTTTTCCTTAAGAGGATCTAGGTTAGATCAGTAGCTCTTAAGAAGACTAAGAACAGTTGTTCTTAGGTGTGCTATTTGTAATCAGTTGATTTGAATAGTGGATTAAGTCCTTGTTGAGAAAGGCAAATCACTCTTGAAAAGGGTGGACTGGAGTAGTTGAGTTCAACGAACCAGGATAAAAATACTTGTGTTTTTATCTTTGATTATTTTCTGTCATACTTATTCAACCCCCCCCTTCTAAGTATTTTCTCACCTTCAGTTGGCATCAGAGCTCCGGTTCTGAGTGTGCATTCGCTTAACCGTGACAGATAAAGATCCAGTGAGAAAAATACTCTGTTATTTATTTGGTTGCTAATATGGGTGATATTCCTACATCAAGCAACAAATATGAAGGAGACAGAATCAGCACCAAACCTCCAATGTTTGATGGAGAAAAATTTGATTATTGGAAGGATAGACTTGAAAGTTTTTTCTTGGGGTATGATGCTGATCTCTGGGACTTAGTCATTGATGGGTATGAACATCCTACTAAGGATGGCAAAAAGATTGATAGAAAATCAATGACTGAGGAGCAGAAGAAAGAATTCAAGAATCATCACAAAGCCAGAACCATACTTCTGAATGCAATCTCTCATACAGAGTATGAAAAGATTACCAACAGAGAAACTGCTCATGATATGTTTGAGTCTCTCAAAATGACTCATGAGGGAAATTCTCAGGTGAAAGAAACAAAGGCTCTGGCGCTGATACAGAAGTATGAAGCGTTCAAAATGGAAGAATCTGAGAACATTGAGACTATGTTTTCCAGATTTCAGATTCTAACAGCTGGGTTGAAAGTTCTGGACAAGGGCTACTCAACATCTGATCATGTCAAGAAAATCATCAGAAGTCTTCCTACCAGATGGAGACCTATGGTGACTGCATTGAAGCTGGCCAAGGATCTGAACAAAATCTCACTAGAAGAACTCATCAGTTCTTTGAGAAGTCATGAGATTGAGCTGGAGGAAGATGAACCCCAGAAGAAAGATAAAGGTAAATCCTTAGCTTTTAAATCTAACAAATCTGTTAAAGCCTTGCAGGTTAATGAAGAAAGCTCTGAGGAATCTTCTTCTGAAGAGGAAGATGAACTTTCTATGCTGTCCAGAAGGATCAACAAACTCTGGAAGCACAAAGGGAAGAAGTTCAACAACTTCAGAAGATCTGATCAAAAGAAAGAATCTTCTGGACACAGAAGATCTGGCAAGAAAGAGATCACTTGTTTTGAATGTAAAGAACCTGGACACTACAAGAGTGAATGTCCCAAACTTCAAAAGGAAAAACCCAAAAGGAAGTTTGACAAAAAGAAAAAGGTTCTGATGGCTACATGGGATGACTCAGATGAATCTGAATCATCTTCTGAATCTGAGGAAGAATGTGCAAATGTTGCGCTGATGGCCAACACAGATGATCAAGATGAAGGAACGTCATCATCTGAATCTGAGTCAGAATCAGACTCTGACTCTGAAGAGGTATTTTCTGAACTCTCCAGAGCTGAACTTGTTGAAAGTTTATCTGACATGATGGAAAGCTACAGCAAGATTAAACTCAAATACAAGAAGCTGAAAAGCAATCTTGAATCTGAGATTAATCTTCTGAGAACAGAACTTGTTGAGCAGAAAGAGATAAATTTAAAACTCAAAAATGATTTAGAAACAACTCAACAAGAATCTGATACTGAAACAGAGTCCAGTGAAAATATTTTAGAAAAATATGACTCCAGTTTTAGAAGATTTCTCACTAAAAGCATAGACAGAAGCAAAATGGCTTCTATGATCTATGGTGTTAGTGGGAACAACAGAAGAGGCATTGGATGTGAATCCTCCTCTGGAAGCAATCCAAAGTCTGTTGATAAACTCTTCATCAAGAAGACTCCTCTGTATTCTCATTTCAAGTTTGGTCATCTGAATGATATTAAACATACAAGCTCTGAAAAGAGTACTTATGTGTTTAAGCCAAGGGTTAGCCAGAATAAACACTATGTTGAAAAACAGAAGTTTAGGCAAAACCGCAGAACATCTAACCCCAAAGGACCCAAAAAGATCTGGGTACCTAAAAGCAAAATAATACCTGTTGCAGATATCCTTAGCAGCAAAATCCAGACACCAATCATGGTACCTGGACTCTGGATGCTCGCGACATATGACGGGCGAAAGGTCTATGTTCCAAAGCCTGGAACTTAGATCTGGAGGGGACGTGAAATTTGGAGGGAACCAGAGGGGCAAGATCATTGGCTCTGGTACGATAGGTAATGGTAACCTACCCTCTATTTCTAATGTTCTGTTAGTAGAAGGATTGAAACATAATCTATTGTCCATAAGTCAATTAAGTGACAATGGTTATGATATCATCTTTAATCAAAAATGTTGCAAAGCTGTTTGTCAAAAGAACATTTACAAAATTACAAAATTAACCTTTCAGAACTTAAAGTTCAAAATGTAAAATGCCTTTTATCTGTGAATGATGAGCAATGGGTCTGGCATAGAAGATTGGGACATATTAATATGAGACGTATATCTCAGATTAATAAACTCAATCTGGTCAGAGGACTCCCTAATCTGAAGTTCAATTCAGATGCTCTGTGTGGCGCATGTCAAAAGGGTAAATTTTCAAAATCCCATTTTAAACCAAAAAATGTTGTTTCCACCTCTAGACCATTGGAATTACTTCACATTGATCTGTTTGGACCAGTGAAAACTGCATCCATCAGAGGCAAGAAGTATGGGTTAGTCATTGTAGATGACTACAGCAGATGGACATGGGTAAAGTTTCTAAAACACAAGGATGAGTCTCATTCTGTGTTCATTGACTTCTGCAATCAAGTCCAGACTGAAAAAGAATGCAAAATTATTAAAGTCAGAAGTGATCATGGTGGCGAATTTGAAAACAAATATTTTGAAAAATATTTTTCTGAAAAGGGAATTGCACATGATTTCTCCTGTCCTAGAACTCCACAACAAAATGGAGTTGTAGAGAGGAAAAATAGAACATTGCAAGAAATGGCCAGAACCATGATCAACGAGACAAATCTGGCAAAACATTTTTGGGCAGAAGCAATAAATACAGCATGTTATATTCAGAACAGAGTGTCTGTAAGACCTCTTCTGGAAAAGACTCCCTATGAATTGTGGAGAAACAGAAAGCCCAACATTGCTTATTTTCATCCATTTGGATGTATTTGTTATATGCTTAACACTAAAGATCATCTAAACAAGTTTGATTCCAAAGCACAGAAGTGTTTCATGCTTGGTTATTCTGAACGCTCTAAAGGCTACAGAGTATTCAATACTGAAACACAGATTGTGGAAGAATCTATTCATGTTAGATTTGATGATAAGCTTGGCTCTGAAAAGCCAAAGCAAGTTGAAAGTTTTGCAGATAGAGAAGTTATTCTCACAGACTCTGAAGGCTCAGAGGCAAACAAGACTAAAGACAAAGACTCTGAAGAAAATCCAGATGCTACACCTTTAACTTCCCAACTTGACAATCTGCATATTTCTGAAAGACCAACAGTCAGAGGATCTTCTTCCAGAATGAAAGCTTCTCATCCAGAGGATGTGATAATTGGAAAGAAAGATGATCCAATAAGGACAAGAGCATTTCTCAGAACTTCTGAATCTTCCTTCTGTGGCTTAGTGTCAATTATAGAACCTTCATCTGTTGATGAGGCTCTGGAAGATAATGAATGGATTTTAGCTATGCAAGAGGAGCTGAATCAATTCACAAGGAATGAAGTCTGGGATCTGGTTCCAAGACCTAAAGGTTTCAATGTTATTGGAACAAAATGGGTTTTCAGAAATAAACTGAATGAAAAAGGAGAAGTTGAAAGGAACAAAGCAAGACTGGTTGCTCAAGGCTACAGTCAACAAGAAGGCATAGACTACACAGAAACATATGCTCCTGTTGCAAGGTTAGAGTCTATACGCTTGCTTATTTCATTTGCTGCACAACATAACATCACTCTTTATCAGATGGATGTTAAAAGTGCTTTTCTTAATGGAATTATAGAAGAGGAAGTGTATGTCCACCAACCTCCTGGTTTTGAAAATGAAAATTTTCCAGATCATGTTTACAAACTAAAAAAATCTCTTTATGGACTAAAACAAGCTCCCAGAGCTTGGTATGAGAGGTTGAGTAATTTTCTTCTTAAGAAGGATTTCATCAGAGGAAAAGTGGATACCACACTATTTTGTAAAACCATTAAGAAAGATTTGTTGATTTGTCAAATTTATGTAGATGATATTATTTTTGGATCAACAAATATTATGCTTGGAAAGGAGTTTGCTAAATGTATGCAGGAAGAATTTGAGATGAGCATGATGGGAGAACTGAAATTCTTTCTGGGAATCCAAGTAAATCAGACTCCAGAGTGCACCTACATACATCAGACGAAGTATGTTAAAGAGCTTCTGAAGAAGTTTAACATGCTGGATAGCAAAATGGCAAAGACTCCAATGCATCCTACAAGCACTCTAGGTAAGGAAGAGGTAAGTAAGAAGGTAGATCAGAAACTCTACAGAGGTATGATAGGATCTCTTCTTTATTTGACTGCTTCTAGACCAGACATTCTGTTTAGTGTTTGTTTATGTGCTAGATTCCAATCAGATCCTAGAGAATCACACTTAACTGCTGTTAAGAGGATTCTAAGGTATCTGAAAGGTACTGCTAATGTTGGTTTGTGTTACAGAAGATCTGACAAATATTCACTAGTTGGATTCTGTGATGCTGACTATGCTGGAGATAGAGTTGAGCGCAAAAGTACTTCTGGAAGCTGTCAGTTTCTTGGAAGTCATCTGATCTCATGGTACAGCAAGAAGCAACCAACAATTGCACTATCAACCACAGAGGCAGAATACATTGCTGCTGCTGGGTGTTCCACTCAGATGCTCTGGATGAAGAGTCAACTAGAAGATTATCAAATCTATGAGAGTAATCTTTCTATCTTCTGTGACAATACTTCAGCTATATGTTTATCCAAAAATCCAATTTTACACTCTAAGGCTAAACATATAGAGATTAAACATCACTTCATCAGAGACTATGTTCAGAAGGGTGTAATAAATTTAGCCTTTGTTGATACAGATCATCAATGGGCAGATATTTTCACAAAACCCCTTGCTGAAGATAGGTTTAAGTTTATTCTGAAAAATATTTGTATGGATTTTTGTCCAGAGTAATATTTCTCAGAGTCTACTTCTCAGATGCTAAGTGTTTAACACTCTGAAGTATTTCATCTGTTTTGCTTATTTAATTTATCTGTGATTTATTTTTGTGTGAAACTCTGTACTGACCATCTCAGAGGATCTGAAAGTTGAAAACGTTTCATTTCTTAAGAGTTACAGAATCACATGCAAAGCAAACACGTGTCACTCAGAATCTGAAAAGATGGAGTACACCTACTGACTATGACGTTTAAGGTATTGCTTTGAAAATCTCAATCTGTCTTGATTTTCCCCCCAAATGTCATATCATAATTAAAAATGATTACTTTTCATTAAATGCAAACGTGCGTATGTGTCCTATGTATGTCTGTTGTGTTTCCCATGCGTGTTTTATTTTTCTATATAAACCACTCTCACAACACATTCACACTTTTCACATTCTCAACACATATGCGCTTTTGTCTGTTGTTCTCTCTCTTCTCAAACCCTAAACGAACCCAGAAACCGTCATCTCCTTCTTCTTCATCAACAATGGCATCCACATCAAAAGCAGTTACTACCAAAGATTCTACCACTATCATTGAACCAGTACGCACTCTTCTGACTCCTGTTGATTCTCTAGAAGTGTTATGTGAAAGTTTCGTGGATTTGGAAGACCTTGCTGATAATGGGTTTGATCTGATTCCTTCGATCAAAGAACAAGGTTGGGACGGTTACTTTGATAGACTGATGGGTCCTGTGTATCCAAAGTTAGTGAAGGAGTTTTGGATCCATGCATTCGCTACTCCAAAGTTCGTTCATTCTTCTGTGCTGGGTAAGAAGATTGTTATCACTGAAAATCTGATCAGGAAACTTATAGGTTTCAAGGCAACTGATGGAGTAACCTCTCTATCTTCTGCGCGTGAAGACCTGAAGGATGTTTGTCAAGAAATCTGCACTACTGGTGAACCTTGTAAGAAGGTTAAGTTTTTGAAACCCACTTACAAGATTTGGGCTAAGATTTTCTTGAACACCATTTTTCACAGACCCTCCTCAAACTCATCTGACTATGTTAATGCTGAACAACTTTACTTCATGTACTGTTTGCATCAAAACATTCAGATTGATCTTCCTTATCTGTTGTTCAATCATCTGGTATCTCATGTCAAGGAAACAAGGGAAACAGCAAGAGATAAAACTGGAAAAGTCAGATCATGGATTCCTATGGGAAGACTGATTTCAGATATTCTGGTAGAAAACCAACTTGTGGCGCATCTGCAAGAGGCTGGGCTGACAGAAGATCTGAACTTTATCATTGGCTCTGAGATAAATGGCTTAACTCTGAGAAGGATGAAATTGGTTGAAGATTTATCTGAGAAACCAAGGAAAACTAACTCTGAAGAGGTTAGGGGGAGAAGGATTCCTGTTGAGGACTTTCCTCTATTTACCTCAGATGAACCCAGAGAGCTAATAGCTGAGTATGTTGCTTGCTGCATCAGAGATGGTGTTGAGATCCCTGCAAATCTTGTGCAGAAGGAAGGCCAAGTTCTTCCTGATCAGACAAGGGAAAGAAGACGCAAGAGAAAAGCTGATAAAGAAGGTCATCAGAAGAAAAGAAAGCATTCAGATGCTGAGAAGAAGAAGAAAAGAAAGAAGCTGAAGAAGGTTCAACAAAATCCTCCTGCAGCAACTTTTGAAGAGATAAGAGATACTCTGAAACAGGTATTTAACACTGATTCTAATCCTGTTCATCATTCTGCTACCACACCATCTGACTCACCCCTCATATTTAAAAGATCTAGACCATCTGAGACTCATACACCACAACCAACAATCATTCAAACACCACAATCCAAACAAACTCAACAAACAACACCACAACCTCAAAACCCCATCCCAGAATCTACAATTCCAGAGGATGTTCACCCTGAACACTCTGACCAACCTGAAAATCCCATTGATCCTAATGAGATTTTAGATATTACACCCTTAAACCGTTCTATCATTTTATCTTCAACTTCTGAAAAATCTAACCAATCTGATACATCATCTGATGATGAATCATCTGGTTTCATTAATGAATGTTTGAATGATCTCAAACAACCTCGTACTGAGAGTGTTTGGAAACAACTTTTTAAATCTCCCACCTCTGATCATCCACCTTCTCCACAAAATTCCCCCACTCAAACTCTCAATCCACAACATCTTGAAATCCAATCCACTCCACAACCAACATCTGAACCACAACCATCATCTGAACCAACCAACCAACAAACTTCTGAACCACAAATTAACCAACAAACATCTGAACCTCAAACATCTGAACATCCATCTCCACAACCACAACCTCAACCTTCTAAACAAACACCACAAACACAACCAACCCAACCCAGAATTCCTGATGAAGCAGAATTGGGATCAAGTGTTTATACTATGTTAAGAAATTTTGACAAGGATAATGTCTCAGACTTTGCTGACATTATGGATGTGTGCATGACCACTATGGATAAAGAGGCTGCTAATGCTGTCTGGAAGAAATATCTTTACAGACTGAATAGGGAGGCTTTGAAAATCAGGACTCAATGTCTTAGATTATCAAAAGTAAGGTTTGCTGCTTATCAGAAAAGGATTAAGAAAAACCCTCCTCCTATTCTTCTTCTAGAAGCTCCTCCACCTCCAGAAATTCCTGCACCCAATGTCACTCAGATTGTTTCAGAATCCACTGTTCCAGAATCTTCTATTTCAGTATCTACAGATCTTCAGAAGGATGTCAAGGAACTAAAGGACTTCATGGTTGATCAAAAGAAGACAAATGAAGAAATGAAAACTTGGATGGCTAAGCAAGATGAGAATTCAGAGAGGATTACAGCACTGCTGCAACTCATCGCTTCTCAACAAGCCTCATCTGCCAAACCTTCTTAATGCTTTTGCACAAGTTTTTCATGCTTTGTTTTGTTTTTGATTGTCTTCTGATATGTTTTGTTTGCTTCTATCTGAATCTGGATGTTATCTTAATGAAAATGATCTTTTGCTTATCTGGATATGTGTTTCTTCTGCATCTTTACTGTCTTTTAAAAAATCTTTTTGATTATGACAAAAAGGGGGAGAAACAAAATAGAATCCGATTGTTCAAATCTATAAGCAATTATCTGAACTAAGTCAGACATGTTACTAACATTCTTTGAATCTAATCAGAATCTGACAAATTTATCTAACCAGACTCTGACAAATTTCATTGAAGTTTTTCCTGAGATCTATCTTTTCAGAACCTGATCAAAAATAGCTAAATCTGAGTAAACCAGACTCTGATATCTAAAGACCAGACTCTGATATCTAACCTTGAGTACTATGATCTGAAAGATAACTCAAGACAGGAAATGGCAAGATAAACAACCAAGTGTTCTGAAGTTGTTCATCTGGCATCAAGCTTTAATATGGCATCAAGCTTTGGCATCAAGCTTTGACTCTAGAAGTCAAACATATATCAACCAGGATTTGTCAACCAGGCTTCAATCAGGATGTTAATCAGGCTCTGAACCCAAAATGCAATCAGGCTCTGAATCTGAAATGAAATCAGGCTCTGAATCTGAAATATACTCAACCAGAAAGGGAAGTATCTAATTCCATTAGAGTATTCATTTCAGGGGGAGATTGTTAATCTCAGGGGGAGTAATTTTAATTCATTTTTATTGAACAAATTGCTCATGTTTTGTCATCATCAAAAAGGGGGAGATTGTAAGAGCATAGATTGTGTCTCAGTAATATCTCTATGTTTTGATGATAACATTAATGATAATTTGTATACAAGAATTATACTCTCTAAATTTGTTCTAAACTGTTTTCTACAGGCACAAAAGATTTTAATCTTAAAGAGCAAATTTGATGTGAACAATGAATTCTGAATGGCTCAAGAGCATCTGAAGATTAGAAGAATCTGAAGTATAAGAGCTTAGTTATCAAGATTCTGAAGATACAACACGCTGCATGTATTATCAAGAATCTGAATAAGAGAAGACTCTGAGTGAAGAGACTCTGAATGAGAGAAGACTCTGATCTGAGTGAAGACTCTGATCTAAGAGCATGTTACGCTTCAAGCACACAGCTGCACCAGACTCTGATTCATCAACATCTGAAGAACATATTAGGCTCTGAAGTTTCCAGAAGGTTCTGAAGACTGAAGACTCTGATATTGATTGTTGATCTGAATTATTTGAAGAAGAATATTTTAATATATCCGTTGGAATATGCCAGCAAATCTTTCCTTAATTGGGATAGACAAAATTCTCTGCAAAGAAGATTATTCCTCTGGTACATTCCTGATATAGTTAAATCACAGCTCAGCAGACAATTGCTACACCCACATTTTGTGCGCCGTCTCTCTGCTGTAATAGTACAAAGGACAGTACTATTTTGATATTGGAAATATTTTCTCTAACGGTAAAATATTCTCTCCAATATTCAAGTGGCTATATAAAGGACATCATAGCTCATTCTTCAAGTGCCAAAAAAAATTACAACAATATTGACAAGAACTCTCTCACGCTAAAAGCTTTCATATTCTTCACTGTTCATACATTGTTCTAAACTTAGAGAAATAACACAGTTGTGTTTATAGCTTTCATAGAAGCAATTCTTACTCTTTCATTGTATTACATTAATTTGTAAAGAAAGTTTTCCTTAAGAGGATCTAGGTTAGATCAGTAGCTCTTAAGAAGACTAAGAACAGTTGTTCTTAGGTGTGCTATTTGTAATCAGTTGATTTGAATAGTGGATTAAGTCCTTGTTGAGAAAGGCAAATCACTCTTGAAAAGGGTGGACTGGAGTAGTTGAGTTCAACGAACCAGGATAAAAATACTTGTGTTTTTATCTTTGATTATTTTCTGTCATACTTATTCAACCCCCCCCTTCTAAGTATTTTCTCACCTTCAAGGCCTCTTCAGGACATGATGATGCCACACCTTCTGGGTATCGTATCATCAATCTTGAAAGTATGTGATGCCAACGACCGCATAGGATGTCGTACCTTGAGTCAGTTGATAGGAAACCTACTTGTGAGAGGGATTGGGGCATGCAGGTAACTTGACCTCCAGATTACCGGTTTTCTTGATTGAGGTTCAGTGGTGTTTGAGGATAGTGTTATGGGTCTGTTGAGACCAGGTTGGAGCAGTATTGTGGGACTGTTAAGACAGATATTGTGGATGGATCTCTTCAGCAATATATCACTTGATCCTTGTTGCATGTTGCATATTGCATTGTTGCATACTCATTCTGCATATCATTAACGTGTGTCTGTGCTGCAGGTGCATTTTCATACCTCTGATTCTAGTTGCCCGGATTTCTGTCTGCTGGTATTATGGATACCCTGAAGAAGACTGTTGCATACAAGTTGCCTACTCCAGATGTTTCTTCTTTGCTTGGTTTGATATCTCTAGCTGATGATGATGTGAGGAGAAGCTTCAGGAAGAGCTATGGGAAGTTACTTAGATTGGTGTATAAACCGTCCATGAATGAGCGTAACGGATTGTACGCGCTGATGCAGTTCTATGATCCCCCACTGAGGTGTTTTACTTTCCCTGACTTCATTCTGGCTCCGACTATGGAGGAATATGCTGAGATCTTAGAGTTGACCATCTAGAACAGGGTACCTTTCATTCACATGGACGCTGAGCCCAAACTGGAGGATTTGGCTGCTGCCTTGCATTTAGACTCCTCAGAGTTGCTGTTGACCTCGTGGAATGGAGTGTCTGGTTTTTCTCTCAAGTTCTTGGTTGGGAAAGCACAAGAGTATGCCAAGAGTGGATGTTGGACTGTGTTTAATGTTGTTCTTGCTCTGTGTATCTATGGCATTGTATTGTTCCCGAACTTGCCTGACTTTGTTGATCTGGATGCGTTCTATATATTTGCTTCAGGCAATCCTGTGCCTACTTTGATCGGAGATTTCTATCACTCACTGCATTATAAGAACGAGAACAGGAGGGGCAAGAACGTCTCTTGTTGTGGGCCTTTACTGTATATGTGGTTTGAGAGTCATCTGCCCAAGAAGGGTATCTTCGCTGAGTCTACAAATGCGGTTGATTGGTCTGAGCATCTGATGGGACTTTCTTCAGAAGAAGTTGTCTGGTTTAATAAAGATTTACTGGGGCCGGTGATCGTCTACAGCTGCGCCGGATACCCTAACGTCCCTTTGATTGGGAGAAAGGGTTGCATTAACTATAATCCTTCATTGTTGATCAGGCAATTCGGGTATACTTTAAAAGGCCCGCCAAAAGAGGAGGGAGTGCAGGAATCTCTGTACTTCACAGGTGATTTGAAGGGAGAACTACTGTCCAACCTTCAGCATGCTTGGAGAAACATCAACAGAAGGGGTAAGCCATTGTTGGGTAAAAATGATTGTCAAGCCTACGCCCCGTACAAAGTCTGGATCCAAGATAGAGCAAAGCAGGTGCGGATGCCATTTCCTGCAGTATTACCTCCTGTTCCCCCCGTGATTAAGGAGCCAACCACTGTGGCTATTGAGAGATACGATCAGATTGTGAAGGAGAAAGAAGAGCTGATGAAAGCCAACGAGAAGCTGGAAGAAGAGCTAATGCAACTCAGGAGCGAAAGGAATGAGGCCGTATATTCCTTCGAGCAGCAAACGAAGCTGGTAAATCAACTGGGCACAGAACTGACTGAGCAACAGAAGAAGCGTGAGCGATTGGGGATAGATTTCAAGAGCTCTCATGATATGCTTGAGTCTAAGAAGAAAGCACTTGATATAGCCTACCGGGAGATCTCTGCATTCAACAAAACCTGGAACGCCACGCTGGCCGGCAATAAGGAAAGAGAAGACAAACTGAGGCTGCAGATCTCTGAGCTGGAAGGTCAGTTGAAAGCTAGCCATAAGAGGTTGGAAGAAGAGGTTACGCGGAGGTATGATGTCCAGAATTCCTTGAACAAAGTTATCAAGCGCAAGAAGGAGTCTGCATCTCAGAAACGGAAGCTAGAAGATTGCTTTAGGGAAGGTGTTTGGGAGGAATCCATTGGTGATCTCCAGCGTGTTGTCAGGCAAAGAGACTCGCTCGTCGAAGGGTTGCTCGCTCATCCAAATCATCCCAAGACTAAGAGATTATTAGAGGAGTACCAGGCATATGGTCGCACTTGACTATCTCACGTATTGATGTGTATGCTTTATTTGCATTGTGCTGGCCATCACCAGGATTGTTGGTTGAGGTCATGCCTTTCTATTGTATGCTCAGTAATATTGTTTTCCTGACTTGATGGGCTTTTCCGCAATATATGAGATGTTTTCTATGATTGGATTTCGAGCTTCTTATTGCTATCACTGTCACTGCACTGGCACTTTGGCACTAGAATCAGGGGTTGATCTCCCTAACACACAGACACATATTGCATCTGCATATCCATTTTGCATTGCTAGTTACTTGTTGAACTTGTATCTCATTTCCTGCATCTCTAGGTTTTCCAGGATTGACGAGCAAAGAGTCCACCACTACTCAACCCAAAACAACTGCAAGAGAATCATGGATCAAGTCCAAGTGGAGATGCAGGAAATCCGCGAGAAGCTGAATCTGTTCATGCAAGCAATGGAGAACATCACTAAGGGCCAGGAGAGCCTCCAGACTTTGGTACAGCCGCTGCTGACGCGGGCTAATGGGAATGGCAACAATGACCATAATTCTGCACATGTTGAAACTATTCCGGAGGATGGGCCCCCTACGCCTGTGGTTCCACCTGTAGTGACCCCACCTATTGTGTTTGTAAACGACGGCGCTGGCGCTGGCAATGGCAACACAGGGAATGGAAATGAGACTATTGTTAACAATGTTGGATTTGGGGACGCCAACCAAGGCGGTGGTAACAACAATGGCGGTAATGGTTTCGGCTACAATGATCAGGGATTTGATTACGTCAATCAGGACGGGAAATTCAGCTTCAACACTCAGGGTTTCGGTTATGACGGTTTTGGTAATGCTAACCAGGGGTATAGTGGATTTGGTAATATGAATGGTGCTGGGGTGATTCCTGTCAACACTGGGTTTGGACCTGTTAGGGTCAACCAAGGTTTCGGTAACGGGGGACGAGGTCCCATGGTCAATCAGCAAGGGTTCGGTCGCAACACTGGTTACGACGGGTATGGAAATGGAAACGTGAATTGGGGCGAAGACTGCCAGGAGGACGCCTTTTCTGGAAGAGGTGGGGGATTTGAAGGACCTGCTGATCCTGTGCAGAGGATCAAAATGCTTGAAGAACAAATGAAGGGGGTAGTGAATCGGAACTCCACCGGTTTGGATATGACTACAATGGGCTTGGTACCAGGGCTGAGGGTGCCGTTGAAATTCAAGACTCCCACTTTTGACAAGTATAAGGGGGACACCTGTCCTAAAGTCCATGTCTGCTCTTATTACAGAAGGATGTTCGCGTATTCATACGATGAAAGGATGCTCATGCATTTCTTTCAGGATAGCTTGTCAGGACCTTCACTCGAATGGTATATGGGGCTGGAGCCCACGCAGATTAAAACCTGGAAGCAGTTGGTTGATGCTTTCGTGACACATTACAAATATAACAGCGATCTGGCACCAAACCGGGTCCAATTGCAGGGTTTGTCACAAAAAAACGGTGAAAGTTTTAAAGAGTATGCGCAAAGGTGGCGCGATATGGCAGCAAGGGTGCATCCTCCTTTAATTGAAAGGGAGATGAATGATATGTTCATTGGGACGTTTACGGGGGTGTTCTACGAAAAATTGTTTAGTGTGTCATTGAGCAGTTTCTCAGATTTGATTCATATGGGGGAGATGATCGAGAACGGGATTAAAGTTGGAAGGTTCCAAGCAGGTGAGTATACTTCAGCATGAGGTGCCAGAAAAGCATTTGGTGGTAGATGACAGGGTGATACTAGTGCCGTGTTTGGTGGCAGAGGCAGGGGCAGAGGAAGAAATCAGTATGTTCAGCCGCAACTGATAGCTGATAACACGAAATCATATAGATATTTTCATGCATAATTCAACTAAAATCTAACCGTTTTCGATCCGATTTCGGGTTATTTCCGTATATTTGTCTGATGTTTTGCAGGTATTCAACGATCACGTCTAAACAAGGCAACATGAAGAAAAGAAGCAATCTCAGATGAAATATGGACGAAAAAGGAGTGAAAATACAATGAAAAGCGCAGCAAGCTGTTTTTGCTGATGTGACGACCGTCACAGCTTCATGACAACCGTCACACGGGTGACGACCGTCACACCTTGTGACAACCGTCATGCAGGCAAAAACGCCCCACTCAGATTACACGTCAAAAGAGCAGTTCCAATTCCCACAGAGTGGACCACTACTCCCTAAATCATCTGCCTCAAGGTCCATCATCCTCAGAGATAACCGTTGGGATTCCACTTCTATAAAAAGGGAAGCAGAGGACTTTAAAAGGGAGCTGCATTCATACCACGAAGTGCTGCCGAATTTACTTTCCAGTGCAATTACTTTCCAGTTTTATTTGTATTCATTTGTTTCTCTTTACATTTCCTTATTCCCATTTCCGCTCTTTTGTAATTGCTATTGTACTGTACGATCAAATTGGCACTAAAGACCAGAATCCTGCCAACATCTGTGGAGGATCTGCCCAAAGGCCAATTGGCATATTTACAGGTTTTCATTTTGATCGACTTCAGTTTTTTTATAATGCAAATTATCATTTATTATTCTTATTTATATTTTGTTTTTCCCAATTCCATGTCTAGCTAAACTTAGGTAATCGATATGTAGTAATAATTCGGATGGGATTTGATAACACTTGGTTGAAAACTTTCTTTTCACAAAAGTAATCTATGGTCTGAGTGTTTAAAATTGATTCACTGAATAAACTTCGTCGCGAAAGCGAGAACTTATTTAAAAGTAGTTTTGCCACGAAAGTGGGAAATTAATTAAGATACGAACCAACAAGCGAAAGCTGCGGTAAGGTCAGATAGTAAACACTAGGCATTTGTTTTAATAACAGCGAAAGCACTTTAAAACGAATTAGAACTTAGAGATTTCCAAAAAATAATTTTAACCCCGAACGGAATACGAAAGTGTACGTTTGGCCCTTAGGATTATGATTAGCGTCAATAAACATCGTGAGGCGAGAGTCTTCAAATCTCTATTTTCTGCTTAAAGAAACTTTGAAAACTATTTCATACACCAGTAATTTATCAAATCCCTGAAGAACACAATTACTACGTATCGATTCAATTAATTATAATCTAAATAGTAATCTTAGTTCCCTTTTTGTGACAATCTTATTCCCTTAAACATATTCTACCTAGCTAAACATAGTAACTCCCGAGAACACTAGTTTGATTACGAGTCCCTGTGGGATCGATATCTATTATTACTACGCGATAGACTGTGCACTTGCAGTTAGTTGTATTAGACATAGAAAGTCGCGATCAAGTTTTTGGTGTCGTGATCGGGGACCCGTTTAGTCAATAGTGTAACCTTCTGTTACGCCGTATAGACTAGGTTAACAATTTTCATTTTTCCTTTACTAGTTCTGTCGATTGTATGCCAAGAAATCGCCCGAAAAGCGATATCGTAAAACCTTCGGTCGCAGAACTAGAACGCTTCTTACATTTAAGAAGTAGAATCATTGAGTACCAACTCAAACAACTCAAACATAACACTCCCGAACCTCTCACTCCCATTCCCAAATCAGAAGAAGAAGAACTACAGATGGCTGAAGGACCTCCGAACAAACCGCTGAAGGCATACGCTACACCATCTCAGATGGAGCCTAGAAGTAGCATTGCTGCCCCAGCTATTACCCGAAATGATTTTGAGCTGAAACCGTCATTGCTGTCAGCTGTACAACAAAACCAATTCTCAGGAAACGCAACTGAGGATCCGAACGAACATCTAACGAAGTTTGTACAATACGCAGACACAGTGAAAGCAAATGGAGTAACTCCAGACGCAATAAGACTTCGTCTTTTCCCATTCTCTCTTAGAGACAGAGCATGGACATGGTTGCAATCGTTACCATCCAACTCCGTTACGACGTGGGAGCAATTGAAGAACGTCTTCTTAGCGAGATATTTTCCGCCAAGCAAAACTGCTATGCTTAGAGCTCAAATCAACGGATTTCGACAGAAAGATGCTGAATCTCTTTACGAAGCATGGGAACGATTCAAAGATATGATGAGAACATGTCCTCACCATGGTCTAGAAGACTGGGTGACAATCCATACCTTCTATAATGGGCTTCTATACAATACTAGATTGACAATAGACGCTGCCGCGGGCGGTGCACTTATGGATAAGCCATATGATGAAGCCTATCAATTAATAGAAAACATGTCACAAAACCATTGCCAATGGAGAGGTGAACGCACTCCAACTGAGAAAACCACAGCGAAAGGTGGGATGTACGAAATCAATAGCCTTGAAAAGTTCAATGCTAAAGTAGATGCTCTAGCACAGAAGATTGATAGTCTGACCGTTAACCCCACTGCAACTGTCGCTGCAGTAACTCCAAATTGCGAGTTATACGGAAGCACCACTCATAATGCACCCGAATGCCCATTGCTAGCCGGAATCCCGCCAGACCAGGTAAATTATGCTCAAGGAAATCCCTACGCAAATACCTACAACCCAGGTTGGCGAAATCATCCAAACTTTTCTTACAAAAGAGAAAATGCATTGCAAATGCCTACTGCTCCGCCAGGATATCAAAAACCAGCTGCTCAGAATGCACCTAGGAAATCGAACCTCGAATTGATGATGGAAAAGTTCATAGCTACTCAAGCTCAAACAAACAAAGAGTTCCTAAATCAAAACATACACACTAGCGAGCAAATTAAACAGTTGACAGGAAAAGTAGACGCTTTAGCCACCCACAACAAAATGTTAGAAACACAGATATCACAAGTGGCTCAACAGCAAGCATCTGCTGCCGCACCTGCTGGCACATTTCCTGGACAACCCGAACAGAATCCAAAAGGCCAAGCAAATGCTGTAATACTAAGAAGTGGAAAAGAATTGGACGAACCGATCGATCCGAGGACCGAAAACTCAGCCATGCAACAGAAACCAACTGAACAAGCAGAAAAGGAATCTGAGTTAGAGAAGAAGGAGGACAACGAGAAGGAGGATACCGCAAGTGAAAAAACTCAAGCACCTCCAGCGCCATATAAACCACCTATTCCTTATCCGCAAAGACTAATAAACTCTAAAACTTCAGGACAGTTTAAGAAATTTGTAGAGCTCCTTAAACAGCTGAATATTACTATTCCTTTTACAGAAGCGATAACTCAAATGCCGTCATATGCTAAATTTCTCAAAGAGATCCTGTCGAATAAGAGAAAGATCGAGGATAACGAAACAGTTACACTTACTACAGAGTGTAGCGCTATTATTCAAAACCGCATGCCTCCTAAATTAAAAGACCCAGGTAGTTTCTCCATACCCTGCGTCATAGGAAAGTTCGTAATAGACAAAGCTCTATGCGATTTAGGAGCCAGTATCAGTGTTATGCCCTTATCTATATGCAAAAAGCTGAATATGGGAGACCTCAGGCCAACCAAAATGTCCGTACAATTAGCTGACAGATCAGTAAAATACCCCGTCGGAATACTGGAAAACGTTCCAGTACGCATAGGACAATTCTACATTCCCACCGACTTCATAATCATGGACATCAAGGAGGACACTGTAACCCCAATTATCCTAGGAAGACCGTTCCTAGCTACAGCCGGAGCGATTATAGACGTGAAGAAAGGAAGGCTAACATTCGAAGTAGGAGAAGAAAAGATAGAGTTCATTCTCACCAAGTTCTTACAAGCACCAGCAATAGACGATACCTGCTATTTAGTAGACAAAATCGACGAATGCATAAGAGAACTTGAAAATGAAGAGACCACGTATTCAGAAATAATAAAGATTCAAATACCCGATATTTCCGAAGACGACAATTGGCGTAAATCGTATAAAGACGACAGCCTAAGCGAAAGCTTAACACTGACCCCAAACCATATGCCAGGTCCGAAGAACCCATCTTTAGAACTTAAAACACTACCCAAAAACCTCAGATATGAATTTCTAGACGATGAACTAAAAAGACCAGTGATAGTCAACGCCGACTTAGGACAAACAGAAACCGAAAAATTATTAGAAGTCCTAAAGAAGTACCCCACCACGTTAGGCTATAACATAAGCGATCTAAAAGGTATAAGCCCTTCAATCTGTATGCATCGAATTACAATAGAGGAAGACTCTAAAACCTCTCGAGAGCATCAGAGGAGACTGAACCCCATCCTGAGCACTGTAGTCAGAGATGAAGTAAAGAAATTACTAGATGCAGGAATCATCTATCCGATCTCCGATAGTGAATGGGTTAGCCCAGTTCACGTCGTACCAAAGAAAGGAGGAGTCACAGTAGTTAAAAACGAAAAAGGCGAATCAATAACAAAAAGAGTCGTGACTGGAAGCAGGATATGTATTGATTATAGAAAGCTTAACAAGGCTACGCACAAAGATCACTTCCCGTTACCCTTCATAGACCAAATGTTGGAAAGATTAGCCAAACATTCATATTTCTGCCATCTAGATGGTTACTCAGGATTCTTCCAAATTCCCATCCATCGTGATGACCAAGAAAAGACTACATTCACCTGTCCTTATGGTACTTTTGCTTACCGCCGAATGTCGTTCGGACTCTGTAACGCTCCAGCAACCTTCCAAAGATGCATGATGGCAATCTTTGCAGATTTCATAGACGACATTATGGAAGTGTTTATGGACGATTTCTCGGTATGCGGACAAAGTTTCGAAGGATGCCTACAAAACTTAGAAATGGTACTAGAACGTTGCGTAAAAGTAAACCTCGTCCTAAATTGGGAGAAATGCCATTTTATGGTCAGACAAGGAATAGTTCTAGGACATGTCATATCAGATAGAGGGATTGAGGTAGACAAAGCTAAAATAGAGATTATAAAAGATCTCCAACCTCCAAAATCCGTACGAGAAATACGGAGTTTTCTAGGACATGCCGGTTTCTACAGAAGATTTATAAAAGATTTCTCGAAAATCACAAAACCTCTGACCGGCCTGTTAATGAAAGATGCTGAGTTCGTCTTCGACGACGACTGTTTAAAAGCATTCGAAACATTGAAATCAACCCTTATCACCGCACCAATCATGCAACCACCCGATTGGAGACTACCGTTTGAAATCATGTGCGACGCGAGTGATTACGTTGTAAGCGCAGTTCTAGGACAAAGGAAGGACAAGAAACTCCATGCAATCTACTATGCCAGTAGAACCTTAGATCCTGCCCAAATGAACTACGCTACCACAGAAAAAGAAACTTCTAGCAGTTATATTTACGCTTGACAAATTCCGTTCTTACTTAGTAGGAGCAAAAATTATAATATACACAGACCACGCTGCCATAAGGTACCTAATAAGCAAAAAGGATGCCAAAGCAAGACTATTGAGATGGATCCTGTTACTACAAGAGTTCGACTTAGAAATCAAAGATAAAAAAGGAACCGAGAATGTTGTTGCAGATCACTTATCCCGAATAGAGGGCATCAGACATGAACCAGTACCGATAAATGACGACTTCCCGTACGAACGTCTGATAGCCAAATTGGAAAGTGACATGCCCAATTCAATCTCGGAAGATCCAGAATTCGAAAAAGCCGTAGAAGCCGTCTATGCCCAAGTCACATTACCTTGGTATGCTGACATCGTTAATTACCTCGCTGCTGGCGTGCTTCCACCGGATCTTACTTATCAGCAAAAGAAGAAATTCTTCCACGATCTGAAACACTATTATTGGGACGAACCCCTACTCTTTAAGAGAGGGGCCGACAACATATATCGTCGCTGTGTCCCAGAGGAAGAAATAGAAAATATTATTTCCCAATGCCACTCAACACCATATGGTGGTCATGCTAGTACGTCCAAGACGTGCGCTAAGATTCTCCAAGCCGGCCTATTCTGGCCTAATCTCTAGAAAGACGTTCACATCGCTGTGCAAAAGTGCGATAGATGCCAACGAACTGGCAACATCTCACGACGCGATGAAATACCTCAGAAAGGAATCTCAGAGGTAGAAATCTTTGACGTCTGGGGAATAGATTTCATGGGACCATTCCCACCTTCTTTTGGAAATAACTACATACTCGTCGCTGTTGATTACGTGTCTAAATGGATAGAAGCCATTGCTGTTCCAACAAACGACGCACGAGTAGTAATCAAACTCTTCAAAAACACAATCTTTCCTAGATTCGGTGTACCCAGACTCGTCATTAGTGACGGAGGATCTCACTTCATATCACGAATATTCGATAAGCTTCTCTCTAGATATGGAGTCTGGCACCGAGTAGCTGCACCTTATCATCCGCAAACTAGCGGACAAGTAGAGGTCTCGAACAGAGAAATAAAATAGATCTTGGAAAAGACTGTCGCTACCTCAAGGAAATATTGGTCGTCGAAGCTACAAGAAGCTTTATGGGCTTATAGGACCGCATTTAAGACACCAATAGGTACTACCCCCTATAAATTAGTTTACGGTAAATCCTGCCATCTCCCTGTAGAGTTAGAGCATAAGGCCTTTTGGGCCACTAAGACACTCAACTTCAACTACACCGAGGCATGAGAAAAGCGAATCTTGAACTTACACGAGTTGGAAGAACTTCGATTAGACGCTTACGAAAATGCCCGTATCTACAAAGAACGAACTAAAAAGTGGCATGATAAACGTTCAATCAGGAAACAATTCAGTGTGGGAGACATCGTATTGCTCTTTAATTCACGATTAAAACTCTTCCCAGGTAAACTAAAATCTAGGTGGTCTGGACCCTATGAAGTGACTAAAGTACTTCAGAGTGGAGCTGTTGAAATTACCGATAAGACAAATGCACCATTTATCGTAAACGGGCAACGTCTAAAACATTACAATAAGAACGACAACAGTCCTCAAGTCAGCAATATAACATTGCTTGAGCTTCCAGCTCAGACACCCGAATAACTTCTCACCAAGCTATCGTCAGGCTTTAGACGTTAAAAACAACGCTTATTGGGAGGCAACCCAAATTTCCCTCGTTATTGCATTTCATTTTTCTTTAAAATTCTACTTTGAAAAATCCAACAAAAATTCTAAAATTACTACTACTTTCTACTTTCGTTCATTTTCGTACTTTTATTCTTATTTTATTTTCTCTCTTTTGTCTTTTGTTTCTACCACTTTTCGTTTCTAAAAAAATCCTAACTTCAATTTCTTGTTTCAAACTTTTCGGGATTTTTAAAGTCTTCAAAACATTCCTTCTGTTTTCTCCGAATTACCTGCGAATATGGCCGAGTACTGTCGCTTTTGCGAAAATGAGGTGCCGGCACAACAGAAGAGTCGCCACCTTTCGTTATTTATCCCTCGGAGCGGGAAAGGAAACGATCGGAAAAACCTAACGAATAAGGGTAAGACAAGGTCATCGCAACCATTGTCTGGGTTCGGGAGTCGGTTACGCAAGGGGAAGGTATTAGCACCCCTCACGTCCGTCGTACTCGACGGGATCCACGCTTGTTTGTTTACTTGGACGGGTTGGTTTTATTCTATCTACCTATCAAGGCTGGCTGAAAAAGAAAAGAAAAATGACTCGGCAAAGCGTCGCACTTTATGCCTACGTATTCTCATCAGAGAATGAGAAATCAGAGTCAACGTAGTTCGGCCTACGAAGGATTATGGGGGAAGGTAGCTCGCCAAGACTTCGCCATCTTGTGCCTACGTACTCTCAACAGGCATGAGAGATCAGAGCTCACGTAGTTCGGGAAACTACGGTCTATTTCCTGTTTTTTACGAAAGAAGTGTTTTTTATTGTGTTTGCGATTTCAACCGCACTAGAGACTATGACCTGAGAGTGAATGCGTCGCATGTCACCCAAAGGGTACCATACTAAACATCCAGACCATGGAAAAGAAACTCTCCCACAATCCTTTCTCAGATAGCTTAAGGCTCGTAACGTACGAAAGAAATCATTCATGATTACTGTATCTTAAACTGTTTTGAGATGAGAAGAGAACATGCCCAACTAGGAGGGAGACTATCAAGTCCTACTGTTGTCATGCCATGGATTCATCCTATGGTTGAGGTTTGAACAGGGAACTCCTAGAAGTTATCATGCATAGGTTTCAACCTAAGATTCTATCATCAAATCCTTATCAAAGGAAATGAGAGTCCTAAGGGATCATGTCAATGATACACCAAAACAGACAAAGCATCAGCTTAACAGTAAAATGCATGCAATGCAAGTGAGGGAGGAAATGTGTATGGGGCTTCAGCCTCCACAAGCTCATCTCAACCTCAAGCCAGTCATGAAATAACAGTAATCATACTGAAAAATAAACAACATGCTATCAAGCAATAAACAGTAAACTGCAATCATACAGATAAAATGAAAACATGCTATCAAGCAAACAAACCACATGGGCAAGGGAGCTGGGCTCTACCGAATACCCGCAAGCAAAGCCAAGCAATAACAATACAAGCAGAGGGAGCAACTCAACCTCTAATGCAATCATGCTCCTAGATTCTACTTATTCTAGATGAACTTATTCTAATGCAACAGACAAATCAGACAAAACACACAATACAGAAAAGAAAAACAGAAGAAAGCTTCAGCTCCTCCAGCAGCTACTCAGTCTTCAGACTTCAGAGATCACTTGCTTTCCAGGTATCAACCCTACAACATGAGTATCAACTCATCTTCTCCCTTAAGCTTCAGCTTCTTTGATCAGCTCCACCTTCAGGCTTCACTATCTTCAGGGATCTTCAGGTATCAGCTTGGTCTTCACAAAGTCTTCAGACTTCAACAATCTTCAAGGATTCATCCTCTTCAAAGCTTCAGCTTCTATCTTCAATGACTCAAATGCTCCAGCAAACAAGATTCAGTCAACAAGATGAGGTGAGGATGTTACAGTGCTCACTGACTTCCAAAGGATGCCATTGAGGACTTAACATCAAGGGAAAGGCTCTCTCAAAGTTCTACCTTAGAGGGAAAAGTCACTAATCCCTCCAAAGGAGAGAGGTGAATACCCTTAAGGGACTTTATGTCACAGAGAAGGAAGGAGGTGAACAAAACACTCCTTGTTTATTGAATGGAATTACTCTATCTAAAGCTCTACCTATGCACTTATGATCCTGTAAACAAAACAACAAAAGCTAACTAAACTCCACTTCAATTCCTTCAAAGCTTCAATGATGATCCACAAGGTCTTCAACTCAATCTTCAAAGCTCACACACTCAAAGGAGAAGAAGAACAAGCACCACAATACAAACTATGCCTTCAAGCAACACACATACTAACCATACATTCAAAAATCAATTAAAAATGCTAAAATACCATACAATATTCTAGTAAAATTCTAGGGGATTTTATACATACTTACCCTTAACCCATATATTCCCCATACACTAATTTGGCCTATAAACCCCAAAACAAAATTGTTCAAATCTACTTATACAACCTAAAACCCTAATTTGAGCACCTAAATGTCAAACAAGCAAACTATGTCAAATTTTAATCTACAAATTGAGAATTAAATCCTATATGATCTATGGTTCAATGTCTAACTATTCCAAAAAGAATGGCTCAAAAATCCTAAGGGAAAGTCCTAAAACAAATTCTACAAAATTGAGTATCAACTAAATCAATTAAAAATACTATTTACAAGAGTAATATGCTAAAAATATTAAAAGGAAAATAAAATGAAATTTTATTTATTTACATTTTTCTAGACATGATTGTGAATATGTGAAAAAAACAAGAAATGAAAAATATTAATTTTTGGATTTTATATGAATTTTTTTAATATGCAAGAAATATAAAAGAAATTAAAATATGAAAATATGAGAAAAAGGGATGGGGGGTGTCATGAGTAACTGCGCCCAGTTGTTTTTCATGATGGGCCAAGATCCTGGGGGTGTGAATATCAAGCCCACGCGTTCAGAAAATTAAAAGAAAAATCAATCAAAAAATAAATATGGACACGGTGAGAATAGCAATATTTTATAGTGAAAATCTGGGTTGGGCCTCTGAGTGGGGTGTGGATAGCACGAGGTTGCTGAGCCCAGAACTCCTCACTTATCCAAACGCATCGTTTTGGCTTAAGTCTTCCCTCCGTTTTGAAATTAAATTCTGGCCACGCGATGAGATTAAGAAGTCAAAGATCCAGGCTAATCCAACGGTGGGAGTTCATCGTCCCCAAACATACCCTAGGGTTTCGTCTGAACCAGAATCCATGCACGATCCTTCAACTCAATCGTTCTCAATGATGACTTGATGAAATCTAGAAATTCCAAAAGCAAAATTGTACTACTGATTACCACGAACACAACCATACAAGTAGCTTTCTCTGAAACTCCTTAAATCATCCTAACAGAAAGCTCCAACATTAGGGTTTCAACTTAATTCACTGGTATCAATCTTGATTGAACTCAAATCCATTGATGTAATCTTGTTCTACACTTTATCCTAACCAGACTATGCTATATCATGCGTGCTAACACTCACTGAACATCTTGCTTTTGGAAATCAAAGAATATGGGACCTGCCATGGAACCTCATGGATCTTCCTCTAACTCTCAGAAAACCTTCCTCTAACCTAGCATATTGATCTTACACCTAGGATTCTAACAGAATGCACCTGAATAAAGACCTATAGATCAAGTTACCAACCTGTAAAGCTTCAATGGTGAGTGGTGTTAGAGCTTGATCTAGCACTTGAAACCTTCTCCAAATGCTCCTCCAATGATGAATACTTTTCTGTTTGCAAGAGTTGAGGTGAATGAGGCTTGTAGAAGAAGAAATCAGATCTTGCTTGATCTTGAAGAAACTTAGCAATGGAACTTTCTCTCTCACTCTCTCCAATGAACTCAGCAACTTTCACCAACCTTTCATCACACTATGAGGTACTCTTTAAATAGCAATCCATGGAAACTTCTAGAATCATCTAGAATCCACTAGAAAAGCTTGGACTTTCTCCTTTGGTGACAAGTTGAACATGCCATATCTCATGAGTTAGGCCTTGTAAACTTGTGTCAAAATCTCATTACAAGAGATATTGAGATCATATGTGCAAAAATCAGGCCAAACTTGCCTTGTGTAGAACCTTCCAAGGATGCCTTAAGATACAAGTTACAATTTTTCAAAGCAACCTTCATTTTTGAGCCTCAAATCAAAGTTCTGTTTAAACCAAAGTTTTTAGAATGTTATTTTCACTCAAAATGGTATATTGGATGACCTATTTTGGATTCATAGATCTCCCAAACCAAATTTCAACTTGACTTGAATTAACTTATATGCCTTTTTTAGTTCAAATTTACCAAACTTTGTCATTCCATGCTATGAGCTTTTCCAACAACTCATGACCTTTTTTCTAGGCTTAAAATGACATTTTGAACAACTTTCATGTTTTGAGTTTTTTCATTTGAGGCTTGGAACTAGGAGATATGGCCTTTGCTTAAAATGACCTATAACTGCCAAATGACCAAAATACCCCTGTCTTGTTCAAACCATAAGTTGAGTTCTACAAATCCTATCAAGGACTTCTAGTACTCTATAGAAAGATAAGAAGATTACCTTCAACATTCATGTTGACCAAGATATCATAGGAATCATCCTACTAGGGAAAAAGTTGTCTGCAAGTTGGGTGACTTTCAAGGACCCAGATTCACATACCTCAGATGACCTGTAATTTGTCAAAACCATAACTTGAGCTCTGCAACTCCTATCAAGGAATTCTACCACTCAAATTAAAGCTAAGAACAAGCTCTACAACCTTCATGTTGTGGGGAAGATGAGATATCAATCACATCTTGAGCTAAAACTGCCTGGAAGATAGGGGTCAAACTAGGGTTTTTCACTGACAATCCCTGGAAACCCTGACTTGAAACTTCTCAAACTCCTCATTCCTGATGAGTTGGTCTAGGAATCCTCTTTATAACATATCCATACATCATTCCATGATCTCATGGCCCTTGGATTAGGTCTCAACCTTCTCCAAATCTTCAGCTGATCTAGGATTGACCCAGTCAAAACCCTAATTCTACCATTCATGGTTGAATCTTCTGAATTCTTACACAATGACTTCTCTGGGCTTCATGATGACTTTCAAGACATCTCATAGGCTTTCTCTACTCTCTAAGTTCACTCTCAAAGTCTCTGAATCATCTGAGGAGCTCTCACAACTCTCAAGTTAGGAGGCACACAACTCTGGTTTCAAACAACTTCTCTGAGGATCTCTTGAACTTTCTGATGAAGGTGTCAACTTTCAAACACTTAATGAGTAAATAATTGTTGGTCAAATTTTGGGGTGCAACAAGTACGACTTCACAAAGGTTCACTTCCGAGGACTCGCTCAAAAGGCAAGATTTGCAGCACTGACCGAAAGAGAATTCGCCTTAACGCTGTATTATGATAAGGCTACTATGGATAAACTAGGGATCACAGATAGCATTCAATACCTGTTCAATCAACTAGGTTGGGAGAACACTGCTCTGAAAACACGTTCCGCTACCTACAAAGATCTTACCTATGAATTCCTTAGTTCTTTCAGATACACACCCAACTATGGTTTTGGAACCCGCTCAGAGTTGATTACCTTCAGATTGTTTGGAATAGACCAAACTCATAGCCGGATGTCACTAGATAACCTCCTAGGATTCCCTAGCGGACCACATGTGTTCATCAGCGCAGAAGATGACGATATCGATTTGCAACTCGATCAATTCTGGGGTAGAATCACAGGCGACTATCACCCCGAACCAGCCAGAATGCATAATGATGACATTCATAACCCAGCCTTCAGATACTTCCATAAGATACTAGCTCACACCTTGTTTGGAAAAGAAGAAAATATTACTACAGTGTCTAAGGAGGAGTTATTCATCATGTTCTGTGCTTCTCAGGGACGGACAGTAAATGCAGTGCCTTTCATGATGAGATCTTTCAAACGCCTCACGCTGGAACCTCAGACACCTATTCTTATAGGAGGCCTAGTAACAATGATTGCCCACGAGCTTGGCCTTAGATTCCATTTAAATGCCAGCACTCGTTTTGGTACCATCAGACCCATGAACATACAATTCTGCTTTAACAGGCGCATTTTAGGAACTATGGGACCTGGACCGTATGAGTACCTTATTAACGAAAAACCAGTACAGCTATTCACACAGCCTGATCATCTCATGACAAGCATCCACAACAAGGATAACTGGCTCTACGAATTGGATGAGCCTATGGGACCTCCTTCACCATAGTCAACACCACAGAACTATATGTATGACAGTGACCACATCTCTGAGGCACACGACTACATGTACTATGAGGACGCTGCATCTGAAACTGAAGTAGACCCTACAACTCCTCCACACTACAATACTTATCCTGAGCCTATACCTGAGGAAACCACCGACAAAATGGATGCCGTGTTACTCAGATTGGACGACGTTGATAAAGCTCTGACTAATGTAAAAGCTGATATCGCAGGCATGCACAGCGAACTGGTAGGCTTCATGGATCTAGTCTGCGACCAACTCGACTACTATTCACAGAAATTCGATGAGTTGAAGGCACGAAAAGATTAGTTATTAGCTCGTAGCAGTAGTTTCAGTTTAGTCTAGTCTAGTTTAGTTTCATTTAATCATTTGGATTTTCCGCATTGTTAGTTTTCATTATGTACTACATACAATTGTTTCAATTTTATGTTATTTCAATTCTAGTTTTTATTCAACTATTTTGTTTTCGCATTAATTGTTGTTTGTTGGCTGTTATATTACATCACCGTATCAATACTAAGCCTTAAAATCACCACGAGTACACCCTCAGAGCAAAATTCTGCGTTCTGCAGATTTTGCTGCTGTGACGACCGTCACAACCCCATGACGAGCGTCACGCGGGTGACAACCGTCACACCTATGTGAAGACCGTCACGCAGTCCAGAGCTTCTATCTGATAAAACAGGGTTCGTGTTTTCTTCCACTCCCCCCATTATCACTCTCAAACATCCTAACTCCTACCCCACTACGAATTTTCGTCCTCCCCATATTGAACTATAAACTTCAACTTCAAATTCAACCTCCAAACCACCGTTCTGTCATTTTTCCCTCTCTGCAGAAAAAACCCCAAAACCTCAGAAACCTCTCCATCTTCCAACAATGGCAAGGAATGCAGAAACCCCAGATGTCAGCAACATTACCTTCAGTGAAGGCGAGTTAGGCGAAAGACAACGAGCAAACTACATTGCATTTCATCAGAGGTCACTCCAGCCGACTTACTACCTGCACCTTCCATCGCTTACGGAGCTCGGACTCCTTCAAGGTGTAACCTGGATGCTTCAAAGAGCAGGCATCTGGAACCTCTGCACCAACCCACAGCCAACGTACGAACAACTCACTCTTGAGTTTGTTCACTTACGTCACAAGCAGCGGCGAACTTAACCAGCATTCAGGTGCCACTTGCTTCCGGATGTTTGGCGTCAACTATCAGATGCACCAAAACCAGATTGCCGGCATCCTACAGCTACCTCGCGGCGACAACGCTCATCGCCGCATCACCGATCAGTTCCAGCACGAAGCTTTCGCGCTGTGGTATCAGTTGACCGGCCTCAATGTCGATGGTTGGGACTCCCTGCACGTTACTCATATCCATAACCCAACCATCAGGTACTTTCACAGAGCGTTAAGTAATACTATCTTCGCCAGAGACAGCAACCACAAAGTGAACTCCAAGGAGCTCTTCTTTCTTCATTGCGTCTTCAATAATGAACCTGTCAACGCTGCCCTGTTTCTGCTGGCTCACATTCAGGCCAACTGCAACCGTGGCTCGAAGCCATTCTACTTTGGCGGGATTGTCACGGCTATTGCACTTGGGCTGAACCTTGGCGACCGCCTCCAGCACCTCCATTCCATTCCCTCAGTGTTCCTTGACACTGACCACTGCAGAGCCTTCCATCTCATCCGCTCCCGAGCTGACGGCAAATACCATCCGGTTGTGCGTGGCAAGACCGTCCGAAGCATCATCCTTCCGTCCCGCACCCGCATCCATCCAGAGGACCGTACCAACTGGTTGTTCGACCTCACTGCCCCTCCTGCTGCCGCTGTTCCCACTCAGGATCCCACTCATGATTCCGACGATGAAATCCAAGCTGAGTTGGACAGGTCCGAGCAGCCAGAGTCATCGCAGCCTCCTCCTCCCGTAGGTACATCTTCTCGCCGCCGCCGTCATCATCCCTGCCAGACTACACAGAAGAGGACCTTCGTCGCTCCCTAGACCAGCAGGCACAGATACTCACGATGCTGCAGCAGCAGAATCAGCGAGCTGACCAGTTCGAAGCTTGGCACCAGACTCAAATGCAACAACTTCACACCGGCCAAGCTACGATCACTGAGAGCCTAGCGAATCTGACCCTGCAGGTCGAAGGACTCCGAGACACCGTCTACCACACAGGAGCTATGAGTTATGAGGACCGAGTAACCCTTGCCAGAGCCAGAGGACGCCAGCGCGGACGTGACAGAGGCAGCAGACGTGATTAGTTTTCCATTTTTCCTTATTTGTTTACTATATTTCAGTTATTTGTATTTTCATTTTCAGTTGTATCTCCCTCTCGCATGCTTCAAAAATCAGTGGGGACACTGATCGAGATAGTGTGGGAGCGGAGCCTTATTTCCATTCCACTGTACTCTGAATTTCCTTTATTTCCTTTATTTCCATTTCACTGCACTTTGAATTTTAGTAATATCTATTTTTACACTTTCTATTTCTAGCAAATAAAGCTCGTCTATATATTTTTCACGTTACACAAACAACCCCCACATTATTCAACGTAAACAAAAATTTTAGTTCGTTCCTCAAAAGCAAAAGCACCACGAGAATGCACCTGAGTTCAAACCAAGTTTTGAAACTCCGAGGAAACGATAGTTCTAACAAAACCAGTATCGTCCAGACACCTTAGATCTCTAGTTTATGCGAGTCGGTTTCACCACCTACGTGTACCAAAGTCCCAAGTGTCTACGCAAACTCAACCCCAAGTAGTTTATACTAGCAGTCAGCACCATCCTAAAAACACTTCTAAGCAAACGACCGATGCAAATAAGTGTATGATCTCCAAAAAGATGAAAAATCATGAAAAGAGAGCTAAAAAGCCCAAGAATATAAGATACGTTTCCTTCTAAGTTAGGTGCTCCTCACCCGAGCATTTAGCCCAACGGCACAAAAAACTCATTGAAAAATCAATGACATCAAATTATGATCAATGAAGAAGATCAAAAACAGAAATGAGTTCATATTCACTAACAAGTCGACTTGCCATGAAAGTGTGCGGACAACGGGCTTAATGTGATTGCGCTAGAACAAACAGGGTGAACTTGCCACGAGAACCTTGACACCAAGATACAGTAGCATGACTGAGACCGATTTGCATAAAAAGGAGACCTCCGAAGACTTGTAGTCCAGTGTCGTCATGATACTCGTCTTGTTTCTACCAAGAATCCCGATTTTTCCAAACTCTACGAACGAAGAAGTTGCCTCGTGCTTGCCGACTTTTCCATGTTTTACTTGAGGACAAGCAAAGATTCAAGCTTAGGGGAGTTTGATAACATGAAATCATATAGATATTTTCATGCATAATTCAACTAAAATCTAACCGTTTTCTATCCGATTTCGGGTTATTTCCGTATATTTGTCTGATGTTTTGCAGGTATTCAACGATCACGTCTAAACAAGGCAACATGAAGAAAAGAAGCAATCTCAGATGAAATATGGACGAAAAAGGAGTGAAAATACAATGAAAAGCGCAGCAAGCTATTTTTGCTGATGTGACGACCGTCACACGGGTGACGACCGTCACACCTTGTGACGACCGTCATGCAGGCAAAAACGCCCCACTCAGATTACACGTCAAAAGAGCAGTTCCAATTCCCACAGAGTGGACCACTACTCCCTAAATTATCTGCCTCAAGGTCCATCATCCTCAGAGATAACCGTTGGGATTCCACTTCTATAAAAAGGGAAGCAGAGGACTTCAAAAGGGAGCTGCATTCATACCACGAAGTGCTGCCGAATTTACTTTCCAGAGCAATTACTTTCCAGTTTTATTTGTATTCATTTGTTTCTCTTTACATTTCCTTATTCCCATTTCCGCTCTTTTGTAATTGCTATTGTACTGTACGATCAAATTGGCACTAAAGACCAGAATCCTGCCAACATCTATGGAGGATCTGCCTAAAGGCCAATTGGCATATTTACAGGTTTTCATTTTGATCGACTTCAGTTTTATTATAATGCAAATTATCATTTATTATTCTTATTTATATTTTGTTTTTCCCAATTCCATGTCTAGCTAAACTTAGGTAATCGATATGTAGTAATAATTCGGATGGGATTTGATAACACTTGGTTGAAAACTTTCTTTTCACAAAAGTAATCTATGGTCTGAGTGTTTAAAATTGATTCACTGAATAAACTTCATCGCGAAAGCGAGAACTTATTTAAAAGTAGTTTTGCCACGAAAGTGGGAAATTAATTAAGATACGAACCAACAAGCGAAAGCTGCGGTAAGGTCAGATAGTAAACACTAGGCATTTGTTTTAATAACAGCGAAAGCACTTTAAAATGAATTAGAACTTAGAGATTTCCAAAAAATAATTTTAACCCTGAACGGAATACGAAAGTGTACGTTTGGCCCTTAGGATTATGATTAGCGTCAATAACCATCGTGAGGCGAGAGTCTTCAAATCTCTATTTTCTGCTTAAACAAACTTTGAAAACTATTTCATACACCAGTAATTTATCAAATCCCTGAAGAACACAATTACTACGTATCGATTCAATTAATTATAATCTAAATAGTAATCTTAGTTCCCTTTTTGTGACAATCTTATTCCCTTAAACATATTCTACCTAGCTAAACATAGTAACTCCCGAGAACACTAGTTTGATTACGAGTCCCTGTGGGATCGATATCTATTATTACTACGCGATAGACTGTGCACTTGCAGTTAGTTGTATTAGACATAGAAAGTCGCGATCAATAGCTAGTGTCACTATCCCGCTTCCTCAATAGAGGCAGCCACAACAACAACAACCACAACAACAGCAAGGACAAAATCCTGGCCAGAGAAGGGTACAGAACGCGAGAGCGAAAAGAGTGTTCGACGCACCTCCTTCCACGTATGCAGAACTCCTCCAGACCCTGCTAGGTTTGAACTTGGTTGAAAAGAGGACTTTGGCACCGCCTACTAAGGTAGTACTTCCTTACGGATATGATGCCAACAAGCATTGCGAATTCCATTCCGAGGCACCCGAGCCTGATATAGAAGCTTGTCAGGCATTTAAACACAAAGTTCAGGATTTATTGGATAGCAAAGCTATTAACTTTGGACAGGTGGGTCCAAATATCGTACAACAGCCTATGCCTAATCATGGGGCAAATGCCATTTTGACAGAGGAGAATCTGAATCTAGTGATGGATGTCAATGAGCTGAAGACACCGTTGAGTGAGATTAAAAGCAGGTTGTTAAAAGGGGGTGTATTCCCGGGGTGTGATGAATTTTTCTTGGATTGTTGGACCCAGCCAGAGGGTTGTAATGAGCTGAGGCAAGGCATTCAGGCTATGATGGATGAAGGTACCTTGCAATTCGATCGAACCGCGGCTGAAAAGCCTGTAGAAGCATTGTGTGATGAGCAGAACAATGTTACAACGGTGACGATTCCGAGAAAAACAATAACGATAACGGCGCCTGCCAGGCGGCCGACGATCACAATTATTAAAGCAGAACCAATCCCTTTTGAGAGTACTAAAGCAGTGTCGTGGACCTACGGGTTGGAGGTATATTGCGACGGTGAGAAAATGGAAGTCAATAGACAACCAGCTGGGGTTGTAGATAATGTTGTCGGAACATGGGGCATGACCAGAAGCGGAAGAATCTTCACGTCACCCGAGGTAGAGGCGGAAAGATTAGCCAAGGGTAAAGCCAAGGTAGTTGAGGGTGGCCCTTCTCAGTCGAATGAAAAGGAAACGTCACTTAAGGATGTGGAGGAGTTTATGAGGCTCATTCGTAAAAGTGACTACAAAATCGTGGAGCACCTCCAGCAAACGCCATCAAAAATTTCCATCTTATCATTACTGTTATGTTCCGAGGCCCATCGGAATGCCTTGCTGAAGATTCTAGACACGTCTTTCGTTCCTCAAGAAGTTTCTGTTAATCAGTTAGAAGGGTGATGGCGCATGTCAATGCGGGGCACAGTTTGGGCTTCACAGACTTTGATCTGACTCCGAGAGGGCGAGAGCACAATATGGCATTGCACGTGTCAGTCGAATGCCGAGGCACGGTCATGTCCCACGTTTTAGTAGACACTGGATCTTCCCTGAATGTGCTACCGAAGAAAGCCATGATGAAGTTGGATATCAGGGGAATTATTTGCACGCCTAGTGACTTAGTGGTGAGGGCGTTCGATGGAACGAGGAGGTCGGTTTTCGGATCAATAACATTACCGTTGCAGGTGGGGCCTGAAATATTTGAAACTGAATTCTATATAATGGACATCCAACCAGCGTATAGTTGCCTTCTTGGGCGCCCATGGATTCATGCTGCCGGGGCAGTCACATCCACATTACACCAAAAGCTGAAGTATATGGTGGGGGATAGTGTCGTCACTGTTTGTGGAGAAGAAGATATTCTGGTTAGCCATTTGTCTTCGTTCAAATATGTCGAGGTCGACGACGAAATACACGAAACACCTTGTCAAGCCTTCGAGGGGTTGCGAATTAAAGACAAAGCTCTAGTGCCTAGCAAAATATACGATGTGGCAGTGTCATCCTACAAAGAGGCTCAGGCTCTAGTGCAGGCAGGCAAAACCAAGGGCTGGGGGCAGGTATTGGAGATTCCCGTGAAGAATGACAAGTTCGGGCTCGGATATCATCCTTCGTTGTCAACATCTTCTTCAGGAGCGCCCAAGTTTAGAGGGCCGATAACCATCACACCAAGCGGGGCGAGCTTTGAGACTATCAATGCTGTTTCCGATTCTGAAGAAGGAGATAGCGACTGTGATATGGACGCATGGATCAAGCCAAGCGTGCCAGGACAAAGTCTCTGCAATTGGTCTATCCGGGAAACTGTTCCCGTGACAACTAAACAGTAATGATTTGTTTTCTTAATTGTTGAATAATCCTGTGTCCTACCTGGGGCATAGTGATTTTGCTTAGGGCCATTTGGTTATGTACATTACATTGTTTAATCATGTAATAAAGGCGTTTTTCATGTACAAATGTTGTGATCCCTGTTTTTCCTGTTTTTATCTTTTACAATAAAATGGCAACGTGGTTATTTGCTTTGTATGCGTTTTGAAGCATTTAACCGTTTCCTTTGCAGGATTACTATTTCAGATGACATCTATGAACCGCCTATGACTCACTTCGACTTCGAGCACCCGGTATTTCAGGCTGAGGAAGAGATTGTTGAAGATGGCGACGTACCAGAAGAGTTGACCTGGTTATTGAAACAAGAAGAAAGAATCATTCTGCCTCATGAGGAAGTCATCGAGATTGTCAATTTGGGGTCGGAAGAGGTTGTGAGAAACATCTGTATAGGGGCTGCGCTGCAGAGCGACATCAAGCAAAGATTGGTTGAGATGCTCAAAGAGTACAGTGATATATTTGCTTGGTCGTACGAGGATATGCCTGGGTTGGATACGGATATGGTTGTTCACCGTCAGCCACTGCGAGAGGAATGTCCGCCTATTAAGCAGAAACTCCGAAGAACCCGACCGGACATGGCTGTGAAGATTAAGGAGGAAGTTCAAAAACAGTGGGATGCTGGTTTCCTAGCTGTTACAAAATATCCCTCATGGGTCGCTAATATTGTGTCAGTGCCAAAGAAAGACGGTAAAGTGCGAATGTGTGTAGACTACCGTGATTTGAACAGGGCGAGCCCGAAAGATAATTTTCCACTTCCTCACATCGATGTGCTGGTTGATAACACTGCTCAGTCCTCCGTATTCTCCTTCATGGATGGCTTCTCAGGCTACAATCAGATCAAAATGGCTCCAGAAGACATGGAGAAGACTACCTTTATTACTCCCTGGGGAACATTTTGTTACAAAGTGATGCCCTTCGGATTGAAGAACGCTGGGGAAACATATCAACGTGCTATGACGACTCTCTTTCATGACATGATGCATAAAGAGATCGAGGTTTATGTTGATGATATGATTGCCAAATCCCAGACGGAGGAGGAGCATTTGGTTAATCTGCTGAAACTGTTCAAGAGGCTTAGGAAGTTCAGGTTGAGACTGAACCCTAACAAGTGCACTTTCGGGGTGAGATCGGGTAAGCTACTGGGGTTTATCGTGAGCGAAAAAGGAATAGAGGTTGATCCTGCGAAAATAAAAGCAATACAAGAAATGCCGACGCCTAAAACAGAAAGAGAAGTGCGTGGGTTTTTAGGGAGGTTGAACTATATCGCCCGGTTCATATCCCACTTAACAGCGACATGCGAGCCGTTATTCAAGTTGTTGAAAAAGGACCAGGTTGTGACCTGGAATGAAAATTGTCAAAAGGCGTTCGACAAGATAAAAGAATACTTGCAGGAACCTCCTGTTTTGATACCCCAGTGGCCGGGAGACCGTTGATTATGTATTTGACGGTTCTTGAGGAAAGTATGGGTTGTGTTCTCGGTCAACACGATGAGACTGGACGTAAAGAGCATGCGATCTACTACTTGAGTAAAAAGTTCACAGACTGTGAGTCCCGTTACTCAATGCTCGAAAAAACGTGTTGTGCGCTAGCCTGGGCCGCTAAACGTTTGAGGCAATACATGCTAAATCATACAACCCTGCTAATTTCAAAGATGGATCCAATCAAATACATATTTGAGAAGCAAGCACTCTCCGGAAGAATTTCCCGATGGCAGATGGTGTTAACCGAATATGATATCCAATATGTCTCGCAAAAGGCTATTAAAGGTAGCGTTTTGCCAAAGTACCTTGTGGAGCAGCCTGTTGAGGACTACCAATCGATGAGGTTTGATTTTCCTGACGAGGATATCATGTACCTGAAGATGAAAGATTGTGAAGAACCGTTGCCGGACGAAGGACCAGAGTTGGGCTCCAAGTGGCAGTTAATATTTGACGGAGTTGTAAACTCTTATGGTAGCGGAATAGGGGCAATTATCACTACTCCTCAGGGTCGCACATCCCCTTTACTGCCCGATTGACTTTTCCCGTTACCAATAATGAGGCTGAATACGAGGCTTGCATCATGGGGTTGGAAGAAGCTATTGATTTGAGAATCAAGCATCTGGACGTATACGGAGACTCAGCTCTAGTGGTGAATCAGATTAAAGGAGAATGGGAGACACGTCAGCCCAATTTGATACCATATATGAATTATGCAAGGAGATTGTTGCCTTTCTTTGACAAGGTAGAATTGCATCATGTGCCGCGAGCGGAAAATCAAATGGGTGACGCCCTGGCGACATTGTCCTCGATGTATAAAGTTAACTTCTAGGACGAGGCTCCTCAGATTGTTATCTCTCGGCTTGATAGGCCTGCCTTCATATTTGCCATCGACGAGGCTCCTGATGGTCAACCCTGGTACTTTGATATCCAAAATTTCCTGAAGAACAAGGAGTATCCGACTGGGGCATCTAGTCGAGATCAGAAGACTCTCAGGAGATTGGCTGGCAATTTCTATCTGAATCCGGACGGTGTCCTATACAAAAGAAACCACGACTTGGTGTTTCTACGCTGTGTAGATGAGAAAGAAGCGAAGTTGCTTATGGAAGAGATACACGAGGGTACGTTTGGTACACATGTTGGTGGGCATGCTATGACGAGAAAACTGCTGCGGGCAGGTTATTACTGGCTAACTATGGAAACAGACTGTTTCAAGTTTGCAAGGAGGTGTCATAAATGCCAAATTTATGCGGACAAGGTCCATGTACCACCAAGTCCTCTGAATGTGATGTCATCACCGTGGCCTTTCTCAATGTGGGGAATTGATATGACCGGGAAGATTGAGCCTACGTCATCCAACGGACACCGGTTCATCTTGGTGGCAATTGATTACTTCACCAAATGGGTGGAAGCAGCGTCATATGCCAATGTCACCAAATAAGTGGTCGCCAGATTTATCAAACGAGATATTATCTGCAGATATGGAATCCCTGAGCGGATTATCACAGACAACGGTTCAAATTTGAATAACAAGATGATGAAAGAGTTGTGCCAGAATTTCAAGATCGAGCATCACAACTCTTCTCCTTATCGACCCAAGATGAATGGCGTTGTTGAAGCAACCAATAAGAACATAAAGAAGATGGTTGTGACGTAGAAGGACTGGCATGAGATGCTACCTTTCGCTTTGCACGGTTATCGTACGACGGTACGCACATCAACCGGGGCAACCCCTTTTTCATTGGTATACGGAATGGAGGCAGTGTTACCGTTAGAGGTTGAGATTCCTTCCCTGAGGGTTTTACGAGATGTCCAACTTGATGAGGCAGAATGGGTCAAAGATAGGTTGAATCAACTGAGCTTAATGGATGAGAAGAGGCTAGCTTCTCTCGCATACGGTTGGTTGTATCAGAGCCGAATGAAGAAAGCATACGATAAGAAGATACACCCTCGAAGCTTTTAGACGGGCGACCTTGTGCTGAAGAGGATTCTCCCACCACAAACAGATCACAGGGGCAAGTGGACCCCTAATTATGAAGGGCCCTACGTTGTCAGGAAAGTCTTCTCCGGAGGAGCTTTGTTGCTATCTACCATGGATGGTGAAGATTTTACGTCTCTTGTGAATTCGGACGTAGTTAAAAAATACTTTGCTTGAAAGTGATCCGCTGGACAGTAAAAAGAGAGTCCAGGCAAAAATGGGGCATCCCGGCGAACCGAAAAAATGAATAAAAGGTTCGGGCAAAAGTTAGGGATAAAATTGAAAAGATGTACACCCGCGAAGTCGAAAACCTGCAAAGGGCGACTTCGGCAAAAAAGGGTATCCCGGTGAATTGAAAACCCGCAAAGGGCGATTCACGCAAAAGTTAGGGATTGAAAAAGCAAATGACTGCGGTCCGAATTTGACACGACATTGGTTAGTGGTTTGGGAGTACCTGAGGGTTCGTTTATCCAACACAATCTCTTCCGAAAATCGAATACCGGGAAAGCGCCAGAGTCAGGTAAGTCATAGGAGGATCAGCTCACGATGTGTGTCTGCACCACGTGGCCGACATGTATACAAATATTGTATTTTATATATGTATGTGTGTGTGCATAACTTCCTCTTTTCAGGAGTTGCATCCGGTGTACAAAATTTTGCCTATTCAGAGGCCTGTTATTAATAAAACATGTTATTCAGTATTTGATGTTTGTGCTTTACTGTTTGTATGTGGAAAACGCCAATGTTCCGATGAACTTGCATGTGCATAACTTTGCTGGCCCTTGCCAATAATTGCTAAAACTTTGAATTGACTGAAGTAATGTCACGGATGCTAACCCGAATAGATTTGGTTGTATAGATTTGTTTTGTCTTGTTTGTGTTTTGCAGGGTTCTCGCCCTTGAAGCGGACAATCAGAAAATTGTGGACCCAGCCGGAGGCTCGTGGAGAAAGACTTGACTTTGTTTGACGCTAATCCCCACACAGGCCGCACCTCATCCCCAGAGGTTGAGATGATGTTATCCCTTACCGAAGGAAGGGTTAGTTTCCCCAGAAGAGTATCCTCATGGAGGTTGTCCACCAGACATCCCCAGCAAGTAGAGATCAGCATCCCATGCAGAGGTTATACTCCCCGGAAAGTTGAAGATGTGTGCATTCAATCCCTAGCCGGGAGGATTTCCATGGCGCATAACCAAGATAGTAAGTTCAGAAGGATTATCCCCACCGAGGATGGGTTTCTTTCTCCCCCACAGGTCGTCATGCCTTCGTCAGGATGATTATCCCCAACGGAGTGGTAGCTCCGAGTTCGTAAACTGTACCCAGACAGTTGTCTCTCAGAAGGGTTGCTTCTCCCCCCCAGCTGAGTTAATCTTCCCAGCAGGTGTTATTCTTTTCCTCCAGCGAAAATTGATGTGTAATCTCTCCCCGACAGAGTTGGTTGTATTTTCGGCATTTATTTTTCCAGAATACTTCGCGATACCCGTTCACCCCCAACAGGATGGTATTTGTCTTCAACAACCGTGTTGATGAAGCAAGCTTATCAGAGCTCCCTAGCAGCCTGAACCTGCATTTGCATTTGCATACATTATCATGTTTGCATCTACCCACAAACGCGTAGCATTTCCATGCCGTATGGAGCATTACACCATTGCCAAACATACGCATTTTGGAACATAAATCAGGTTGGTTAACCTTTTGCTTTCAGGTGTGTTTCTCAGCAGGAGTATGAAGTTATAGTTCAGATCTATTACCAGACGATCGAAGTCTCGCTGTGAGACATGTGATGACACAATTCTTGTTATTACTCCCCACAGAATTATTAGTTGAAGTTTCTCTTATCCGACCAGCGGAGTGTTTTTTAGGTTTGCTGTTGCGGCAGCATTTCAGGGTTTCATGAATCAAAATTTCAGAAGAGGTCACTTGTGGCCAAGACGAGTGTTTGGTGTTTATTTTCAGAATATCCCCAGGGGAGTTAGCTACTACCGCGAACAGGCTAGGAAGCTATATCCAAGGTTATGTTTTCCCGTAAGAATCAGGCGGAAGAACTTTCCTGTAAGCACCAGGCAGATGCGTTATGTGTTCCCATATGAAACAGGCGGATGAACTTTCCTGTATGAACCAGGCATATGTGTTATATGTTCCCGTATGAAACAGGCGGATGAACTTTCCTGTATGAATCAGGCAGATGTGTTATGTTTTCCCGTAAGAATCAGGCGGAAGAACTTTCCTGTAAGCATCAGGCAGATGTGTTATATTTTCCCATAAGAATCAGGCGGATGAACTTTCCTGTATGAACCAGTGATAACACGAAATCATATAGATATTTTCATGCATAATTCGACTAAAAGCTAACCGTTTTCGATCCGATTTCGGGTTATCTCCGTGTATTTGTCTGATGTTTTTGCAGGTATTCAACGATCACGTCTAAACAAGGCAACATGAAGAAAAGAAGCAATCCCAGATGAAATATGGACGAAAAAGGAGTGAAAACACAATGAAAAGCGCAACAGATAGTTTTTGCTGATGTGACGACCGTCACAGATGCATGACGACCGTCACACGGGTGACGACCGTCACACCTTGTGACGACCATCATGCAGGCAAAAACGCCCCACTCAGATTACACGTCAAAAGAGCAGTTCCAATTCCCATTAAATGGTCCACTACTCCCTAAATTATCTGCCTCAAGGTCCATCATCCTCAGAGGTAACCGTTGGGATTCCACTTCTATAAAAAGGGAAGCAGGGGACTTCAAAAAGGGAGCTGCATTCATACCACGAAGTGCTGCCAAATTTAATTTCCAGAGCAAATTTACTCTCCAGTTTTTATTTGTATCCATTTCTCCAGTTTTTATTTGTATTCCTTTCCTTTATTTCCCTGCCATTTCCTCATTCCCATTTCCGCTCTTCTGTAATACTTACTGCACTGTACGATCAAATTGGAACTAAAGACAGAATCCTGCCAACATCTGTGGAGGGTCTGCCCAAAGGCCAATTGGCATTATTTACAGGTTTTCATTTTGATCGACTTCTGTTTTATTATAATGCAATTTATTATTTATTATTATTATTATTTATGTTTTGTTTTTCCAAATTCCATGTCTAGCTAAACTTAGGTAATCGATATGTAGTAATAATTCGAATGGGATTTGATAACTCTTGTTTGAAAACTTTCTTTTCACAAAAGTAATTTATGGTCTAAGTGTTTAAAATTGATTCACGAAATAAACTTCGTCGCGAAAGCGAGAACTTATTTAAAAGTAGTTTTGCCACGAAAGTGGGGAATTAATTAAGATACGAACCAACAAGCGAAAGCTGCGGTAAGGTCAGATAGTAAACACTAGACATTTGTTTTAATAACAGCGAAAGCACTTTAAAACGAGTTAGAACTTAGAGATTTCCAAAAAATAGTTTTAACCCCGAACGGGATACGAAAGTGTACGTTTGGCCCTTAGGATTATGATTAGCGTCAATAACCATTGTGAGACGAGAGTCTTCAAATCTCCATTTTCTGCTTAAATAAACTGCGAAAACTATTTTATACACTAGTAACTTATCAAATCCCTGAAGAACACAATTACTACGTATCGATTCAATTAATTAAAATCTAAATAGTAATCTTAGTTCCCTCTTTTAGTGACAATCTTATTCCCTTAAAACATATTCTACCTAGCTAAACATAGTAACTCCCGAGAGCACTAGTTTGATTACGAGTCCCTGTGGGATCGATATCTTTTATTACTACGCGATAGACTGTGCACTTGCACTTAGTTGTATTAGACATAGAAAGTCGCGATCAAGTTTTTGGCGCCGTTGCCGGGGACCCGTTTAGTCAATAGTGTAACCTTCTGTTACGCCGTATAGACTAGGTAAACAATTTTCATTTTTCCTTTACTAGTGCTGTCGATTGTATGCCAAGTGATCGCCCACAAAGCGATATCTTGAAACCTTCAGTCGCAGAACTAGAGCGCTTCTTACATCTAAGAAGCCGAATCATTGAGTACCAACTCAAACATAACATTCCCGATCCTCTCACTCCCATTCCCAAATCCGAAGAAGAACCGACGATGGCTGAAGGACCTCCGAACAAACCGCTGAAGGCATACGCTACACCATCTCAGATGGAGCCTAAAAGTAGCATTGCTGCCCCAGCTATTACCCGAAATGATTTTGAGCTGAAACCATCATTGCTATCGGCTGTACAACAAAACCAATTCTCAGGAAACGCAACTGAGGATCCGAACGAACATCTAACGAAGTTTGTACAATACGCAGACACAGTGAAAGCAAATGGAGTAACTCCAGACGCGATAAGACTTCGTCTTTTCCCATTCTCTCTTAGAGACAGAGCGTGGACATGATTACAATCGTTACCATCCAACTCCGTTACGACGTGGGAGCAATTGAAGAACGTCTTCTTAGCGAGATATTTTCCACCAAGCAAAACTGCTATGCTTAGAGCTCAAATCAACAGATTTCGACAGAAAGATACTGAATCTCTCTACGAAGCATGGGAACGATTCAAAGATATGATGAGAACATGTCCTCACCACGGTCTAGAAGACTGGGTGACAATCCATACTTTCTATAATGGGCTTCTATACAATACTATATTGACAATAGACGCTGCCGCAGGCGGTGCACTTATGCATAAGCCATATGATGAAGCCTATCAATTAATAGAAAAAATGTCACAAAACCATTGCCAATGGGGAGGTGAACGCACTCCAAATGAGAAAACCTCAACGAAAGGTGGGATGTACGAAATCAGCAGCCTTGAAAAGTTCAATGCTAAAGTAGATGCTCTAGCACAGAAGATTGATAGTCTGACCGTTAACCCCACTGCAACTGTCGCTGCAGTAACTCCAAATTGCGAGTTATGCGGAAGCACCACTCATAATGCACCCGAATGCCCATTGCTAGCCGGAATCCCGCCAGACCAGGTAAGTTATGCTCAAGGAAATACCTACGCAAATACCTACAACCCAGATTGGCGAAATCATCCAAACTTTTCTTACAAAAGCGAAAATGCATTGCAAATGCCTACTGCTCCGCAAGGATATCAAAAACCAGCTGCTCAGAATGCACCTAGGAAATCAAACCTCGAATTGATGATGGAAAAGTTCATAGCTACTCAAGCTCAAATGAACAAAGAGTTCCTGAATCAAAACATACACACTAGCGAGCAAATTAAACAGTTGACAGGAAAAGTAGACGCTTTAGCCACCCACAACAAAATGTTAGAAACTCAGATATCACAAGTGGCTCAACAGCAAGCATCTGCTGCCGCACCTGCTGGCACATTTCCTGGACAACCCGAACAGAATCCCAAAGGCCAAGCAAATGCTGTGATACTAAGAAGTGGGAAAGAATTGGACGAACCGATCGATCCGAGGACCGAAAACTCAGCCATGCAACAGAAACCAACTGAACAAGCAGAAAAGGAATCTGAGTTAGAGAAGAAGGAGGACAACGAGAAGGAGGATACCGCAAGTGAAAAAACTCAAGCACCTCCAGCGCCATATAAACCACCTATCCCTTATCCGCAAAGACTAATAAACTCTAAAACTTCAGGACAGTTTAAGAAATTTGTAGAGCTCCTTAAACAGTTGAATATTACTATTCCTTTTACAGAAGCAATAACTCAAATGCCGTCATACGCCAAATTTCTCAAAGAGATCCTGTCAAATAAGAGAAAGATCGAGGATAACGAAACAGTTACACTTACGGCAGAGTGTAGCGCTATTATTCAAAACCGCATGCCTCCTAAATTAAAAGACCCAGGTAGTTTCTCCATACCCTGCGTCATAGGAAAGTTCGTAATAGATAAAGCTCTATGCGATTTAGGAGCCAGTATCAGTGTTATGTATTTATCTATATGCAAAAAGCTGAATATGGGAGACCTCAGACCGACCAAAATGTCCGTACAATTAGCTGACAGATCAGTAAAATACCCCGTCGGAATACTGGAAAACATTCCAGTACGCATAGGACAATTCTACATTCCAACCAAATTCATAATCATGGACATCAAGTAGGACACTGTAACTCAATTATCCTAGGAAGACCGTTCCTAGCTACAGTCGGAGCCATTATAGACGTGAAGAAAGGAAGGCTAACATTCGAAGTAGGAGAAGAAAAGATAGAGTTCATTCTCACCAAGTTCTTACAAGCACCAGCAATAGACGATACCTGCTATTTAGTAGACGAAATTGACAAATGCATAAGAGAACTTGAAAATGAAGAGACCATGTATTCAGAAATAATAAAGATTCAAATACCCGACATTTCTGAAGACGACAATTGGCGTAAACCGTATAAAGACGACAGCCTAAGCGAAAGCTTAACACTGACACCAAATCATATGCCAGGTCCGAAGAACCCATCTTTAGAACTTAAAACTCTACCCAAAAACCTCAGATATGAATTTCTAGACGATGAACTAAAAAGACCAGTGATAGTCAACGCCGACTTAGGACAACCAGAAACCGAAAAATTATTAGAAGTCCTAAAGAAGTATCCCATCGCGTTAGGCTACAACATAAGCGATTTAAAAGGGATAAGCCCTTCGATCTGTATGCATCGAATTACAATAGAGGAAGACTCTAAAACCTCTCGAGAGCATCAGAGAAGACTAAACCCCATCCTGAACACTGTAGTCAGAGATGAAGTAAAGAAATTACTAGATGAAGGAATCATCTATCCGATCTCCGATAGTGAATGGGTTAGCCCGGTTCATGTCGTACCAAAGAAAGGAGGAGTCACAGTAGTTAAAAACGAAAAAGGCGAATCGATAACAAAAAGAGTCGTGACTGGAAGTAGGATGTGTATTGATTATAGGAAGCTTAACAAGGCTACGTGCAAAGATCACTTCCTGCTACCCTTCATAGACCAAATGTTGGAAAGATTAGCCAAACATTCATATTTCTGCTATCTAGATGGCTACTCAGGATTCTTCCAAATTCCCATCCATCCTGATGACCAAGAAAAGACTACATCCACCTGTCCTTACGGTACTTTTGCTTACCGCCGAATGCCGTTCGGACTCTGTAACGCTCCAGCAACCTTCCAAAGATGCATGATGGCAATCTTCGCAGATTTCATAGACGACATTATGGAAGTGTTTATGGACGATTTCTCAGTATGTGGACAGAGTTTCGAAGGATGCTTACAAAACTTAGAAATGGTACTAGAACGTTGCGTAAAAGTAAACCTCGTCCTAAATTGGGAGAAATGCCATTTTATGATCCGACAAGAAATAGTTCTAGGACATGTCATATCAGATAGAGGGATTGAGGTAGACAAAGCTAAAATAGAGATTATAAAGGATCTCCAACCTCCAAAATTCGTACGAGAAATACGGAGTTTTCTAGGACATGCCGGTTTCTACAGAAGATTTATAAAAGATTTCTCAAAAATCACAAAACCTTTGACCGGCCTGTTAATGAAAGATGCTGAGTTCGTCTTCGACGACGACTGTTTAAAAGCATTCGAAACATTGAAATCAGCCCTTATCACCGCACCAATCATGCAACCACCAGATTGGAGACTACCATTTGAAATCATGTGCGACGCGAGTGATTATGCTGTAGGCGCAGTTCTAGGACAAAGGAAGGACAAGAAACTCCATGCTATCTACTACGCCAGTAGAACCTTAGATCCTGCCCAAATGAACTACGCTACCACAGAAAAGGAACTTCTAGCAGTTATATTTGTGCTTGACAAATTCCGTTCTTACTTAGTAGGAGCAAAAATTATAATATACACAGACCACACTGCCATAAGGTACCTAATAAGCAAAAAGGATGCCAAACCAAGACTATTGAGATGGATCCTGTTACTACAAGAGTTTGACTTAGAAATCAAAGATAAGAAAGGAACCGAGAACGTTGTTGCGGATCACTTATCCTGAATAGAAGGCATCAGACACGAACCAGTACCGATAAATGACGATTTCCCGTACGAACGTCTGATAGCCAAATTAGAAAGTGACACACCCAATGCAATCTCGGAAGATCCAGAATTCAAAAAAGCCGTAGAAGCCGTCTATGCCCAAGTCACATTACCTTGGTATGCTGACATCGTTAATTACCTCGCTGCGGGTGTGCTTCCACCAGATCTTACTTATCAGCAAAAGAAGAAATTCTTCCACGATCTGAAACACTACTATTGGGACGAACCCCTACTCTTCAAGAGAGGGGCCGACAACATATATCGTCGCTGTGTCCCAGAGGAAGAAATAGAAAATATTATTTCCCAATGCCACTCAGCACCATATAGTGGTCATGCTAGTACGCCCAAGACGTGCGCTAAGATTCTCCAAGCCGGCCTATTCTGGCCTAATCTCTGGAAAGACGTTCACATCGCTGTGCAAAAGTGCGATAGATGCCAACGAACTGGAAACATCTCACGACGCGATGAAATGCCTCAGAAAGGAATCTTAGAGGTAGAAATCTTCGACGTCTGGGGAATAGATTTCATGGGACCTTTCCCTCCTTCTTTTGGTAATAACTACATACTCGTCGTTGTCGATTACGTGTCTAAATGGATAGAAGCCATAGTTGCTCCAACAAATGACGCACGAGTAGTAATCAAACTCTTCAAGAACACTATCTTTCCTAGATTCGATGTACCCAGACTCGTCATTAGTGACGGAGGATCTCACTTCATATCACAAATATTTGATAAACTTCTTTCTAGATATGGAGTCAGGCACCGAGTAGCTACACCCTATCATCCGCAAACTAGCGGACAAGTAGAGGTCTCGAACAGAGAAATAAAACAGATCTTGGAAAAGACTGTCGCTACCTCGAGAAAAGATTGGTCATCAAAGCTACAAGAAGCTTTATGGGCTTATAGGACCGCATTTAAGACACCAATAGGTACTACCCCCTATAAATTAGTTTACGGTAAATCCTGCCATCTCCCTGTAGAGTTAGAGCATAAGGCCTTCTGGGCCATTAAGACACTCAACTTCAACTACACCGAGGCAGGAGAAAAGCGAATCTTGAACTTACACGAGTTAGAAGAACTTCGATTAGACGCTTACGAAAATGCCCGTATCTACAAAGAACAAACTAAAAAGTGGCATGATAAACGTTCAATCAGGAAACAATTCAGTGTGGGAGACATCGTATTGCTCTTCAATTCACGATTAAAACTCTTCCCAGGAAAACTAAAATCTAGGTGGTCTGGACCCTATGAAGTGACTAAAGTACTTCAGAGTGGAGCTGTCGAAATTACCGACAAGACAAACGCACCGTTTATCGTAAATGGGCAACGTCTAAAACATTACAATAAGAACGATAGCAGTCCTCAAGTCAGCAATATAACATTGCTTGAGCTTCCGGCTCAAACACCAGAATAGCTTCTCACCAAGCTATTGTCAGGCTTTATACGTTAAAAACAGCGCTTACTGGGAGGCAACCCAAAATTTCCCTCGTCATTGCATTTCATTTTTCCTTAAAAATTCTACCTTGAAAAATCCAACAAAAATCCTAAAATTACTACTATTTTCTACTTTCGTTCATTTTCGTACTTTTATTCTTATTTTATTTTTTCTCTTTTGCCTTTTGTTTCTACCACTTTTCGTTTCTAAAAATCCTGACTTCAATTTCTTGTTTTAAACTTTTCAGGATTTTTAAAGCCTTCAAAACATTCCTTCTGTTTTCTCCGAATTACCTGCAAATATGGCCGAGTACGATTTCACAAAGGTTCACTTCAGAGGACTCGCTCAGAAGGCAAGATTTGCAGCACTGACCGAAAGATAATTCGCCTTAATGCTGTATTATGATAAGGATACTATGGATAAACTAGGGATCACGGATAGCATTCAATACCTGTTCAATCAACTGGGTTGGGAGAACACTGCTCTGAAAACACGCTTCGCTACCTACAAAGATCTTACCTATGAATTCCTTAGTTCCTTCAGATATACACCCAACTATGGTTTTGGATCCAGCACAGAATTGATTACCTTCAGATTGTTTGGAATGGACCAAACTCATAGCCGGATGTCACTAGCTAACCTCCTAGGATTCCCTAGTGGACCGCATGTGTTCATCAGTGCAGAAGATGACGATATTGATTTGCAACTCGATCACTTCTGGGGTAGAATCACAGGCGACTATCACCCTGAACCAGACAAAATGTACAATGATGACATTCATAACCCAGCCTTCAGATACTTCCATAAGATACTAGCTCACACCTTGTTTGGAAAAGAAGAAAATATTACCACAGTGTCTAAGTAAGAGTTATTCATCATGTTCTGTGCTTCCTAGGGACGGATAGTAAATGCAGTGCCTTTCATGATGAGATCCTTCAAACGCCTCACGCTGGAACCTCAGACACCTATTCTTATAGGAGGACTAGTAACAATGATTGCCCACGAGCTTGGACTTAGATTCCATCTAAATTCCAGCACTCGTTTTGGTACCATCAGACCCATGAACATACAATTCTGCTTTAACAGGCGCATCTTAGGGACTATGGGACCTGGATCGTATGAGTACCTTATTAACGAAAAACCAGTACAGCTATTCACACTGCCTGATCATCTGGTGACAAGCATCCACAACAAGGATAACTGGCTCTACGAATTGGATGAGCCTATGGGACCTCCTTCACCACAATCAACACCCCAGGACTATATGTATGACAGTGACCAGATCTCTGAGGCACACGACTACATGTACTATGAGGACGCCGCCTCTGAAACTGAAGTAGACCCTATGAATCCTCCACACTACAATACTTATCCTGAGCCTATCCCTGAGGAGACCACCGACAACATGGATACCGTGTTACTCAGATTGGACGATGTTGATAAAGCTCTGACTAATGTAAAAGCTGATATCGCAGGCATGCACAGTGACCTGGTAGGATTCATGGATCTAGTCTGCGACCAACTCGACTACTATTCACAGAAATTCGATGAGTTGAAGGCACGAAAAGATTAGTTATTAGCTCATAGCAGTAGTTTCAGTTCAGTTTAGTCTAGCTTAGTTTAATTTAATCATATGGATTTTTCGCTTTGTTCGTTTTCTTTATGTATTACATACAATTGTTTCAATTTTATGTTATTTCAATTCTAGTTTTGTTCAATTATTCTGTTTTCGCATTATTTGTTGTTGGTTGGCTGTTATATTACGTCACCGTATCAATACTAAGCTTTAAAATTACCTCGAATACGCCCTCAGAGCAAAATTCTGCGTTCTGCAGATTTTGCTGCTGTGACGACCGTCACAGCCCCATGACGAGCGTCACGCGGGTGACGACCGTCACACCTTTGTGACGACCGTCACGCAGCCCAGAACTGCTATCTGATAACAGGGTTCATGTTGCCCTCCACTCCCCCCATTATCACTTTCAAACTTCCAAAATTCATACCCCACTACGATTTTCGTCCTCCCCAATTGAACTATAAACCTCAACTCCTAATTCAACCTCCAAACCACCGTTCTGTCATTTTTCCCTCTCCACCGAAAAACCCCAAAACCTCCGAAACCTCTCCATCTTCAACAATGGCTGGAAACGCAGATGTCAGCAACATTTCCTTCCCTGAAGGCGAGCTAGGCGACAGACAACGAGCACAGTACAGTGCATTTCATCAGAGGACACTCCAGCCAACCCACTACCCGCACCTTCCATCGCTTACGGAGCTCGGACTCCTTGAAGGTGTAACCTGGATGCTTCAACGAGCGGGCATCTGGAACCTCTGCTCTAACCCCCAGCCGACCTACGAACAACTCACTCTTGAGTTCTTGAGTTCGTTCTCGTACATCACCAGCAGCGGCGAACTCAACCAGCACACAGGTGCCGCTTGTTTCCGAATGTTTGGAGTTAACTACCAGGTGAATCAGAATCAGATCGCCAGCATCCTACAGTTACCCCGCGGTGACAACGCTCATCGCCGTATCACTGATCAGTTCCAGCATGAAGCCTTCGCGCTGTGGTATCAGTTGACCGACCTAAATGCCGATGGTTGGGACTCCCTACACGCCACTCACATCCATAACCCCGCTATCAGGTACTTTCACAGGGCGTTGAGTAACACCATCTTCGCCAGAGACAGCAACCACAAAGTGAACTCCAAGGAGCTCTTCTTTCTGCATTGCGTCTTCAACAATGAACCCATCAACGCCGCCCCGTTTCTGCTGGCTCACATTCAGGCCAACTGCAACCGTGGCTCGAAGCCATTCTACTTTGGCGGGATTGTCACAGCTATTGCACTTGGGCTGAACCTTGGCGACCGCCTTCAGCACCTCCATTCCATCCCCTTGGTGTTCCTTGACACCGACCATTGCAGGGCCTCCCATCTCATCCGCTCCCGAGCTAACGGGAAATACCATCCGGTTTTGCGTGGCAAGACCGTCAGAAGCATCATCCTTCCTTCCCGCACCCGCATCCATCCAGAGGACCGTACCAACTAGTTGTTCGACCTTACTGCCCCTCCTGCTGCCGCTGTTCCTACTCAGGATCCCACTCATGATTCCGACGATGAAATCCAAGCTGAGTTGGACAGATCCGAGCAGCCAGAGGCATCGCAACCTCCTCCTCCAGTAGGTACATCTTCTCACCGCCGCCGTCACCATCCCGTGCCCGACTACACCGAAGAGGACCTCCGTCGCTCCCTAGACCAGCAGGCACAGTTACTCACGATGCTGCAGCAGCAGAACCAGCGAGCTGACCAGTTCGAAGCTTGGCACCGGACTCAAATGCAAAAACTTCACACCGGCCAAGCTACGATCACTGAGAGTCTAGCGAATCTGACCCTGCAGGTCGAAGGACTCCGAGACACGGTCTACCACACCGGAGCCATGAGCTATGAGGATAGAGTAGCCCTTGCTAGAGCCAGAGGACGCCAGCGTGGACGTGACAGACCCCGGGACTAGATTTTCATTTTTTTCCTTCATTGTTTACTATATTTCAGTATTTTGTATTTTCATTTTCAGTTGTATCTCCCTCTCGCATGCTTCAGGAATCAGTGAGGACACTGATCGAGATAGTGTGGGAGCGGAGCCTTATTTCCACTGTATTCTGAACTTCCCTTATTTCCTGTATTTCCATTTCACTGCACTTTGAATTTTAGTAAGTTCTATTTTTACACTTTCTATTTCTAGCAAATAAAGCTCGTCTATATATTTTTCACGTTAAGCAAACAATCCCCACATTATTCAACGTAAACAAAATCTTTCATTTGTTCCTCAAAAGCAAAAGCATCACGAGAATGCACCTGAGTTCAAACCAAGTTTTGAAACTCTGAGGAAACGACAGTGCTAACAAAACCAGTATCGTCCAGACACCTTAGATCTCTAGTTTATGTGAGTCGGTTTCATCACCTACGTGTACCAAAGTCTCAAGTGTCTATGCAAACTCAACCCCAAGTAGTTTATACTAGCAGTCAGCACCATCCTAAAAACACTTCTAAGCGAGCGACCGATGCAAATAAGTGTATGATCTCCAAAAAGATGAAAAAAATCATGAAAAGAGAGCTAAAAAGCCCAAGAATGTAAGATACGTTTCCTTCTAAGTTAGGTGCTCCTCACCCGAGCATTTAGCCCAACGGCACGAAAAACTCATTGAAAAATCAATGACACCAAATTATGATCAATAAAGAAGATCAAAAACAAAAACGAGATCATATTCACTAACAGGTCGACTTGCCATGAAAGTGTGCGGACAACGGGCTTAATGTGATTGCGCTAGAACAAACAGGGTGAACTTGCCACGAGAACCTTGACACCAAGATACGGTAGCATGACTGAGACCGATTTTCATAAAAAGGAGACCTCCATAGACTCGTAGTCCAGTGTCGTCATGATACTCGTCTTGTTCCTACCAAGAATCCCGGTTTTTCCAAACTCTGCGAACAAGGAAGCAGCCTCGTGCTTGCCGACTTTTCCACGTTTTACTTGAGGACAAGCAAAGATTCAAGCTTAGGGGAGTTTGATAACACGAAATCATATAGATATTTTCATGCATAATTCGACTAAAAGCTAACCGTTTTCGATCCGATTTCGGGTTATCTCCGTGTATTTGTCTGATGTTTTTGCAGGTATTCAATGATCACGTCTAAACAAGGCAACATGAAGAAAAGAAGCAATCCCAGATGAAATATGGACGAAAAAGGAGTGAAAACACAATGAAAAGCGCAGCAGACAGTTTTTGCTGATGTGACGACCGTCAGAGATGCATGACGACCGTCACACGGGTGACGACCGTCACACCTTGTGACGACCGTCATGCAGGCAAAAACGCCCCACTCAGATTACACGTCAAAAGAGCAGTTCCAATTCCCATTAAATGGTCCACTACTCCCTAAATTATCTGCCTCAAGGTCCATCATCCTCAGAGGTAACCGTTGGGATTCCACTTCTATAAAAAGGGAAGCAGGGGACTTCAAAAAGGGAGCTGCATTCATACCACGAAGTGCTGCCAAATTTAATTTCCAGAGCAAATTTACTCTCCAGTTTTTATTTGTATCCATTTCTCCAGTTTTTATTTGTATTCCTTTCCTTTATTTCCCTGCCATTTCCTCATTCCCATTTCCGCTCTTCTGTAATACTTACTGCACTATACGATCAAATTGGAACTAAAGACAGAATCCTGCCAACATCTGTGGAGGGTCTGCCCAAAGGCCAATTGGCATTATTTACAGGTTTTCATTTTGATCGACTTCTGTTTTATTATAATGCAATTTATTATTTATTATTATTATTTATGTTTTGTTTTTCCAAATTCCATGTCTAGCTAAACTTAGGTAATCGATATGTAGTAATAATTCGAATGGGATTTGATAACTCTTGTTTGAAAACTTTCTTTTCACAAAAGTAATTTATGGTCTAAGTGTTTAAAATTGATTCACGAAATAAACTTCGTCGCGAAAGCGAGAACTTATTTAAAAGTAGTTTTGCCACGAAAGTGGGAAATTAATTAAGATACGAACCAACAAGCGAAAGCTGCGGTAAGGTCAGATAGTAAACACTAGGCATTTGTTTTAATAACAGCGAAAGCACTTTAAAACGAGTTAGAACTTAGAGATTTCCAAAAAATAGTTTTAACCCCGAACGGGATACGAAAGTGTACGTTTGGCCCTTAGGATTATGATTAGCGTCAATAACCATTGTGAGACGAGAGTCTTCAAATCTCCATTTTCTGCTTAAATAAACTGCGAAAACTATTTCAGACACTAGTAACTTATCAAATCCCTGAAGAACACAATTACTACGTATCGATTCAATTAATTAAAATCTAAATAGTAATCTTAGTTCCCTCTTTTAGTGACAATCTTATTCCCTTAAAACATATTCTACCTAGCTAAACATAGTAACTCCCGAGAGCACTAGTTTGATTACGAGTCCCTGTGGGATCGATATCTTTTATTACTACGCGATAGACTGTGCACTTGCACTTAGTTGTATTAGACATAGAAAGTCGCGATCAACCAGGCAGATGTGTTATGTGTTCCCGAATGAAACAGGCGGATGAACTTTCCTGTATGAATCAGGCAGATGTGTTATGTTTTTCCGTAAGAATCAGGCGGAAGAACTTTCGTGTAAGCATCAGGCAGATGTGTTATATTTTCCCGTAAGAATCAGGCGGATGAATATTCCTGTATGAACCAGGCAGATGTGTTATGTGTTCCCGTATGAAACAGGCGGATGAACTTTCCTGTATGAACCAGGCAGATGTGTTATGTGTTCCCGTATGAAACAGGCGGATGAACTTTCCTGTATGAATCAGGCAGATGTGTTATGTTTTCCCGTAAGAATCAGGCAGAAGAACTTTCCTGTAAGCATCAGGCAGATGTGTTATATTTTCCCGTAAGAATCAGGCGGATGAACTTTCCTGTATGAACCAGGCAGATGTGTTATGTATTCCCGTATGAAACAGGCGGATGAACTTTCCTGTATGAATTAGGCAGATGTGTTATGTTTTCCCGTATGAAACAGGCGGATGGACTTTCCTGTATGAATCAGGCAGATATGTTTTCCCGTATGAAACAGGCGAATGAACTTTCCTGTATGAACCAGACAGATGTGTTATATTTTCTGGTATGAATCAGGAAGATGGAGTTTCCCGTATGAAGCAGGCGGATGAATTTTCCGGTATCCAGATAGATGATGCTCCCATGATAACAGAGTATGTGAGTTGTGTTCCGATATTTTACAAAAGTATTTTCCCCAAGGTAGTCGCCGTGATTTCCTCGTGTTACTGTCCCCAGTAGAGTCCTCCTCAGAGTCGTTTTTGGGTTGGGACCAACGGAGTTGGCTACTGCAGAGGTAGGCAGAGAAACGGTATTCAAATAATTTTCTCGTATGAAGCAGGCGGATGAATGTTCCTGTGATCAGGCAGATGATTTTTTTTGTATGAAGCAGACGGATGGGGTTTCCTGTGGATAGGCAGATGACTTCCCTGTGATTAAACAGAAATGTTTCCCCAGCGAAAGCGCCGGGAGTTTTCCGTAAGGTGAAGTCCTGACGGGGACAAGATTGATTACTCTTCAAGGACCATTTATCCCCAACAGATGTCTTCCTTCGGGTTGACGAAAGGTGAGTCCTGACGGGGACAGATTTGCATTTAGTCGTGATTTGACGAAATTTGGGTCTAGATGTGGATAAGGTTACTCCTGTGACGACAAAATCTCTATTCGTGTTGACAAATTGGTTCCTCTTCTGATGTTGACGAGGTTAGCCCAATGGTGGACGAAGATGTTTTTGCGAAGATAGTTCAATACCTGTGGCGTCAAACAGGTGGTTGAGGTGAAATCAAAATTGTACCAGATGATTGACCAGTTGTTGCCGTGACAACCAGATTCAGTTCATTGGACGTTGCTTCTCAAGCAGTTTTGCGGTTTATCTCCACGGTTGGCAAATTTCAGGGTTTCTTTGGTATTCAACCGTCTCGTACCTCGAATGTTTGAAGGCCGTTCGCTCTTCACCCAGTCGAGTCCAAGCCGTTTGAATAGGGGCAGCTGTTGCACCCCAAAATTTGACCAACCGGTTCCCATATCTGGTTTATGTTTCGACGCATTGTGCATTCGCATTCGCATATTGCATACATTGCATTGTCTCAGTCAGATTGATTCTATCGGGATTACAGCCTCCCCTGGCGCTTCAGGCATTTCAGGCCAATACGAGGTTTTATTTTGGGAATTTTGTGCCCGCCCCGGTGTTTTCAGCTCTCGCTGTTATTTTGAGGACCTTTCAGTGCCCGGCTTTTACCGTCTATTTCGTTATGGTTGCGCAATTGTTCTCTAACCAATTTAATCGGCTTCCCGACATTTTTTAGGTTTTTCCCTTTTATTTTCTAGATTTTTAATGGATGTTAATAGTTTTTTATAAATTTACTTGAGTTTTTAGATATCAAATAGGTTTTAATATTTCTTATAGAATTAAATAGATTTTTCTAGAATTTTTAAATAGATTTAAATAGGTTTAATAGATTTTTTCTTTATTTTTAATAGGTTTAGAATTTTATAGATTTAATTCATATTTTAGATAGTAAGTGTTTTTTTTAAACAATTAATAGATTTAATTCATTTTCTATGTTTAATCAATTTTCTTTTGATACTAATTCATTTGTTTTTAGAATATAATAGGGTTAATATAGGTTTTAATATTCTTTTTTACAGATTAATGGGCCTTTATTAAGATATTGGGGTTATTAACATTTAATTTTCAGTTTAACTAGCTTTAATTAGCAGTTCTTGATTAAGAGGTCTTAATTTTCGTTTAGGTTTGATTAGGTATTAATCATCATTTTAATCATCATTAGCTTATTAGTCAGCTTTTATTAATTAGGTTGGTTAATAGTTTTAATTAGGTTTCATTAATATTTTTCGTTTATAATTAGCATTTAATTAAGTCATTTAGTCTGAGTCATTAAGGCCATAATGGGCCAGGTGTCCAATTCGTGAGGCCCACAAGTCCAGTGTTTGCCACTTGTCCTATTTAAAGGCTGCCACGCGTGGCTTTCCCCTTCTTCCACCTCACTTTGACTCACTCAGAATCTGCCACCTCTCTCCCTCTCTCTCCCACGTGTCTCTCTCTGACCCCACACCCACTGCCACGCGTGTCTCTCTCCTCCACCCTCAAGCCAACTGTATTCCACCAACTTCCCCTCGCCGGAGTACATGCAACCGCCGTCCCTGCCGCCCTAACCATCGCCGGAGACACCTTCCACTGCCGCAACTGTCGCTGGAATCCTCAAACCCACCGGAAACTGCAAAATTTCCAGAAATTCATCCGAACACCTTCTAAACTTCATCATCCTCAACGACTGATCTCCATCAACCCCTCGCCGGAAAATACACCCTCGCCGGAATCTGCGAATCATCCATCTCCTTCAGTGTTCTTCAGGTGTTCATCATCTGTTTTGCCAGAAACTCCATAGATCCTTCAAGATCTTCATCCAACATCTCCAGTTTGCCTAGATTCATCGTTTTTCCCCAGACTTTCAAGAACCTCCAACAAAGATCTTCAACCAGCTCTCCAGATTTTCGTCCCATTCACCAAACCTTCATCACGTTATTGAGCTTCACCAGATCTCTGAGCCATCAAGAGCTTCAGGATCGTCTTCGTTCACCATCAGATTCAAGATCTTTATCCGTTCGTCACAAAGAGCTTCACCGCCGCGTGGATCTTCGAACATCAACGAGGAATCCCCAGAAGTGGATCCGTCAAGCTCTTCGTAAGCCTCGCCATCCTCATCGTTTTCCAGAACTCATCCTCTTCATCATTTCTCCAGGTTCTCACTTTGAGCTTGTAACTTGTTATTTTGTTGTTAGCTGAAAAACTAAGTTAGGTGGATTGTTAGTTTGTTGAAACAAGATTAGGTTAGAGAAACAATCTGAGCTGATAGGTTGGAATGGCGTAGTTGGTGTTGGATCTGGGTGAGCATTTGACGGTTTGAGAGAATCAGGGAGAGGGTGCGAGAGAACGTAGGCGCCGTTAGGGTTTGGGGAAGATAGTGAACAGTGAAGGAGAGTTTTAGGGGATTAGGTTTTGTTGCTGAGAATGGATTGGACTCGGGCCTTAGGCCCATTGTGTTTTTTGCTGAGCATCTCCCTATTTTCCCCATTGGCACCTCCCTCTCCGTTGGATTTGGTTATGGGCTTAGGTGACCATTGCTAATCACACCCCTCCCTTAGGCCCAATGGAAAATAACAGGCGAAATAGTTGCTATTCGCCACGACATTTTTTTCTTTTTCCTTGTTTTTTCCAGTTATTTTCTGATTTGGGTTTGGGCTTAGCGCGTTTTGATATCTGCACCCCCTCCTGAGCCCAACATTCATTTTGAACTGTATGTAATTGCTATTCGCCACACCTGTTTAATATTTTAGTTAATTTTCTTTTTATTTTCATGTTTGCACATAGGTTAGTAAATAATTCACAACAAATTGAAAAATAATCATTTTAGGATGAGATTTTTTTCTAGTTCCCTTAGGACCTCTAGAAAATTGTGAAATAATAAAAATATTAATTTCTTGCATTTTACTTTTTTTGGTATATTTTACAATATTATTGCTTTTATTTTGCATTTTGTTGATACTTAATTTTTCTGAATTTAGTATGAGAGATTGGTACATGATTTTTGATTGATTCTTGTGAGGTTAATTAGATTAAGGAAGCATGTACCCTTAGGAATTTTGTCATATTTTTGTGACTAAAATTTAGATTAATTTGAGAGGTAGATAGGAGAGGTATCAGAATTAGGGTTTCATAACACTTAGGTGTATTTTGACACATAGTTTTGGGGTTTAATAGGTTATTTAGGTTATGGGATCTATATGGGGTATAGGGTATATAGTTAGGTTCCCTTAGAAATTAATCTAGGATTTTATAATGAATATTACTATTTTAGTTGATTTTTGCAATTTGGTTGATATTGGTGTGTTTCCCACTTGGGATGTTGTTTTGTTTGTGAGGTTTGGGTCATTTCAATTGGGTATTGGGCTTGGGCTTTGCTTGTTGGAGCTAATGAAGACCTGGGATGATGATTGAAGACAGGAGATAGAGCTTGATGCATGAAGATTCCTCTCCTTGAGGATGGTTTGTGAAGACTTAGGATATAGGAGAAATAGGGAGAGCTTTAGATTAGAATGAGTTCTTCTTACAAACATAGAAAGCATCTTGTGATTCTATTCCTCCCTATGACAAAAAAAGTCCTTCTAAGATATTCACATCCCTCCTTTCGAGGGATAAGTGGCTTATTTTGGAAGTAGAACTTTGAGGGAACATTTCTTTTATAATGTTACACACTTATAGGCTTCCTTTGGTTGTCAATAAGCTGTTTGGCATTTCAACTTAATCTGATAATTGATTCTCTTATGGAGTGGTGGCATTGAAGATGGGGACCAATTGAAGAATGAAGTTCATTGAAGATTGGTGAATTTGAAGCTTGTGACTGTAGTTATCTGTTGAAGCTAGGATTTTGCTGCTTTTTTGAAGCTGGTTGCTGTTTGAGCTGCTTACTGTAGGAGCTGGTGTTGCTGTCAGAGCTGGTGTTGGATTGTATTTCTTTTTCTGTATTGTTTGTTGGCTTGTTCAGCTTGCCCCTTAGGTTTGAAGTGAAGCTGTTTCACTTTGCCTATTATTTTCCCAGGTTCGAGGTTGAATGGGACTCCTTTGCCTCGCTTGTATTGCTGCATCTCATGCATTTTACTGTTTACTGTATATGCTGTTTCTTTTCCGTTTATCCCCTAGGATCTCTGTTTTTCTCTGTGCAAGAGAGAAATATGACAAACATTAGGTGTTAACCCTGGCATGACAACATTAGGGTAGTTTTGATTCCCCCTTTCAACCATAGGATTTTAGAGCGTTGTTTCTCTTCTTATCTCAAACAACTCAAAAACACAGTAATAAGGTTAATCGATGTCGTACGCTACGAGCCTTAAGCTATTTGAGAAAGGGTTGCTGGAGAGTTTCTTTCCAGTAGTCTGACTGCCTAGTGTGGTATCCTTTGGGTGACACGCGATGTAGTCACTCTCAAATCAGAGTCTCTAGTGCGTCAGAGATTGGAAACATCATAAAAAACAGTTCTTGCGTAAAAGACTAAAAACAAACATCAAAGTGTCATTTTTGTCCGCTTGGACTCCTAATCATAAGAAACCTCTTTTCAGAAAGATAAAAACAGTCAGACAAATCTGTGTCTTCCGTAGCCCGAACTACGTTTGCTCTGATCTTTCATGCTGTATGAAAGTACGTAGGCATAGGATGTCGTATCCTAGCGAGCAACCTTCCCCTCCTTTCCCGTAGGTAGGCGAACTACGTTGACTCTGATTTCTCGTTCCGGACGGGAATACGTAGGCATAAAGTGCAATACTTTGCCGAGTCATTTTATTTTCTTTTAACCCCAGACCTATAGAGTACATAGAATAACAATCCGTACTAGAAAACAAGCGTGGATCCCGTCGAGTACGATGGACGTGAGGGGTGTTAATACCTTCCCCTTGCGTAACCGACTCCCGAATCCAGGATTTGGTTGCGATGACCATTCCTTTCCTGTCTTTGCGGTAGGTTTACTCTGAGCGTTTCCTTTCCCTCTTGTGGGATAAATAACGCACGGTGGCGACTCTTCTGTCATAGCCGGCGCCGATTTTCGCAGTAGCGACACCGTCTTATATTTTTTTATCCCCAAGATTCCTACAAGTTTGGGGGAGTTTTATATCTGCTGCATATTGGTCTATTATTGTATCTTAATTTCCCATCAGAGTGACATCAGAGCTCTTGGTTAAGGGCTATTTTACTTGTTTGAATGATGGAGTCAAATACTGATAACGCGAAATCATATCGTTTATTTGGCTTGATTTACATGCATTTATTTGTGACTATTATTAATTTATCTTGATTTATGTTCTATTATATGATTAATTTACTTCGTTTTGCAGATTGGGGAGAATTTGGATTAAAGAATGAAAAGAAGAAGAAATGGAAGGAAAAGAGAGAAGAAAAACAGAAAAAATGGATTTTACTGATGTGACGGTCGTCACAGGTCCATTACGACCGTCATGCGTATGAAGACCGTCACATTTCACGACGACCGTCACGCAGATAAAATATCAGTACATTCAAATCAGAAGCAGCCATGATCAATCTCAACTTAATTTCTTCCTACACTTTCTCCACTCACTGCCCACTATTGGAAGTTACTCCCACTCCCTCCATAACTCACCCATGATCTCTGGAAGTTGAAGAGTGAATTATCTCCTATAAATAGGCCTTAGATTCACAGTTTTAGGGGGGAGATTTCGATGTATCGAAGTGCCGCCAAAATTCCCATTGAAGCCAAATTTACTTTCCTGCATTATTTTCCATTTCTCTTCCTTTTATTTCATTTATATTGCTTTATTTGTTCCTGTACCTTTTAATTCTCGCCAAAGTAGAATCCTGCCGACATTGTGGAGGACTACTCAAGGATTCGAGATCAGTACGATTTACAGGTTTTTATTAATTGAATTATTATTTTATTTCTGTCAGTATGCATGTTATATTATTCTGCTGCCATTGTTTATTTATGTTTGCATTAATTATCATGTCTAGCTAAATTAGTTTTATCGGTATGTAACCGAATTAGTAGGACAGGATTCGATAGTAACCGGCATCTTCCCTTTTTACAAACAACCTTTCTGGCCGTAGTTTTTAATCTTAATTTCTAAATAAACCTTCGTCGCGACAGCGAGAAATTATTTACAGTAGTTTCGCCATGACAGTGGGAAATTCATTAAGGCACGAATCGGCACGCGAAAGCTGAGATTCAAACCAGATAGTAAAAACTAGGCATTGATTTTAAACACAGCGAAAGCGCTTTAAAAGAAATCAGAATCTATTTGTTTTCAAAAAGTAGTTTTAACCCCGAATGGGACTGCGAGAGCGTACATTCCGCCTTAGAATTATGACCCGAGTCAACAACCATCGTGAGGCAGAGGTCTTTAAACGAGTATTTTCTCCTGAAAAGTGTTTACTCATTCTAGGATAGAATCTATGATGGAGCGCTTTATGGAGACACAAACTCTCCAAAATGAAGATTTTAGAAAACAACATCTCCAAATTGATGAAGACCTTAAGCAAATGAGCATTATAGTCGATTCCCTCGCGACTCACAGGAAGGCTTTGGAGACTCAAACCTCTTTGCTTACACAAACATCTCTAGGACCCTTCCTTGAGAGCCATGTGAATGTTGTAACCACTAGTAGTGAAGAACAAATAGAAGATCCTAGGGAGAGTGATGATGAGTCTGAGGAGAGTTTTGGTGAGACAAGCATAATTATTGAGAAAAATCCACCGACACCACCCGAAAGGGAGGCTGTCGAAGAGATAGAGAAAGAAGCACCCATTGTTGCTTCTTCTCCCTATACCCCACCTAATTCTTTCTCACAATTGGTTGTGGAAGCTAAGGTAAACTCCCAATCCAAAACATATGTAGAAGTACTGGAAAATACCCACACCAATGCACCTTTGTCTAAGGTCCCTCATAGGAAAAGAAAATTCGAGGACCGTGAAACTAGGGTCATCATTACTGTTAAAAGGGTAAGATTTATTTTTGAGGTGGTGGATGAAATAACTAAGCCCAAATTTGAAAAGCTGATACGCAGGATAGACCTAGAACCACCACCATGCATTCAAAACAAGGAACCACCCTACAGAAGAAAGAAACGAAAAGGTGAGGGATATGAGCGATGGCTTGATAAGTGGCCATGGAAATCGAAGACCATTCAAAGTTTGATCGAGGAACCAGTCTCGAAAGAACCACCATGAGTACTTGCACTCCTTGGCCGTCGAGCTATCGACGTTAAACAAAGCGCTGTGTGGGAGGCAACCCACAAAGTCTTTATTTTAATTTGTTTGTTTAAATTTGTAGAAAATAAATAAATGTATCGCTTGTTACTCTTTAGCTGTATCTAAGCGAAAACTCTTTAGATGACGATATGAGAAGATGAGCTATGCCCACGGACATTCTTACGAGTGTCGCTGCTGGTGGGAACACTGATGATGAGTACTTCCTCTTGACGCGAGCAACACGATGAGCTGGTTCGAGAATTACATAAACAAAAGTATCTCAAAATGCTCGCCGCCGAAGTAGAAGTGATCAACAAAGACAAGGATAGCAAGAGCAGTAGCATTCATACATGTTTTATCTTTCCTTTTCCACCTTTTACTAAAACATTGAGGACAATGTTTGGTTTAAGTGTGGGGGAGGAACTCTATTGTTTTACATTTTATTTCATGCTTCTAGGAATTTTTATCTATTTTTAACATTATGTCAAAGTCTTTGCATGTGCTGTCGAGTCTTTATGCGTGGTTTTCGCTTGTTATTCAATTTCCCCAAAAATTTCAAAATTTCAAAATTCTAACCTCCAACAAATTTTTGCTTCGATTCATGACATGGTTCTCTGAAAGTATATAGGCTGTCCAGGCTATGTTAGAAAAACGTGGGAAAGTTTTGATAAAATTGATACCGCCCTGACACCCTTAACCCCCTAAATATGCAAAATCAATTTGAGTACCCATTATGCCGAAACCTTAAAGCTTCAGGTTCTTGTAGTAATCCCTAAGTAGTTTATTTAAGCAGTCAGCACCATCCTAAATACACTAAGTAAACTGATGCAAATAAGTGTATGATCTCTAGTTTAAAATAAGAAGAAAAATTATGAAGAAAAAGACTTGTTCCTTCTAAGTTAGGTGCTCCTCACCCGATCACTTAGCCCAACGGTACAAACCTTTTAAGTTCAATTGATGCTTAAGCATATTTGCAAAGAAGAATGAAATATCAATGAGATTATAGTCACTAACAGGTTTACTTGCCATGAATGTGTATGGATAACGGGCTTAATGTGATTGCACTATAATGAAATGGGGTGAAAGAGAGCATGAGATATAGGTTGAGTTATAATGGCATGATTCCGATTGGTTTGCATAAGTAGGGAGTTTTTGAAATTGTGTCGTTACGGTATCCTTGGTATTGATATTTAGTACCTATCGATCTAACATTAGCCTAGCAGCCACGTATGGTTAGAGTCTCATCATGTTTTTGTTTCGAACTATGCTTATTTCTTTTTAACGTGTTGGCTGATTGCTTGAGGACAAGCAATGGTTTAAGTGTGGGGGTGTTTGATAACGCGAAATCATATCGTTTATTTGGCTTGATTTACATGCATTTATTTGTGACTATTATTAATTTATCTTGATTTATGTTCTATTATATGATTAATTTACTTCGTTTTGCAGATTGGGGAGAATTTGGATTAAAGAATGAAAAGAAGAAGAAATGGAAGGAAAAGAGAGAAGAAAAACAGAAAAAATGGATTTTGCTGATGTGACGGTCATCACAGGTCCATTACGACCGTCATGCGTATGACGACCGTCACATTTCACGACGACTGTCACGCAGATAAAATATCAGTACGTTCAAATCAGAAGCAGCCACGATCAATCTCAACTTAATTTCTTCCTACACTTTCTCCACTCACTGCCCACTACTGGAAGTTACTCCCACTCCCTCCATAACTCACCCACGATCTCTGGAAGTTGAAGAGTGAATTATCTCCTATAAATAGGCCTTAGATTCACAGTTTTAGGGGGGAGCTTTCGATGTATCGAAGTGCCGCCAAAATTCCCATTGAAGCCAAATTTACTTTCCTGCATTATTTTCCATTTCTCTTCCTTTTATTTCATTTGTATCGCTTTATTTGTTCCTGTACTTTTTAATTCTCGCCAAAGTAGAATCCTGCCGACGTTGTGGAGGACTACTCAAGGATTCGAGATCAGTACGATTTACATGTTTTTATTAATTGAATTATTATTTTATTTCTGTCAGTATGCATGTTATATTATTCTGCTGCCATTGTTTATTTATGTTTGCATTAATTATCATGTCTAACTAAATTAGTTTTATCGGTATGTAACCGAATTAGTAGGACAGGATTTGATAGTAACCAGCATCTTCCCTTTTTACAAACAACCTTTCTGGCCGTAGTTTTTAATCTTAATTTCTAAATAAACCTTCGTCGCGACAGCGAGAAATTATTTACAGTAGTTTCGCCATGACAGTGGGAAATTCATTAAGGCACGAATCGGCACGCGAAAGCTGGGATTCAAACCAGATAGTAAAAACTAGGAATTGATTTTAAACACAGCGAAAACGCTTTAAAAGAAATCAGAATCTATTTGTTTTCAAAAAGTAGTTTTAACCCTGAATGGGACTGCGAGAGCGTACATTCCGCCTTAGAATTATGACCCGAGTCAACAACCATCGTGAGGCAGAGGTCTTTAAACAAGTATTTTCTCTTGAAAAGTGTTTGCAAAGAGTAAAAAGCACCGGCGACCTGTCGAATCCCCGATAACTAATTCCTTGCATACCGATATCCCTTTACCTCTTTTTCTTTAAACCAATTATCTTTATTTCCTTTGCATTTAATTTCATTCGCATTCAGCTTTCCTAATTCCATTAGCCTTAGCTTTACGCCGTAATAATAGATAACGGTAGATTGACATTGGTCTCTGTGGGTTCGACAATCTTTTATATTACTTCGATATTTCCGTGCACTTGCGGACACATCAAATACAAAGATGAAGATGGTATGTTGAATGGTTCTAATTATCATTTATGTAAGGGTAATATGAAAGACTTATTATTTGTGAAGAAATTGCATTTATCGGTTTTTAGTTTTGCAAAGTCGGTTTCTATGTTTGATGAAGAATGAGAGTTTGAACATCAACCGATATGTGGTTTTATTCGACAATATGTAGAAGATAATGTTTATAATCATATTGCTAATGAGACACATGCAAAAACTTTGTGGGAGAAGATAAAGTCCTTGTATGCCTCTAAATCAGAGAATAATAAATCGTTCTTATTGAATAGCTTCATAAGTTTGAAGTATAAAGAGGGGACTTCTATTTTAGATCAGTTAAGTGAATTTCAAGGCCTCATTGATCAGATGTCACAAATGAGTATCAAATTTGATGATGAACTTTTGGGACTATTTCTATTGTTATCTTTACCAGAGTCTTGGGAGACATTTCGGGTTTCTATCACAAGTTCTGCTCCTAGAGGTGTTGTTTCGTTGGAAACGACTAAGGATTATATTCTTAATGAGGAAATGAAAAGGAAGGCACAAGGTTCTTCATCTCAACCCGAGGTACTTGTCACTGAAAATAATGGGATAAGTCATAAAAAGGAACCGAAAGGTGGTAGAGAGAATAGCAGAAGCAAGTCTAAGTCGTGATACAAGAATTTGGAGTGTCATTATTGTCACAAAACAGGACACATACAGAAGTATTGCTATCAGTGGAAAAGAGATAACAAAGTAAAATAAGGTAAGTTTAAACAAAGAGACCACGAAGATCATGACGATGATCATGTTATTAATGCTACTAGTGATGATCTTATTATTCTTTATGATCATGCGTCTGTTAATCTTGTATCAGACGGGAGCATATGGATAGTTGATAGTGGTATTACATTACATGTTACACCAAGGAAGTATTTTTTCAAATCTTATACTTCTGGTTATTTTGGAGTATTGGAGATGGGTAATGATGATGTATCTAAGGTAATTGGTGTTGGTGATGTTTGCTTGCGAACCAACATGAGAATGCAATTGTTGCTTAGAGGTGTCAAACATGCTCCAAATGTCCGCTTTAATTTGATCTTTGTGCATATGCTAGATGATTGTGGTTATGATAATCACTTTGGTTCTGGAAATTGGAAACTAAACAAAGGTAACTTGGTTGTGGCTAGAGGGGAAAAGCTTTCTAAATTGTATTGGACAAAAGCTTTGGTTGCTAGGGTTAGTGTGAATGCTATCGACATGGAAGCATCTTTGTGGCACCGAAGATTTAGTCATATTAGTGAAAAGGGGCTAAATGTTTTGGCCAAAAAGGATGTTCTTCCTAGATTAAAGAATTTAAATTTGGAGAAGTGTTCTCATTGCATGGCTGGTAAACAGACTAGAGTATCTTCCAAGAGACATCCTCCATCAAGGAAGTCAAAGTTGCTTCAAATGGTACATTCTAATGTTTGTGGTTCATTAAAGGTAAAATGATTTAGTGGTGCACTTTATTTTGTTACCTTTATTGATGATTGCTCCAGGAAATTATGGGTTTATGCCTTGAAGACAAAAGACCAAGTTTTGGAAAAGTTCAAATAATTCCATGCTTTGGTTGAGAGGCAGATAGACAATAAGCTAAAATATGTTCGTTCAGACAATGGTGGAGAGTTTTGTGGACCATTTGATTCCTATTGCAAGTATCATGGTATTGCATATGAAAATACTCCTCCTAAAAATCCTCGTTGAATGGTTTAGCAGAGAGGATGAATCAAACATTAACTGAGAGAGTAAGGTGTATGCTCTCTAAAGCTAAGTTGCCCAATCATTATTGGGGTGAGGCACTTTACACGATAGTGCATGTTCTTAATCTCACTCCTACTATTGCTTTGAACAGTGAAGTTCCAGATAAAATTTGGTTTAGAAATAATGTCAAGTATGATCTTTTGAGAGTCTTTGGTTGTAAGGCTTTTGTGCATATTCTGAAGGATGAAAGATCCAAGTTGAATGCAAAGTCAAAACAATGTATCTTCATCATGAGTTTAGCTACATGTTGTATGATCCCGTAGGGAATAAGCTTATTTGAAGTCGCGATATGGTGTTTATGGAAGACCAAAATATTGAAGATATTGATAAGGTAGAGAAGGCTACACCTAAGAAAGATATTAGTTTGTCTAATGTTGATCCAGTTCGGTTACCTAGCCATAATCTGGATGTTATTGGTAGTGGTGATGGTCAAAATGGTGAGCCATATGATTATGTTGATGATCAAAAACTTGGAGATGAGGTAAACATTCCAATTAGTGATGGTGAAGTGGAGATCGGTTTGTTATAGGATGAGAGTCTTGGTGAAACTCCATAATCATCTCAAGTTCAACCTAGGAGGTCTAACAGGCAAAAACATCCTTCTACAAGGTATAATTATGATGAGTATGTGACCATGATTGATGAGGGTGAACCCAAGCATTTTCAAGAGGCTATGGAAAGTGATGAAAATTAAAAGTAGATGGATGCAATGCATGATGAGATGAAATCATTGCATGATAATCACGCTTATGATTTAGTGAAGCTTCCTAAAGGCAAAAGGGCTTTGGAAAACAAATGGATTTATAGAGTTAAACATGAGAGCAACTCTAAGTCTCCAAGATATAAAGCTAGATTAGTGGTGAAAGGTTTCCGTCAAAGAAAGGGTGTTGATTTTAATGATATTTTCTCACCTGTTGTAAAGATGTCATCAATTAGAACCATGTTGAGTTCGGCTACTACTCTTGATTTAGAAGTTGAGCAAATGGATGTGAAAACTACTTTCCTTCATGGTGATTTGGAGGAAGAGATCTACATGAAATGGCCCGATGGTTTTCAAGTTAAAGGTAAAGAAGATAATGTGTGTATATTGAGAAAGAGTTTATATGGGTTGAAGCAAGATCCAAGGCAATGGTACAAGAAGTTTGATCCTGTTATGTGTGGTCAAGAATACCAGAAGACTACTTCAGATCATTGTGTCTTTGTTAGAAAATTTTCTAACTATGACTTCATAATTCTGTTGTTATATGTTGATGATATGCTTATTGTAGGGAAAAGTATTTCTAACATTAACATGTTAAAGAAGCAATTGGGAGAGTCGTTTTCAATGAAAGACATGGGAGCAGCTAAATAGATTCTTGGCATTAGAATCTTACGTGACAGAAAAGAGAAGAAACTTTGGATGTCACAAGAAAATTATATCAAAAGAGTGCTGCAAAGATTCAAAATGAAAAGTTCTAAGGTGGTAAGCACTCCTCTCGCTACTCATTTTAAGTTGAGTTATAATCAAAGTCCTTCAAGTGAAGATGAAGCGTTTGATATGAAACATGTTCCTTATGCGTCTGTTGTGGGTAGTTTGATGTATAAAATGGTGTGTACAATACCAGATATAGCACATGATGTTGGTACAATCAGTAGATTTTTGTCAAATCTAGGTAGAGAGCATTGAAATACTATAAAATAGATTTTAAGGTATCTTCGCAATACTACTTCTACGAGGCTTTGTTTTGGATGAGATAAGCCTACTCTAATGGGGTACTCTGACTCTGATATGGCTGGAGACATTGATTCCATAAAGTTCACTGCAGGCTATATGATTAAATTTGCAGGGGGAGTTGTTGCTTGGCAGTCCAGATTGCAAAATTGTGTAGCACTATCTACTACAGAGGCTGAGTTTACTGCAATTACTGAAGCATGCAAATAGTTACTATGGTTGAAGAAATTTTTGCTGGAGCTTGGTTTTGTTCAAGACAAATATGTGTTATTTATTGATAGTCAAAGCGCTATTCATCTTGGTAAGAATTGGACTTTTTATAATAGGTCCAAACACATTGATATGAGATATCATTGGATACGTGATGTTTTTGATGCTAAGGTGTTAGAGTTAGATATAGTTCATGCAGATGATAATGGTTCTGATATGATGACTAAATAATTACCAAGAGGAAAATTTGAAGCTTGTTGTGATATCGTCGGTTTGGCGATTTCCTCCACATAGTTGTGAGGGGGAGATTTGTTGGGTTTGGGCTCCCTTCCTATGTGGAGAAAGACCCAAATATGATTAGCTAATTTGTCTCACTTATTTAAGTGGAGAGGATCAATTTGGAGTTGAGAGAGATTGAGAAAAAATAAGGATTTAAAAGAGAGAAAAGAGGAGAGAAACTCATTCCCGTTTTTTTGCAACCAGTCTCACTAAATCAACGATGACCGATTCGTTAACCGTTGGATCGAGCTCAAATTTGGTGGGCATGTTCGTAACATATATATCAAACGTTTGATGGTTCAGGTTTTCAATAAAATGTTTGAGGTGAAATTTATTTACTTCGCACTAAAGCTGCAATTTTGGGAAAAATTTTCAGCTTTTTGATTCTTATTTGTAAGTTAGTTTGCTTTGTGATTTACGGTTGTTAGTGTCACAACTGCAAAATAAAAATAGGTGGATAAAATAGAAGGGTTGTCACCAAGCGTTATTTATCCCAACGAAGGAAAAGGAAATGATCGAAGAAAATCTAAAAGAAGGGAGAAGACAAGGTCATCACAACCAAATATTGAGTTCGGGAGTCGGTTACGCAAGGAGAAGGTATTAGCACCCCTCACGTCCGTTGTACTCAAGGGATCAATCCTTGTTGTCTAATTAAAGGGTGTGTTATCTAAAGCCTACTGCTAAACAGAAACAGAAAAGAGGAAAAGAAAAGGAGACTCGATAGGATATCTCCACCCTATGCCTACGTATTCTCTCGTGCAATGGGAAAGTCAGAGTCAACGTAGTTCGGAAAACTACGGATGATGGGGGGAAGGTTGCTCGCCAAGACATCAACGCCTTGTGCCTATATATCCTCATCTGGTATGAGAAATCAAAGTAGTCGTGGTTTGGCTAACTAATCATTAAGTGTTTTTTATGAGCGACTTAAGCTCCCATTCCAGCAGTTAGGGTCGACGCACGTTTGCGATAGAACACTAAAGTAACATACTCTTTTCTGAAAATGAGTTTGAAAGAACAATTCTGAAGGATGAAAAGGTTTGAAGTTTGTTTATAAGTTTTAGAGAAGTGAATTGATTTGATTTGAGACTCACGTTGCACTAAAGACTATGATATAGGAACGAATGTGTCACATATCATCCCCAGACGAGACGTACACTAAACTCTCTAGACAAGTAAGAAGAAACCCTTCAGTTATCATTCCCCATATTCTTAAGGCTCATGGTGCATAATATTCATCATCTTTATTAAGTGTATTGAAATTGTTTTGAGATGAGAAAAGAAAGAACTCAAGGGTTGAAAAGAAAACAACTAAGGGAAACTTGAATCCTAATGTTGTCATGCACAATGGTCCTAAAGTTGAGATAAAAGGGAAGTCTACTTAATGTTATCATACAAATAATGGGCCTAAAGTTAAGGTCAAAGAGGGGCTGTCCTAATTGTTATCATGCAAAGAATTGAAAGCCTAATGTCTCTCCTACCTCCAACTTAATAAAAAATTAAGTGGAACTAGGAATCTGAAGGGATCATGTGAACAAGTACAAGTAAACACCATAATAATCAATCACAAATGATTACAAAATCAAGACTTAACCAAGTCTAAAAAAAAGTAAGAGAAGAAAGAATAATGAGAGATGAAGAAGAAGATGCAACAATAAGTAAACAAACATGGAAGTTCAACTCAAAAGGCAAAGCACCAAACAAGCAAGCATTGATCTTAATCACATAAAGTAAACATCAAAAACATGTTAAGGTAAATCAAATTTCACACATGCCAAACCATACTCAAAGATTTGGAAGTCAAAACAAATTGGCAAAACAAGGTACCAATACACACACAAATGACTTAAAGTCCAACAAGAAGTATTACCAATCATCAAGCAAAGTGGAATGAAGTAAAATGAGGTGATAAAAAAGGTAGGAAATTAGAAATGTCATATCATGTTCAACTCCATTCAAAGATTAGAAAATGAGCACAAGAGTGTCAATCATACATCTCATCAATATCCAAACAATTAGCAACAACTAGCTCATGTAAAAACACATTTCAAATGATCAAACATGTGAGACTAGGTGTCATACCCCAAAATTTTCCCCCTAGATTCCATTATCATTCTAGGAGCATCAACATTGATTATTTAACCTTAACCTATTTCAAGTTTGTCTTTGTCAAGATGCAGATGAATTAGGGTTTCATACACTCAAGAAATCAGGGTTTCTAGGGATTGATCAGTCAAGATTTTGGATTGATCCTCCACATAAAAAGTCTCTATATCATCAAGGATATCACATGTGATCAAGAATGATTCCAATTTGAGGTTGTCATCAAGAGAATGAAAGCAGTGCAGTGCAAGAACCCTAATCAGGGTTTCTTGTTGGAAAAGTCAATTGTAGTTTGACGTTTGGTCTAGAAGGTTTTCAATGAGGAAATTGTGGTCCATAAGGCTCATATGACCAATGAAGTCTACCCATGAATTTTCAAGGTCTCAGGGGACCCAGAACATCAATAGTCAATTCAGAGATTTTCAATTGTTCGGTTCGTCTATCAGAAAAGTCAACTCATTGACCAACAGGGTTTTTACCCCAAATTGAAGCCAACTTTGTTTCCAACATCAGTTCACATCTAATTATGAAGTTTTGTAGATATTTAATCAATAATTGATAGATAACTTGCAAGTCAAGAAACAAGGGTAAGTGACAAAACCCTAATTTTGATCAAATTTCAAATGATCATAACTTCCTAACCACACATCCAAATGGAGTGGTTCAAAGCTTGTTGGAAAGGTTTTAAGGATACTTACAAAAATTTCCTACTGACCCATGAGAAAAAAATGAATGGATTTGGAGTTATGAGCTCATCAAGTTGTGAAAGATTTTAAACACAAATTTCAAGGTTTCTTGACTTGTAAGTCAATAATTCAGCATTTTCACAAGGGGTTTTGACCTAGTTTCAAGTAGAATGGGTTCCTAAATCAACATAAATGTTGTAGTAACTAATGAGGGCTTTCTAAAAAGTATAAGTGGGTTCCATAACTCATCATGGTTAGGGAGAACCAAAGCTCACAAGTTGGCAAAAACTCACTGCTGCAAGACCAGTTCAACATGAATGTCTTGATTCCAAAGCTTCTCAAATAGATTATAATCAAGGTTTAGGCTCATTTATGATATTAAAATTGCTAATGGAAGTGTTTAGTACCAGCTCCCATGAATTTGGCACAAGAATTGAAGAAAATCGTTGTTTAATGCAAGTTGCAAATGTGAATAATGAAGAAAGAGAAAAATGGTGGTTGCCCTCATCAAACCACCAACTATGTTGCATCCAGTCACTTCCTATCCTCTAAATCATGATGAAAATGATCTATAGGGTATGGAGAAGCTCTTTTTATGGTGGCTTGAAGTCAGAAATGAAGATTTGCATTGGTTGGCACAAGATTTCCAAGTTTGGAAGGCCAAAGTTGGCATTTTGCACCATTTTGCCCATGCTTCTCACTCAAGGCTCTTGGCTATAAATAGACCCTCATTCTCCCATCAAAACTACACTAGTTCCATGCTAGAAACCATCTAGAACTCTCTCCCTCACTCAATCACCAAGTTCTTACAAGTTTGCACCAAGTTTCAAACCTCTCCAAAATCTGCCTTGCAAAATCCTTTCCAAAGCCATTTCCAAACACTTTCCAACTCAAAAAATACTTCAAACACATCACAAATGATGTACTAGAGTTGTCCAAGACCTCACATTATCCATAAAACCATTCAAGCAAAAAGTCAATAATCAAAACCTCATTTGTTGACTTTTCTGCATTTTAGAGAGCATCCATCAAACTATTGCACTTCCTTGAGTTACAAGACCACTCACACCTCACATTTTACATATACAGACTATCCATAATTTATTTACACTTAAGTAACAAGATTTGAGCAAGTTTGCTTTTGAAATCTTTGGATTTTTTGGTGGTTTCTTCACTAATAAGGCATTCTGGCCACTAGCTTACTTGGAGGCTACTTTGAGCACCTACTCATCATCATTGGAGCATTTGAAGACCATTAAGGAGCTTGTAGGATCTCTGGTTTTCTTGTTTCTCAAGCTTGCATCATAAGGCTACAAGAGGTAAGCCTACAACTTGCATTTCTCATTGCTACTTTGAGTTCTAGCCATGCTTTTGAGTTGAACATTGTTTAGACATGTTTTGTGTATGTTATGTGTCATGTATGAACTATTTCTTGCAGCAAAATATGTATTTTTGGGACTGTCAAATTTCAGGTCACAAATTAGGTCCAAACTTGTCATATTTTGCATTTAGATTCCAATCTGCCAAACCACTTGTGCATTTCTTGTTTTCTCTTGTGCCAACCTCTATATATGATGCATATGTGATTTTTGTACACTTGTTTCACAAAGCACACCACTACACAATGTTGTTCATATGTTCTTGCATTTGGTTGTAACCAAACTTGCCCTACCAATGATGCTATCGGGTTTTCTTTTGGGTTCATGGTATGGAAAAAAATTGTACCATTGAATTCCTTGTTAAAAAACACACAATTTTCACTTTTGTTTCACCTCATTTGGTTAAGTTTTGACTGATATCCAATTCTTCATGCAAATGGCCTTAGGTTGCCTTACCTTGCCGTGACCTAGTTTTGCCCCTTTGGTGCACCAACTTTCCATGATCATAACTTGCTCATTTTTTATGCTATTGATGCCATTCTTTTTTAAAACTACTCCTTAACATGTCTATTTTCATTGAGTGAAGGATAAATTCAAGGATTGTTATCCTAGAAATACTTTGGTCCACTTGAATAGCATGTGTTTTTAGGGTTTTTTCCATGGTGTTCTTGAACTTTTTCAACATGTATATTGATTATTTCTTGTGATAACTGTCTTGTATGATTAATTTATGTCTTTTAACATGTTTAAATGTTCATAGTTGTTTGATTCATTGTCTTGCTATATTCATGCTTGCTTTTATGAATGCATACATGTGGAAATGGCCTATTGAACTTCATCTGTGACCTATACCATGATTCTTGATGTTGTAACCTCTTGAATGTGTTTATCATGTCTCACTCTACTTGTTTATGTGTCTTTTTAGAACCATGACATGTTAAGGGTTTGTTTCTTGCCTTTGTGAATGCTTGAATGTGAATGGTATACCTTGAACTTCTTTGTGATTCATAACATGATTCTTGATGTTGTAACCTCTTGAATATGTTTTTGATGCCTCATTCTATTTGTTTATGTGTCTTGTTAGAACCATAACATGCTAGGGTTTGATTGTTGACTTGGTTGTTACCATGAAACTTGCTTACTTTTTCCCATGAAGTCATGAACAAATACTTGGATTGTTGTAACATTTCTTGTGTTTTTGCTTGTTTGATTGTTATCAATACATGTTTAGATGGTCTTATGTTGTTACGTTTGATCTCATTTAATCCTTATGACATGCTTGCTTCAAGTTGTAATTTGTTCGCATCAATCTTGTTTGAATGTTATAGATGAACTTGTTGTTGTTACACATGTTCTTTACTTGCATTGATGGTTGTTACCTCTATGTCTTTATGTTAATCTTGACTATTATTCATATGTTGTTACCTATTCTTGATTATTTCTTTAACTTTGTTAAGCCTTCCCCAAGTGATGGAACTTGTTAGTTCTCATCCAGTTGCCTCATCTTTCTCCTATTCCAAAGGAAAGTTTCTCCATTGACCCCCAGGGTCATAGATAGCTCTTTACCCCCCTTTGACTTTGTTAAGTCATCTTGAATCCTTAACTAGTTAAGTTAGAACCTACTAGCCATTAGACTTTTCTTAAGTCTAAAAGACCCCCCTTTACTAGGAGTGTTCTTCAACTAGAACCCTAGGATAGAGTTTTTCAACTCTATGTAAGGATCATTGTCATGATTACTTACTCCCCTCTTGGCTTTTGTCAAAGTCAATCCCCTTGAGTGTACAACTTAGAATAGAGAGTTTTGTTAAACTCTATACAAACAATGTTATGTTTGTTCCCCTTTGAACCTTGATGATAATCAAGTGTTCATCCATCCTCAGTGAGGTGAACTATGATTGCTCTGATTCTATCCTAGTTAGGATACATAGGCAGAAGATGCGATATGCTTACGAGCAAACTTAGAAACATCAACCCTATGTCTTTACCTCCAAACCCCACCTTTGATCCCAAACCATATCAAGTAGTATATCATATAAACATACAAAAGGTTCCTGTAGAGTATTACAGATATTTAAGATGTGAAATACCTACCCTAGGCATAACCAACCCCCGATCCCCGAATCTCTTAGCGTTGTTGTTACATCATGCAAAAGGTCTTTCTTTCTTTAACCTTTCCTTTAGATAAATCAAAGTCCGGTTGTGAATTTAATGAATTAAGATTCAAGTTAATCAATAGCTTAACATCCGATTCTCACTGCAATACTAGGGTATGAATCTAGGATGGGGTAGTAACATACATGAAAATGTCATTTCAAATCCAAACTCAAAACCTCAAGAAGGATGCATAGGCATTACATGAAGACAAGCATAAACAAGCACATACAATTGGGCATGCATCAACCAACACCTTCTATAAATGGAGGCAAATGTTCATTTGAAGTAAGAGAGGTGAAACTAAAAACAATGATCATTAAGACATGTTTGAAGGTGAGAAAAACACTTAGAAGGGGGGTTGAATAAGAGTTTTAAATGATATGGCAATAAAAACAACTCAAGATTTTTATCCTGGTTCGTTGAACTCAACTATTCCAGTCCACCTTATCAAAGATGATTTGCCTTTCTCTACAAGGACTTAATCCACTATTTAATCAACTGATTACAATAGCAAGCACTAAGAACAACTGTCTTAGTCTTCTCAAGAACTACTGACCACACCTTGGTTTTCTCAAGGAACTTCTTACAAATTAATGTAAACTAAACAAGTGTTTAAATGCTTCTAATAAGCTGTATCACAACTGTGATATTTACACTTAAGATAAAGTACAAATAAAACTATACAGTTTTATGAAAGAACAAATGTATATGAGCTTTGAGAGATTTTCACTTTGATACTTTAAGCGTGTGTATCAATATTTCTTTCTGAATGAGCAGCTTCTAAATGTTGTAGAAGTTCTCCTTTTATAGCTTTTTCAAAGTGCCTTGAATAATGTGCAGCTGAGTATTATATCTGAAATATAAGACTTTTCATCACCAAAAGGTATGGGCAGAGACATGCTTTCTGCAGGAAAAGTATGGTTGTAGAAGCTTTGGGATTTGCACCACGTCTCTTCTTTGGACAAAATAGCCGTTGGTTACTTTGGAAGTAGCACCACGTCCAATCAAGTTTACAGCTTCTTCAACAAGCTTTCTTCATGATGAAGTCTTCATATTCTGCACTTCAGAACTTGTAACAAGCTTAAAAGGAATGGAATACTTAAGATGATCAGAGCTAAATGTTTGAGATGATCATGGATTTGGTAGATGATCAGAACTAGATATATCAGAGTCTCAATCTTGACCAGAGTCTTCATCAGAGTATGCAGCAGTATGTGCTTGAGCGTGAATATTATTTGATTAGAGTCTGATTATCAGAGCCTCTGTTCTTGTAGTGAAATGAACTTCAGAGTCTGATTTGATCAAATCTTTCAAGTCTTTATACAATTCTTTCACAAACGCTTCAGATCATTCTGCAGCTTCTGCTTCAAATTCTTCAGGCAGCGCTTCAGAGTCTTCTGATTGTCTTGCATCTGATGCTTCAGAGCATTGCGTAGTTGCTTGTACTTATGTATTTTGCTTCTTTAAGAGTATTCAATTTAATACCTGAAACAATAATACTTGAACAAATTTAGAGTATATATTTTCTTAATACAAAATTCCATAAGAGTTATCATCAAAACATAGAGATATAAGAAACACCAAGCTGTGTTCTAACAATCTCCCCCTTTTTGATGATGACAAAACACAGGAAATTTGTTCAATAAAAAGGATAAAATATATAACTCCCCCTGAGATTAAGAATCTCCCCCTGAAATGAATACTCTAATATAAAAGAACACTTCCCTTTTTGCTTGAGTATATTTTAGAACCTGGTAGGAATCCTTGTTAACATAAAGAATTAGAGCTTGGATGCTTTCCAGAATCAGAGCCTGATGAATTCTTTCAAATAAAGAGTCTGGTTTATCTTTCTGAATCAGAGTCAAATTTGCTTCAAGGATCAGAGCCTGGTTGGGTAATTCTCAGGGTAACTTCAAAGAATTTTTGTCAGATGAAACAATAAAATCTGAAGGTCTTAAAATTCAATGTTAGTTAATACTATGTCTGAATTTCATTTTAGTATTGCTTATGGATTGGACAATTAGATTCTTTTTCTCCCCCTTTTTGTTATAATCAAAAAGATTTTAAAAGACAGAAAAGATAACAGAAAAATAAAACACATAAATGAAAAATAGAACATCCATATTCATTCAAAAGATGTTCAGACAAGAGATGATTGAAAGCAAACAACAGAAAATAAGTGCAAACATAAGTGCAAAAAACATGGAAAAGAAAACTAGGGCTGGCGAGATGCAATCAGGGTCAGAAGATCAGTAATCTTTGCAGTAGACTCTTCTTGCTTAGCCATCCAAGTTTTGATCTCCTCAGTAGCCTGTTCCTGTTTTACCATCCATGATCTGATTTCCTTAACTTCTTGGACAACATCTGGAGTCTCAGTCTTCATCTCAGATGCAGAGGGTGCAGAAGCATATGCAATTGCCTTAGGATGATCAATCTCCATGTTAGATGCAGTATGAGGATCAGAAGTATCTTCTATCATTGGAGAAGTATCTTCAGATGAAGAGTCTTTAGCAGGAGCATCTTCCAGAAGTAGTACTGGTGTTGTGAGAATGCTCAGCAGAGTCTGTCTGACCATTTCAGCAAACTTTGCCTTTGTATCATCAGCGCAAACTGCTCTGAGATTGGAGGCAGCAGTGTTGAAATTTGAGATGAATCTGTTCCAAGAAGCTTCAGATTCAGCAGGATCCATACTAGACAGACACTCTTTTTCTACAGAAGCAATCCCCATACGCATTTCCTTCTTGAAATTCTTAAACGAAGTAGAAACATCTGATCTGGGTTTGGGGTACAGAAAGTCTTCTAGGGTGACTTTTTGTGAAGGTTCAGGGCTTGTTTGAGTTTGTTCAAGAGGTGTTTGATCAGATGGTGGTTGTTCAGATGGTTGTTGTTCAGATGGTTGTGGTTCAGATGGTTGTGGTATGGTGAGATGAGGTGTAGTGAGTGTTGAGGTATCAACATCAGATGAAGATGGTAGAAAGTCTATGAAGTTGAATTTGGAGCAAAGAGCAAGCTGATGATGGTGTTGTTCAGAAGCAGGTATGTCAGATGGTAGTGGTTTATAAGGGTCAGGAATTTGTAAACAAGATGGTGAGGGAACTTCGAATTCATCAGAATCAGATGATTCAGTTGAATGACATGAAGTGGAAGATAAGACAAACATGGTTGCAATGGGTTGCACATCCAGAATGTCTTCAGATGGTTGTGGGATAGAGGGTTCAGGATTTGGGATGGTTGGTTCTTCTGGTGGTTGAGTAGAAGAGGGTGGTTCAGATTGTATTTGTTGTTGTGGTTCAGATGATTTTTTTTGAGGGGGTTCAAATGGTTGATGAACAGAAGATGGTTGAGAATGTGTATGAGGAGATGAAATGGGTTCAGATGAATGATATTCAGATGTATGAGGTCCAGATGGTTGAGGAGGAGATGGTGGAGGTGAAGGTGAGGGTGAATGGACAGATGGTTGTTGATCAGATGTTAATACCTGTTTAATTGTTTCTCTTATTTCCTCCAAGCTAGCTTCTGGAGGATTTTCCTTCAGCTTCTTGTCCTTCTCAGGCTTGTCAGCAGCATCAGAGGCTTTCCTCTTAGGCTGTGCAACAGATCCTTCCTCAGCTTTCCTCTTCTTGCGCCTTTCTCGCAGAAGATTTGGCAACACTTCTCCTTCCTTCTGTACTATGTTGGCAGGTAGAGGAATACCACCTCTCAAACATTCAGTAATGAATGACAGAATGATTTCCCTAGGTTCATCTGCACTGAACATGGGAAAATCTGCTATAGGAATCCTCCTTCTGCTAACTTCTTCAGAGTCAATCTTCTTAGGTTTGCTAGCAAGCTCTGAGATGACTTTCATCCTTTTCAGAGTATTCCCATTAATGACAGATCCTACAATGTAAGACATATCATCTGTCAACCCAACATCAGTCAGATGCTTCACAAGACGATTCTCTGTCAGAATGTCTGATATCAGCCTTCCCATAGGGATCCAATTTCTGATCTTTCCAGCCTTAGCTCTTACTTCTACTCTTGTTTCCTTTATGTGATTCAGAAGATGACTGAACAGAAGATAAGGCAGATCCACCTTCTTGCCTTGACTCATACAGAACATGAAGTACAGTTGTTTTGTGTTGATATAATCTGGAGAGTTTGAATATTTTCTATGAAAAATAGAGCTCATGAAAATCTTATCCCAGATTCTGTAAATAGGCTTCAGATCTCTGACTTTGTTGGATGGTTTCCCAGAAACACAGACCTCTTGAAAAACATTAGCCAAGTCCACACGAGCAGTTGCCATACTTATGATTCCATCAGTTTCCTTGTACTCAATCAGATGTCTGATTAACTTCTCAGTAATAACAATCTCCTTTCCAAGAACAGAAGAGCGAATGAACTTAGGGCAAACTTGGGCGTGAATCCAGAACTCTTTCACCAATGCTGGATAAACAGGACCCATCAACCTGTCAAAGTACTTTGCCCAGTTTTGAGTTTTAATGGTTGGTTTGAGATCAAAACCATTTTCTTCAATGGAAGCAAAATCCACAAAGTTTTCACACAGAATCTCAAGATCCTTCATTGGAGTGAGAAGAGTTCTCACTGGTTCCTTGTACACAACAACATTTGGAGATGATACAGGAGTAGAGGTTTGCATCTGAGCAGATGTTGAAGATGATGATGCCATTGATGTTCTTGAGATACGTTTAGGTTTACATGAGGATTTGGGTTTTGAAATGAGATGGAAGCAATGAAGAAGACAAAAATGCATATGAGAAAATGTGATAGATGGTGTAAAGTGTGAAATGTGAAGTGGTGTGAGAATATATATAGAACAATTTTGGGCAAGCAAAGGTCACACGGAATCTCACGTGTACACTAAGCAACTAATGAAGTGAAAATAATCATATCAAGCAATTAATGCAAAGAATAAAATCATTTCAAGCATTTATGATTCTGACAGATGGGGGGAAAATTAAGAGATTTTAGATTTTCAAAGCAATACCTCAAACGTCAATTCAGTATGGTGCACTCTATCTTTCCAGATTTTGAGATACACGTGTTTGCTTGCATGTGCCTCTGAAACTTCTTGAGAAATGAAACGTTAGCCAATGTTCAGATCCTCTGAGCCTTGTTAGTTCAGACTTACACACAAATAAATAAACACAGAATTGAAATAAAGAAATACTTCAGAGTTTAGACATTTATCATCTGAGTAAGAATATCATCTGATGAATATTTTATTCTGGACAGAAGTCCATACTTATATTTTTCAGAATAAATTTAAATCTATCTTCAGCAAGGGGTTTTGTAAAGATATCAGCCCACTGATGATCTGTATTCACAAAGTTTAAATTAATAATTCCCTTCTAAACACAGTCTCTGATGAAATGATGTTTAATCTCTATATGCTTAGCTTTAGAGTGTAAAATAGGGTTTTTTGATAAGCATATAACAGAAGTATTATCACAGAAGATAGAAATGTTACTCTCAAAAATCTGATAATCTTCCAGCTGACTTTTCATCCAGAGCATCTGGGTGCTACAACTAGCAGCAGCAATATATTCTGCCTCTGTTGTTGAAAGTGCAATTGTGGGTTGCTTCTTGCTGAACCATGAGATCAGATGACTTCCAAGAAACTGACAGCTTCTAGAAGTACTTTTACGTTCTATTCTGTGTCCAGCATAGTCAGCATCATAGAATCCAACTAATTTATAATCATTAGATCTTCTGTAACACAGACCCACGCTAGTAGTACCTTTCAGATACCTTAGAATCCTCTTAACAGCTGTTAAGTGAGATTCTCTAGGATCTGATTGGAATCTAGCACACCGAAAAACACTGAATAAAATATCAGGTCTAAAAGCAGTCAAATATAAGAGAGATCTAATCATACCTCTGTAAAGTTTTTGATCAACTTTCTTACTTACTTCTTCCTTACCAAGTGTGCTTGTAGGATGCATTGGAGTTTTTGCCAATTTGCTTTCATTCAGATTGAACTTCTTCAGAAGCTCTTTGACATATTTAGTCTGGTGAATATATGTGCATTCTGGAGTCTGATTTACTTGAATTCCCAGAAAGAATCTAAGTTCTCCCATCATGCTCATTTCAAATTCAGCCTGCATAGACAAAGCAAACTCCTTTCCCAGCATAATATTGGTAGATCCAAAAATAATATCATCCACATAAATTTGACAAATAAGTAAATCTTTCTTAAATTTTTTACAAAAAAGAGTTGTGTCCACTTTGCCTCTGATAAAGTTCTTTTCTAGAAGAAAATTACTTAATCTTTCATACCAAGCTCTGGGAGCTTGTTTCAAACCATAAAGAGATTTTTTGAGTTTGAAAACATGATCTGGAAATTTATCACTTTCAAAACTAGGAGGTTGATAGACATAAACTTCTTCTTCTATAATACCAATTAAGAAGGCACTCTTAACATCCATCTGATATAGAGTGATGTTATATTGTGAAATGAAATAAGAAGGTGTATAAATTCTAACCTTGCCACTGGAGCATAAGTCTCAGTGTAATCAATTCCTTCTTGTTGACTGTATCCTTGAGCTACTAGCCTTGCTTTGTTCCTAACAACTTCTCCTTGCTCATTTAGTTTATTTCTGAATACCCACTTTGTTCCAATAATGTTGAAACCTTTTGGTCTTGGAACCAGATCTCAAACATCATTTCTTGTAAATTGATTTAGCTCATCTTGCATTGCAAGTATCCAATCATTATCACTCAGAGCCTCATCCACAGATGTTGGTTCAATAATAGACACCAACCCAAAAAGTGATGTTCCAGATGATTTGATAAACGACCTTGTTCTTATAGGGTCATCTTTCTTTCCAATAATCATTTCTTTTGGGTGAGAAGCTTTGATTCTGGATGATCCTTTAACTGTTGGTTCTTCAAAAATATTCATGTTATTCATCTGAGCAGCCAATGGAGTTGCATCTGGCATAGCTTCTTCTTGAGCTTTCTCTACCTCTGGCTTCTCAGATTCTGTGAGAATAACTTCTCCATCTGCAGAGTTTTCAAGCTGCTTTGGCTTTTGATTGCCAAGCTTATCATCAAATCTAACATGTATAGATTCCTCCATAATCTGTGTCTCAGTATTGTATACTTTGTAGCCTCTAGAGCATTCAGAATATCCAAGCATAAAACACTTTTGTGCTTTAGAATCAAACTTGTTAAGATTCTCTTTAGTGTTCAGCATAAAACATATACATCCAAAAGGATGGAAATAAGAAATGTTTGACTTTCTATTCCTCCACAATTCATAAGGAATCTTTTCCAGAAGAGGTCTAACAGACACTCTGTTCTGAATGTAACATGCTGTGTTAATTGCTTCTGCCCAAAAATGTTTTGCCATGTTAGTCTCATTGATCATGGTTCTGGCCATCTCTTGCAATGTTCTATTTTTCCTCTCTACAACTCCATTCTGTTGTGGAGTTCTAGGACAGGAGAAATCATGAGCAATGCCATTTTCATTAAAATATTTTTCAAAATGTTTGTTTTCAAATTCACCACCATGATCACTTCTGACTTTAACAATTTTGAAATCTTTTTCAGTTTGGACTTGTTTGCAGAAGTCAAAGAACACAGAATGTGACTCATCCTTGTGCTATAGGAATTTTACCCATGTATAACGACTGTAGTCATCAACAATGACCAATCCATACTTCTTGCCTCTGATGGATGCAGTTTTCACTGGTCCAAACAGATCAATGTGAAGTAAGTCTAATGGTTTTGAAGTTGAAACAACATTTTTGGATTTGAAAGATGATTTTGAAAATTTTCCTTTCTGACATGCTTCGCAAAGAGCATCTGAGTTGAACTTCAAATTAGGAAGTCCTCTGACCAGATTAAGTTTATTAATCTGAGATATACGTCTCATATTAATATGACCCAATCTTCTGTGCTAGACCCATTGCTCATCATTAACAGACATAAGGCATTTAACATTCTGAACCTTAAGTTCTAAAAGACTGATTTTATAAATGTTGTTTTTCCTTTTACCATTAAAGAGGGTTGAGCCATCCTTTTGACTAACAGCTTTGCAACACTTTTGATTAAAGATTATGTCATAACCATTGTCACTTAATTGACTTATGGACAATAGATTATGAGCTAATCCTTCAACAAGCAAGACATTAGTTATGGAAGGAAGTTTACCATTGCCTATGGTTCTAGAGCCAATTATCTTGCCCTTCTGATTCCCTCCAAACTTGACGTCTCCTCCAGATCTAAGCTCCAGACTTTGGAACATAGACCTTTTTCCCGTCATATGTCATGAGCATCCAGAGTCCAGGTACCATGACTGGAGTCTTGACTTCGCTGCTAAGGATGTCTGCAACATAGATTATCTTATCCTTAGGTACCCAGATTTTCTTGGGTCCTTTTTGGTTAGTTGCCTTAAAGCTCTTTCTGAACTTCTGTCTTTCAACATAAGACTTGTTCTGATTAGCTTTAGATTTATTAAACACAGGTTTGTTCTGATTAGAACTTATGTGTTTAATATCATTTAAATGACCAAATGTAAACTGAGAATATAAAGGAGGATACTTGATATCCAATTTATCTACAGATTTTGGATTTGAATCCTCATAAGAAAAAAAATTTATATCCAACACCTTTTCTATAGTTTCTGCTAATGCCATAGATCATTGAAGCCATCTTGCTTCTATCTAGGCTTTTAGTTAGAAACTTCCTGAAGCTATAGTCATACTCTTGTAAAATATTTTTGGAGCATGATTCAGACTTTGGATCAAAGTTTAGTTGAGCAGATTCTAAATTATTTTTCAATTGAAGATTTTCAGCTTTTAGCTCATCTATTTCTGATTCAAACTTGTTACTCTTAAATTCAACATGCTTTAGAAGCTTTTTGTATTTGAGTTTAACTTTGCTATAGTTTTCAAGAATATCATATAGACTTTCAACAAGTTCTTGTCTAGAAAGTTCAGCAAATACCTCCTCAGAATCAGATTCTGATTCTGATCCAGATGATTCAGCACTGTCTTCTATGTCAGCCATGAATGCTACATTATCACATTCTTCTTCTTACTCTGATGATGAATCAGATGCATCTGATTCATCCCAGGTAGCCATAAGAACTTTCTTTCTATGATCTGACTTTCTCTTTGGCTTCTCCTTCTAAAGCTTTGGGCATTCACTCTTGTAGTGCCCAGGTTCTTTGCATTCATAGCAAACAACCTCTCTTTTTCCAGATCGTCTGTGTCTAGAGGATTCTCCAGATCTTCTGTATCCAGAGGGTTCTCCAGATCTTCTGTATCCAGAAGATTCTTTGTGTTGATCTGGTTTCCTGAAGTTCTTGAACTTCCTTTGCTTATTCTTCCAGAGTTTGTTGATTCTTCTGGACAGCAAGGATAGTTCTTCTTCATCTTCAGAAGAAGACTCTTCAGAGATTTCTTCTATTACCTGCAATGCTTTAACATATTTATTAGATTTTAAAGCAATTGACTTACCTTTCTTTAGAGGCTCATCTTCCTCTAGTTCAATCTCATGACTCCTAAGAGAACTGATTAGTTCCTCCAGCGTAATCTTGTTCAGATCCTTTGCCAGCTTCAGAGCAGTGACCATGGGTCTCCATCTGATTGGCAAGCTTCTGATTATTTTCTTGACATGATCTGCTGTAGAGTAACCCTTGTCCAGAACCTTTAAGCCAGCAGTGAGAATCTGGAATCTGGAAAACATGGCTTCAATAGATTCAGATTCTTCCATTTTGAAAGCTTCATACTTCTAGATCAGCGCCAGAGCCTTGGTTTCTTTAACTTGAGAGTTCCCTTCATGATTCATCTTCAGTGATTCAAATATATCAAAGGCAATTTCTCTATTGGTTATTTTCTCATACTCAGTATGAGATATAGCATTTAGCAAGATAGTTCTAGCCTTGTGGTGATTTCTGAATTCCTTCTTTTGTGCCTCAGTCGTTGATTTTCTGTCAATTTTCTTGGCATTACCATCAGTGGGATGAACATATCCATCAATAACTAAGTCCCAAAGATCAGTATCAAATCCTAGAAAGAAACTTTCTAGTCTATCTTTCTAATAGTCAAATTTATCTCCATCAAACATGGGAGGTTTTGTGCTGACTCTTTCTTCATATTTGTTGTTGCTGGATGTTGAAGTTTCAGGAGCCATAATGAATATCAACCAAGAGTATCAAGAGTTTTTCCCACTGGATCTTTTCTGGTCACGGTTAAGTGACAGCACAAACAGAACCGGAGCTCTGATACCAACTGAAGATGAGAAAAACACTTAGAAAGGGGGGGGGGGTTGAATAAGAGTTTTAAATGATATGGTAATAAAAACAACTCAAGATTTTTATCCTGGTTCGTTGAACTCAACTACTCCAGTCCACCTTATCAAAGATGATTTGCCTTTCTCCACAAGGACTTAATCTACTATTTAATCAACTGATTACAATAGCAAGCACTAAGAACAACTGTCTTAGTCTTCTCAAGAACTACTGACCACACCTTGGTTTTCTCAAGGAACTTCTTACAAATTAATGTAAACTAAACAAGTGTTTAAATGCTTCTAATAAGCTGTATCACAACTGTGATATTTACACTTAAGATAAAGTACAAATAAAACTATACAGTTTTATGAAAGAACAAATGTATATGAGCTTTGAGAGATTTTCACTTTGATACTTTAAGCGTGTGTATCAATATTTATTTCTGAATGAGCAGCTTCTAAATGTTGTAGAAGTTCTCCTTTTATAGCCTTTTCAAAGTGCCTTGAATAATGTGTAGATGAGTATTATATCTGAAATATAAGACTTTTCATCACCAAAAGGTATGGGCAGAGACATGCTTTCTGCAGGAAAAGTATGGTTGTAGAAGCTTTGGGATTTGCACCACGTCTCTTCTTTGGACGAAATAGCCGTTGGTTACTTTGGAAGTAGCACCACGTCCAATCAAGTTTACAGCTTCTTCAACAAGCTTTCTTCATGATGAAGTCTTCATATTCTGCACTTCAGAATTTGTAACAAGCTTAAAAGGAATGAAATACTTGAGATGATCAGAGCTAAATGTTTGAGATGATCAGGGCTTTGGTAGATGATCAGAACTAGATATATCAGAGTCTCAATCTTGATCAGAGTCTTCATCAGAGTATGCAGCAGTATGTGCTTGAGCGTGAATATTATTTGATTAGAGTCTGATTATCAAAGCCTCTGTTCTTGTAGTGAAATGAACTTCAGAGTCTGATTTGATCAAATCTTTCAACTCTTTATACAATTCTTTCACAAACGCTTCAGATCATTCTGCAGCTTCTGCTTCAGATTCTTCTGGCAGCGCTTCAGAGTCTTCTGATTGTCTTGCATCTGATGCTTCAGAGCATTGCGTAGTTGCTTGTACTTATGTATTTTGCTTCTTTAAGAGTATTCAATTTAATAACTGAAACAATAATACTTGAACAAATTTAGAGTATATATTTTCTTAATACAAAATTCCATAAGAGTTATCATCAAAACATAGAGATATAAGAAACACCAATCTGTGTTCTAACAATGTTAAGTTAGGGGTATAAACTAAGTATTCACATCACTCAAGTGTCTTAAGCATCACTCAATCACAAGTAAACAAGAGGTCTCAAAACTAGGTCAAACATTAAGTACATTCATCTCAAAACAATGTCACATTGAGGCATCAAGAAAAAATAGGAAAGAGGACAGACAAAGTGAATTAAAAGGCTCTGACACATGTTATATCCATTAAGAACAAGAGGGGAAAGCAAACCCTAAGTGGTTGCATAAGTGCATCCCTAATCAATCCACAAAGTTCAAGCACAATCAAACAATTAGGCAAGCAATGCATCACACATGAAAAATAGTTAAGAGGCTTCAAAAATTATGGAAAAATGATCATGGTATCAAGAGGGAAGTAAGTTAATGTATCCTAAAAGAGTGCCTGAGAAAGTGTACAAGAGCATTCAAGCAATACCAATCATCAAGCAAACCAAATTCAAACATGATCACACAATCAAAGCTTCAAAAATGATTCAAATATAAACCAAAATCAATGATCAAGGTGTCAAATAAGTGCTCAAATGGCCTATATACATGTACTTATATGTGTGCAAAAATTAGGATCAAAACCAATTAGGAAATATCAAGATCAAAACCCTAACATGCAAACTAGGTCAAAATATACACTTCATGAAGATAAATCAAAATAAAATAATAAAGTAAAAAAAAATGAAAAATAAATTGACATGTTGAATAATCAGAAACAAGTGCTTTGGTATTTTTGAAAAGTGGAGAGGTGTATAATTAATAACAACATGAACATGAATCCAGTTGATGCGTGCTATGGGCTAGAATCATGGGGGTGTGGAAAGCAAGAAGGGCCAAAGCCTAGACTAATCAAACAAAACTCAGAAACAAAAAACATGCGTGGCTTGACATGTCACTCATTAATTGAGGTGGTATTGACTCACCATGATGAACTGACCAAATCAAGGCATCTCAATTGATTTAAATTTAAAAGCAGGCGCCAAGGCCAAGTTAGCATCTTCTACCTCAGAGACGCTGAAGCCCTAGCTCTGGTCATCTTCTCCGGCCAACAAGCCACCAGAGCTCCAACAAAAACCCAGAAATGAAAACAACCACCAGCCCTCCACTCAGAATTCGACGTAGGTTTCAAATCCACCCTTAGTTTTCTTAAATAAACATGTTTTCTGTGAGGGAAAAGTTCCTCATAGTTATCTATACTTGTTTTAATGATGTCAAAACTTACATAGGTAGAAAAATGTACTTTGGACGGTATCATTGTGTCGCATATGCATACCTTATTCCTCTTGCGTCAAACATTGGTCAAAAACATGTTTAGATACATATAGAAAAAGTACAATATATGTTCCATATAGGTTTGATCATGTTGGTCTAGCTTGCTATATGGTGGAGTATCTCAAAAGTAGTTAAATACATGAAAATATGCATTTTTGCATATTCTAAGTCTTTGAGTCAACTCAAAGATTGTTTCGGTTGACTCATACAAAAGTTATTTTGCATGGTCTACTCTCAGGAGTGCTCGCGTCAACCCTCTGGTCGACTCATACTGTGTTCATTTCTGTTTGTCTAAATTTTTTTCCTTTGTATCGACGCATGACCTGTTCTGGTCGATGCAAAATGCTATTTTCTGTACAATCTAAAATTCGGGAGAGCTCAGGTCGACCCTTCCCTTTGTATAGGTTGATCGCTCGTGCATTTTTCACTAAAATTCTGTTATGTGAAACTGTCAAAGTGTTTGTTAAGTTGGTTAATTGTTTTTTGACTTGCATATATATTAAGTTGGCTTATTCTTCAAACAATAACAAGAAAAGTGAAAATATACACTGATTTTGTTCTCATCATCTTCATCCTCTTTCTTGCATATTCTCAACAACTACACATAATCCTTTTTGTTGTGTATTCTACATTATTGAGGTGATAACATCCAAACATAGGATTGGTGTAATCAGGTTTGGGTTGAGAAATCAGTGAGTTTTTCTTGAATAAAATCATTAGGGTTTTTTCCTCCAAGAATCTTGGATTTTTTTTGGGGAGGGGGGGGGGGGTTGCACAAATCGGTCCATCACAGATCCAGCCGAGCGAAGGTAATCGAAGAACGAAAGGTTCTGTCGGTTTAGTAGCGATAACCAGAGGATTGGGAGAGGAAGATTTGGGTTCAAAGCGTTGGTGTTTGAAATCAGTCGAGCTAAATTTAAAGACCAGAGGGTTGTTTAAAGGGTGTGTCGTAATCGGAGGTTTACTCATCATGTTCGAAGGACTTGATTCAGCTTGAATCAAGGGAAGAGAAGGAATAGGCTCTGATTCAACAATTGGGTTTGATTGTTTGAACTCTATTGCTTCTCTTGTAAACATTTTCAAACAAGTTATATATATATATATATATATATATATATATATATATATATATATATATATATATATATATATATATATATATATATATATATATATATATATATATATATATATATATATATATATATATATATATATATATATATATATATATATATATATATATATATATATATATATATATATATATATATATATATATATATATATATATATATATATATATATATATATATATATATATATATATATATATATATATATATATATATATATATATATATATATACAGGTTTCAATTCTATTTCTAGAATTGAGGGCAGACGTACCCCGAGTTTTTAAAATCATGAGTATCTTAACCATGTTTTTTTAATTAAAACAATCTTGGCATGGTCTTAAACAAGCCCCTATGGCTTGATATGAGAGACTTAGTAAGTTTTTACTTGACCAATGATACTATAGAGGGAAGATTGATACAAAACGTTTCATTAAACGTCAAGGAAAATATATTTTCATCATTCAAGTATATTTTGATGATATAATATTTGGTTCTACTTACATGTAATTGGTCAAACAGTTCTAAAAGTTAATGCAAGGAAAATTTGAAATGAGTTTAATGGGAGAGTTGACTTACTTTCTCGGACTTCGAATCAAGCATTTTAAAGAAGGGACATTTGTATGTCAATCAAAATATTGTCAACAGTTGCTTAATCGCTTCAGAATGGCAGATGCAAAGCCAAATCGACACACCAATGCCCAGTAACGGGAATTTAGAAAAAGATGAAAGTGGTAAGGATGTGATCTCAAAAGGTATAGAGGAATCATCAAATCTCTTTTATATCTTACTTCATCTAGGCCTAATATTATGTTTAGTGTGTGCATGTGCACTCGATATCAATCCGCTCCTAAGGAATCACATTTAAAAGTTGTAAAGTGTATTCTTTTATATATATATATATATATATATATATATATATATATATATATATATATATATATATATATATATATATATATATATATATATATATATATATATATATATATATATATATATATATATATATATATATATATATATATATATATATATATATATATATATATATATATATATATATTAATAGTACATCTAAGTATGGGCTTTGGTTTTCCAAAGTTAGCGATTTTTGGTTGGTTACTCTGATTCCAATTTTATTGGTTGCAAATGTGATATAAAAAGTGGAACTTGTCACCTATTTTCAAACTTCTTATTTAGCAGAGCAATAAACAAGTCTTTGTTGCTTTGTCAGCTGCCGAGGTGGAATTTGCTACAGTCTAAAATTATAAGATTGATTTCAAATGCAAATTATAGTATGAATTACAAGATAGGCAAATGAAAATCACAGTATGAAATTATAAGACAAATATTAGATGCAAATCATAGTCTGTAATTATAAGACAAATGACAAATGCAAATGTCTCAATTTGAAATTATAATTTAGATACAAAATGTAAATCAAAGTCTGAAATTATAAGACTGGTAGCAAATGCAATTCATAGTCTAGAATTATAAGAATGATAAAAAATGCTAAACACAGTTTGAAATTATAAGATAGATACACAATGCAATCACAGTTTGAAATTATAAGACATATACCAAATGCAAATCATAGTATGTAATTGTAATACAGATACAAATTGCAAATCACAGCCTGGAATAATAATATATAAACCAAATACAAATCACTGTCTGAAATTATAACACATGACCAAATGCAAATCATGATCTGAAATTGTAATTTAGATACCAAATGAAAATCACAATATGGAATTATAAGACAAATACCAAATGCAAATCAAAGCCTGAAATTATATAATAGATACCAAATGCAAATCACAGTCTAAAATTAGAAGGTAGATACAAAATACAAATCATAGTCTGAAATTATATTGCATATACCAAATGTAAATCACAGTCTAAAATTATATGATAGATACAAAATTGAAAATCACAGTTTGAAATTATAAGACATTTAGAATGTCATCCAAAGATCTCCAAACTCGTCTTCTTTAACTGTAATTATATAGTTGTCCCTAGTTGTGATGCTCTATTTAGTTGGTGCATCCTACTGTCATACCCTAAAGTTTGACCATAAGATTTCACACCGTTGTGCAAATCATCACCATAATATGGATGTACCTTTATGCATCACTAATCCTCTCAAATATTGTTGAGTGTTCACCTTGACCAAGAATTAGAGTTTTTAAGCCCTACAGAGGATTCAGGCAAAGGATCAATCAAGAATTGGAATTATCTTCAACTTATCAAGTCCTTCAATCATCCATGGAGGTTAAGATGTCCTCAACATCAAGAATCAAGGACAAGATTGCATCATTTTAAGTTGATCAAGCCTCAAGATCATATGTGTCACCAAATTAGGGTTTTGGTCGACCAAGGCCTCTAGAGAGAAATTTTCATCTGGGCATGAGGCAATACCTTAATATACGATTCAATAAGCTCTAAATAACCTCAAGAGTCTACGCATAAAGTCAAAATATCCTCAATGGATGCATCTATCAAAAATCAGGAATTAGGGTTTTTAAGCCCTACAGAGGATTTAGGCAAATGATCAATCAATAATTGGAATGACCTTCAACTTATCAAGTCCCTCAATCATACATGGAGGTCAAGAGATCCTCAAAATCAAGAATCAAAGATAAGATTTCATCATTTCAAGTTGATCAAGCCTCAAGATCATTTGTGTCACCAAATTAGTGTTTTGGTTGACCAAGGCCTCCAGAGAGAAATTTCCATCTGGGCATGACTTAATACCTCTATATGATTCAAGAAGCTCAAAATAACCTCAATATTCCATTCGTCAAGTTAAAATAGCCTCAGTGGATGCATCTATCAAAAATCAGGAATTAGGGTTTCTCTGCACAAAATTCATCTAAGACCCAAAGTCAAAGATTGACTTTTTGGCCAAATATGTTCATCATAAGCCATTATACAAGAAAACATGATCCATTGTTGCATTTGAACAAGATTTTATCAAGAAATTAAGGTTACTTGTAAAAGGGGCAAAGTCGAAGAAATTGAAAAAATTTCTAAGTTATGGAAAAAAATGTTCAAGTACCCAACTTCCAAAGGCCATAACTTGTGATCCAAGCAACCAAAATTTATGTTTCAAAGCTTAAATGATAGATCTCATCACATACTACAAATTAGCAAAATCCAAAAACTTCATGGATTTCAAGTTATGAAGTGATCAAAATCAAAAAAATAAGAAATGAACTTTAACACTTAGGCAAATTATGCCTAAGGTAAAATCAGTCAAAACATCAAAATATGGAGGGATTTTTCACCATGATCCAAGATGAATCAAGTACAATTATGAACATCAAAGTTGAAGTACATCATCCCTACTTTCCATATTATGCCTATAAAGTTAGGCCAAAGGGTCAAGAGATATCTCAATTGAATTAATGAATTTTGTCATATTATGCCTTGAATTCAAAGGCGTTTATGTGCAATAGTGCACATTCAACAAAGACACTCTCTTCAATCAAGATGCTCACATAAACAAAAATAAAAATGACTGAGAAATATGGAATTGGTCAATTGGTAGCTGTGCTATTTGGAAGAGCTATTGTACCTTGCATAAGAAGTAATGACACAAGTCTAAAACCATTGAATCAAGCTCTTATCCTTCATCCATTCACTATTCCTCCAAAAACAAACTTGTTCTCATATAAATAGGAGTTATTCATGATCATTTCAAACACACCAACACAAATCTAAGCATTGTTTTTTCACTTTCACTCTTTCATATCAAAGTTCCAATTTTCAAAGAGTGAAAATTGAATTTCTCAAATAAGAGCAATTCCATCCCAACCAATGATCCAAACACCTCACATACATCATGTATAAGTGATCCAAACACCTAAACACCATCTTTAACATCAAAATCATAAAGATCATAGTTCATCCCATGAAAGTTGCAGTTGGATTCGAGCCCATTAATCCAGAAGGTTTCAATCCATTCCAAGCACATCAACACACTCCTTGAAGTCTAGGGAAGTTGTCCAGATCATCAAAACACTTCTGTAACACCTACAACTGAGGATTCAAATTCCTCTTGCAAGGTAAGCCTGAACTTTTCAAACTCCATGAATCATGCATCATAAATGTCATTTAAAGTTACCAACATGTTTCTAGATGCGCATAGATCATTAACCCTCAATAAATTACTATTTATCATCCGTAGAAGGGATTTCATATTAGTTTTTTCATAGTTAGGGTTCATTTGTTCATCACATGATAATTCACTCCACAGTTAAAATAAATGAAATTAAATGGTACCATTGTGTTCCTTGTTCAAAAGTGAGCAATTTTCATGCTTACATCATCCAATTTCATCACGAATTGAGTGAGATAAGAAGGGTTTTGCAAATCTGGGTGGCGCGAGGAAGAAGATGGTGTTCTTGGCGCCATTTTTCAAAATTTTGAATATTTTTCATATTATTTTCAAATAAGTAATTTCTATATTTAATTTTAATTATTTTTAAATGATTTTTTTGAACAAATATCATTCACATATTTAAATATTTTATTCACCAAAAAAATCAAAAAAATATTTTTTATTTGAAATATTTTTAGTATATTTAAAAATATTATTTTAAATCGTTTTAAATATTTTAAAATAATTTATTTTCTTGATTTTTCTTAAACCAATTTAATTTCAAATATTCATGTGAATAAAATATCTTTTTATAAACCTTAATCACTGTTCATGACATGGTTAATGGATTCATTTGACAATTATACCATTTTTTTATTGACTTTTCTTTGAAAAAAATATCTTAAAAAATGAAATTAGGGTTTTTACTTTGATTCATTCTTTCAAACTTCATAACAACATCTTTTGGGCCTCTATTAGAGTGTAAGACCCAACCCTCTCTATAAATAAATAGATCTACGGGCCTCTGCTATAGTATAAGTCCCATTGCGCTTTTCAAAATCACGGTGCGATCACTGTTTTCAAACAATCTTTTAGGCCTCTGCTAGGAGTGTAAGTCCCATACCTCTTTCTATTTTCAAAACTGCAATCTTTCAATCTTCCAAATTCAATTTAAACCTAGCATAAACTTTCTCAATCAAAATCAGGGTCTCTACTATAGTATAAGTCCCTCATCTCTTCTTCAAAAATTGTTTTAAATCTTGGGCCTCTAATAGAGTGTAAGACCCAACACCCTTTGTAAATAGAATAATCTCTTAGCCTCATTCATCCTGGGCTTTGTACATGATACAAATGATCTTAGGCCTCTAATAGAGTGTAAGACCCAACACCATTTGTAAATAGAATAATATTTTAGCCCCATTCATCCTAGGCTTTATACAGGATACAAGTCATCTTGGGCCTCCATCCAGAGTGTAAGAGCCAACACCTTTCTTCTCTCCCTCATTTTCAAAATCAAAGTCATTTACAAAAATTCAAATTCAAATCATCTCCTCCCTCCAAAACATTCTTCAATCTCTCAAAACCCTAATTCATTTCAGTCAATCAATCTTAAATCATTCAATCAATCACAATACACTTGGGCCTCTATCAGAGTGTAAGACCCACCACCTTTTCAAATTCATTCATACTTTTTTATATACTTGTTCATATATCTGTATATATACTTGCGCATATTTTGTTAAGTTTCTCTTAGAATTTAAGTCACCCTTAGTTTAGACTAGGTCAAACAATAAGATCATTTCAATCAATACAACTTAGTTCAAAAAACTAGTTCCCTCTTGTACAAAGGAATTTTCCCCAGTACAGTTGGCCTCCTCCTGGGCCTTATCCAAGCATCATTAGCCTGCTCTTGGGCTTCTTACAAAGACTTTCCCCAGCTAAGTTAGCCTCCTCTTGGGCTTAATACAAGGAGACTTGGAAAGCCTCATTCACAGCCTCCTCTTGGGCTTCATACAAGGAGACTCAGGCTTCTTAAAAGCATAAGTTGAGTGTTAGTCATCTATATAATAAATCTTTTAGCCTTACCATCTTGGGCTTTGTACAGGATACAAATAAATCTTTTAGCCTCACTATCCTGGGCTTCATACAAGATACAAATAAATCTTTGGGCTTTGTACAGAATACAAATAAAAATCCCCAAAAGAGTCATTCAAATCTGCAATATTGTGTTAGTCTCTTCAAATTTTCTCAACAGCCATTAGCCTTCTCTCAGGCTTTTTACACAAATAATTTCCCCAGTCATCCAGCCTCAATCTTGGCTTTGTACAAGACAGATAAAACTCCCCAGTTGAGTCAGCTTTCAATCTTTCAGCTTCATACCGTGGGCTTCAATCAAGATACATAAATCAATCTCCTCACAGATGAGACTTTGAGTCCTCTCTGTAGGAAGGTCTCTCTTCTATACATCACATTTCAAATCAAATGAAATATTAAAAATAAACTGTTTTACATAAAATCAGGATATGACATTGCTCTGGATATTTCAAAGTCCAAATTTAAAGCTTCTTCCCTTATGATAAAACTCGTGAAGAAAGATGTGGCATTGCTCTAGATATTTCAAAACTAAGTTTAAAGCTTCTTCCTTTATGATATTTCACTTTTCTCATAAAGAAAGATGTGGCATTGCTTAGGATGACAAAGACCAAGTTAAAGCTTATTCCATTATGATTTTACTTAATATTTATGATGAATAGGTGAGTTATCTCCCTTTAGAGACGACAAATTATCAAAATCTCAGTCAAACCTTTAGCTTCAATCTTAGGCTTTGAATAAGACACAAATACTCTTTTTAGCTTCAATATTGGGCTTTGAACAAGACACTAAACAATTCCCTCCCATAGATTTAGGAAGAACTACAAACGCTTTGATTTCTCAGTTTCCTTTTTGAAAATACGTAGGCATAAGATTGTGAAATCTTAGCGAGCACACTAATACAAAAAAATCGTAGGTCCAGACACCTTCCAAAAACAATAGAAAACCATAGAAATGAAACAACAAAAACATTTTCCTCAATTTTCACAAAGGAGAAACTTTCCCAATTAAACAGTAGAACAAACCTAAGCAAGCAAGTAATGCAACAGTAGAAATATACAATCAAGGTTCTTATAGATTACTATAGATACTCAGGGTGTTAATAGCTTCCCTTAGTATAACCAACCCCTAATTCCATATCTCTTAGAATTTGTAGAAAAAACACTTGTGAGCAGGGTTAATTTAGATTTCTTCCCCTTCCTTTTAAGCATCATACAATAAATATTAGAAATTCGAAAGTAGCACTAAAAGCGGTAGTGGTCGCGTCACGAAAACCGGAGCTATAGAAAAATGGCGACTTCACCGGGGAATCTTTTTCTTATTTGTCTCCTTAGAGGGTTAAGCCTTGAATTGTATATATTTTATTGTTTAATTTGCTTATTTGCTTTCTCATTTGATACCATCTGTTGTTTTCCATCATACTATTTGCTTATTTGCCATACTTGTTTAAATTGCTTTTATCTGGGAATGTGATTAATACACATGTGGTGAGTCAAAAACTCCTCAGTGGGCTTGAGAGCATATTTTAAGATAGGGGGTGGAAAAATCAAGAAGGTTTATACGGAGTGAGTCCCGACTAAGCTAACTTGAGAGTCTACCAAATCAGTAGAGACACCTTTTTAGAATTGTTGCTGTTGAGCAAGCAAGTCGTGAATACATTACTTTTTCCACTAGGAACACGTGAAACTGAGGATTAGGAAACATTTAACCATTCGGCCATTTTAGGACGTAGCACGATGACTATCAAGAATAGTTGATACGTGATGCTACACTCGAATGAAATCCATCTTTGAGATATTACAACTCTCATGAGTCATCAGTTTGCTGGTAATATCCTAAAGAGGGGTCAATGATTTTGGGAACCTTTGTTAGAACCCGTTCTACAGGTAAAAAATTTGGGCCCCTAGTATATACTTTAGGGATAGTTAGATCCATGGCTCCATGCTCGTGACGATGAACCCTTAAACCCATGTTTTCATATACTTGTGTTTGCTGCATTCATGCATTCATCAAATTTTCAAAACAAAAAAAATATATTTTTCAAAATTTTCAAAAGAACTAAAAAAGTAAGGTTGTTGCAAATATCAGAGAGAGAAATTATACTATGGATTTTGGTAGAAGAAAAACTCAGAAGTACAGCTTCAGAAGTCCAAGACTGGAAGACTTGAGGAGATTGGGAAGGTTGATTACTAATCTTGAAGCTTTCAGAGATAAGTATGGATGAATTTTGTCCCTTATAAAAATCAACATGGTGGAATGAGTCCTATCTATGTTGGTTCATTTCTATGATTGGTATACCACAGCTTCACGTTTTCAGATTATCAGCTCACACCAACATTGGAAGAATACTCTCAGCTGATTGATTTACCTATCACTAATCAAGACCCTTAAGTTAAAGATGCCTTACCCTCATCAAAAAGTATTTCCCCTAAAGGAATCTATCTTCTACTTCATGAAAAACACAAAGAAACTTCAGGTTGCTTTTAATAAAACTCAACATGAAAAGAACTCTTGGAGGAACAAGTATCAAATTGTCAACTTGGAGTGCACAAATATTCAAGAGCTACTAAAGGAAAAAGATGCTCTGATTGAGATATTGGAGCAACATGTTGTATAAAGTCAAGAGAAACGAAAAAGTTTACTCTCTCATTTAACCTAAAAAAGGATAATCGATCCGCCAACGGTTAAAGAAGCCCGATCAAAGAGACAAAAGGGGATCAACAACCAGCATCTGAACCTTCGTCAAGGATTCATAGGCCTAGCTTTCCTTCCTGTACCTTGTAAAATAATGTACTTTTATATGTAAGATATTGTAATCCTTTGAATTCAATAAAAAGTTTCCGCCATTGAATGATATTTGCAACATAATTATTAAAAGTTCTTTTCTAAAACAAAAAAATCATTTTCATTTTCTTTGCACATCATGCATCATTCTATCATTTTACACATTTTTCATTAAAAAATTACACTTTCATCGCACTAGAGAGTCAAACTGTCTCATTCGTACAATACTCGTGCCAATCGTCAAAAGAAAATGGACGATTTTGAGGAAGAAAGTAAAGAGTTAAGATAAGAGGTTACTACACTAAAGAAGAGTACTGAAAGGCCCAACATCATAATTGAATCATTGGCAGCAGCTCAGGATCAACCAACTTAAAGGACTGTAATCTCAAAAGTTGTGTCTGCACCAATATTTGAGGTACCCGTCAGCCTTCCTTAGTACAACATGCCTAAAGGTTTTTCCTGGGGCATGACTTTCAATTTTGTACCTAAAGGATATATACCTCCGGTCATTGAAGGCCCAAAAGCTACAACCAGAATCTCCAGACCTGAAGGTTACAAACTTCAGGTAAACGAAGATGCAAGAGCTACGATAGAGATTCCCATACTTGAAGGTTACAAACTTCATATCATAGAAGCCCCAAGAGCCGCATCAATAATGACTATACCACAACCTGTGCTACATACCATTCTAGAAGAAAAAATATTTCATGATACTCCACACAAGGATGTAGAGGTATATGAAATAATGAATGAATTCCAGGAACAGTTCTTGGAAATGCAGAAAGAACTCCATGCCATCCACGGACAAGACTTGTTTGGAAAAGATGCTACCGATCTCTGTTTAGTCCCAAACGTCAAAATACCGCACAAATATAAGGTGCCCGACTTTGAAAAGCACAAAGGCAACTCTTGCCCTCAAAGTGACTTGGTAATGTATGCTCGGAAGATGTCTGCCCATAAGGAAAATCAACAATTACTGACCTACTACTTTCAAGATAGTTTAACTGGTGCCGCACTCAAATGGTACATGGGGTTAAACCGTGCAAAGATCAGTACCTTCAAAGATCTTGGAGCAGCTTTTGTTCAGAAGTACAAGTACAATTTGGATATGGCGCCTGATAGGGATCAACTCAGAGCTATGTCTCAGAAAGATAAAGAAACCCTCAAGGAGTATGCTCAGAGATGGCGTGAAATTGCTTCCCAGATTTGTCCTCTTCTCTAGGAAAAGGAAATGAAGAAAACCTTCTTAAAAAGTTTGAGTTTATTCTATTATGACCGAATCGTCGCCAGTGCGCCTAGTAACTTCATCGAGATGGTGAGCATGAGAGTACGCCTTGAGGAGGCAGTCCGAGAGGGTTGATTGGTCAAAGATACAGAACCAACCAGTAGTAACAAGAGATACGAAAGCGCTTTCTAAAAGAAGAAAGAGCAAGAAATCAACACTATTTCACAGGGTAAACATAGACGAAGATACAAACCTTGGCAGGTAGCAACGATATCTCCTGTTATCAACTCAACGCTGGTTCTGGCATATCAACCACAGATTTCTCAAAATCAGCAACTTCAACAACCACAGTATTAACAAAAGCAGCAACAACCTCTTCAGCAGGCTCACCTGTAATATAATAACAATCATATCACAAGGTCACCAAGTTTCGATCCTATCCCAATGCCGTATGCGGAACTATTCCCAGTGTTGTTAGCAAAAGGACACATTCAAACCTGGACTCCTCCTACCATTCTAGAAAATCTCCCTTATTGGTTCAAGGCTGACCAATTATGTGGTTATCATCAAGGAGCATCAAGGCACAACATCGAGAATTATTTTAGTTTTAAATCCGATGTACAAAAACTTGTAAAGAACGAATTTTTTTCATTCAAAGACACTAATACAAATGTTCAAAAGAATCCATTACCGCAGCATGAGAAGACTTTTGTAAACCTGATTGACGAAAATTCTGGCAGCAGTTATCAAATTCTTGATGTGCACTTACTAGGAACAAATCTAGTTAAGATGCATGTAGACAAAGTGGGTACTGTCACATACCACCTCACAACTATCATCAATGCGATATTTGTTCCAAGAAAAACCAAGGGTGCGACATTGTACAGGCAGCCCTTCAAGAATAGATGGACTTGGGCTGGATCCAAGAACACAGAATCCATGGAGTAAACTTGGTTTACAGATGTCTCGACATTGTTCAAAATTTTGAAATCTAATTAATGAATGTAAACCTGGTAGCAATGCATTCTAGACAAAGTCAGCATCACAATCTACAGTTGCACGACTACAACGCTTGCCCAATTTTCTCAAGAGATAATCAAGGATGTTCTTTTGTGCCAAAAGCTTTCCAGCGTCAAATGGATCTAGGTTGGATCCAAGGCTATCATAGAAGTAACAACTATCAAGTCAACACGATTAATGAATGTCCAAACAGAGTTCAAGTCTTTGATATTCGCATGATGAACACAAGTTTGGTAGAATTACACACCTAACAGGTTCAACTTGGCTTCTTGGCATTGCACAACTATCAAGATTGTAAAGTCTTCTTCAAGAATGATCAAGGTTATGCGCTCTTACAAAGAACTCTTCAACACTTATTAGATTGCTGGTGGTTCCTAATATACCATGACCCAGAAACTCATCAAGTCAACATAGATGATGATGGTCCAAGTAGACATGAAAGTTGTGACATTCACTTATTAGAAACAGATGTGATTAAGATGTATTACATACAAAGTGGATACGGTTGAGTACCTCCTCACAATTATGAACGTTGCGGGATATGTTCAGAACATAACCAAGGATGTTATCTTGTGCGAGAAGCTCTTCAAAATCAGGTAGACTGAGAAGAGATCCTACAAAACACAATGGGGGATTATCAATCAATCAACATGGTGCAAGATTTCCTAGGGCAGTACGCAGTTCATGATATCGAACACATTAAAACATCATTGGTCAAATTTCACAATTTTTTGTGTGGACTTAATTACTTTGGCCCAAATCACCATGATCACTTAACTTGCAGAAATTGCTGTAGAAGCCGATATGGTTGCCTCCGCATCCGAAATAAGATTCAAGGACTGATAGACCGAAGGACCATCATAATCTTCAATGAAAGAGAATCCATTAACTACGAAATTGATGAAAATTTCTTCACCATAATTCCCTTGCTCAGTGAACTAAAGCACTTGGAGATCCCTTTTGAAAGTGGAAAACTCCCCGATATCCCCAAGTTAGAACCAATAAAGATTATCTATGATAGATGGAAAAGTCACATAACTCCTTTGGTCATCTACTTGCAAGGACCAGTGCCATATGAATCAAAAAAGTCATTCCTTACAAATACAATGCTACCATCATAGAAGATGGGAAGGAAGCCTCGCTGCCATCCATTGTCAACATTGCTGATATCAGCCGAGTCACCCGAAGTGGTTGAATTTTCAATAGAGGAATAGAAGAGCCCACAAATTAAAAAGAACCTCAGATCGAAGTTCTTAATAAATAGGTTGTCCAGTCAAGTGGTATAGATCAAGTGAAAAACAATGATGAAATTTTAAAGCTATTCTAGAAGAGTGAATATAACATTGTGGATTAGTTACTGCATACTCCCTCTCGGATATATGTAGTATCCCTTCTACTGAGTTCGGAAGCTCGTAGGGAAGCTTTACAAAAGGTTTTGGAACAAGCCTTCATGGAACAAGACATAATGGTGGATCAATTTGATAACATCATTTCTAACATCACTTCTTGTAAAAACTTAAGATTTAGTAATGAAGAGCTCCCGGAAGGGGGTAAAAATCATAACATGGCACTCAATATCACCATCAACTACGAGGACGATGCTCTAGCAAGCGTACTGGTAGACACTTTTTCTTCCCTAAATGTCATGCTGAAATTAACTCTTGTGCGATTATCTTTTCAAGGCACTCCAATGAGAGGCAACGCGATCATAGTCAAAGCTTTTGACGGATCCAGGAAGACAATTATCGATGAAGTAGACCTTCCCATTACCATTGGTCCATACTTTCCAAGTAACTTTTCAAGTAATGGATATCCGAGCAACGTACTATTTTCTATTGGGATAGCATTGGATCCTTGAAGCAGGAGCAGTCACCTCAACACTTCACCAGAAGCTGAAGTTTGTAAAGAACAAGTTGGTCATGGTATATGGAGAACGAGCTTTAATTATGATAAATCTATCATTATTCCCCTACTTAGAACTAGAATAAGTTATTGGAACCCAATTCCAGGCACTTTCTGTGAGTAACGAAGGGAATCAAGAAAAAAGAGCATATATTTCCTCCTATTAAGACGTTGTTCAAATAGTGGAACATGGCACCACTAAAGGATGTGGACAAATTGTGATTCCTACTAATAATAGAATAAGAAAAGGTCTCGGTTTTACACCAGAATGTACCAAAAATACGAAGAAGGACGAAGCCTTTCGCCCTATTCAAGACTTCTTCCACAACAGAGGTTTCCTCCATCCTATTTCCCAAGAGGTCCACGCCATTGGGGGAAATGACTTTAAAGACAATTATTTCGACCCAGGCGAAGAATGGAAATCATACCTCAACGATGAAGGATACATATCACAAGAAGAGGCGTACATGCCATTTTTCTATCCACAACAAAGCTCCAGATATGCTCCAAAATCAGATGTCAAAATGATCTACAAGATTACGATACTGAAGGATGTCACGCTGTAATACCCCAAAATTTTCCCTAAGATTTAGTCGAATCATATCGCATTCCATTGCATTTTTGCATTGCATTTAACCAGTCACTAACAGGTTTGTGTAGCTGGCTTGATCTTGCAGGGAAAATCTCCTTGTACGCAATTCAAGCGGTGAAGGGTAAAATGGTCGTGTGTTTGCAGCTGACCGTCAAATTACGAACTTTGGGTTGTAATCAGAGAAGTGGGGCCGTCTGGTTTGGTTGATGGGATTCGGAACCGAGGTAGTTGGAACTGTTCGATTGAGAAAGATTTGAGTTGTTCGAAAATAAATCGATTCAAGTTAGTGGATTAAAGTTAGCCGGAGAATACGATCATTTGAGTTTAATCAGACAATTGGATTTATCCGGATAAAGTTGCTCATTTGAATGGCCAGAAGATTTCATCGGAAGTTATGTTGGGAATGGGATTAATCGGTTAAATTGGAATAACTAGGAATTAAGAGAAAAAAAAGGGTTTTTCATTTCAATTTTCATTTCCTATTTTAAATTAATTTCATCAATCATGTGTCATTTTTTTCATTCATCATATTTTATTTTTTAAATTAATTTCATTGCATTTTTAAAATCAATCATATAACATTTTTTTTTTAAATTAATCCCATTTTCAAATCAATCATTGTTTCATTGTTTAAAGAAAAATCAATTTCATTTCTATTTCATTTTTAATTTTAGTCTCATTTTATTTTTAAATAATTTCATTTCATTTCTATTTTTCATTTTAAATTAATTTCATTTTTCTTTAATATTATTTTCATTCTATACATTTTTATGCTAAGTTTTAGTTTTTATTATTATTTGCATATCAAAAAAATAAAAAATAAAAAATAATTTTTTAAGAAAAAAATAAAGGATTTTTATTAGAAATAATAAGAATTCTTTACAAAAAAATAAATAAATAAATAAATAGAATTCTTAATTTCAATTTCATTTTAATTTTATTTTAACTATTTAAAATTCTGTAATTATAACTAATATTAATTTAAGTTGGGCTTTAAAGTGGACATTAGGTTAGAGTTAACCCTAATTTGTTACCTATATAAACATAAGTGATGGGAGAAAACTTCATAAACATCAGAAAGTCAAGAACAGGTCATCAGAGGAAGAGGGGATTCTTTCGGAAGAATCCTAAAAGGTTTGAATTCATCATCGGCCAAGCGCTACCGGCGAGCAAAAAGTCCTAACGGCGGAGGTTCAGTTCGTTCAACATCATCGTCGTTACCGTAACCTTTCTCTTTCCTTTGATTAACGGTATTTTACTATTTTTGTGTGTTGTTTTGTTCATTGATTGTAGATTAATGGGAAGAATAAATAGAAGAAGGAACCATTGACATGCAAGGATTAAAGGAGAGGAAAAGCTTCGATAGCCATCCATGGAGAAAACGGCAGAAGTCTTTTTATTTATACTTCATTTGTTTTTTTATTTTATTACTCAATTGTTTATTTTTTCATTTATATTAACTATGTAGTTTGTAATTAATAATGCAATTAAGTTTAGGTAAGCTATTTCAACAAAAAAACATAACGTAATTATTTTTTTAAAAATTAAGATCTTTCTAAAAAGTTTTTTCAAAATTAAACCATTTTTTATTTAAAAACATATTTCTAAATAAAACAGTTTTTCTTAATTAAAGTTTTTTTCCAATTAAAACCATTTTTCATTAAGTTAAAACAAAAATTAAAAAATGACCTTTCTTTCACTAAAACAAAAATTAAAACCTTTTTGGTTGAATTTAAATCAAATTTTTTTCATTAAAATTTAAAACATTTTTTTCATTAAAATTTAAAAGATTTATTTTTCGATAAAATTAAAACATTTTTTTTCCAATAAGATAAGACATTTTTTCATTAAAATAAAACCAGTTTCTTTATTAAAATTTTTAGTAAATAATTAGAATAGTTTCTCCATTTAAGCATGAAATTAATTCTCCTCTCCTCTTCTCAATAAAAACTCAAAAAGAAATAAGTTTTGATTTAGCCGTTTCATTTTTGTCTAACCCTCGCTAATTTGTTTGTTTCAACTCGTTATTATTTCATTTGTTCGTTTTTGTTCCATGGGTGTAATTTACGCGAGGCCATGGTCGCGGTTATTTTATTTTGCATTTTTTGGGAATTTATAATTTACGCGAGTGATCATCGCGACGCTTTCTTTACTTTTAGCACTTTAATTTTTCCGTATAATAATTTGCCAGGTTTGCATGTTTTACCGTTATTTTCCCCTCCGAAGGAGTAGGTCTAGCCGTTTGACCGCCGAGTCAATAGTCCTAACCTTTAACCATTTGAAAACCCTAATTAGCCTAGGCGTCCCGCCATGGACGAGAGCGCCCTTTACCCTAGCATTAGGTCAAAGAGTCATCGTACTCTGTTTTAGGGTTTCCCACCGTGGAACATTTAGTCAACCCTAATTTAACCCTAATTTCAATTAACAATCTCAATGTAGAAATAGGAGTTCAAGACTCCACGTAAGCGCTTCCTTAAGAAACACTTACTCCCCCATTGAAACCTTGACCACAGTCAAGAAGTTTCTAAGCTCCCTTTCGAGGGGAACTACAATTACTCTGATTCCATTCCCGTCAGGATATGTAGGCACAAGATGCGATGTCTTGCCGAGTAAACTTAGGACTAACCCTTAGGTCTTTTAGGTCTCCCCATCCCTTAGCTCAGTATATATACATCAAACAAATAATAAAATAAAAAAGGCATGCAATAAACAAAAGGTTCCTATAGAGTACTACAAAAGTTTAGGGTGCTAATACATTCCCTAAGCTTAACCAACCCCTTACCTAGGTCTCTCCCCGCATTGTCTTTACGATGCAAAATTAGGTTTTCCCTCTTTTGACCTTTTCCTTCGGATAAATCAAAGAGTGGTTGTGAACTAAAGATGCGATTCAAATTAATTAATAATTTGATATCATATTCTAACCGCAACAGAAAATAGCGACTTCACTAGGGACTTGCCATAATTTTAAGGGTTACCCTTAACTTGTTCATGTTTGATATTTGCTTTATTATTTAATTGTATATATATATTGTACCTTGTGGGATATCTGTTGTTGTGAGATAAGTCCTAACCCGGACTTAAGTGATCTTATTATAGGATGGTGATATATTCAATGAGACTTATAGGGAGTGAGTCCCGACCAAGTTGACTTGAGAATCACCGCTCGATTGAGACCCTTCCATAAAATAGTTCGGTTTAACGAGTAGTCGTGAAAACTTTTACTATTTTTGGAAAGGAGTCTATGATATTAAGGACCGTAGTACCTTAACATCACCTTGGCCTTATCTAGGACGTAGTGCGAGAACTATGGGGGAATAGTCCCACAATAGTTGCTACGCGATACTACACTCAAAAGAGGTTCTCTTGAGAATATTATCAACCCCCGAGTCAGTCGGAAGGTTGATAATATCCGAAACAAGGACTGATGACTTTGGGCATTTTTTAGAACCTTGTTCGGCAGGTACAACTAACCTTAGTACATACCCTATGGGGATGGGTAGACCTTAACTCCTTGCACATACCTTAACCTAGGACTTGTGAATATATGTACATTGCATCCATGAAACATTACATTGCATGGAATTCAAATCTTATTTATAGATATTGCAGGATACTATGGATTACAACAGAAGAAAAACTTTGAAATATACTTTTAAAAGTCCTAAGCTAGATGACCTAAGGAAGCTAGGATCTTTAGTCCAAGATCGAGAAGGATTCTGTAACCAGTATGAAAGGTTGTTATCTTTGTTGGAATTTAAAGTGAACGAAGGACTTCTGTCAGTTTTGCTACAATTCTACGATCCTGACTACCATTGCTTCACATTTCCCGACTATCAGTTATTACCTACTTTGGAAGAGTATTCTCAGCTTGTAGGGTTGCCTATTTTGGATAAGTCTCCTTTCCCTTTCTTGGAGAAGGCCCCTAAAGAATAAAATATTTCTAAAGCTACATGTTTGAAGGTATCTGACATTAAGGAGAATATGACTCATAAAGGTGAAATTCTTGGGTTACTATTAGATGCCTAATTATGCTTATTTGAGCTATCAAATGTGGGCATCTTTCGCTCCTTTTTGTCTAGTTTCTGTTCAAAATCGCCTTCCTTTTTGTTGATATGAAATATCATGTGAAATACTCTTGGTCCTTTTAATTTGTGTGTTATTGTGCAGTATTTGAGCATGAAAGAGTAGAATTTGAAGACACAAGAAAGTTGACAAAGGAATCAAGAAAGAATAAGAGCAAAAGCATGTTCGCTAGGCGAACATCTGGGGAGTGTTGCAGCAAGCTGTTCGCTAGGCGAGCCCGTAGCGAGCTGCTAGAAAACACTCCCAGACTCGGGCAGAATCAAAATGGCATCATTCGCTGGCAGCGAGGAAGGTGGCGAAGAACTCGCTAGGCGAGCACCTAGCGAGCAAGTAGCGAAGCATTCCAGAATCTTTTCCTCAGTCCTCGCTAGCATGTTCGCTAGGCGAAGCTGTAACGAGCGTTCGCTGTGAGCTCACTAAGCGAACAAGGTTGCGAGCGTGACAGGACAACAACTTTTTCTATAAGTAGCTATATGTACTTTTTGAGAAGATACCATATTTTTACTAGTTCTGCTCCAAAAGAGATTTGTGTGACCTAGAAACATAATATCTCTCATTTTCTTTATTTCTTAACATCATTCTACAAAAAGAAGGTGGATTCTCATCCAAGTTGGATTCTTCGACTCGGATGTTCATCAACCTTCTTCCAAAAACTCTTTTGCAAGCTACCATGAAAATGAGTAGCTAAGTTCTTCATTTTGTCAAGGTTAGATGTAGGTGATCATTAAGCTTTGTATGTATATGGATGATCTTCATTTGTAAACTCTTGGATGATGAATATATGGTGAAAACCTTGCTTTATTTATAACTCTTTGTGTTAGTTTATGATTGAAAGATATTTTCCAACTCTTGACCTAGGTTTTCATCCATCTATTTTCTTAAGCTAGAAATAGTTTTGAATGTGGTTGTTCATGAAAATGTTAAACCTGAATGTTGTCATTTTGATAGATTGTGTGAGAAATCAACAATGGATCAAAATGGGAAAAATCACAATGTGAGTTAGAAATAATCACATTGGGAGGATGTTGTGAATGTGTTTATCATCTTAAGGAGTTTACGCGTATTATTGATCGAACATATACAAGCAAAGTGATTACCGAACCCTAACTTTGACAATCTCTATTAAATCGTAAAATCAATCTTTTACCACAATTTATTACCTTTTATGCAAGATACCGTGACTAAAAACCAAACCCCTTTTGTTACTAAAAAGTTAAGAACTTGACAACTGTCGAACGACGACAATATCTCAGATTCCCCGTGGATACGATAACAAAAACCCGACACTCTATCATTGTCATAACAAAATGGCGCAGTTGCTGGGGAATTTGAATTGATATTGCAAGCATCACAATAGTTGTTGAATTTTTAACTCTTGAATTTTTTACTTGTGCTTGTTAATTTGTTTGGTTTAGTGTGCAACTTTCGTTTTATGCAAGGGCAGATTCCTGAGGACCAAATTCTTTTTGATCCTGAGATCGAAAGAATTGCAAGGAGACTGAATAACAGAACAAGACGGAGGAGGCAACTTGCTAGACAACGACAAGAACAAGAAGAAGGTTCTTCTACAACACCACCGCCTCATTTCATACCCATCATGGATCCACCACCACCACCGCCCGTTTCTACACCATGTATCAACAGTCCAAGAAACACTGCTCAGTTTGCCAACCACACGGGAAGGCAAGCCGAGATGAAGACGGGAACTCTCAACTTGTTATACGGAAGTTCATTCACCGGAATGGACCATGAAGACCCCTTTGCTTTTCTCACCAAATTTTACGAGATAGCATTGGCGGCGGGAGTTGATCAAGCTCAAGAGCTACCGTTGTTCAAAAGACTTTTTCCACATGCTTTGCTCGGAAAAGCCAAAGATTGGTACTTGGATCAAACACCGGCGGTCATGACGGATTGGAACGTGTTGGAAGAGAAATTCATTGAAAGATTTTTCTCTCACAACCGGTTCATGGAATCCAAAATGGCAATTTCTGTGTTTTCTCAAGGAGCCAATGAATCATTGAACGAGGCATGGGAAAAATTTAAATCTATGCTTCAAAAGTGCAAAGGTCATGGTTTTGATGAGTTAACGCAAATCCACATTTTCAAAAACGACCTTCAACCAAATTGTAAGACTTTATTGGATGCCACTGCGGGTGGTTCTTTGTTGTCTAAAAGTGTCGATGAAGCTACGAATATCATCAACCGTATGGCTCTAAATGACCTTCAAAGCCAAAGTAGAGGAAACACTTTGAAGAAACCGGGAGTGCTTAAACTTGGGACAAATGATGCTATCCTTGCACAAAATAAACTCATTTCACAACAAGTGGAACTCTTAACTCAACAAATCAAAGAGATGAAAGAGCCTTCAAAAGCTAAACAAGTAGCTTATTATGAGCTTTGCAAAGGTGAACATGATACCGGATTTTGTCCACCTCCCGGGTTCGAAGAGGTAAATTATATGGCGAATCAACGAGACTACCAACCGAGGCAACAACAACAACAACCACCGTATCAACAACATTCTCAAAATCAACCATAACAACACTATGAACCAAATCAAGGGTACCGACCAAGGAGTAACTATCACCATAACCAAGGTTATGGGGGTGGTAATTCTAGCCGTCAAAATCCTTATCAACCTCAACAACCGCCGGTCGTAACTTCAAAGTTGGAAGACACATTGACGCAATTCATACAAATGTCAATGGCTAATCAAAAGAGCAACGATGCGCCAATCAAAAATATTGAAACTCAAGTCGGACAACTAGCTAAGCAACTAGCGGAACAACAATCCGGACCTTCTTTTTCGGCGAACACGCAAACAAATCCAAAGGAGCATTGTAAAGCGATAACGACGAGAAGTGGAAGAGAGTTGGTTAGTGAGAGTAAAAAAAGAGATGAGAGTGAAAAAAGAGAGGATGAGAGAAAAGATGAGGAGAAAAAATTGATGGTGAAGTTGGGGAGGAAAGTGAGGAAGAAGAAAAGAATGAAAAAAGGGTTGAAGTTGAAAATAAAGAAAGTGTAGAAGTAGAAAATAATAAAAGTGAAAAAGTGAAGGTGGAGGAAATGAAGAAGAAAAAAGAGCGGAATTCTAGAGCGTCTAGAGGAAAGGAGGTAGTGAGCACTACTCTGGTCCAAAACCTACCATATCCACATGCTCCATCTAGGAGAGGAAATGAACGGCATTACGCCTGGTTCATGGATATTTTTAAACAACTTCAAATAAACATTCCGTTTGCCGAAGCTTTGGAACAAATGCCAAAGTATGCCAAGTTCATGAAAGACATACTTACTAAAAAGCGGAGGTATACGGAACCGGAAACAATTGTTCTTGATGCTAGTTGTAGTGCCATTATCCAACGGGCTCTTCCGAGAAAAGAGGTTGATCCGGGAAGAGTTACTTTGCCGGTTACTATCGGTGATGAATATGCCGGGAAAGGGATAATTGATTTGGGGTCAAGCATTAATTTAATACCTTTGTCTATTGTGAAAAGGCTTGGTGTTGCACCCCAAAATTTGCCCAACCTTTTTATCACTTGGTTTATGTTTCATTGCATTAGCATAGCATAGTTCTAGCATTTGCATAGCATAGCATCCTTCATTTAACAGGGGATCAAGTGTGATATATATCCAGAGAAGCCTAGCCAGGGGTATTATTCAAGTTTAAGAAGTTATCAGGGTCACCAGACAGAGGGTTGAGTTCTTGAGAAGTTTGAGTGCTTGTATGGGGCTCATCTCCTCACTTGGAGCCAGCTGAAGATCAGCAGTGGATTGCAAGGCCTTGATCAAGTAGAGGATGTTTGGTTAGAGCTCATTGAAGCACCTTGAAGGTCATGTTGGAGCTCAATCAAGTCATTTTATCAAATGCAAGAGCCACAGTTGAAGTGGGTGTCACTAGGGTTTCATCTGGTTAACCCTAGGTCAAGGAGAGTAATCAAAGAGTATCAAAGCCTAACTCTAGGTCATTGAGATCATGAAATGATATCTTAAGGCATTTGAGATATTGTTTCAAGATCAAGTTGAGAAGAATCAAGAATGGTTGGAGTTGCTAGTCAGGGTTCCTAGGGTAAAATCCCCTGTTTAGTGCCAAACTTCCAAGCCATGTAAGACAAGATTCAAGTTTCATCTCCATTTTTGGCCAACATGAAACTTGTATATCATGATCTTAGCTTTAATATGAGTACTAGAAGTCCTCCATTGGATTTATAGAACTCAAGTTATGGTCCAGACAAGTTACAGGTCCTCAGATGCATCTGAAATTTGTCTGTGAAAATAATCTGACTTCTAAGCTATTTTTGACTTAGAAGGAAGTTTCATATGAACTTTTCGTGAACATGAAAGTTGTTCCTCATGATCTTAGCTTTCCAAATTGTATTAGAAGTCTTCCGTATGATTTGTAGAACTCAAGTTATGAGGTTTACAAGTCAGGGGTATTTTGAGAAAGTGAGATTATAGACCATTTTCAATCATAGGTCAAAATCTCCAACTTGCACTTGTCAAATGGATTTTTGTTCAACATGGAACTTGTTTAAAATGTGGTTTTTAGGTTGACTAGATGCTCATGGTGAATTGTTTTATCTCATATCAAAGATTGGCTTGAAGTGGTTTTGAAAGAAGAGAAATTCAAAGGTATTTTTGGTGGGAAACTCAAATAATTGATTATGGGTCCAAAACAAGTCAAATAACCACTAATTTTAATTAGAAACTATGTTTTAGAGACATTGGCAATTGTGGATTTTTCATTTGAAGTGAAGTTCATGGCCTTTCATAAGGTTTCTTCATTTATAAGTTACATCACACAAATCATTCACCAAAGCAAATTGGAGGCTCTTTGTGGGCTGATTTCATTAAAGGATGGTTCATCAAGCTGACCAAAGCCCCCCAAGCAAGTTTTAGTAAGAAAATGATGCATTGCCATGTCAAACTTTTTGAAGGAAGTTGGATTTGGACCTTTTGATTTTGGGCCTGGGCTGAGCTCTAGAAGGTTCTAAATCATTCTATAAAGGTCTAGGAACTCATCAGAAGCAAGGTTGGTGATTCATTGGGGCTGAGATCATAGATTGCCATTGGAGTTTGAAGAAGAAAAGTGAAAGATCAAATTTTTGTTTGAGGCCATTTCAAGCACAATTGAAGCTTCAATCTTCTTCTAACATCATCACTGATTGGATATGGAACGTGTTGGAGCAAGAATCAAGCCAGAAACGCCTCAAATCGAAGCTTGAAACCAGGTTTTTTCTTCTTGAAATTGCACTCGATTATTGTGTTTTCAATGCCTTAGATTCATGTGGTTAGGTTTACCTTAGGTTGTAGATGATTTCTGGGCAGAGAATTGGATGATTAGGGACAATTTAGGATGAGATCCATTTTCGGTTAGGATGAAGAATTTGTGTTTCTTGGAGTTTTAGCGTAATCTATTAGGATATTTGTAATCCTCGTTAAATTTCGTGCGAGTTTCATTCAAGAATTATTACGTTCAGTTGATTATTGAGAGAGATATGAGGGTTTGAAGTTTGCCGGAAAAACTCCATTCCCGTCCGGCCATGGGGGCTGCGCGCGTAAGCTTGCTACTTGCAGAAGTTCAAATTGGAGAAGATACAATCTGTGTCATCCATGCGTGATGAGAGAGTGGACTTAGTCATCCATCCAACGGTCGCGAGTGCGCCATATACCCCACCCCCTTAAACGCAGTCGTTTGGATAAGTGGGAGTCTCAAGTCCTTCAGCGCGCTATGAACACATGGAGAGCGCGGGTTAGATTCCCTGCGTGCCCCTTTTTTTTCTTTTAATTCTGAGTGAACTAAGGTGATTTAGTTTGTATTGGGCTTTAGTTTTAGTACTATGCGGGCCTCCCATTGCCAGGCCCAGCGTGATTTACACTTAAAATACTTGCCAGTTACACCCCCCTTGGGCACTATTATGAGTTGCTTTCCATTGCCATGTTCCCCTAGGAACTCTGACTTCTCTTGTTCAAGAGAAGTTATGAAAGACCTTAGGATTCTAACCATGCATGATAACAGTAGTTAGTTTCCCCTCTAACCTCAACCGTAGGACGAATATTGCATGATAACTGTAGGATCGAGTCAATTTCCCTGTAGAAAGTCTGTTTCTCTTCTTATCTCACACAACAGTAAAAAACATAATAAAGGCAAGTTAGTACAAGCGCCTTACGAGCCTTAAGCTACTTGGGAAATGATGATTGAGCGGTCTCCTCTCAATCGTCTAGAGTGTTTAGTATATGTCCTTTGGACGATATGCGACGCATTCACTCCTAAGTCATAGTCTCTAGTGCTGTACAAACTACAAACAACTAAAAACACTTCTTTCTGTAAAAAACAGGAAACAAACATTCAAATCCTTTTTGTCCTCTTGGAATCTTAATCAGGAAAACTCTTTGCGTAAAGAGAGTTCTGTTAACTTTCAGTTCTACCGCAAACGGTAATGCCTAAGTCTCCAAGGATCAAGCTGCAAACACCAACTGCTGGAACTGATTGTTAACTTTACTTGGATAAAAGATGTTGAACAAACCTGTGTTCTTCATAGCCCGAACTATGTTTGCTCTGATCTTTCATTCCGTATGAAAGTACGTAGGCACGAGATACGATATCTTGGCGAGCAACCTTCCCCCCTTTTTTACCCATAGTTAGGCAAACTACGTTGACTCTGATTTCTCGTTCCAGACGGGAATACGTAGGCATAAAGTGCGATACTTTGCCGAGTCATTTTCTTTTCTTTTCAGACCAGACCTTTTAGCGTAGATAGTTAAATCAACCCGTCAGATAAACACAACAAGGGTGGATCCCATCCAGACAATGGTTGCAATGACCTTGTCTTATACCTTTTCGTCAGGTTTTTCCGATCGTTTCCTTTCCCTTTCCGTGGGATAAATAACGAAAGGTGGCAACTCTTCTGTTTTGCCGGCCTCGATTTTCACAGTAGCGACAGCTGGCGACTCTGCTGGTGACTCCAACGGTTCCCTGTGCGAGTCATTCCTAGCGCTTGTGTGTTTACCTGTTGGGTTATGTTCATTTATCGCTTTTTTTTACTTTCCGCACTTTATTTTCAGTATGATATTATTATTATCGTGCTGTTGTGGGAAGGGATTTTGATGAGTGATAAGCCAGACCCAGGCTTGAGTTGGTACATAGCTTTAGAAGCAGATTTGTGGTGAACCTGTATGTTAGGCATGCACTAGTTCCCACGAAATCTGCACTCAGACGAGGTTCTTTGAGATGATTTCCATTTCCAGCCCAGTGGGCCGTTGAAAGGATTTCAGACCTTAGGATTGTCGACTCTGGGGACCGATCATTTGTGATTCAGCTAAGTGAGGTCACTTCAAGAGATGATGATGCCACACCTTATGGGTATCGTATCATTATTTCTTGAAAGTCTGTGACGCTGATGAACGCATAGGATGCCGTACCTTTGTCAGTGATTAGGTCCATACCAGTGAGCGGGGTCGGATTTATTGCAAGAAACCGTAACCTTCAGACAACCTGGTTTTCTTGTCAGTAAATCAGTTTTGTGGGTTTCAGTATGCCTTTATTATCAGAGTATGGTATTTTCTTGCTGAAGCTAAATTATGATCTGCCACTCCACTTCACAACACAACACAACACAACACGACACTTGATCCCCTGTTGCATTTTGCATATACATTTACATTTTCATATTGCATTGCATCTAACACGTATCTGTGTTGTAGGTGTGCAGTTCCCCTTCGATTCTAGCAATCTTGTCCTTTCTGTGTCCATCATGGAGCCCAGTGTGAGAAGAACTTTGGCCTACAAATTTCCTACTCCGGATATTGCTACTCTGAGGGGTTTGATTTCCTTGCCTGGTAAAGAAGTGATGGGAGATTTCAGAAGAACCTATGGGAAGCTGATCAGTGTTGTGTGCAAACCGTCAGTGTATGAGTTGAACGGACTCCAGACTCTACTTCAGTTCTATGATCCCCCGCTGCATTACTTCACATTTCCGAGCTATGTGCTGGCCCCCACTTTGGAAGAGTTCTCTGTCCTATTAGAGATACCCATCCTTGCTCAGGTACCCTTTTGGCCTATCGATCAGGAGCCAGATCTAGCTAAGATTGCTCCAGCCCTGCATGTTGATGTTTCTGAGTTAGAGGGAAAGGTTGTCAAGAGAAATGGAGCCTGGGGATTCCCACTATCTTTTCTAGCTGAGAGAGCCCGACACTATGCCAAGAAGGAATGTTGGGTGGCATTCAAGGCTATTTTGGCCCTGTGCATATACGGTATCATGCTATTCCCCAATATTCCAAATTTTGTGGATATAGATGCCCTTCGTATTTTTGTCTCAAAGAATCCAATCCCAACCTTGCTCGGAGACGTGTACCATTCGGTGCACTACAAGAACGAAAACAGAAGAGGCAAGGGTGTGTCTTGCTGTGCATCATTGTTCTACAGATGGTTTGTCACTCATCTACCAAAGGATGGTCCTTTTATAAAGACGGCAGAGACGAAGGAATGGTCAGAGCGACTGATGAGCTTGTCTGCCGAAGACATCGATTGGTTTGATAGAGATCGTCTGGGGAGTGAGATTATTTACAGCTGTGGGAGCTTTCCTAATTTCCCTCTCGTGGATAGGAAAGGCTATATCAATTACAATCCATCCGTTGCTATCAGATAATTCAGGTATGCTTTGAGGGCCCCCCCTAAGGATGAAGAGGTACAGGAATCTCTGTACCTCACTGGTGTATTAGAAGGGGATGATCTGGTTAGGTTTGAACATGCTTGGAACAATGTTCACCGAAAGGGAAAGACCTCATTAGGGAAAAGCAATAATCAGGCTTATCCTTCTTATGTGGACTGGATTCGTAACAGAGCAGCGAAGGTGTTGATGCCTTTTCCTCCTGTCAAATAGGACGAACCTTCAGAGCCTACCATGATCGATATCCAGAAGTACGAGCAGCTTCAAGCCAAGAATGCAGAGCTAGTCAAAGCCAATGAATCACTGGAAAATGAGATCGCTTAGCTCCGAAGAGAAAAGAATGAAGCCGTCTACACCTGCAAGAGGCAGACAGAGATGATCAACCACCTGGGTGCCAACTTGACCAAAGAGACCGATGCTAGAGAGCGTCTTGGGTTAGACCTAAAGGCAGTGCACGGGGTATTAACCACCAAGAAGCAGGATCTAGATAGGGTATACCGGAAGTTGACCCAGTCCGAGAAGCTGTGGAATAGTACCTTGGCTAGCCACAAAGAGAGGGAAGAAAAACTGAAGCAGCAGATAATCCAGCTGGAAGCACAGGTTGAGGCCAAAAACAAGAAGATAGAGGCTGAAGCCTCACTCTGACGAGATGTCCAGTATAAGATGATTGAGATCAAAGCAAACTTACTGGATTATCAACTCCGGGCTGACGCTAAGAGGAGTAGGGTGGAGAACCGCTCTGAAGAAGGTGTGTGTGGGAGCATTGCTGAGAACCTCCCGGATTCCATCAGGCAAAGGGATCTGTTGATTCAGGGCCTGCTCACTCATCCTGACCATCCTGATACAAAGAAGCTACTAGAGGATTTCCGTGCCCGTGGCCGCACCTGATTTTCTTTGTATTTCTTTGTACCTTTTATATTAATATGCTGATCACCACCAGGCTTGTTGGTTGGGGTCATGCTGCTGCTTCAGTTGTACTTTGCTTTTGTTGTACGCTACCCACGCGGGCTTTTCATAAATATATGAGGATTTCTTTTCCATGATTGGACAGTAGACTTTATTTGTCTTGGAGCTAGAATCGATGGGGACTTCCTCCTAATGCATGGATACGTGTTTGCATTTGCATAAAACATTTACATGACAGGGACTTTGTACTGTGTTCCCTAACCCCTTGTTGATGCAGGTTCCAGGATTGCCGAACACCAAACTCACCGTTACTCAACCAGGAGCAACTGTAAGAAAGTCATAGACCAGATGCAGTCAGAGATGCAGGAGATGCGTGACCGCATGGCTCAGTTTATGCAGGTGATGGAGACCGTGGCTAAGGGCCAAGAATAGCTCCAGACTCTCGTGCAACCCCTAATTGCGCGAGTTGATAGCAACGGTGTGCTACATGGGGGCACGACTACTAATCATCCTCATGGTGAAACTCCTCAGGCTGGTGATGCTATACCAGTGGTTGGTCTTGACGCTGGTGAGAACATTACTGTGGCTGGTAATGGGAATACTGGTAATGGGAACGGTAACTTGGAAACCAATGGGAACGTTGTCGGCAATGGTAATGCTGGTCTCAACACTGGTGCTGGGAATACCGGTGTGAATATGGTCAACGGCAATACAGGCTTTGCTGGTGTAAATATGGGCTTTGGTAACACTGGTGGCGCCAACGCTGGATTTGGTAATCAGGGTTTTGGAACTATGAGTAACAATGGTTACGGAATGGGTGCCTACAATACTGGCTTTGGGACAGCTGCTGCTAATCAAGAGCTCGGTAATCTGAGGTATAACCCCAGGTTTTTCAAGAATGGTCACGGTCGCAATGCTGCGTACGCTGGGTACGACAATGAGGGTCCTTATTGGGGTGAAGACCGCCAAGAAGATGCTTTTTCTGGTCAAGGCATGGGTTATGAGAGGCCTACTGAAAATGATCGCAGGATCAAGATGCTAGAAGAGCAGGTGAAAGGGATAGCCAACGAAATTTCTGTGGGATTGGATATGGCGAACATGGGATTGGTTCTTGGGTTGAGGGTGCCACTCAAGTTTAAGGCTCCTACATTTGACAAATACAAGGGAGACACGTGTCCCAGAGTGCACGTGCGATCTTATTACAGAAGAATGTCTGCTTACTCCAACGATGAAAAGATGTTAATGCACTTCTTTCAGGATAGTCTGTCTGGGTCGTCGTTGGAATAGTACATGGGACTGGAACCTACTCAAATCGGAAGTTGGAAAGAACTGGCAGAAGCTTTCGTGAGACACTACCAGTATAACAGTGATCTTGCTCCGAATCGGGTTCAATTGCAGAATCTCTCCCAGAAGACTGGTGAAAGTTTCAAAGAATACTCCTAGAGATGGCGTGAGTTGGCTGCAAGGGTACAACCACCCATGGTAGAGAGAGAGTTGATAGATATCTACGTGGGTACATTTTCAGGGTTGTATTACGATAAACTTCTCAACGGTTCAATGAGCAATTTCTCTAACTTGATTCTGATGGGTGAGCTAGTTGAGAATGGAATTAAGATTGGTAAGCTTCAGACTGGTGAATTAACCTCAGCTGGAGGTGGCAAGAAGGCCTTTGGAGGTAAAAAACAAGGAGACACTAACTCAGTGTACAACACTCGAAGGAAGAATAGGGGTCAAAATTGGCGTATGCAGCAACAAGTTGCTAGTGTGACAATCCCTGCACCGCAACAACAGCAGCAACAACCTCAGCAGCAGCAGAGCCAGCAGAATACTAATCAGCGAAGAGTTCAAAATCAAAGGCCGAAAAGGATATTTGATGTACCTCTAGTATCGTATGCTGAACTTCTTCAGACTTTGTTGAGATTATAATTGGTTGAGAAAAGGACGATGGCCCCGCCGACGGGCACACCTCCGTATGGGTACGACGCCAATGAGCATTGTGAATTTCATTCCGGGGCGCCCGATCATAATATTGAAAATTGTCAGGCTTTCAAGCACAAGGTGCAAGATTTATTTGATAGCACAACCATTAATTTCAGTACGGAAGGACCCAATATTGTACAACAACCAATGCCAAAGCATGGGGCAGCGGGAGCAAACGCTATTATGACAGACACAAAGTTAGATCTGGTTGTGAATGTGAAGGAACTAAAGACACCTCTGGGTTACGTGAAAAGCCGTTTGTTGAAAGGGGGAGTTTACCCCGGATGTGATGAGGGCTGTGTAGATTGTTCAACTCGGCCTGAGGGTTGCGATAGTTTGAAAAGTGGAATTCATAGTCTGATTAATGAGGGTACGTTACAATTTGATCGCACTGCTGCCGAAGAAAAGCCTGTTGAGGCAATGGTCGAAGAGTAGGGTGAGATTGCCACTATTACGATACCATTCAAGTCTGTCACGATATCGGCGCCTGCCAAGCGGCCGACTATCACCATCACTAAAGCAAAACCCATTCCATATGAGAGCACCAAGGCCGTCCCTTGGAGTTATGGAGCAGAAGTTTATTATAATGGTGAGAGAATTAATCTGGATGATCTGCTGGTGGAATCAGTTGATAATCTGGTAGGGGCGGGCGACATGACCCGTAGCGGAAGAATCTTTACCTCGCCAGAAGTAGAAGCAAAAAGAATTGCGAAGGTAAGAGCAAGGTGAATGAGGGTGGACCTTCCCTGGAAAAAGAGAAAGAACCATTGAATAAATACGTGGAGGAGTTCATGAGGCTAATTCGAAAGAGTGATTACAAGATCGTTGATCATTTACAACAAACTCCTTCAAAAATCTCAATTTTGTCTTTATTGATGTGTTCCGAGGCTCACCGAAATGCCCTGTTGAAAGTGCTCGAGACGTCCTTCGTACCCCAGGAGATTTATGTTAATCAACTTGAGAGGGTAATGGCCCACGTGAATGCGGGGCACGGTTTAGGGTTTACTGATTTTGACTTGACACCTAGAGGTCGCGACCACAATAATGCTTTGCACATTTCAGTTGAGTGCAGGGGCACCGTCATGTCCCATGTCCTTGTTGATACCGGGTCATCCCTAAATGTGTTGCCTAAGAAGGCATTGTTGAAATTGGATACTCGAGGAATAATTTGCACGCCTAGTGATTTGGTAGTAAGAGCGTTTGATGGAACTAGGAGGTCTGTATTTGGGGCACTGACGTTGCCAATACAAGTGGATCCAGAAGTATTTGATACCGTGTTCTATATTATGGACATTCAACCAGCGTACAGTTGTCTACTTGGAAGACCGTGGATCCATTCCGCCGGAGCTGTGACATCCACGCTTCACCAAAAGCTGAAATATATGGTTGATGGCAGTATTGTTACTGTGTGCGGTGAAGAGGACATTCTGGTCAGTCATTTATCATCCTTCAAATATGTTGAAGTGGACGGAGAAATCCACGAGACGCTGTGCCAAGCCTTCGAACGAGTAAAGATTAAGGGTGAAGCTCTTGTGAACAGCAAGGGGCCGGAAGTGGCCATGTCTTCGTATAAGGAAGCCCATGCAGTGGTGCAGACCGGAGAGACCAAGAGGTGGGGTCAAGTCCTGGATATTCCTGTCAAGCAGGAAAAATTTAGGTTGGGGGTACCGCCCATCATCGTCTTCTTCCCCATGAAGCGTGCCGAGGTTCAGAGGGTCGGTTGTGTTTACTCCCGGAGGAGTCAGCTACGAGAGAATCAATGCTGTGTCCGATGCTGAAGACGGAGACAGTGATTGCGATATGGATGCTTGGATCAGACCCAGCGTACCAAGGCAGAGCTTATGCAACTGGTCAATCCAGGAGGTTATCCAAGTGACAACGAAACAGTAATGCTTTGTTTTCCAATTATTGTACAATCCTATGTCTTACCCGGGGCATAGTGATTTTATTTCAAGGCCTGTTTGCTTATGTGTATGCTTGTTTAATCATCGAATAAAGGCGTTTTTCCTCATACAAATTTTGTGACCCTTGTCTTTCTGTTTTATTTTTAGTAATAAAATGGCAACGTGGTTATGTGCTTTGTTTGGATATCATTTGAAGTGTTTAACCATTTTTCTCGCAGGACTCACATAATTTCAGATGACACCGACCAAGAACTTCCTATGACTCGCTTCGACTTTGAGCACCTGATCTTTCAGGCCGAAGAAGAGATTGTTGAGGATAATGACTTATCAAAGGAGCTGACTCGGTTGTTGAAACAAGAAGAGAGGGTTATTTTGCCTCATCAGGAGGAGATTGAAGTCATTAACTTGGGGTACTAGGAATGTGTCAGGAATGTTTAGATAGGGGCTGCACTACAAAGTGATATCAAGCAAAGGCTTATCGAGATGCTTCGAGAGTATAGTGATATCTTTGCAAGGATATGCCTGGGTTGGATACTGATATGGTGGTTCATCGTTTTCCATTACGAGAGGAATTTCCGCCGATCAAACAGAAGCTCAGAAGAACTCAACCAGATATGGCTGTGAAAATTAAAGAGGAAGTACAAAAACAGTGGGACGCCGGTTTTCTTGTTGTTACAACTTACCCTTCTTGGGTCGCCAATATCGTACCTGTACCGAAGAAAGACGGTAAGGTGCGGATGTGCGTCGATTACAGAGATCTGAATAAGGCAAGCCCAAAGGATGATTTCCCTCTTCCTCACATTGATGTGTTGGTTGATAATACAACTCAATTTTCAGTGTTTTCCTTCATGGGCGACTTTTCGGGCTATAATCAGATAAAGATGGCGCTGGAGGATATGGAGAAAACGACTTTTATTACCCCGTGGGGAATGTTCTACTACAAAGTGATGCCCTTTGGTTTGAAGAACGCCGGGGCAACATATCAGCGAGCTATGACAACACTCTTTCATGACATGATGCATAAAGAGATCGAAGTCTATGTTGACGATATGATTGCCAAATCCCAGACGGAGGAAGAGCATCTGGTCAATCTTCTGAAATTGTTCAAGAGGCTTAGGAAATTCAGGCTGAGGCTGAATCCTAACAAGTGCACCTTCGGGGTGAGATCTGGTAAGCTACTGGGGTTCATTGTTAGCGAAAAAGGAATTGAGGTTGATCCTGCAAAGATAAAAGCGATACAAGAAATGACAGCACCGAAAACAGAGAAAGAGGTTCGTGGTTTTTTGGGGAGGTTGAACTACATTACCCGGTTCATATCTCACCTAACTGCCACGTGTGAGCCAATGTTTAAGTTGTTGAAAAAAGATCAAGCGGTGGCCTGGAATGAGAATTGCCAAAGGGCATTTGAAAGAATAAAATAGTACTTGCAGGAACCTCCAATTTTGATACCCCCAGTAACCGGGAGACCATTGATTATGTATTTGACGGTTCTTGAGAACAGTATGGGTTGTGTTCTCGGTCAACATGACGAGACTGGACGGAAATAGCATGTGATTTATTATTTGAGTAAAAATTTCATGGATTGTGAGTCTCGATACTCTATGCTCGAAAAGACGTGTTGTGCACTTGCTTGGGCTGCCAAACGTTTGAGACAATACATGCTGAATCATACAACCATGCTTATTTCGAAGATAGATCCGATCAAATACGTCTTTAAGAAGCAGGAACTTTCTGGAAGGATTTCCCGATGGCAGATGGTACTGACAGAGTACGATATACAGTATGTCTCGCAAAAGGCTATCAAAGGTAGCATACTGTCAGAGTACCTGGCTGAGCAGCCAATCGATGATTACCAGCCGATGAAGTTTGATTTTCCTGACGAGGATATCATGTACTTAAAGATGAAAGACTACGAAGAGCCGTTGCATGGTGAAGGTCCTGAGCGAAGTTCCCAATGGCAATTGATTTTTGACGGTGCTGTGAATTCATATGGAAGTGGAATTGGGGCAATCATTACGACTCCCCATGGGACGCACATCCCATTCACCGCCAGATTGACATTCCCAGTTACTAATAACAAAGCCGAATATGAGGCGTGTATCATGGGTCTCGAGGATTAAAAATCTTGATGTATACGGAGACTCTGCGCTAGTCATAAACCAGATCAAGGGGGAATGAGAGACCCGTCAGCCCAATCTGATACCGTATATGAATTATGCAAGGAGACTGTTGCCTTTCTTTGATAGGGTAGAGTTTCATCATGTGCCACGGGCAGAAAATCAGATGGCTGATGCTCTTGCGACGTTGTCTTCCATGTACAAAGTTAACTTCTGGAATGAGGCTCCCAGAATAGTTATCTCTTGCCTTGATAGGCCCGCCTTCATATTCGCCATTGAGGAAGCTTCCGATGGCAAGCCTTGGTATTTTGATATCCAGAATTTCCTAACCAAGAGTATCCGACTGGGGCATCCAGCTACGATAATAAGACTCTTAGGAGATTGGCTGGCAGTTTCTACTTGAATCCGGATGGTGTTCTGTATAGGAGAAACCATGATTTGGTGCTTTTGCAATGTGTTGATGACAAAGAGGCTAATTTACTCATGGAAGAGGTCCACGAGGGAACCTTTGGCACGCACGCTGGGGGACATGCTATGTCTCGAAAGTTATTGCGGGCAGGGTATTATTGGCTGACAATGGAACGAGACTGTTTCAAATTTGCAAAGAAGTGCCACAAGTGCCAAATTTATGCGGACAAGATTCAGGTGCCGCCGAGCCCTTTGAACTTTATGGCGTCCCCGTGGCCTTTCTCCATGTGGGGCATCAATATGATTGGCAAAATTGAGCCCACCGCATCTAATGGACACAGGTTCATCCTGGTGGCTATCGATTACTTCACCAAATGGGTTGAAGTAGCGTCTTACGCTAATATCACCAAGCAAGTGGTAGCCAGGTTCATCAAAAAGGATATCATCTGTCGGTACGGTATCCCCGAAAGAATCATTACTGACAATGGTTCGAACCTGAATAACAAAATGATGAAGGAATTATGCCAGAATTTCAAGATTGAGCATCACAATTCATCTCCCTATCGGCCCAAGATGAATGGCACTGTTGAGGCGGCCAATAAGAACATCAAGAAGATAGTTCAGAAGATGGTTGTGACATACAAAGACTGGCACGAGATGTTGCCCTTCGCTTTGCACGGTTATCGTACGACGGTACGCACATCAATCGGGGCAACACCTTTCTCACTGGTGTATGGTATGGAGGCTGTCCTACCATTAGAAGTTGAGATTCCTTCCTTGAGAGTATTGCTCGATGTCCAACTAGACGAGGCAGAATGGGTGCGGAATAGGTTGAATCAGCTCAGTTTGATGGATGAGAAGAGACTTGCATCTATCGCATATGGTCGGTTATACCAGAGCCGGATGAAGAAAGCTTTCGACAAGAAGGTGCGCCCTCGAAGCTTTCAGATGGGCGATCTTGTGCTAAAGAAGATTCTCCCACCACAGTCAGATCACAGGGGCAAATGGACTCCCAACTATGAAGGTCCATATATCATTCGCAAGGTCTTCTTCGGAGGAGCCTTACTGTTGTCCACCATGGATGGCGAAGATTTTTCATCCCCTGTGAACTCGGACGCAGTTAAAAAATACTTTGCTTAAAGAAACTCGCTGGACAGAAAAAAGAGAGTCCAGGCAAAAATGGGGCATCCCGGCGAACCAAGAAAATAGAAAAAGGTTTGGGCAAAAGTTAGGGATAAAATTGAAAAGATGTACACCCGCGAAGTCGAAAACCTGAAAAGGGTGACTTCGGCAAAAAAGGGTATCCTGGTGAATCGATAACCCGCAAAGGGCGATTCAGGCAAAAGTTAGGGATTAAAAAAAGGCAAATGACTGCGGTCCGAGTTTGATATTGCATTGCTTGGTGGTTTGGGAGTACCTGAGGGTCGATTATCCAAAACAATCTCTTCTAAGGACGGAGCATCGGGAAAGTGTCAAAGTCAGGCGAGTCATAGGAGGATCAGCTCATGGTGTTCGTCTGTACCACGTTGCCGACATGTGTACAATTTTCTCTTTTGTATTTTTGTACATAGTTGCATTTGCTTATGCGTGACTTCCTCTTTTCAGGAGTTGCATCCGATGTACAAAACTTTGCCTATTCACAGGTTGTCATCAATGAAACATACTATTCAGTACTTGATGTTTAATTCTTATTTTAACTTTTACTGTTTTGTTTGTGGAAAACGCCGATGTTTTTGATAAACTTACATGTGCATAAGTTTGCAGGCCTCGGTCAATGATTGTTAAAACTTTGAATTAACTGAATAGTTGTCACAAATACTAATCAGGATATTTCCTTTTGTATAGAATGTCTTGTGTTCGTTCGTGTTTTGCAGGGTTGTCACCTTTGCAGCAGATATCCCAGGGATCATGTTCCCCAGCCAGAGCAGGCTTTATGTGAAACTTATTCCTCCCCAGCAGACGAAATTTGCTTTTCATCCCCGGCAGACGGAAGTTGAAGTTTTTATCCCCAGAAGAGTTGGGATTGCATCCGCGCAGGATCAGATTATCCTCAGCCATTCAAGATTGACTTATTCGGTAGGATAAAGTCATCCCCAGTGAGGCGAGATTGATATACCCAGCGGAGTATGCCTTCCCGGTGGTTGGTTATGAATATGTTTACTCCCCAGAGAGAGTCCTCGCAGAGTACAATCAGAGTACACGAATTGATTCCCAAATGAGTATCCCCAGCAAGATGGTTAATCCCCACAGAGCATGAACAGGTGATCAGTGGTTTGAAAGGAGCATCCCCGAGCAGGACCGTCCTTTTCTTTTCTCCAGCAGGTTGTTTTTCCTCCGACAGGATGAACATCATCAGCAGAGTTCGTAATTTCGAGCTTGTGAGCATTCCCCAACAGGATGGTTATCCTCAGCGGAGTTTGGTTTCACCTTTCCAGCATTTATTTTGCTGGAATATGTCTGTGATACCCGGTTATCCCCAGCGGATTTGGCTTTGTCTTCAGCATTTATTTTGCTAGAGCACCTCTTTGCATTTGCATATATCATCATATTTGCATCTACACAAACGCATAGCATTTCCATGCCGTATGGAGCATTACGCCATTGTCAAACATATGCATTTTGGAACATAAGCCAGGTTGGTTACCTCTTTGTTTTCAGGTGTTTTTCCCTGCAGATAGTCGAAATTATTGTTCAGGAAGGTGTCCAGATATTTAGATTTGTGGCGCGAGGTACACGATGATAGCGTTCGACTTGTCATATGCTCTCCTAGTAGAGTTTCTTGGTTAAGTTTCTCTTCTTCCCCCAGCGGATTTCTTCTCAGATTGTTGATGCGTCAGCATTAAAAGATTTCGTGGTTTAAACTGTCGGAGTTGTTACCCGTGACTTCCCCAGTAGAGTTTTTCCCCAACAGAGTTGCTTGGTTAAGTTTCTCGTCTTCCCCAGCGAAGCACTCTTCAGACTGCTGTACACCAGTTTTGAAAATCTTGAAGTTGTTACCTGTTGTCGAAATAGGTGTTTGACGGCTGTCGTCAGAATTCCCCTCGCAGAGTTGTTTGTTCAAGTCTTCAGGTGACGGTTTGCACTTTTATTTAGTGCTTTTCCCACTTCTTAGGAATTGGAAGGTTGACGTGATGGTGCAACGATCGACGTGATGGGTCGACGACACTTGCTTTTATTTAGTGTCTGAACGGTCGACGTGATGGTTCGACAACTCTCGCTTTTATTTAGCGTATGCTCGCTTCCTTGTGAACGAGAGGTTGACGTGATGGTTCAACGATCGACGTGATGGTTCGACAGCTCTCGCTTTTATTTAGCGTATGCTCGCTTCCTTGTAAACGAATAGTCAACGTGATGGTTCGACAGTTCACCACCTTGAGCTCGTGCTTTGGTTGATGTGATGGTTCAACCGTTCGCATTTTGAGTTCATGCTTTGGTTGACGTGATGGTTCAACAGTTGATGGTCGACGTGATGGCTCGACGGTTCGCTCTTTGAGTTCATTCAACGGTTGACGTGATGGTTCAACAGTTGACGGTCAACGTGATGGATCGACGGTTCGCTCTTTGAGTTCATTCAACAGTTGACGTGATGGTTCAATAGTTGACGGTCGACGTGATGGCTCGACGGTTCACTCTTTGAGTTCATTCGACAGTTGACGTGATGGTTCAACAGTTGACGTGATGGTTCGACAGTCGACGTGATGGTTCGACAGGTCACACCTTGAGCTCGTGCTTTGGTTAACGTGATGGTTCAACCGTTCGCACTTTGAGTTCATGCTTTGGTTGACGTGATGGTTCAACAGTTGATGTGATGGTTCAACAGTTGACGTGATGGTTTAACAGTCGACGTGATGGTTCGACAGTTCGCGCTTCAGTCGATGTGATGGTTCGACAGTTTGCACTTTGATTTCATGCTTTGGTTGACGTGATGGTTCAACAGTTGACGTGATGGTTCAATAGTTGACGTGATGGCTCAACAGTCGACGTGATGGTTCGACAGTTCGCACTTTGAGTTTGGATTTGGTTGACGTGATGGTTCAACGACTCGCGCTTTTATTGCTTTTCCCGCTTCTTCAGAAATAGAAGGTCGAGGATGATATTTAGATATGGTCTTTTGACGATGCCCGCTTATGGTGGCATATTTCGGGAGGATTGATGGTGTTAATCCAGTTTGTTGATTCGATGCCTGTGGCGTCACGTAGGTGGTTGATGATGAAATTAAGTCAGTTTTTATCAGAGGACGGTCAATTGTCGCCGTGACAACCAGATTCAGTTTTCTGGATATTGCTGCCCAAGCAGTTTTGCAGTTTATTTCTGCGGTTGGAAAATTTCCGGGTTCTCTGGTATTCAACCGTCTTCTACCTCGATTGTTCGAAAGTCGTTCCTTTTTCATCCAGTCGGGTCCAAGCCGCTTGAATATGGGCAGCTGTTGCACCCCAAAATTTGCCCAACCTTTTTATCACTTGGTTTATGTTTCATTGCATTAGCATAGCATAGTTCTAGCATTTGCATAGCATAGAATCCTTCATTTAATAGGGGATCAAGTGTGATATTGTCGCGGTGAAATTTGGATACCAAACTATTGATTAGTTTGAATCGTTAATTCATTTTTGCAACCGAACTTTGATTTGTCCAAAGGAAGGGATAAAGGTCGAAATACCCACAATGCAATGCAAATGCAAGCTAGAGAGTTTTAGGTTCGGGGGTTGGTTAAACTTAGGGAAGGTACTAGCATCCTAAGTTTCTGTAGTACTTTACAGGAACCTCTTGTTTTATGTTTGTTTACTGCTAAGTGTTATCTGCTTAATGGTTAAAAGACCTAGGGGTTTATTTCTAAGTATACTCGATAAAATGTCGCATCTTATGCCTACATATCCTTACGGGAGTGGAATCAGAGTATCTGTAGTTCCCCTAAAGGGTTAGAGGAGCTCTTTGACTGTGGTCAAAGTTCCTACGGGTTTAGGGTAGTTGCTTTGATTGGGTTTAGGAGAAGAGACGAGTCTTCATGTTAAGGGAGAGATAACCACCACAAATGTAAGAGGGGTTGTAGGAAATGGTCTTTGCATCGTCTTAAGAAAAGGTCTTAAATACTCGGATGGTCGCCAAGTATGCCTTTATCGCTCTTAAGGCAAAGTTCCTACGTGTTTGATTGTATTGTTGTGGAGGTGGAGATTATATCTCACTTAAGATGATTAACATCTATTCTCTATTGTGTTTGAAAAGTTCGTATAGTGTTGTTTGTTTTGTTTCTATGTTGTAAAGATTAAAACAAGGTCCTCCCTATGGGGTAGGTCCTAAACTTAAATGATCAACTTGAATGGAATCAAGGATCATGGGGAAATGATGCAAATGATGTGCAACTACACACAACGTTGAATTATGTGTAGGTTTTTCCTTTGGACATATGCGATGCATAAGATAAATTGATAATTGTAAATGACTGTAGAATAAATTGCAGAAGGGTAAATCACACACATACGCATGAGAGCGCTGGGTGAGTGTGTGTGTTGTGAATAAGAGCAGATAAAGATAAACAAAATATACGCATGAAAGCGCTAAGTGTAGGTGCATGTGTCGTGAGTGTACGTTTAGATTGAGTTTTACGCTGTTAATTGATTTTAGACGGGATGATTGATTTTAGTTTGAATTAAAAAAGTTGATTTGAATTAGTTTTGTCTATTTAAATTAATCATATCTTCCTAAAAGAAAAGGTTTTAAGTAAGAATTTAATATATTAAATAAGAGGTTTTATTATTATTATCAAATGTTATTATAAAAAAAAGCTTATTATAAAGGTTTATTAAAATTGTAAAAGACTGACTTTTTACTAATAAATAGATCATGAAGTGAATTTTTTTAATATTAGTAATTATAAGATAGCTTTATTGTATTATAGATTTATTAAAAACAAAGACTTTTAATTATTATAAAAAAAGCTAACAATTAAATTGATTAAAAAAAAGGGGTTGCTGTAATTTATTTAAAACAAACAGGCCTATTATCTTAATTTAAAAAAGGTTTATTAGTTTGATTTTGAAAAGGTTGATTAAAGTGTTAATTGGTGATTAGCATAGGGTTAAAGGTTAATGTGCGTGGGTTATGTGGTTAGTGTGTGTGGTAATTAGCAGATTACAACTTAAACAAAGCAATGAAAGAGGAAAAGAAAAAAACGCGAGGAACCCTAGCTTTCCCCCAAATCCCCTTTCCGTCCGTCACTCTCTCTTGTTCTTCTACTTTCCGTTGACCATTCCCTCTTCTCGCCGTGATTCCGGCTCGTTTTTCTTTGTAGCGATTCCTGCACAATCAAACAACGACAAGAGGTTAACGTTAGTGTTGCACCCTAAAATTTGCCCAACCTTATTCCTTGGGTTTATGTTTCAATATCATTAGCATTTGCATATAGAGTCATGTACATAGACTAACCATCTGCATAGCATAAGCATAGCAAGTCATTCAACAGGGGACCGATCATTATTCTCATCTCTAGAAGCCTATCAAGAGGTTATTATCCCAATTCAATCTTATTCAAGTCATCAGGAAAGAATTTGAAAGCAAAGAGCTCAGTAGATCAAGCCTTGAGTCCATCTCCTAGCTGAGGGTATCTGAGGGTCAACAAGAGGGTTGTGAGCTGTGAGTTGAAGGCATGGAGAGTATCTAGACATTATGAGAGACTTAGAAAGTCATTCAAAGAAGGAGACAAGTCATTGATGAGAGCACAAGAGCTATAGCTGAAGACAGTCAACTAGGGTTTCATCTGGGTCAACCCTAGGTCAACCCTAGGTCAATTGACTGATTTAAGGGGCATTCAAGTCTAGTGGAGAGATGTGGGGTTCATCATTGGACATATAAAGAAGGATATGGAGATATGCCAAGAAGAATTCAAGAGAAATCAAGGAGAAGAGGAGTTTCTAAATTAGGGTTTCTGTGTAAAATCCCCTAGTTTAGGTCAAATTTCCAAGCAAGATGAGTCAAAATGCTAGCTTCAAATGGCTTCTTGGCCAACATGAAACTTGTAGAGGATCTCAAGACCTTTAATTTGAGTGGTGGAAGACATCAAGGAGATTTATAGAACTCAAGTTATGGTCCTTGCAAGTTACAGGTCATCTGAGGTATCTGAAATTTTGTCTGTGAAAGTGACTTGACTTCCAAGCAATTTTTACCCCTCAAGGAGATTTCAAATGAATTTCTGGTCAACATAAGAATTGTTCCTCATTGTCTTAGATTTCTAGAATGGTATGGCATGCCTTCATATGATGTGTGGAACTCAACTTATGGCCTTGGCAAGCAAAGGGTATTTTGGGCATTTGTGAATTACAGGTCATTTTAACCTATGTCCAAAACTCATACAAGGAGGCCTCAAATGGAAAAACTTACAACATCAAACTTGCTCCAAATGTGATTTTAAGTCTAGAAAGAAGGTCAAAAATTGTTGGAAAAGCTCATAACATGAAGTTGCATGATTGGTCCAAATTTGAACTAAAATGGCTTATAATTTGAATAAAGTCAAAATGGAAAATGGTTTGAGAGATTTATAAGTCCAAATGGAGACTTCCAATATATGATTTTGAATGGAAAAGACATTCTAGAGACAATGGTTCAAACACTTTTTTGAGCTTAGTGGAAAAAATCAAAGTTATTCATGGTTACTTGCATTTGAAGAAACATTTCAAAAATCAACCAATGTGGAATGCAAGGGAATGTGGCAAGATGGTTCTAGAAAGTTCATGTGAGCCCTATATATTCATGAGATCAGAATTGAGCAGGGGTTGGACTCATTTTTCACCAAGAATTTCCCAAATTCTCTCATTCTTTCTCATTGCATTTTCACTCCAAATTCTCAAATTCTTCACCAATCACCATCAAAATCAATTTCATCATACTGATTCATCATCATAGATCAGAATTCAACCAAGAACAAGGTGTGATCAATCCATTTTCGAGCACTATAATCATCGACATCAAAATTGCAAATTCAGTTGGAACTCAAGATCCAGTGCAAGACTCCTCAAGGTGTTGCATACAGAATCAAGTAGTGCAATTGTAGATCAAGATCCAAGCCTCAAAAGCCTCAGATCCACGAATTTCATCATCATCCACAAGCTTTCACACCAGGTGCATTTTCTCTGCCACAGCTTGATTTAGTTAGTTTAGCATGGTTTTGTTAGTTTAGATATGATGTAGGATGTTAGTAGAGCAATTAGGATGAGTTTGGAGTGGTTTGGTGATGATTATTAGCAGGTTGTTAGAACTGTTAGGACCTAGAACTCTTAGGTTAGGCCATTATAATCTTAGTTTGATAGATCAGAATAATCACCATTAGTCATAGATTAGATTAGTATAAGTTTGATTGAGAATTATGCTGATGAGTTGCAGAGTGTTTTCATGGAGTCAGAACTTATTGCTATCGGGTTGAGTGATTTGTTGAGTTTCAAAGCAAGCTAATACCATAGACGTGTAGAGGGAGAGATTCTGAGTGTTTTTCATGTTTGCATCGTGTTGATTCATGGACTGTGGAGTGAGAACCGAGAGCTTGAAGTGGTGTGTGCATGGAGTTTCATGGAGGAAACCCTAGTTTTCATAGATTCAAGGTAGGAGACGAAATCCTGGGCGTTCATTGCTTGTTGGACCCTTGACTCAGAGAGCAATCCTGTGGCTCTCGTTTAATTCTGATTTTGGAGGGAATTAGCTGGGTGCCCTAAACGCACCGTTTCATTAATTGAAACGGGCGGGCCTAAGACTCCATTGATATCCCCACCCCCCAATGCCTGAGCCCAATTCATTTTGCACGTGATAACCTTACTTTTCTCACCCCCTGCTTATTTTGTTATTTTTAATGATTCTGAATGGTTCTGGGCCTAATTCAAACTTGCTGTTCGCACCCCCAGTATTAAGCCCAATCTTAAAAACAACTAGGGCGCCTGCTAACCACACCCCTCTCCCCATTTATTTCTTTCATTTTGATTTTTAATTTCTCTTACTATTTTCTTGATTTTCATTAATTCATAATAAATAGATAAAAAATCATTTTTAACTCATTCTTTTTACATCATTTTCATTAGAATGTCTAGAAAATTGTCATTTAATAAAATTGCATTTTTATTTTTATTTCATATTTTTCCCATATTTTCCAAATAAATGACATTTTAAGTAGTTTCATTTCATGCATGATTTTGCTAATTTTTGTTCTACTAAATGCTTTAATATTTTTTGTTCATTCTTTTTAGGTTGTTTAGATTAGATATTGAACTTGTAGAAACAATTTAGTTCCCATTTTTAGGAATTAATTTTAGGTGCTCAATGTAGGCTTGAACAACATGAACAAATTAGGGTTTTTTAGGTGATGACTTAAGAAGTTTGATTTCATTTCCCTTAGGACTTAGGATTTAACTAGTTTAGTTATGGGACTATAGGGGCTATGGGTAGTTATTAGATCCCTTAGAAAAAAGTCAGGATTCCCCTACTGCTATTAATACTCTGTATATATCTGATTGACTGGTGTGGTGTGCCCTCTGGGGATTATTGCTTGCTTGCTTGGGTATTGGGATTGTCTGGGGACTTGGGAGAGCTGAAGACTTGAGGAGATGAAGACCATTGGAGATCCAAAGATTGAAGATCAACTGCCAGAGTTGGAGAGGAGGTTCTTGCTAGCAGCTGCTGAGGAGACTAGGGTTTAGGAGCTAGGCAGAGCTCTAGGTTAGAAAGCTTGTTTCTCAAACATGGAATGCCTTGTCTGCATCCATCCTTTCTCTATGATTCAAAGTCTCTTTCAAATATCCACCTCCTTCCTTTGGAAGGATCAGTGAATATATTTGAAAGATAGAACTTTTGAGAGGAAACTTTCTGTTTAATGTTAACAGTTGATGAACCACCCTTGGTAGGTAATTAACTGTCTAACATTCATTCACTTCACTCTTGTGACTGATTCCTCATCTGGGAGGTTTGAGCATGAAGAAAAGCCATTGCAGATGGAAGATAGATGATCAAAACCCTTTCCTGAAGGCCATGAAGATGGAGATTGATGCTTGTTGAAGCCTGTAGCTGATTGGAGATTACTTGAAGCCAGATGTTGATTCAGACCTGCTGATGCTGTTTCTTTTGCTGTTGTATTTCATTTCTGATGTATTGATTGGTTTTCTGGGTTGTATTGTTTGCTGTTTACCCTGCTGGGTTGAAAGTGAAGCCTGTTCACTTTTGCCTATTGTTTTCCAGGTTCGAGGTTGAGTGGGACTCCCTTGCCTCGCTTGTATTGTTGCATCCATGCATTTTACTGTTTTACTGTATATATCTGATTATTGTTTCTGTTTCTGCCTATCCCGTAGGATCTCTGTTTCTCTCTGTGCAAGAGAGGAACATGATAGACACTAGGTCTTAACCCATGCATGATAACATTAGGTTAGTTTGTTTCCCTTCGCAACCGTAGGTTAGAGTTCTGTCTCTTTCTTTCTCAAAACAAACAGAAAAACACCATAAAGATTTCAAACACAATAAAAGACACTTCTTCCGTAAAAGAATGTGAACTCATCAAAGCGTCATTTTTGTCCGCCGGGACTGCTAATCAAGAAACCCTTTTTCAGAAGGAATAAAATCAATCAAGGACAGACTTGTGTCGTACGTGGCCCGAACTACGTTTGCTCTGATCTTCCATGCTGTGTGGAAGTACGTAGGCATAGGATGCGATATCCTAGCGAGCAACCTTCCCCTCCTTTCCCGTAGGTAGGCGAACTACGTTGACTCTGATTTCTCGTTCCAGGCGGGAATACGTAGGCATAAAGTGCGACACTTTGCCGAGTCATTTTTATTTTCATTTTATTTTCTTTTTAACCCTTGACCTATAGTTTAGATAGAATAACAATCCATACCCGAAAACAAGCGTGGATCCCGTCGAGTACGACGGACGTGAGGGGTGCTAATACCTTCCCCTTGCGTAACCGACTCCCGAATCCAGGTTTTGGTTGCGACGATCATACCTTTCCCGTGTTGTGCGAGGTTTACTCTGAGCGTTTCCTTTCCCTCCCGTGGGATAAATAACGCACGGTGGCGACTCTTCTGTTCAGCCGGCGCCGATTTTCGCAGTAGCGACAGCTGGCGACTCTGCTGGGGATCCAACGTCCCCTGGCTGCTAAGGACTGCGATAGTTCTTATGCATTTGGGATCCAACGTCCCTTAAGAGAGTCAATCCTAACGTTTGTTTTCCCGTCGAGGATTTTGTATGGAGTTATTATATATTTCTAACCTTGTATTTTCAGCTTTGTATATGGATTATTATTGCTGTATTTGGGGTGTGCCGGGTGTTCTGATATTGAGAGATAAGCCGGACCTGGGCTTGAGTGCACCTAGAATTAGAGTAGAAAGTAGTGGGCGCGTGCCGGCTTTGCTTGCATTAGTGTCTCATGAAATCTACACTCGGACGAGGTTCTTCTGGTTGGCTTCTTTTTCTACCCTTTGGGTCGAAGGGGTTGTTGGTTAGCTGAATTGTCGACTCCGGGAACCGATCATTTGGAAGTTGGCTAAGTGAGGCCTCTTCAGGATTTGATGATGCCACTCCTTCTGGGAATCGTATCATCAACCCTGAAAGTCTGTGACGCCGACGACCGCATAGGATGCCGTACCTTGTGCCAGTTATAGGGCCACCCACCTGTGAGGGGATTTGGGGTTATGCAGGTAACCAGACCTTCAGATACCGGTTTGTTCTCGATCAGAGATCCTGGGTATTTATGGAGAGTTATGAGGTCTGTCAGAGACCATTTGGAGATGTGTTCTGAGGTCTGTCAGAGACCAATTGGAGATATGATTTGAGGTCTACCAGAGACCAGTTGGAGTTATGGTTTGAGGTCTGTCAGAGACCAGTATTGGAGCTTTGTTTTAGGTCTATCTGAGACCAGGGTTTGAGGACTTCTGGATGGTCTGTCTGAGACCTTTCTTGATTGGGTTCAGGCTATTCAGCTACAGCTTTGGTCCCTGTTGCATGTTACTTGCATTGCATTGCCTGCATATCCATTACCATTTGCATTTCACTAACGTGTGTCTGTGCTGCAGGTGCATTTGCATTTCCCTAGTTCTAGTGCCCGGACTTCTGAGTATTGATTATGGCTAGTTTGAGGAAAACAGTTGCGTATAAGCTGCCTTCACCTGATATTACTTCTCTGCTTGGTCTGATATCTCTCGCTAATGAGGAGGTTAGGAGGAGCTTCAGAATGAGCCATGGGAGATTACTGAGATTAGTCTGTAAGCCCACTGCTGATGAGATGAACGGGCTATACACCTTGATGCAGTTCTATGACCCCGCATTGAGATGTTTTACCTTTGCTGACTTCATTCTAGGACCTACCATTGAGGAGTATGTGGAGTTTACCGAGCTTCCTGTGCAGAACGAGGTTCCCTTTATTCACTCTGCTGCTGAGCCCAAGTTGGAGGACTTAGCCAAAGCCTTACATATGGACGCTGCAGATCTGTTATTGACTTCTTGGCTTGGGGTTTCAGGTTTCTCTCTTGATTTCTTAGTTGTCAAAGCTCAAGAGTACGCCAAGAACGGTTGTTGGGTGGTTTTCAATGCTATTTTGGCTTTATGCATCTATGGAATTGTGCTGTTTCCTAACTTGCCCAACTTTGTGGACCTGGACGCTTTCTATCTGTTTGCTGCAGGCAACCCAGTGCCAACGCTGATCGGAGACTTCTACCACTCATTGCACTACAAGAACGAAAACCGAAGGGGAAAAGTTGTTTACTGTTGTGCTCCTCTATTAAATATGTGGTTCAAAAGTCATCTCCCCATGAAGGGACCCTTTGCAGACAGTGTAACCTCATCCAGTTGGTCAGAACGCCTGATGAGGCTATCTTCCGAAGACGTTGTATGGTTTGATCGAGATTTGTTGGGATCCGAGCTCATCTTCAGCTGTTCTGGGTACCCTAATGTGCCGCTGATAGGAAGAAAAGGGTGTATCAATTACAACCCTTCTCTATTCATTCGCCAGTTCGGATATGCACTGAAGAATCCACCTCAGGAGGAAGAAGTACAGGAATCTCTGTACTTCACCGGTGACGTGAAGGGGGAGTTATTAGCCAAGTTGCAACATGCCTGGACACGTATTAACCGCAAAGGGAAGCCACTGTTAGGAAAGAGCGATTGCCAGGCTTATGAACCTTACAGGGTTTGGATCCAGGAACGAGCAAGTCAGTTATTAATGCCATTTCCAGCTGCACCCGTCATTGTTCCCGTCCCGGCAGAAGAGCCAACTACTGTTTCTAGGGAAGCCTATGAACAAGTTGTGAGAGAAAAAGAAGCCTTGATGAAGATTAATGAAGGGTTAGAGCAAGAGTTAGCCCAGGCACGCAGCGAGAAAAACAAGGCCGTATATGCTTTCCAGCAACAGATCGAGCTAGTAAACAGACTAGGGGCTGAGTTGACTGAAGAAAAGAAAAAGCGTGAACGTCTGGGGCAAGAGTTCAGAAGCTCCCATGACATGCTGGAAGCCAAAAAGAAAGCGCTCGACGCAGCACACCGAGAGATATCTTCTTGCAATAAGACTTGGAATGCTACACTCACTAACAACAAGAAGAGGGAAGATAAGCTGAAACAGCACATTTCCGACCTCGAGGAGAAGCTGAAGTCTAGCATCAAGAAGTGCGAGGAAGAAGTGATGACCCGGTATAGTGTCCAGCATGCACTGAACAAGGCAATCAAATCCAGAGATGAAGCAGTGTCTCAGAAGCGAAAGTTAGAAGATTGCTTCGGAGAAGCAACCTGGGAAGAAACTGCTGAAGACGTACGCCGTGTCCTTAAGAGGAGAAACCAGCTTGTTGAAGGGCTGCTTGATCGACCAAGCCATCCGGAGACCAAGAAGTTGATAGAGGAGTACCAGACTTTTGGGAGGATTTGATCATTTCATGTAGTAACTTGTATGCTTTATTTGCATAGTGCTGACCATCACCAGGATTGTTGGTTGAGGTCATGCCTTCTTTGTACTCTCAGTGATATTGTACCCTGGGCTTATTGATTCTCCCTGCAATATATGAGGCTTTCTATGATTCAGCTCCGATATTCCTATTGTCAGCACTGTCACTGCACCGGCACCTTCGCACTAGAACTGGGGGAATGAACTTCCCTAATGCACAGACACATTGCATTGCATTCATATTCATATTGCATTACAGGTAATCTTTGGATGGTGTCTTATTTCCTGCTCTGTACCAGGTACTTAACAGGATTGCAGATCAGCATCCGCACCGCTATTCTACACGCTCCAACTGTCGAAAAATCATGGACCAAATGCAGAACGAGATGCAAGATGTGCGCGAGAAGCTCGCTCTCTTCATGCAGACCATGGAAGCCATAGCAAAAGGGCAGGAGAATTTGCAGGCCATGGTCCAGCCTCTGTTGGCTCGAAACGCTGGTCATGGTAATGAAGATCATCAGTCTGTCCGGGTTGATACTGCTCATGGAGACGGTACTCCCACGCCAGTGGCTCCACCCGTAGTCAATATACCTGCTGCTAATGTCAACAACGCTACCGCTGCTGTGAACGGTAACGTTGGAGTGGGGAATGAAACTGCTATCCATAATGCTGGGCTGGGTGATGTCAATTTGGGAGATAATCTAGGAGGCAACGGCTTTGTCAATACTGGGTTCGGATTCAACGATCAGGGATTCGATAACACTGGGAAGTATGGCTTTAATGCTCAAGGCTTTGGGCAAGATGGTTATGGTATGGTCAATCAGGGTTACGGAGGCTTTGGAAACGGAAACGGTACTGGATTTATGGCTTTTGGTCCCGCTGGAGGTGTTCAAGGGTACGGCAACAGAGGCCGAGGTCCGGGGATGAATCAGATCAGAGCTGGACGTAATAATGCATATGATGGGTACGGGGCTGGAAACGGTCTGTGGCAAGAAGATCAGCAGGAAGACGCCTTCTCCGGAGGAGGTTTTGAAGGGCCGATGGATGATTCCCAAAAGATTAGAATGCTGGAAGAGCAGATGAAGGGAGTCCTAAACCAGAGTGCTGTGGGTTTGGACATGGCAACCATGGGCTTGGTACCTGGCTTGAGGGTGCCAATTAAATTCAAAGCGCCTGCGTTCGATAAGTATAAAGGAGACACATGTCCGAAAGTGCATGTACGAGCTTATTACCGAAAGATGTCTGCATACTCCACTGATGAAAGAATGCTAATGCATTTCTTTCAGGATAGTCTATCGGGCCCTTCCCTAGAGTGGTACATGGGGTTGGAGCCAACTGATATCAAGACATGGAAGCAATTGGCGGAGGCGTTTGTAGCCCATTACAAGTATAACAGCGACCTGGCGCCCAATCGGGTCCAGTTGGCCGGGCTTTCGCAAAAGAAGGGGGAGAGTTTTAAAGAGTACGCGCAAAGGTGGCGCGATATGGCTGCCAGGGTCCGTCCTCCTGTAGAAGATAAGGAAATGAATGACATGTTTGTCGGCACATTCACAGGGCTGTTTCATGATATGCTGTTTCATACGTCTCTGGCCAGTTTTTCAGACCTGATTCTGATGGGGGAAAAGATTGAACGTAACATTAAGCAAGGAAAGTTCCAAGTCGAGGAATCAACTGCATCTGGCAGTAATAGGAAAGCTTATGGTGGGCGCCGTCAGGGCGAGGCAAGCGCAGTATTTGGAGGCCGAGGCCGAGGCCGAGGCAGGGGACGAGGTCAATATCGTCAGCCGCAGCAGGTGTCGAGTGTTACTATCCCATATCAACAACAACCACTCCAGCAACAACAACCGGTTCAGCAGCAGCCAATGCCACAGCAGCAGCAGCCTCAGCAGGGGGCACAGCAGGCTCAACGAAGATTCCAGGGTAGTAAACCGAGAAGAGTGTTTGAGAAGCCTCCCTCAACCTATGCTGATTTATTGCAGACATTGTTGGGATTGAATCTGGTAGAGAAAAGAACTCTGGCGCCGATAACGGGAGCTCCCCCGTTCGGCTACGATGCAAGCAGGCACTGTGAGTTTCATTCTGGGGCTCCGGGTCACGATATAGAAGGTTGCCATGCTTTTAAGCACGTTGTGCAGGATCTTTTAGATAACAAGACTATCAATTTCGGAACGGCAGGTCCGAATATAGTCCAGAAACCCATGCCTAATCATGGGGCAAACGCCGTTCTGACTGAGGAAGGTCTGAATCTTATTATGAATGTTGAAGATTTAAAGACGCCGCTGAGCGAGATAAAGAGCCGACTGTTACAAGGAGGTGTTTACCCAGGATGTAACGAGTATTGCTTAGAATGTTGGACCCTAGCTGAGGGGTGTGAGGATTTGAAGAAAGGCATTCAGGCTTTAATTGATGAAGGTATATTGCAGTTTGATCGAGCGGCAACTGACGAGCCTGCAGGGGCAGTAGTGGATAATCGGAGTGATGTGGCCACAGTAACGATTCCTCGGAAGACGATCACTATTGCAGCACCAGCTCAGCGACCACCGATTACCATAACTAAGGCCGGGCCAATCCCGTATGAGAACACGAAAGCAGTCCCATGGTCATATGGGTTAGAGGTGTATTGTGACGGGATAAAGATTGATGTTAACAAGCAGCCAGTGGAGATTGTGGATAATGTTGTTGGCTCAGGAGGCATGACAAGGAGTGGCAGGATCTTTATATCTCCTGAAGTGGAGGCTGAAAGACTAGCGAAAGGAAAAGGGAAAGCGGTTGAGAATGTTCCGGTACAAGCAAGTGAAAAAGAAGCGGCATCGAAGGATGTAGAAGAGTTCATGCGCTTAATTCGAAAAAGTGATTATAAGATTGTGGAGCATCTGCAGCAGACACCGTCCAAAATATCTATCTTGTCATTGCTCTTATGTTCGGAAGCTCACAGAAATGCTTTGCTGAAAGTCCTGGACACTTCTTTTGTACCCCAGGATGTCTCCGTAAATCAGCTAGAAGGAGTATTGGCACATGTGAATGCAGGCCACAGTCTGGGTTTTACCGATTTTGACTTGACTCCGAAAGGGAGAGACCATAATATGGCATTACACGTATCTGTTGAGTGTAGAGGATCAGTAATGTCGCACGTATTGGTTGACACCGGATCATCTTTGAATGTGCTGCCCAAGAAGGCGATGATGAAGCTGGATGTTCGAGGAATTTTGTGTACACCCAGTGATTTGGTAGTCAGAGCATTTGATGGCACGCGGAGAACAGTCTTCGGATCGATCACCTTGCCTCTGCAAGTGGGGCCGGAAGTGTTTGCAACGGAGTTTTATATCATGGATATACAGCCTGCGTATAGCTGCTTGCTTGGAAGACCCTGGATTCATGGAGCAGGGGCAGTCACGTCTACCCTGCATCAGAAATTAAAATACATGGTCGGAGACAGTGTAGTCACCGTGTGCGGAGAAGAAGACATCCTGGTCAGCCATCTATCTTCATTTAAATATGTGGAAGTCGACGGGGAGATCCACGAGACGCCATGCCAGGCATTCGAAGGTTTGCGCATCAAGGACAAAGGTCCCGGGCCGAGCAAAGTGCCAGAGATAGCTGTCTCATCGTATAAGGAAGCTCAAGCTCTAGTGGAAGCAGGAGAAGCCAAGGGCTGGGGCAAAGTGCTGGACATTCCTGTGAAAATGGACCGGTTCGGACTGGGGTACCAACCGTCGTCATCAACTCCTTCCGTGGGGGCCCCCCGTTTCAGAAAGCCGATTATCATCTCTGCCAGTGGAGTATGTCATGAAACTGTCAATGCTGCTTCAGAGTCTGATGAAGGAGACAGCGACTGTGATATGGATGCCTGGATTCAGCCAAGCACGCCAGGACAAGGACTGTGCAACTGGTCTATTCAGGAGCTTGTTCCTGTGACTTTTAAACAGTAATGCTTTGCTTTATTAATTGTTGAATAATCTGATGTCTTGCCCGGGGCATCAGGATTTGCTTAGGGCTGTGTTGTTATAAACATTGCGTGTTAATCATTAAATAAATGGCGTTTTTTCATGTGCAAATACAGTAATCCCTGTCTTTCCTGTTTTGTATTTTTCAATAAAATGGCAATGTGGTTATTCGCTTTATACGCATTTTGAAGCACTTAACCATTCCTTTTGCAGGATAACATTTTCAGATGACATCCTTGAACCACCTATGACTCGTCCCGACTTCGAGCACCCGGTGTTTCAGGCTGAAGAAGAGGTTGTCGAAGATAGCGACGTTCCTGAAGAACTGTCTTGGTTAGTAAAGCAAGAGGAAAGAGCCATTCTGCCTCACGACGAGGTTATCGAAATTATCAATTTGGGGTCGGAAGGGGTTGAGAAGAATATTCGTATCGGAGCCGCACTGCAGAGTGAGGTCAAGCGAAGACTGGTTGAAATGCTCCGAGAGTATAATGATGTATTCGCTTGGTCATATGAAGATATGCCGGGGCTCGATACAGATATGGTCGTACATCGCCTGCCATTGAAAGAAGATTGCCCGCCGGTCAAACAAAAGCTTCGCAGAACTCGACCAGATATGGCGATGAAGATCAAAGAGGAGGTGCAGAAACAGTGGGATGCTGGTTTCCTGGCTGTGACGAAGTATCCTTCATGGGTTGCCAACATCGTACCAGTGCCAAAGAAAGATGGCAAGGTTCGGATGTGCGTGGATTATAGAGATTTGAATAAAGCAAGCCCAAAAGACGATTTTCCACTTCCTCACATTGACGTGTTAGTTGATAATACCGCTCAATACTCTGTGTTCTCCTTCATGGATGGCTTTTCAGGCTATAATCAAATTAAGATGGCGCCAGAGGATATGGAGAAGACTACTTTCATAACGCCGTGGGGGACATTTTGCTACAAAGTGATGCCCTTTGGTTTGAAAAATGCTGGGGCAACATATCAGCGTGCGATGACGACTCTTTTCCATGACATGATGCATAAAGAGATCGAAGTTTATGTTGACGATATGATTGCTAAATCCCAGACGGAGGAAGAGCATCTGGTGAATCTGCTGAAGTTGTTTAAAAGACTTAGGAAGTTCAGGCTGAGGCTGAACCCTAATAAATGCACCTTCGGGGTGAGATCGGGTAAACTGCTGGGGTTTATCGTAAGTGAAAGAGGAATAGAGGTCGATCCTGCTAAAATAAAAGCGATTCAAGAAATGCCGACGCCTAAAACAGAGAAAGAAGTGCGCGGGTTTTTAGGGAGATTGAACTACATTGCTCGGTTCATATCTCACCTAACAGCCACGTGTGAACCGTTATTCAAGCTGTTGAAGAAAGATCAAGCTGTAACGTGGAACGAAAATTGTCAAAAGGCGTTCGATAAAATAAAGAAGTATCTGCAGGAGCCTCCTATTTTGATACCCCCAGTGGCAGGGAGACCTTTGATCATGTATTTGACGGTTCTGGAGGGAAGCATGGGTTGTGTTCTCGGTCAACACGACGAGACAGGGAGAAAAGAGCATGCGATCTATTACCTGAGTAAGAAATTTACAGACTGTGAATCTCGATACTCAATGCTGGAGAAAACTTGTTGCGCGCTAGCCTGGGCCGCCAAGCGTTTGAGGCAGTACATGCTGAATCATACAACCATGCTCATCTCGAAGATGGATCCTATCAAATATGTATTCGAAAAGCAGGCGTTGTCAGGTAGAATTGCCCGTTGGCAGATGGTCTTGACTGAATATGATATTCAATACGTCTCGCAAAAGGCTATAAAGGGGAGTGTGTTGTCTGAGTATCTGGCGGAGCAGCCTATTGAAGAGTATCAATCGATGAGGTTTGATTTTCCTGACGAGGATATCATGTACCTAAAGATGAAGGATTGTGAAGAACCATTGCCAGACGAGGGACCAGAGTTGGGTTCCAAATGGAAGATGATATTTGATGGAGCTGTGAATGCTTACGGTAGCGGAATAGGTGCAATCATCACGACGCCACACGGGTCGCACATCCCGTTTACTGCCCGATTGACCTTTGCCGTTACTAACAATGAGGCCGAATACGAAGCTTGTATAATGGGGCTCGAAGAAGCCATTGATTTGCGAATCAAACATCTAGATGTATACGGAGACTCAGCTCTGGTGGTGAATCAGATCAAAGGGGAATGGGAGACACGGCAGCCTAATTTGATACATTACATGAATTATGCAAGGAGATTATTGCCTTTCTTCGACAAGGTTGAATTGCATCATGTACCGCGGGCAGAAAATCAAATGGCTGACGCCCTCGCCACTTTGTCTTCCATGTACAAGGTCAACTTCTGGAACGAAGCTCCCCAAATCACTATCTCTCGGTTGGACAGGCCAGCTTATGTATTTGCTATTGATGAAGCATCTGATGACAAACCGTGGTATTTCGATATCCTTAATTTCCTGAAGAATAAAGAGTATCCGGCTGGGGCATCCAGTCAAGATCAGAAGACTCTCAGGAGGTTAGCGGGTAATTTCTATTTGAACCCGGATGGCGTCTTATACAGAAGGAACCACGATTTGGTGTTGTTGCGTTGTGTAGACGAGAAAGAGGCAAAGCTCCTCATGGAGGAAATTCATGAAGGTGCCTTTGGCACGCATGCTGGTGGGCATGCTATGACGAGAAAGCTGCTGAGGGCAGGTTATTTTTGGCTGACGATGGAAACTGATTGTTTCAAGTTTGCAAGAAAGTGCCACAAGTGCCAAATCTATGCTGACAAGATACACGTGCCTCCGAGTCCTCTAAATGTGATGTCATCTCCATGGCCATTCTCGATGTGGGGAATCGATATGATTGGGAAGATCGAGCCGACGGCTTCTAACGGGCACCGGTTCATCCTAGTAGCAATCGATTATTTCACCAAGTGGGTGGAAGCGGCGTCTTACGCAAATGTAACGAAGCAAGTGGTGGCTAGATTCATCAAGAGAGATATCATTTGCCGATATGGGATCCCCGAGCGGATAATCACGGATAATGGTTCAAATCTGAACAACAAAATGATGAAGGAGCTCTGTCAGAATTTTAAGATCGAACATCACAACTCCTCCCCTTACCGACCCAAGATGAATGGCGCTGTTGAGGCGGCCAATAAGAATATCAAGAAAATCGTTCAGAAAATGGTGGTGACCTATAAGGATTGGCACGAGATGCTACCTTTTGCTTTGCACGGTTATCGTACGACGGTACGCACATCAACCGGGGCAACTCCGTTCTCGTTGGTATACGGAATGGAAGCGGTACTACCATTGGAAGTTGAGATCCCTTCTCTGAGGGTATTGCGAGACGTTCAGCTGGACGAGGCAGAATGGGTAACGAATAGATTGAACCAACTGAGCTTGATGGATGAGAAGAGGCTAGCTTCTCTAGCCTACGGTCGTTTGTACCAGAGCCAGATGAAGAAAGCGTACGACAAGAAGATACTTCCGCGAAGCTTTCAGACGGGCGACCTTGTGCTGAAAAGGATTCTCCCGCCGCAAGCAGATCACAGGGGCAAGTGGACCCCCAACTACGAAGGGCCATACGTTGTCAGTAAAGTCTTTTCAGGAGGAGCTTTATTGTTGACCACCATGGACGGAGAAGACTTTGCGTCGCCTGTGAATTCGGACGCAGTTAAAAAATACTTTGCTTAAAATAGACCCGCTGGACAGAAAAAGAGAGTCCAGGCAAAAATGGGGCATCCTGGCGAACCAAAAACAGAATGAAAGGTTCGGGCAAAAGTTAGGGATAAAATTGAAAAAATGTACACCCGCGAAGTTGAAAACCTACACTGGGCGGCTTCGGCAAAAAAGGGTATCCCGGTGAACTGAAAACCCGTAAAGGGCGGTTCACGCAAAAGTTAGGGATTTGAAAAGCAAATGACTGCGGTCCGAATTCAATGAGCATCAAAATGGGAGAATGTGTTGGAGGAGCCAGTTATCGGATACAATCTCTTTAGAAGTGGGGATACCGGGAAAGCATTAGAGTCGGATGAGTCATAGGAGGATCATTTCGTGGTGTTCATCTGCATCCCGTTGCCGACATGTGTACAAATTTAATTTGTCAAAATATTCATGCTTCTTGTGCATACTTATGTATTTGCTTTGCGTAGCTTCCTCTTTTCAGGAGTTACATCCCGTGTACAAAAAACTCCGCCCATTCAGGGGCCCAATCAATGAAAATATGTTATTCAGTACTTGATGCTGTTCTTTACTGTTTTGTGCATGATTAACGCCTAAGTTTGATGAAACTAGCATGAGTATAACATCGCTGGCCCTTGCCAACAGTTGCTAAAGCTTTGAATTAACTGAGTGTAACGTCACTAACCTGAATTGATTTGATTGCATAGGCCTGTCGTGTCTTGTTTGTGTTGTTGCAGGTTTCGTAACCATACGAGGAGGATGATCAAAAGATCGCGATAACGAAAGACTTGATCCCCACGTAGGTCATGCATGTTCTTCCTGAAGAAGGATAGAATTCCCCAGCTAGCCGTAGCTTACCCAAAAGGACGTGCTCCAGAAAAGTTATTCGTCCTCAACAGAGTTTGGCGATTCCAAGATCGTAAGGCTGTATTCAGACAGGTTCATCTTTCCCCGCAGGGTCATGCACTCTATCCCAGCGGAGTCAGTGGATTTTTCCCCGAGAGAATCATCCCATCCCCCAGCGGAATTCTCTTTGCAAGTATTTTCATTCCTTCCAGTGGAACTCGAAGATCAAGACTCTCCAAAGCAGAGTTGATGGTGGGTCCTATCATTTATTTCGTCAGAGATACTGGTAATATCAGTTCACGTTCCAGCAGAAAGTCCGATCATACTATGCACATCTGCTACTCCCCAGCAGGAGGTTACTTCAACAAGGCGTTTGGTTTGAGTTCCCAATTTCCCAGCAGGGTTGACTTCACCCTTCCAGCATTTATTTTGCTGGAATAATTCTGTAGCATCTGGCTATCCCCGGCGGAGTCGGCATTATCCTTCCAGCATTTATTTTGCTGAAGCAGTTTCTGTACTCTAGCAGTTCAGGTGGAGAGAATTCTTGCTCAAATGAACAATCAAACATTCAAGATCTCGGCATGAGATATCCATCCAATGTCAGTTTCGGCAGTATCCCCCGCAGAGTTACCAGGATAAGTTTCTCTTTATTCCCAGGCAGAATTAGTTGTCATCAGGGGTTCCAAGAGTCAGAATTTTAGAGGTCACCGCCGGTTATCAGAGCAGGCGTCCGATAGTTGGTTTCCAGACATCCCCAGTAGAGTCCGTCTCAAAGTCGCTGTCACGTCAGTGCTAAGAAGTTTGTAGGTGAGGATCATTGGAGAACTAAGTCCTGACGTGGACAATTTACTCCTAGATTGACGAGATTTCTTCAGAAGTGGGCGTCCTAACGTGGACAGGTTTATTTCCCTGGATTGGTGAGGTGTGTTAGTCCTATCGTGGGCAGATTCGGGTTCTTGAAATTAGTGGAATGGGAGGTCATGACGTTGACAAAAGTGATTACTCTTTGTGTTGGTGTCCTGACGTGGACAGATCAGACAAGCGTGTGAGTCCTTACGTGGACAAGTCTTATTTCCTCAGCGGGTCGAAGACGCCTGAGTCCTAACGTGGACAAATCAAGACGAGATTAGTGTCCTTACGTGGGCAAATCAAATAGATTATTATTCCTTACGTGGAAAGATGTAATCCTTACGCGGACATATCAAGTTGGATTCCTTACGTGGAAAGAGATGATTCCGTACGTGGAAAAAGATAGTTTCCTTACGTGGAAACGACAGCATTCCTGACGTGGAAAGAGGGGAGTCCTTACGTGGACAGATTAAGATGGCATTCCTTACGTGGAAAAATGAGTCCTGACGCGGACAAATCGGAAAGAAGATTGCTTCCTGACGTGGAAAGATGAAAGGGTTAGTCCTGACGTGGACAGATACAGAAGAAATGATTCCTGACGTGGACAGGTGTTACTCCTAACGTGGACGATGTTATTCCTAACGTGGACAGGTGTTACTCCTAGCGTGAAAGAGTTTTATTCCTAACGTGGACGATTCAGTTTATGGAAATGCAGACGAATTATCCCCAGCGGAGTGGCCGAGATTTTTCTGGGTTAACAGCAGGTGGAGTCCTAACGTGGACAGGTTTTAGTTGAGATTTCTTCGTATTGATGACGGACAGAGTCCTAACGTGGACAAGCAAGCAATCTGTTATGACAGAATCCTCTTCAGAACGATGAAGACAATCCCCAGCACGGTCGCACGAGATCAGTGGGTTGCCGTAACAGTCAGATTCAGCTGATGAATGTCGTTCCTCAAGCAGGAGCGTAATTTAGTTTTGCGGTTGGCAAATTTCTGGTTTCACTAGTATTCAACCGTCTCGTACCGCGAATGTCTGAAGGCTCCGGGCTCTTCACCCAATCGGGTCCAAGTCGCTTGAATAGGGGCAGCTGTTGCACCCTAAAATTTGCCCAACCTTATTCCTTGGGTTTATGTTTCAATATCATTAGCATTTGCATATAGAGTCATGTACATAGACTAACCATCTGCATAGCATAAGCATAGCAAGTCATTCAACAGGGGACCGATCATTATTCTCATCTCTAGAAGCCTATCAAGAGGTTATTATCCCAATTCAATCTTATTCAAGTCATCAGGAAAGAATTTGAAAGCAAAGAGCTCAGTAGATCAAGCCTTGAGTCCATCTCCTAGCTGAGGGTATCTGAGGGTCAACAAGAGGGTTGTGAGCTGTGAGTTGAAGGCATGGAGAGTATCTAGACATTATGAGAGACTTAGAAAGTCATTCAAAGAAGGAAACAAGTCATTGATGAGAGCACAAGAGCTATAGCTGAAGACAGTCAACTAGGGTTTCATCTGGGTCAACCCTAGGTCAACCCTAGGTCAATTGACTGATTTAAGGGGCATTCAAGTCTAGTGGAGAGATGTGGGGTTCATCATTGGACATATAAAGAAGGATATGGAGATATGCCAAGAAGAATTCAAGAGAAATCAAGGAGAAGAGGAGTTTCTAAATTAGGGTTTCTGTGTAAAATCCCCTAGTTTAGGTCAAATTTCCAAGCAAGATGAGTCAAAATGCTAGCTTCAAATGGCTTCTTGGCCAACATGAAACTTGTAGAGGATCTCAAGACCTTTAATTTGAGTGGTGGAAGACATCAAGGAGATTTATAGAACTCAAGTTATGGTCCTTGCAAGTTACAGGTCATCTGAGGTATCTGAAATTTTGTCTGTGAAAGTGACTTGACTTCCAAGCAATTTTTACCCCTCAAGGAGATTTCAAATGAATTTCTGGTCAACATAAGAATTGTTCCTCATTGTCTTAGCTTTCTATAATGGTATGTCATGCCTTCATATGATGTGTGGAACTCAACTTATGGCCTTGGCAAGCAAAGGGTATTTTGGGCATTTGTGAATTACAGGTCATTTTAACCTATGTCCAAAACTCATACAAGGAGGCCTCAAATGGAAAAACTTACAACATCAAACTTGCTCCAAATGTTATTTTAAGTCTAGAAAGAAGGTCACAAATTGTTGGAAAAGCTCATAACATGAAGTTGCATGATTGGTCCAAATTTGAACTAAAATGGCTTATAATTTGAATAAAGTCAAAATGGAAAATGGTTTGAGAGATTTATAAGTCCAAATGGAGACTTCCAATATATGATTTTGAATGGAAAAGACATTCTAGAGACAATGGTTCAAACACTTTTTTGAGCTTAGTGGAAAAAATCAAAGTTATTCATGGTTACTTGCATTTGAAGAAACATTTCAAAAATCAACCAATGTGGAATGCAAGGGAATGTGGCAAGATGGTTCTAGAAAGTTCATGTGAGCCCTATATATTCATGAGATCAGAATTGAGCAGGGGTTGGACTCATTTTTCACCAAGAATTTCCCAAATTCTCTCATTCTTTCTCATTGCATTTTCACTCCAAATTCTCAAATTCTTCACCAATCACCATCAAAATCAATTTCATCATACTGATTCATCATCATAGATCAGAATTCAACCAAGAACAAGGTGTGATCAATCCATTTTCGAGCACTATAATCATCGACATCAAAATTGCAAATTCAGTTGGAACTCAAGATCCAGTGCAAGACTCCTCAAGGTGTTGCATACAGAATCAAGTAGTGCAATTGTAGATCAAGATCCAAGCCTCAAAAGCCTCAGATCCACGAATTTCATCATCATCCACAAGCTTTCACACCAGGTGCATTTTCTCTGCCACAGCTTGATTTAGTTAGTTTAGCATGGTTTTGTTAGTTTAGATATGATGTAGGATGTTAGTAGAGCAATTAGGATGAGTTTGGAGTGGTTTGGTGATGATTATTAGCAGGTTGTTAGAACTGTTAGGACCTAGAACTCTTAGGTTAGGCCATTATAATCTTAGTTTGATAGATCAGAATAATCACCATTAGTCATAGATTAGATTAGTATAAGTTTGATTGAGAATTATGCTGATGAGTTGCAGAGTGTTTTCATGGAGTCAGAACTTATTGCTATCGGGTTGAGTGATTTGTTGAGTTTCAAAGCAAGCTAATACCATAGACGTGTAGAGGGAGAGATTCTGAGTGTTTTTCATGTTTGCATCGTGTTGATTCATGGACTGTGGAGTGAGAACCGAGAGCTTGAAGTGGTGTGTGCATGGAGTTTCATGGAGGAAACCCTAGTTTTCATAGATTCAAGGTAGGAGACGAAATCCTGGGCGTTCATTGCTTGTTGGACCCTTGACTCAGAGAGCAATCCTGTGGCTCTCGTTTAATTCTGATTTTGGAGGGAATTAGCTGGGTGCCCTAAACGCACCGTTTCATTAATTGAAACGGGCGGGCCTAAGACTCCATTGATATCCCCACCCCCCAATGCCTGAGCCCAATTCATTTTGCACGTGATAACCTTACTTTTCTCACCCCCTGCTTGTTTTGTTATTTTTAATGATTCTGAATGGTTCTGGGCCTAATTCAAACTTGCTGTTCGCACCCCCAGTATTAAGCCCAATCTTAAAAACAACTAGGGCGCCTGCTAACCACACCCCTCTCCCCATTTATTTCTTTCATTTTGATTTTTAATTTCTCTTACTATTTTCTTGATTTTCATTAATTCATAATAAATAGATAAAAAATCATTTTTAACTCATTCTTTTTACATCATTTTCATTAGAATGTCTAGAAAATTGTCATTTAATAAAATTGCATTTTTATTTTTATTTCATATTTTTCCCATATTTTCCAAATAAATGACATTTTAAGTAGTTTCATTTCATGCATGATTTTGCTAATTTTTGTTCTACTAAATGCTTTAATATTTTTTGTTCATTCTTTTTAGGTTGTTTAGATTAGATATTGAACTTGTAGAAACAATTTAGTTCCCATTTTTAGGAATTAATTTTAGGTGCTCAATGTAGGCTTGAACAACATGAACAAATTAGGGTTTTTTAGGTGATGACTTAAGAAGTTTGATTTCATTTCCCTTAGGACTTAGGATTTAACTAGTTTAGTTATGGGACTATAGGGGCTATGGGTAGTTATTAGATCCCTTAGAAAAAAGTCAGGATTCCCCTACTGCTATTAATACTCTGTATATATCTGATTGACTGGTGTGGTGTGCCCTCTGGGGATTATTGCTTGCTTGCTTGGGTATTGGGATTGTCTGGGGACTTGGGAGAGCTGAAGACTTGAGGAGATGAAGACCATTGGAGATCCAAAGATTGAAGATCAACTGCCAGAGTTGGAGAGGAGGTTCTTGCTAGCAGCTGCTGAGGAGACTAGGGTTTAGGAGCTAGGCAGAGCTCTAGGTTAGAAAGCTTGTTTCTCAAACATGGAATGCCTTGTCTGCATCCATCCTTTCTCTATGATTCAAAGTCTCTTTCAAATATCCACCTCCTTCCTTTGGAAGGATCAGTGAATATATTTGAAAGATAGAACTTTTGAGAGGAAACTTTCTGTTTAATGTTAACAGTTGATGAACCACCCTTGGTAGGTAATTAACTGTCTAACATTCATTCACTTCACTCTTGTGACTGATTCCTCATCTGGGAGGTTTGAGCATGAAGAAAAGCCATTGCAGATGGAAGATAGATGATCAAAACCCTTTCATGAAGGCCATGAAGATGGATATTGATGCTTGTTGAAGCCTGTAGCTGATTGGAGATTACTTGAAGCCAGATGTTGATTCAGACCTGCTGATGCTGTTTCTTTTGCTGTTGTATTTCATTTCTGATGTATTGATTGGTTTTCTGGGTTGTATTGTTTGCTGTTTACCCTGCTGGGTTGAAAGTGAAGCCTGTTCACTTTTGCCTATTGTTTTCCAGGTTCGAGGTTGAGTGGGACTCCCTTGCCTCGCTTGTATTGTTGCATCCATGCATTTTACTGTTTTACTGTATATATCTGATTATTGTTTCTGTTTCTGCCTATCCCGTAGGATCTCTGTTTCTCTCTGTGCAAGAGAGGAACATGATAGACACTAGGTCTTAACCCATGCATGATAACATTAGGTTAGTTTGTTTCCCTTCGCAACCGTAGGTTAGAGTTCTGTCTCTTTCTTTCTCAAAACAAACAGAAAAACACCATAAAGATTTCAAACACAATAAAAGACACTTCTTCCGTAAAAGAATGTGAACTCATCAAAGCGTCATTTTTGTCCGCCGGGACTGCTAATCAAGAAACCCTTTTTCAGAAGGAATAAAATCAATCAAGGACAGACTTGTGTCGTACGTGGCCCGAACTACGTTTGCTCTGATCTTCCATGCTGTGTGGAAGTACGTAGGCATAGGATGCGATATCCTAGCGAGCAACCTTCCCCTCCTTTCCCGTAGGTAGGCGAACTACGTTGACTCTGATTTCTCGTTCCAGGCGGGAATACGTAGGCATAAAGTGCGACACTTTGCCGAGTCATTTTTATTTTCATTTTATTTTCTTTTTAACCCTTGACCTATAGTTTAGATAGAATAACAATCCATACCCGAAAACAAGCGTGGATCCCGTCGAGTACGACGGACGTGAGGGGTGCTAATACCTTCCCCTTGCGTAACCGACTCCCGAATCCAGGTTTTGGTTGCGACGATCATACCTTTCCCGTGTTGTGCGAGGTTTACTCTGAGCGTTTCCTTTCCCTCCCGTGGGATAAATAACGCACGGTGGCGACTCTTCTGTTCAGCCGGCGCCGATTTTCGCAGTAGCGACAGTTAGCAAAAAAAATATACCCTTTCACGATCTGATAGCCCTTTCGCCGGTGTGGTGATTGGAGGTGGATGAAAGCGATTCGCGGTCCGGTTGAAATGGCAGATGGAAATGATGCTTGTAGATAAGTTTTTTTTCTTCTTGAACTCAGGGTTTTGATTTGGAACTTCAGGGTATTTCTGGGTTTACGTGTTTTCTCGTGTGAGTTTCATCTGTCTCTCCCCCGAGTGTCCTTTCCCCGAATCTCAAATTCCTCTTCTTATAGATAGCTGAAATGAAATCTGTAGTTAATGTCAATAACCAAACTTCCTTTTTGGTTCAAGAAGTGTCTGATTGGATTGGTTGTGAATTTGAATTTCGCCTTGTGTACTTTAATAACCTTCCTTATATGCTTGATCATGTTGGTGGCTGTTTTGGGAAGAAAAGAATTCACTTCCGTTATAATTTAGTATCAATTGAATGCCTTGATTTCTGGTTTCCATTTCAGGTGATTACGCTTGATTGTGTTCGATTGCCTTTGATAGAATATGGATGATTTGGAACCGGTTTTGGGCAACAAGTAAATCCTTTTAACTCTGTATGGTAACGAACTGATAATGGCTTTTGAATTTTCCCCTTCTAAAATCATTACGTGCGTCTGTTCCAGGAGGAACTATATGAGGCAGCTGTTCTTCAAGTTTTTCCCAGAGACAAATCAGTTTCATCTACAATGACAGGAATATCTTTACTTTGGTGTTTATGAACCCGGTTTCATGTCATGCTCTCTCTGACGGGTAAGTATGGTCATAGCCATTATGCATAATACATGTTCCCTTATACTTCGACTTAGTTTGAGAAGTTGAGTCAACAATATTTCCCCTGCTGCAGGTTTTGGGAAGAGAGCTCGTGGCGGAATTGCAGAGCAAGAATGGTGCAAAGGAGAAATCAAAGCGGTGCAGATGTGAATGTATTCCTCTGTTTGAGTCATAATGGTAGGACTTTGCTTTGAATACTCCCTGAATCCCTCTATTAATGTCGAACCAAGGTTGTCAACTGCATTGCTTGATTTTGCAGCTCTAGACAAGCTAGTCAGAATAAGAGGTGTGAGATGTAGCTCGGACTGTGAGGCATGGATCCAGGTTCTAACAAAAACATGCTATGGGCGCTGTTGCCGATGAGCCGACAGCTAGGTTTGATTCACTCAAGAGCGAAAGCTAGCACCGAGTGCCTTGGGTGCCTATCTGATACTTGCAGCTCCTTAATGTGGGTTCCTGCTAATTACCTGTAGTTGGATACTTAGCAAAATTAAGAAATTCTTTGTGTCCAAGCATGTAACAACGTTGGTGATGTTGGTTCTGTTTTCAAATCTGAAGTTTGATGGTGAGTTTTAAATCCCCCTCATGCACAAATTACTCCTTTTCTTTCAACATGTTTTAATCATACTTGACGTTCGTTTGGTAATGCACTTGCAGGCGACAAATTAAAGTAGCCAGTTATCAAGAACGTGATGAAGTCTCCGTACTTTCGCCAATATCTCGGCTTTCCTTCAACCGGTCTTCGCACTGTACGTCCATTAATCTTAGGACTCTTCTTACATTTTTTCTGAAATTGTTAGCTGGCCTAATAAACCATGCTTTACTTTTTCTAGACACCTGCAAGTCCAACGTATGGATACCACACACGGGATCAAAGGAAGCGTGATGAATACTAAGAACTCGTCATATAGAATTGCAGTGAGAGCAAGTAATGAGTTGGTGTGCTGTGCTCTTCCATTCTCTGAGCAAGACACGGGGTCAATGCCTGTTGCCGTGACGGTATGAATCTTTTAAATAATGGTCTTGATTTCTTTGAAGACATTCCGGATGACAATTTCTTCACTAATCTCTTGTATTACTGATAAACAGGCCCAGTCGATTGAGAATTGGAGATTCTGCGGTAAAAGCGGATACAAAGCGAATACCAGGCTTATTCTTCATGAACGTCATTGATCATAGAATTTTGAGGATTCAAGGATTTTACTCAATTAGTTAGAAATCCCTGCTCTGTTTGTTTGGTGTGACCTTTGACGCAGGTGTTTTAATGTTTGTGGCTGCCTAGAACCAACATTCTGCCAAGGTTTTCCCATCCCCTTGTAACCTTCAATGTCATGCCCAGGGAAAAGGAGCTTTGGCGACTTAGAAAGTTGAAGAGGAGAAATGTGGATTAGCTCGCTTATGTTGACGAATGGTGAGTACGTTGAACTTCTCGGTTGGTGATTTCTTCCACCGTAGTGATGATAAGGCGTATTACGACTTTCTGGTTTATTGTTGTAGGTTCTGAAGAAAAGTGATTGTGACTTTATTTGGAGTCATTGGTTTACCAAGCGGAAGCAGGATTCCAAAGTAGAAGTTCTCGATGTTTCTCGTGTAAAGTGATCAACATTCCATATCTTCTTCAGCTTGCCTCGACAGTGGCGTCATTTGCATTTAAAGGAACACATTTCATAAGGGGATCATGCCCAACTGATGCTGATTCAGAGTAATGGCAGGTGGTATGGTGACGACTAAGGGGGAGTATCCGAAATCGAATTCTCGAGCCAGGACGAATTTCCATTTTTAAAATAAAGGAGCCATTACTGGTCATGAGCCATGAATTCTCGTGGATAGTAGCAAAAGGAATAAAGGTCCTTTGTTGTAATTAATGATTTCTTCCAGCGGTTCTTGTAACTTAAACTTAAATTCTGGCTGGTACTTTGCTTACCATTACTTAAACTTTGTATCAGAATGCATTAATTGAAAAAGTCAAGTGGGTTTGTAACTTCCAGGAATATGCACAATGCCTTATAATCTTATGTTGAAAACAAACCATGCCACTTTGCAGCTTGAACCTTTATAGTGACGAATGTCTTACGGTGGAATTTGAATAACTTCATGTGCCTTTGTATGGTCTTAGAGATGGGAAACGTAGCGGTTAATTGGATTTCAAACACATTCTGAAGTTGGTAATGGATTTTACGTGTTTAGAAGAGTTGTGACCCAAATAAATCATGCCTTGACTTCAAGCATTGTGGAAAAAGAAGTGAATTGATATGGATACTTATTTGTAAAGGACGTGATCTTTGAATCCTATTTTAAAACTCTTTGATTCCATATACTGTTCGAACTTTACCAATTCCACGCACGACGCTCTCGAACTAACTAACGAGATAATCATGAATAACTTCCCTTTAGAAAAAAAAAAGATAATTCTCGATCCGCCGTTGCAAATAAAACAAAGTCCTTTTGAATTAATCTTGACCCTCGTTATTCCCGCAACTGGAGATTGAACCTGATACTAGAAACAAGTTTTTAAGAAAACTCCTTAATCCTCCTTGGAGAATACCCTGAAGAAAAATGACTATTAGAAAGTCTCGGGCCCCTCCTCCCTTTAGTCAAAATCTGTTAGTCGTGTCTTGAAATGCTTGAATGGTGATAATCCATACTGGGAATTACTGCACCTGCGCAAACTAGTTAGTGGTAATAAATGCACACACAAAAATAAAATAAAATATGCAAGAAAACAAACAAGAGGGGGTGGGATCTTAAGGTCAAAAATCAGGGTGCGACAAATGCCCCTATTTAAGTTACTTCTATCCGGAGGTATGAAGATTGAAATCTTCGTCTCGACGAGATAGGAGGGACTTAAATACAAACATAGCGCAAATTTTTGGCCCTAAGATACCACCGAATGCGTATGATATGCGATGATATGAAAATGCTAGACGGACGGTCCTGTGAGGAAGAGGTCACAGGGGATGAACTGGGTACGACATGCCGGACAAAAGAGCAACAGGTCCAACAAGGCAGGACCCTCCGAGGACAGGAATTAATCATCAACGGGAAATCTCCAAACGTGTAACGGTAACTCATACATCAAGGATGCGGTGATTTTGACGATTTGTGATCGAAAGATACTTTTACTACCAAGGTGGTGGTCAATAGTAACTCAAAATGGATCTTTTTGATTGGGGCGCAATGCATTCTTCGCCATTTTAATATTTTATTTTGTAACTCAGCTGAAACGGTAAAATGTGTAACCTCCCCGAGCGTCGTGGTACAGGGACCATGGGCTGGTCTCAGTCTTTGATGTCATTGTAGTTGTAGATGTTGTTGTAGTTGCTGAACTTCCCCTTGCATCATGGTATGGGAACCATGAGCTGGTCTCGGTTCCTGATGTCGAACTTCCCCTTGCATCATGGTATGGGAACCATGAGCTGGTCTCGGTTCCTGATGTCGAACTTCCCCTTGCATCATGGTATGGGAACCATGAGCTGGTCTCGGTTCCTGATGTCGAACTTCCCCTTGCATCATGGTATGGGAACCATGAGCTGGTCTCGGTTCCTGATGTCGAACTTCCCCTTGCATCATGGTATGGGAACCATGAGCTGGTCTCGGTTCCTGATGTCGAACTTCCCCTTGCATCATGGTATGGGAACCATGAGCTGGTCTCGGTTCCTGATGTCGAACTTCCCCTTGCATCATGGTATGGGAACCATGAGCTGGTCTCGGTTCCTGATGTCGAACTTCCCCTTGCGTCATGGTATGGGAACCATGAGCTGGTCTCGGTTCCTTCCCGAAATGATGAAAACTCGTGAGAGCACCTTCATAGGGGGTTGTAGATTTGTAGATTGTAAATGTCGTTGTAGACTGTAAATGTAGTTCGCTGTAGAACCCTGTAGGTGTAGTTCATTGTAGAACCCTATAGATGATAAATGTTGTTGATGTAGTTTGTAATGTACTCTGTTGTAAATGTGATTGTAAATGTAGATGTAATCTGTTGTTGAAGAACTGTAAATTGTAATTTGTTGATGTAATCTTGTAGAGTTTGTAGAGGTAAACCTTATAAATGTAGAATTTGTATATGTAATCTCGTAAATGTAGTGTTTGTAGAATATGCACCGGGGATCTTCAAGAGAGTTATAAACCGGTTGATCTGTGGAGTGTCCTCTTGTAAGGAGATATGTCATTGATAGTACTCATAATGAACTCTCTGGGGAAGGTCATTTTTGAGGAGTATCTTTGTTGTAATTGTAAGATATGTGAAATTGTTGTAGCAGAAATCCTCAAATGGGGAAGTATCTGTAATGTCCTCTGTTTTGACTTGATAATCTCGAAATGATCCACTGGGAATGGACAGATCGTCTCGAGGAAATTGTTGTTTGTCATTTTGAGAATAAATCTGTCCAAAACGAGTTGCTCAAATAAAGAGATCTTCTGTCTTTCAGCTGTAAGTTGTTGTGGAAATCTTGTAATGTCGCTGAAGAAGTGTCACGTCTTCAATGGTGATCCTTATAATGTCAAAGTGCAAAATAAATGCCCTCTTGATCCATGCTCAAAAGCTGGAGATGTTCATAGTGTGATTGCCAAAGGCCGAAGTTCAATTCGGGAAATAACCGAAGAGAAACTGTCAAGCAAGACTCAACCATAGAGGCATAAACTCCAATGGGAATGTACCGAAACAACTGTCTTCCACGAGGATCGAACTTCGTGGGGAAGTAGAAATATTGAGTTTCTTGCTTAGGGCTGACAAATCTATTTGGAAGGAATAAGACATGCCCAAATGACCAAGGGTAAACGCGTTCGAAGAGAGTTAGAGTAAAACATGCAAAGGATGCACAAATGCAAATGTTATGCTGTCTACTTATATGATATGCGTATGCTTATGTTTGACAAAACAAGACAAAAGGTAGACAGAGATGAAATAAACATCTCGAGGCAAAACATCCGACCGACTTTCGAAGATAGAAGTATCACTGAGGATAAATGAAGAACTAAATATAGGACCCCAATCCTGCTTCAAAACTTCAAAATTCTCTTGGGGAAAGGTGATCAATCCATTTGGGGATGTGACATCTTGATAAGTTTGAAATGTTGTATGAAATTGTAGACGGAGGTACCCAAACCGAAGTTTCATAGGGGATAAAATAAATATCCTGGGTCTTCGTAGTTGTTGAACATGTTGGGGTTGAGCTTCCTGAGGATGAAATAGACATCTTTTTGCTCCAATCTTCAAATGCCCCAAGTCACATGGTTTAAGAGAAAAAAACGTCTTGAGAGGATTTTATAGAAAACATGATGTCCAAATGCCCCACTGTTTTCAAACTCTCTAGAGATTCGCCAAATCTCGACGTAACTACCCCTGATTGATGATATAACCGAGTTTTCCAATTTGTGCTTTAGAGGAAATTAAACTCGTACGGATCAAACATCTTGAAAAATAACTTGCCCCAGGTTGGCAAGGTCTTCGAGTCCATTGGAGTCCGTGTATTCTTTCTAAGATGTCAAGCGTATCTTAACAAGTTAGAAATATCAATTTCGAAATGGTTAATGCGACACACATTTGTCTTGAAGTTTTGAAAAAGGATATCGCAATAACTTGTGATCGAAACCACTAGTTAGGATACAACTTGAACATTATTTATAAAGCCGATTTAAATTTGAGCATAGCTCAAGGAGTCAGGAAACAATATCTCATCGAGTATGCTTTCGAATTAAACCTTACTTCAATTAGGACTTTGAGGGTTGTATATGGGTTTAATTTATGACTTGTAGAATGGAGGTAGAAAGGGTTAGTATATTTGTGCCCACCCAATTTTTGAAAGATGTTCATCATTTTTGATATCACCCTGCCCCAGGTTAAGAAAATGAGGTTTCGGTTTGGGAGAAAAAAAACAGGTCTTTTCTCAAGGATTAAAAGAAAGGGTTGACTATTTTGGCGTTTAGGAGGTTTAAAATAAGGCCTTACATCATCAGTAGGTTTTATTCGAAGCATACAACAAGAGATCCTATGTTTCACTTCATCATCCTCCCTCCAATTCTCTATCAGAGCAAGAGAACGGGTAAAAGTCGGCATTATAAATAATTTTGAAAAACTATTTGAGTGAAAACGAATGGATTTCTTCAAGACAAACAGTTATTGCATTACTTATTCAAAATAGAAAGTTCTTACATGCCAAAAATACTCTTAACCAAAGAAATAAACACACAAACAAACGAAAGAAATAGAAAGTTCTTCTGGAGTTTTCACTTATATCAGCGTAATGGTATTCCATTCAGGATCGGTCTTTCTCCTTTGAATGTTAGCACTTCATTATCGATCATTTCTTGAACTTTCCCTTGAAAAACTTTGCAATCTTCGATCGAATGCCCCAACACTCCATCATGAAATTCACAGCTGGTGTTTGGGTTGAACCACGGTGGGTGAGAGTTCATGGTTCTAGTATTTCTAGGCGTCATTACCGAGTTTCGGACGAAATAAAACCATAATTGACGGTAAGTCAATGGGATAAGATCAAACCAATGAGTTTCTTCTTTCAGAGTGTTCAGAGGTACTTTCTGATTCGGAAACTGTCTTTGATCATGTCGATGCTGATCTGGAAATGTCATCTTTCGCTTAGGAGGTAATTGTTGTTCGCGTTGCACGGGCATTGCGTACTCATGTTGAGGATGGGATACCGAAGCTGTGGATTCTCTGGGAGATCCTTTGTCATCTTTATTGTCTGGAGTTATACCCAAATTGTAATGGTATTATTTTACAAAAGCAACAGCTAAGTCTTCCCAAGACTGAATGTGGTTACTTTGCAACTTCATATACCAAGTTAACGGTGCCCCACACAAGCTCTCTTGAAAGCAGTGAACCATTAGTTTGTCGTTCCCAAGGTAAGCAATCATCTTCTGACAAAACATCATCAAATGATACCTTGGACAAATTGTACCTTTGTACACTTCGAAGGTGGGCATTTGGAATCCCGGGGGGACAACTAGGTTTGGAACTAGGCGCAGGTCATGAGCATGAAAATCAGGCGCACGGTTCCTCTTCATCATTTTCCATCGTTCCTTGAAGTCACGAAACTCATTCTCGAATGCTATAAGCCCAGGGTCGTCCACTTCTTTCTCAGCATGAATATTCCGCAAGTCAGCAAACAGGTTTTCTTGCATAGGTAGTGGCGCAGGAACAAAGTCGTCAGAGGGACGGTGAAATGTCGGTTTAGACCTTACCCTGAAGTTAGTCGTGTGATCCATGTCTTTGTTCTCCTTACTATCCTTTAATGATACTTCCGGCTTGGTCAGATGGTCGAGACGACGACTGACAGCAAAAAATGGAATACCGAAATGAGCCACAACAAAGGAAGAACACATGCATAAATGTAAAATGCCATGCTAAATGCGAAAATGCAGATGTAGGAGGAGACTTCAAGAAACTCAAAGTGTTTTTCAGTATTATAATGTAGAATAACTGAAAAACTTTTTATTCTTGTAAAGCAAAGTACTCTTTTAAGAGTTTATTACAACGAAAGCAAGAGAAAACTTAGAACTCTATCCTACAGTCTTCTCCTTTGTGCGGAGCTCCTCGGTTAGCTGATCAATGCGCTCCTGCAGCGCCGCTTTCTCGATTATGAGTCGTTCCACACACTCCTTCCAAGCCATGGTAGTTGAGGGGAGATCATCACTGGTAACAGCACTTGAAGAGGCATGAGGAGAAAATAAGTTTCCTTGTGCCTTTCTCTTTCTGGCAACTTCTATTTCCAGAGTCTTTTGAAGTCTTTCCTTCTCTACTTTGAGGGTGAAGAACTTGTTCTTCCAAGCAGTCCTCAATTTCCGGGCTTCATCTAAAACAATCCTTACTTGTTCTATTTCATCCACATCGAACCAGTCGGGGTCATGAGGGGACAGTACCATAGGTTCATGGAAAGGAAAAGGCATCTTGAGATCGAGAGCCCTTTCTCGCACCCAATGCAGATAATCCTCAGAAACAGCATAGCTGGGGTATCCTGAAGCAACTGTTCCTTCCATATCAATATATTTCCATGCATAAATGATGACAGTCTTTAGGTCTAGATCCTCTTCTCCTTTGAAATAGATCTCTTCCAACGAAACCAGGTCAGGCACTTGGATCATAGGGTGCCCAAACTGTCTACGGGCCAAAACGGGATTGTAACTTATACATACTTCTCTTCCAATAAGCGGTATGTTGGGGAATCCTCCGATGCTAGGAATCATAGGCACGCCTCCATAGGCGGGATCATACCAAACAATGTCCGAATGGGTAAGGGCCATAAGTATCTCGGACCATCGAGGGGTTACTACCTCATCCCAAAGGGACGAATACCAAGTCAAACGAGTGATGAACCATGAGTACAGCAAGGCGGTACAACATACAATGTGTCCTCCTCCTTCGGCATTCTTCGAGTGAATCGAGAAGTACGTATCAGCAAGCAAGGTGGGTACTGGATTCTTGAGTATGAACAACTTGATCGCATCCATATCAACAAAATTGTCAATTTTAGGGAACCAGAAAGTCTCATAAACCAACAAAGCAAAATTGGCTTCCAAGATGAGAACCTCCTTTCTTTTGGCATGGTAACGGACTTTTTCAATCAAAAAGTCGGCGGGGAAACCAAGGACTCCTTCCTTGGTGACTAGGTATGTTTGAACATCTTCAAGACTGAGATGAGTGGCATTTGCAATTTCTTAGTGACTAGGCGTGCCTTCCCTTCCGGTGAATAGGGGTCAAACAGTCACAGGCATCCTCAAGAGTTCTGAGTACTCTTCCAAGGTCGGCATCAATTGGTAGTCCGGAAAAGTGAAGCAGTGATACATCGGGTCATAAAACTGAACCAATGTTTCCAACAATCCTTCTTTCATCCTTAGCTCAAGGAAACGGAAGACTCCTCCATATTCTGCTGCGAAGCCAAAGCGATCCTCGACGAGTTCGGCTAGTTCTTTCAAGCTTTCGATGTTGGGACTCTGAAAAGTGTACTTCAGGGTTTCTCTTCTGAAATCCATGATTACAACACCTACAGAACGAATTTGAGTTTCTTGAAGTGAACAATGGAAAAGAAATGCAATGCAAGATGATTAGGACTTCATGGGATTCCTCTATTTATAGGCATTGCGGTAAAAGGAAACGTTTTATTAAATTCGAAACGGACTACATAAATATTCTTTTGAAGAGTCCCAAATAAAAGCTAAATAAAAGCTAGTAAAGACACTAAAGAGGCTTTGAATGCTGCTGCTTGAGCTGCTCTTCTAGTTGCGTCTTCTCACGGATAAGGTTGTCCACAATTAGTTTCCAAATAGTGCATTGTGGGTCGGAGAAAAATAAATCCTCCATGATTTTCCTCTTCTTGTAGGGGAGTAGCTCTTCATCCTTCAATTGTAGCTGTTTCTGAAGTTCATCCCTCTCCTTTTGAAGTTCAGCCTTCTACTTCTGACACTCATCATTTTCTGCCACTGCTACATGGTACTTGTTCTTCCAAGATTCCAGCTCATGTTGAGACTTCCTTAAGGACACCTCTAACTTCTCAGCTTCAGACGTAAAGACATAAGTGGGCTCTCTCCTTGGAGCTATGGGATCTAGACGGGAATAAGGCATCTTTAGCTTGGTTGCCCTTTTTCTTACCCACTGGAGGTAGGGCTCTAAAGACACACAATTAAGCTTCCCAAGGCTTCTCTTCCCCTTCTTGTGTATATTACGCCATGCATTTAGAATCTTTCCTCGGAGTTCCATATCATCTTTGAAGAACATACCCTCTACTTGAACACTCTTGGGAGGTTCCTTCAACGGGTATCCCAACTGTCGACGAGCTAAAATAGGATTGTAGCTGATTCCTCCATCAAAGCTGAGCAACGGTACATTAGCAAAGTCACCATAACTATCAATGATTAATACTCCATCATACACTCGATTGTACCAATCAATGTCGGAATGGGTCATAGCCATAACTCTTGGAGACCAATGCTCTTTGCCAATGTTTGTAAAAGAGCTAGACTTCGGCAAGTGCGAAATAAACCACTTGTAAAGTAAAGGTACACAGCAAGTAATCATCCCTCCACCACGAAGGTTTCGAAGATGTATAGAGTGATATGCATTTCCCAACAGAGTTGGCACTGGGTTGTTCTTCATAAAAATCTTGAATGCTTTGAGATCGATGAAACCTTCAAAACTTGGGAATAAAAACAGCCCATAAACAAGCAAAGCAAAAATTGCCTCAAACAGAGCCTTATTAGAATAATTAGCATAGAATGAAGCCTTCTCGATTAGGAAACCTGTCTTTAAACCAAGAATTCCATCCTTAGTAACTAGGTTGGCTTTGACGTCAGATACCTTCAAACGAAGGGCTTTAGCAATATCTTTCTCATCAGGGTCCTTTTCCAAGAAGGGAAAAGGAGATTCCTCAAGGACAGGTAGACCAACCAAAAAAGAATACTCTTCCAATGTAGGTAGCAACTGGAAATCTGGAAAGGTGAAACAATGGTAGAGAGGATCATAGAACTGCAGTAGAGTGGCAAGAAGTCCTTCATCCACTGAGCAACCCAATAAAGATATCAGCTTCCCATACTTGTTCTTGAATTCTTCTTGATCTTTGATGAAACCCCACAACTTCTTTAGGTCATCCAATTTGGGACTCTTAAAAGTATATTTCACAGTATGTCTTTTATTTGAAGTCATAGTGACCTACAATGTTCATAAACGAAAGTAAATCCCATGAAGTCCAATGCAGAATGATGTTATATGAATGCAGCAAACACAAGTATTCACATAAGGACACAAAGATAAACAAACAAAGGGCACCCTAGGTTTGCGACGAGCATGGAGTAAAGGTGTACCCTTCCCAAAGGTTTAAGGACTAAAGGTTGTTTGTACCTGCAGAACAAGGTTCTAAAGGGACTCAGAATCATCAGCCCATCTATCGGATATTATCAATTTCCCAATTACTCGAGGATTAATAATATTCTCAAGAGAACTTCTTTTGAGTGTAGCTTCGCGTAGCACTATTTCGGAAGTACTTCCTCATAGTCTCGCACTACATCCTAATAAAGGCCAAAGTTGGGTTAAGGTAACTACAGTCCTCAATATCATAGGCTCCAAAGTCGAAAATAGTGAGTGTCTTCACGATTATTCGTTCAACAGTACTATTTCGAAAGGGCCTCAACTGAGCGGGATTCTCGATTCAACTTAGTAGGGATTCAACTCCCTATAAGCCTCCTCGACTATATCACCATCCTATCTTAATTTCTCTCAAGTTCGGGTGTAGAACTTTATCTCACCACTCAAGAACAATAATCCCAAAAGAAACACAAGAGAAAGCGTGTAAACAATTAATCAAGTAGTCAGATATGTAAAGCAGTAAACAAAATAAAATAAGATAGGGAAACCCACTGAGGAGTCCCCAGTGAAGTCTCCATTTCTGTCGCGGTGAAATTTGGATACCAAACTATTGATTAGTTTGAATCGTTAATTCATTTTTGCAACCGAACTTTGATTTGTCCAAAGGAAGGGATAAAGGTCGAAATACCCACAATGCAATGCAAATGCAAGCTAGAGAGTTTTAGGTTCGGGGGTTGGTTAAACTTAGGGAAGGTACTAGCATCCTAAGTTTCTGTAGTACTCTACAGGAACCTCTTGTTTTATGTTTGTTTACTGCTAAGTGTTATCTGCTTAATGGTTAAAAGACCTAGGGGTTTATTTCTAAGTATACTCGATAAGATGTCGCATCTTATGCCTACATATCCTTACGGGAGTGGAATCAGAGTATCTGTAGTTCCCCTAAAGGGTTAGAGGAGCTCTTTGATTGTGGTCAAAGTTCCTACGGGTTTAGGGTAGTTGTTTTGATTGGGTTTAGGAGAAGAGACGAGTCTTCATGTTAAGGGAGAGATAACCACCACAAATGTAAGAGGGGTTGTAGGAAATGGTCTTTGCATCGTCTTAAGAAAAGGTCTTAAATACTCGGATGGTCGCCAAGTATGCCTTTATCGCTCTTAAGGCAAAGTTCCTACGTGTTTGATTGTATTGTTGTGGAGGTGGAGATTATATCTCACTTAAGATGATTAACATCTATTCTCTATTGTGTTTGAAAAGTTCGTATAGTGTTGTTTGTTTTGTTTCTATGTTGTAAAGATTAAAACAAGGTCCTCCCTATGGGGTAGGTCCTAAACTTAAATGATCAACTTGAATGGAATCAAGGATCGTGGGGAAATGATGCAAATGATGTGCAACTACACACAACGTTGAATTATGTGTAGGTTTTTCCTTTGGACATATGCGATGCATAAGATAAATTGATAATTGTAAATGACTGTAGAATAAATTACAGAAGGGTAAATCATACACATACGCATGAGAGCGCTGGGTGAGTGTGTGTGTTGTGAATAAGAGCAGATAAAGATAAACAAAATATACGCATGAAAGCGCTAAGTGTAGGTGCATGTGTCGTGAGTGTACGTTTAGATTGAGTTTTACGCTGTTAATTGATTTTAGACGGGATGATTGATTTTAGTTTGAATTAAAAAAGTTGATTTGAATTAGTTTTGTCTATTTAAATTAATCATATCTTCCTAAAAGAAAAGGTTTTAAGTAAGAATTTAATATATTAAATAAGAGGTTTTATTATTATTATCAAATGTTATTATAAAAAAAGCTTATTATAAAGGTTTGTTAAAATTGTAAAAGACTGACTTTTTACTAATAAATAGATCATGAAGTGAATTTTTTTAATATTAGTAATTATAAGATAGCTTTATTGTATTATAGATTTATTAAAAACAAAGACTTTTAATTATTATAAAAAAAGCTAACAATTAAATTGATTAAAAAAAAGGGGTTGCTGTAATTTATTTAAAACAAACAAGCCTATTATCTTAATTTAAAAAAGGTTTATTAGTTTGATTTTGAAAAGGTTGATTAAAGTGTTAATTGGTGATTAGCAGAGGGTTAAAGGTTAATGTGCGTGGGTTATGTGGTTAGTGTGTGTGGTAATTGGCAGATTACAACTTAAACAAAGCAATGAAAGAGGAAAAGAAAAAAACGCGAGGAACCCTAGCTTTCCCCCAAATCCCCTTTCCGTCCGTCACTCTCTCTCGTTCTTCTACTTTCCGTTGACCATTCCCTCTTCTCGCCGTGATTCCGGCTCGTTTTTCTTTGTAGCGATTCCTGCACAATCAAACAACGACAAGAGGTTAACGTTAGCAAAAAAAATATACCCTTTCACGATCTGATAGCCCTTTCGTCGGTGTGGTGATTGGAGGTGGATGAAAGCGATTCGCGGTACGGTTGAGGGTTGAAATGGCAGATGGAAATGATGCTTGCAGATAAGTTTTTTTTCTTCTTGAACTCAGGGTTTTGATTTGGAACTTCAGGGTATTTCTGGGTTTACGTGTTTTCTCGTGTGAGTTTCATCTGTCTCTCCCCCGAGTGTCCTTTCCCCGAATCTCAAATTCCTCTTCTTATAGATAGCTGAAATGAAATCTGTAGTTAATGTCAATAACCAAACTTCCTTTTTGGTTCAAGAAGTGTCTGATTGGATTGGTTGTGAATTTGAATTTCGCCTTGTGTACTTTAATAACCTTCCTTATATGCTTGATCATGTTGGTGGCTGTTTTGGGAAGAAAAGAATTCACTTCCGTTATAATTTAGTATCAACTGAATGCCTTGATTTCTGGTTTCCATTTCAGGTGATTACGCTTGATTGTGTTCGATTGCCTTTGATAGAATATGGATGATTTGGAACCGGTTTTGGGCAACAAGTAAATCCTTTTAACTCTGTATGGTAACGAACTGATAATGGCTTTTGAATTTTCCCCTTCTAAAATCATTACGTGCGTCTGTTCCAGGAGGAACTATATGAGGCAGCTGTTCTTCAAGTTTTTCCCAGAGACAAATCAGTTTCATCTACAATGACAGGAATATCTTTACTTTGGTGTTTATGAACCCGGTTTCATGTCATGCTCTCTTTGACGGGTAAGTATGGTCATAGCCATTATGCATAATACATGTTCCCTTATACTTCGACTTAGTTTGAGAAGTTGAGTCGACAATATTTCCCCTGCTGCAGGTTTTGGGAAGAGAGCTCGTGGCAGAATTGCAGAGCAAGAATGGTGCAAAGGTGAAATCAAAGCGGTGCAGATGTGAATGTATTCCTCTGTTTGAGTCATAATGGTAGGACTTTGCTTTGAATACTCCCTGAATCCCTCTATTAATGTCGAACCAAGGCTGTCAACTGCATTGCTTGATTTTGCAGCTCTAGACAAGCTAGTCAGAATAAGAGGTGTGAGATGTAGCTCGGACTGTGAGGCATGGATCCTGGTTCTAACAAAAACATGCTATGGGCGCCGTTACCGATGAGCCGACAGCTAGGTTTGCTTCACTCAAGAGCGAAAGCTAGCACCGAGTGCCTTGGGTGCCTATCTGATACTTGCAGCTCCTTAATGTGGGTTCCTGCTAATTACCTGTAGTTGGATACTTAGCAAAATTAAGAAATTCTTTGTGTCCAAGCATGTAACAACATTGGTGATGTTGGTTCTGTTTTCAAATCTGAAGTTTGATGGTGAGTTTTAAATCCCCCTCATGCCCAAATTACTCCTTTTCTTTCAACATGTTTTAATCATACTTGACGTTCGTTTGGTAATGCACTTGCAGGCGACAAATTAAAGTAGCTAGTTATCAAGAACGTGATGAAGTCTCCGTACTTTCGCCAATATCTCGGCTTTCCTTCAACCGGTCTTCGCATTGTACGTCCATTAATCTTAGGACTCTTCTTACATTTTTTCTGAAATTGTTAGCTGGCCTAATAAACCATGCTTTACTTTTTCTAGACACCTGCAAGTCCAACGTATGGATACCACACATGGGATCAAAGGAAGCGTGATGAATACTAAGAACTCGTCATATAGAATTGCAGTGAGAGCAAGTAATGAGTTGGTGTGCTGTGCTCTGCCATTCTCTGAGCAAGACACGGGGTCAATGCCTGTTGCCATGACGGTATGAATCTTTTAACTAATGGTCTTGATTTCTTTGAAGACATTCCGGATGACAATTTCTTCACTAATCTCTTGTATTACTGATAAACAGGCCCTGTCGATTGAGAATTGGAGATTCTGCGGAAAAAGCGGATACAAAGCGAATACCAGGCTTATTCTTCATGAACGTCCTTGATCATAGAATTTTGAGGATTCTAGGATTTTACTCAATTAGTTAGAAATCCCTGCTCTGTTTGTTTGGTGTGACCTTTGACGCAGGTGTTTTAATGTTTGTGGCTGCCTAGAACCAACATTCTGCCAAGGTTTTCCCATCCCCTTGTAACCTTCAATGTCATGCCCAGGGAAAAGGAGCTTTGGCGACTTAGAAAGTTGAAGAGGAGAAATGTGGATTAGCTCGCTTATGTTGACGAATGGTGAGTACGTTGAACTTCTCGGTTGGTGATTTCTTCCACCGTAGTGATGATAAGGCGTATTGCGACTTTCTGGTTTATTGTTGTAGGTTCTGAAGAAAAGTGATTGTGACTTTATTTGGAGTCATTGGTTTACCAAGCGGAAGCAGGATTCCAAAGTAGAAGTTCTCGACGTTTCTCGTGTAAAGCGATCAACATTCCATATCTTCTTCAGCTTGCCTCGACAGTGGCGTCATTTGCATTTAAAGGAACACATTTCATAAGGGGATCATGCCCAGTTGATGCTGATTCAGAGTAATGGCAGGTGGTATGGTGACGACTAAGGGGGAGTATCCGAAATCGAATTCTCGAGCCAGGACGAATTTCCATTTTTAAAATAAAGGAGCCATTACTGGTCATGAGCCATGAATTCTCGTGGATAGTAGCAAAAGGAATAAAGGTCCTTTGTTGTAATTAATGATTTCTTCCAGCGGTTCTTGTAACTTAAACTTAAATTCTGGCTGGTACTTTGCTTACCATTACTTAAAATTTGTATCAGAATGCATTAATTGAAAAAGTCAAGTGGGTTTGTAACTTCCAGGAATATGCACAATTCCTTATAATCTTATGTTGAAAACAAACCATGCCACTTTGTAGCTTGAACCTTTATAGTGACGAATGTCTTACGGTGGAATTTGAATAACTTCATGTGCCTTTGTATGGTCTTAGAGATGGGAAACGTAGCGGTTAATTGGATTTCAAACACATTCTGAAGTTGGTAATGGATTTTACGTGTTTAGAAGAGTTGTGACCCAAATAAATCATGCCTTGACTTCAAGCATTGTGGAAAAAGCAGTGAATTGATATGGATACTTATTTGTAAAGGACGTGATCTTTGAATCCTATTTTAAAACTCTTTGATTCCACATATTGTTCGAACTTTACCAATTCCACGCACGACGCTCTTGAACTAACTAACGAGATAATCATGAATAACTTCCCTTTAGAAAAAAAAGATAATTCTCGATCCGCCGTTGCAAATAAAACAAAGTCCTTTTGAATTAATCTTGACCCTCGTTATTCCCGCAACTGGAGATTGAACCTGATATTAGAAACAAGTTTTTAAGAAAACTCCTTAATCCTCCTTGGAGAATACCCTGAAGAAAAATGACTAGTAGAAAGTCTCGGGCCCCTCCTCCCTTTAGTCAAAATCTGTTAGTCGTGTCTTGAAATGCTTGAATGGTGATAATCCATACTAGGAATTACTGCACCTGCGCAAACTAGTTAGTGGTAATAAATGCACACACAAAAATAAAATAAAATACGCAAGAAAACAAACAAGAGGGGGTGGGATCTTAAGGTAAAAAATTAGGGTGAGACAGATATATATCCAGAGAAGCCTAACTAGGGGTATTATTCAAGCTTAAGAAGTTATCAGGGTCACCAGACAGAGGGTTGAGTTCTTGAGAAGTTTGAGTGCTTGTATGGGGCTCATCTCCTCACTTGGAGCCAGCTGAAGATCAGCAGTGGATTGTAAGGCCTTGATCAAGGAGAGGATGTGTGGGTAGAGCTCATTGAAGCACCTTGAAGGTCATGTTGGAGCTCAATTAAGTCATTTTATCAAATGCAAGAGCCACAGTTGAAGTGGGTGTCACTAGGGTTTCATCTGGTTAACCCTAGGTCAAGGAGAGTAATCAAAGAGTATCAAAGCCTAAATCTAGGTCATTGAGATCATGAAATGATATGTTAAAGCATTTGAGATATTGTTTCAAGATCAAGTTGAGAAGAATCAAGAGTGGTTGGAGTTGCTAAGTCAGGGTTCCTAGGGTAAAATCCCTTGTTTAGTGCGAAACTTCCAAGCCATGTAAGACAAGATGCAAGTTTCATCTCCATTCCTGGCCAACATGAATCTTGTAGATCATGATATTAGCTTTAATTTTAGTACTAGAAGTCCTCCATTGAATTTATAGAACTCAAGTTATGGTCCAGACAGGTTACAGGTCCTCAGATGCATCTGAAATTTGTCTGTGAAAATCATCTGACTTCCAAGATATGTTTGACCTAGAAGGAAGTTTCATATGACTTTTGGTGAACATGAAAGTTGTTCCTCATGATCTTAGCTTTCCAAATTGTATTAGAAGTCTTCCGTCTGATTTGTAGAACTCAAGTTATGAGGTTTACAAGTCAGGGGTATTTTGGGAAGTGAGATTATAGGCCATTTTCAATCATAGGTCAAAATCTCCAACTTGCACTTGTCAAATGGATTTTTGTTCAACATGGAACTTGTTTAAAATGTGGTTTTTAGGTTGACTAGAGGCTCATGGTGAATTGGTTTAGCTCATATCAAAGATTGGCTTGAAGTGGTTTTGAAAGAAGAGAAATTCAAAGGTATTTTTGGTGGGAAACTCAAATAATTGATTATGGGTCCAAAAAAATTCAAATAACCACTCATTTTAATCAGAAACTATGTTTTAGAGACATTGGCAATTATGGATTTTTCATTTGAAGTGCAATTCATGGCCTTTCATAAGGTTTCTTCATTTATAAATTACATCACACAAATCATTCACCAAAGCAAATTGGAGGCTCTTTGTGGGCTGATTTCATTAAAGGATGGTTCAGCAAGCTGACCAAAGCTCCCCAAGCAAGTTTTAGTAAGAAAATGATGCATTTCCATGTCAAACTTTTTGAAGGAAGTTGGATTTGGATCTTTTGATTTTGGGCCTGGGCTGAGCTCTAGAAGGTTCTAAATCATTCTATAAAGGTCTAGGAACTCATCAGAAGCAAGGTTGGTGATTCATTGGGGCTGAGATCATAGATTGCCATTGGAGTTTGAAGAAGAAAAGTGAAAGATTGAATTTCTGTTTGAGGCCATTTCAAGCACAATTGAAGCTTCAATCTTCTTCTAACATCATCACTGATTGGATCTGGAACGTGTTGGAGCAAGAATCAAGCCAGAAACGCCTCAATCGAAGCTTGAAACCAGGTTTTTTCTTCTTGAAATTGCACTCGATTCTTGCGTTTTCAATGCCTTAGATTCATGTGGTTAGGTTTACCTTAGGTTGTAGATGATTTCTGGGCAGAGAATTGGATGATTAGTGTCAATTTAGGATGAGATCCATTTTCGGTTAGGATGAAGAATTTGTGATTCTTGGAGTTTTAGAGTAATCTATTAGGATATTTGTAATCCTCGTTAAATTTCGTGCGAGTTTCATTCAAGAATTATTGCGTTTGGTTGATTATTGAGAGAGATATGAGGGTTTGAAGTTTGCCGGAAAAACTCCATTCCCGTCCGGCCATGGGGGCTGCACGCTTAAGCTTGCTACTTGCAGAAGTTCAAATTGGAGAAGATACAATTTGTGCCATCCATGCGTGATGAGAGAGTGGACTTAGTCATCCATCCAACGGCCGCGAGTGCGCCACATACCCCTCCCCCTTAAACGCAGTCGTTTGGATAAGTGGGAGTCTCAAGTCCTTCAGCGCGCTATGAACACATGGAGAGCGCGGGTTCGATTCCCTGCGTGCCCCTTTTTTTCTTTTAATTCTGAGTGAACTGAGGTGATTTAGTTTGTATTGGGCTTTAGTTTTAGTACTATGTGCGCCTCCCATTGCCAGGGCCAGCGTGATTTACACTTAAAATACTTGCCAGTTACACCCCCCTGGGCATTATTATGAGTTGTTTTTTTGCTGAATTTCTCTCCTAGAATGGGCCTAGCGCCCTGTGCTATTCCCACACCCCCTTCAAGGGCCCAGGCTTAAATAGCCTTGCTTTTCTTGCTGACTACACCCCTTTCATGTTATTTCTTTTAGTTCTTTCCTTTTATTTTTTAGTTTAATACTTGTTAGAATTAAATCATAAAAATAGTAAATCTTGGAAAGAAATTTTGAAAAAATTTGCGCTTATAGATTTAGATGTTTATGATTTTATCATGCTTTACATTTTAATTTTCCATACACTTTTCATTTTTATTTCATATATTCTTTTTAGTGCACTTTTAATATTGAAATAATGTTGTTCTGAATTTGTTCATTTTATTTCTCTCTCATATTTTGGAGTTTGATCTTGGAATTTTGTGTGCTGTTTGTATACATATTGATGTTGCTATGTGATTTTTGTTGGATTTTTTAGATCATTTTAAGTAGGATTTTAGGGTAGTTGTTTAGGAGTATTCTTTAGTGATTCCTTTAGTGCACCCTTGGAGCTTTGGATTTAATTTAGGCATTTAGATTTAGATTTAGCTTCTGATTTTTCTACCATAGCTTGTTGAGACATATATGATGTTGTAGTATTTTCCTTGGAATTTTTAGGTTTGATTTTCCCTTAATTCCCCATTTTACAAATTGACCTTATAATAGGTAGTTATTAGGAAATAACATTTGGTATTCTCTAGAGATTCAAGTAGGTGATGATATTTCTCTAGGATTAGTTCCCTTTCAAACACTCCTTGCTTAATTAGGATCCTTAATTATGGGTATAATTCCTCCTGTGGAAGAATTCCCTGCCTTTCACATTGGAGTTGAGCCTAAGCAAGCTCTCTAAAGGAAATGGATTTGGTTGAGCGTCTGTGGCAGGTTCCTGTTGAACTTACCTTGCTTCTCATTTCCATTCTCCTAAAGTTCTATCTTTCTTTCCTCTTTAGGAACCTTCTTGAGGTAGCACAGTCCCTCCTGTGGGGGGAATATGGCACACCTCTTGAAGGAGCCAAACCCTTAGGTTTCCCCAAAGATCTTTTGTTGGTTGAGTGCCTGGGATAAGCTCCTGTGGACCTTACCCTAGCCTCCCAACACCCAATTTCCTTCCTTAGGGTAGAAGCTTGTTTGATTGCTTCATGGATTCCTTTCCTTCTCTTGAAGATGGTGGACTTGAAGATTAGATACAGACTTTGGATTGGATTGCTTCCAGAAGATTGCTCTGCTGTGGAGATTGCTGGCTTGTTTTCCCTGTCTGTTTAACTATATTGATGTGTATTAATGTGACTTGATTGGTGTGTTGCATTTAGATTAGGTCATGTAGTTGAATAGGCCTAAGAGCATCCTAAGGGTTGATCTTCTCCCCTTGCTTGTATTGCATTAGAGGTTGAGTTTCTCCCTCTGCTTGTATTTTTACTATATGGCCTTACTTGCTGGTATTTGGTAGAGCTCAGCTCCCTCGCCTGTGTGGTTTGTGGTTTGTTTGATTGCATTTACTTTCTTTTACTGTCTTTGCAATTATTCATATCTGGCTTGAGGTTGAGATGAGCTTGTGGAGGTTTCTTCCCCACACATATTTCCTCCCTCACTTGCATTGCATGCATCTTTACAGTAATTTCTGTACAGTTTTCCTGTTTACTGTTTGCTTTCCATTGCCATGTTCCCCTAGGAACTCTGACTTCTCTTGTTCAAGAGAAGTTATGAAAGACCTTAGGATTCTAACCATGCATGATAACAGTAGTTAGTTTCCCCTCTAACCTCAACCGTAGGACGAATATTGCATGATAACTGTAGGATCGAGTCAGTTTCCCTGTAGAGAGTCTATTTCTCTTCTTATCTCACACAACAGTAAAAACATAATAAAGGCAAGTTAGTACAAGCGCGTTACGAGCCTTAAGCTACTTGGGAAATGATGATTGAGCGGTCTCCTCTCAATCGTCTAGAGTGTTTAGTATATGTCCTTTGGACGATATGCGACGCATTCGCTCCTAAGTCATAGTCTCTAGTGCTGTAAAAACTACAGACAACTAAAAAACACTTCTTTCCGTAAAAAACAGGAAACAAACATTCAAATCCTTTTTGTCCTCTTGGACTCTTAATCAGGAAAACTCTTTGCGTAAAGAGAGTTCTGTTAACTTTCAGTTCTACCGCAAACGGTAATGCCTAAGTCTCCAAGGATCGAGCTGCAAACACCAACTGCTGGAACTGATTGTTAACTTTACTTGGATAAAAGACGTTGAATAAACTTGTGTTCTTCGTAGCCCGAACTACGTTTGCTCTGATCTTTCATGTCGTATGAAAGTACGTAGGCATGAGATGCGATATCTTGGCGAGCAACCTTCTCCCCTTTTTTACCCGTAGTTAGGCGAACTACGTTGACTCTGATTTCTCGTTCCAGACGGGAATACGTAGGCATAAATTGTGATACTTTGCCGAGTCATTTTATTTTCTTTTCAGACCACACCTTTTAGCGTAGATAGTTAAATCAACCCGTCAGATAAACACAACAAGCGTGGATCCCATCAAGTACGATGGACGTGAGGGGTGCTAATACCTTCCCCTTGCGTAACCGACTCCTGAATCCAGACAATGGTTGCGATGACCTTGTCTTATACCTTTTCGTCAGGTTTTTCCGATCGTTTCCTTTCCCTTTCCGTGGGATAAATAACGAAAGGTGGCGACTCTTCTGTTTTGCCGGCCTCGATTTTCGCAGTAGCGACACTTGGAAACATTGAAATGAAAGCCATCCAGATGACATTGCAATTGGCCGATAAGTCGACTACCCATCCTCATGGGTTAGCTCAAGATGTATTGGTTAAAGTCGACAAATTCTTCTTTCCGGTTGACTTCATTGTGATTGATATAGAAGAGGATGATGATGCTCTGCTAATCCTAGGCCGACCTTTCATGAAAACCGCGCGAATGATGATTGATGTTGATGACGGTTTGATGAAAGTGCGAGTCCAAAATGAAGAAGTCACTTTTGATCTTTTTGAAGCTATGAAGCATTCAAAAGATAATCGTGATAGTTTCTGAATTGATGTGGTTGAAGAAGCAACGTTGGAAGTATCTAAGCATATTCATGTGACATCTCATGTGGAATTAGCTCTTGATGACTCTTTTGAAGTTTTTACAAGTGAAGAAGAGCAAGCTCTTGATGAATGTCTAAGAGAGCTTGATAGTCTTAAAGAGCATCCATGGGAAGTCGAAGAGGAAGTGTTGAAAAATGAGGTCCATGAAGAAAAACCACCAATTGAATTGAAAATGCTCCCTTCTAACTTGAAGTATGCATTCCTTGATGAAACCAAAGAGAAGCCGGTTATCATAAGCAACCTTTTGTCTAAAAATGAAGAATCCCGTTTAATTGATGTGTTAAAAAAGAATAAAGAAACAATGGGATGGACTCTTTCCGATCTCAAAGGAATTAGTCCTTCTTATTGCATGCACAATATTTTAATGGAAGAGGATTTTAAGCCGGTGGCTCAACCTCAACGCCGCTTGAATCCTACTATGAAGGAGGTTGTTAGGAAAGAAGTTGTTAAGCTTTTGGATACGGGAATGATCTAACCAATTTCGGATAGCCCTTGGGTGAGTCCCGTGCATGTGGTTCCAAAAAAGGGTGGCATTACCGTCATTCAAAATTAAAAAGATGAATTGATCCCGACGAAGATGGCAACAAGGTGGAGAATGTGTATTGATTATAGGCGGTTGAATACCGCAACTCGAAAAGACCATTTTCCACTTCCGTTCATGGACCAAATGTTGGAAAGACTTTCGAGCCAAAAATACTATTGTTTCCTTGATGGCTATTCCAGGTACAACCAAATTGCGGTTGACCAGGCCGATCACGAGAAGACGGCTTTCACACGTCCGTTTGGAATTTTCGCATACAGAAAAATGCCCTTTGGGTTATGCAACGCACCAGCGACTTTCCAAAGATGTGTGCAAGCTATTTTTGCCGACCTCATTGAGAAAACGATGGAAGTATTCATGGATGACTTCTTCGTGTTTGGAAGTTCTTTTGGTTTATGCTTGGATAATCTGGAAATGGTGCTTGAAAGGTGTGTGAAAACAAATATCGTGCTTAATTGGGAGAAATGCCACTTCATGGTAACCGAGGGGATAGTGCTCGGACATAAAGTCTCTTCAAAAGGGCTTGAAGTGGATCGAGCAAAAGTTGACGTGATTGCAAAGTTGCCTCCTCCAGTAAATATGAAGGGAATCCGAAGCTTTCTTGGGCATGTCGGTTTCTATCGGCGATTTATCAAAGACTTCTCAAAGGTAGCTAGGCCTTTGAGTAATTTGCTCGCCAAGGACCAGGTACTTCTCTTAACTGAAGATTGTTTACATGCTTTTAAAATTTTGAAGGAAAAACTTGTTACCGCTCCAATTATAGTCGCTCCGAATTGGAACTTAAATTTTGAGCTAATGTGTGATGCGAGCGACTATGCTATTGGAGCGGTGTTGGGCCAAAGGAAGGAAAAAAAATTTCATACTATACACTATGCAATTAAAGTTCTAAATGAGGCGCAAATTAATTATGCCACCACCGAAAAAGAATTACTTGTGATAGTGTATGCGCTAGAAAAATTTCAGTCTTATCTTATTGGTTCTAAGGTGATTGTGTATACCGACCATGCGACGATTAAATATCTGCTCACTAAATTGGATTCGAAGTAAAGGCTCATCCATTGGATCCTCTTGTTACAAGAGTTTGATATTGAAATTAAGGACAAGAAAGGATCGGAAAATTTGGTGGCGGATCATTTATCTCGCCTTGTTAATGTGAAGGTTACATCTTCTGAAAAGGAAATTCGAGAAGAATTTCCTGATGAAAAACTTTTTAAAGTTCAAGTTAGGCCGTGGTTTAAGGACTTTGCAAACCATAAGGCGAGTGGTTTTGCGCCTCCCGACCTAACTCCAAACTAAAAAAGGAAATTCATCTTGGATTGTAAGTATTATGTGTGGGATGACCCATACTTGTTTAAGTTGGGTGGAGATAACATTTTGAGAAGGTGTGTTACCGGCGATGAAGCGCAAAGTATTCTATGGCATTGTCACAACTCGCCTTACGGCGGACATTTCAATGGGGCAAGAATGGCCAACAAAGTCCTTCAATCAGGATTTTATTGGCCTTCTATTTTTAAAGGCGCAAATGCCCATGCACAAAGTTGTGACAGTTGCCAACGAAGTGGTGGGATAGGTAAGAGAGACGAGATGCCTCTCCAAAACATCCAAGAGGTTGAATTATTTGATTGTTGGGGTATCAATTTTGTCGGACCATTCCCACCCTCTTTTGGAAATGAATACTTGCTGGTTACAGTTGACTACGTGTCAAAGTGGGTTGAGGCGATTGCCTCACCACGGGCAGATTCTAAGACGATCATAAACTTTTTAAAGAAAAACATTTTTTCCCGCTTTGGAACTCCCCGGGTGTTGATTAGTGACGGAGGGTCACACTTTTGTAATGCACCGTTGGAAAAAGTTTTGCAACATTACGGTGTAACACATAGAGTGGCAACTCCGTATCACCCACAGGCCAATGGTCAAGCTGAATTCTCTAATCGTGAGATTAAGAGAATACTTGAAAAAACCGTGTCTAACTCTAGAAAAGAGTGGTCGCAAAAATTGGATGAAGCTCTATGGGCATACCGCACTGCTTATAAAGCTCCAATTGGGCTAACTCCATTTCAACTGGGTTTTGGTAAAACTTGCCATATGCCGGTCGAAATTGAGCACAAAGCCTTATGTGCTTTAAAATTTTTGAACTTTGATAATGAGTTGGCCGGTGAAAAAAGAAAGGTGCAACTGCTTGAGTTGGAGGAGATGCGCAATGCCGTATATCACTCAAGTTGGTTGTATAAAAAAAAGTCAAAGAATATCATGATAAAAAGCTCCAAAAAAAAGAATTTGTGCCCGGGCAGTTGGTATTATTGTTTAATTCTAGGTTGAGGCTTTTTCCCGGAAAATTGAAGTCAAAATGGTCCGGGCCATTTCGTGTGAAAGAGGTAAAAACTTTTGGGGTTGTTGTGATTGAAGACATGGAAAAGAAGTACAGTTGGACGGTAAATGGCCAACGTTTAAAGATATATCTTGGCGGCCTAGTTGGTCGAGAAAGTTGTGCCTTCCTTCTGGATGTTTCGGTGTGAGCATCTTGGACCATCGAGCTTATCCGACGTTAAACAAGCACTTGTTGAGAGGCACCTTAACGTTGTAAGTATTTGCTGTTTTTGGTTGTGTTTTGTTGGTGTCTACAAGGTGGAAGCATGTTGAAACTGAACTTTGGCTGCTGTCCTGAATTTGTGAAATTTTGTCATGCTCGCTAGCACGTTCATTAGGCGAGCATGTAGCGAGCGTTCGCTAGCTGTTCGCTAAGCGATCATGCGCGTATCTGGCATTTTAAGTTGTTTAGTGGGCCACTCTTGTAGGCCCAAAATATGTTTTTCTTTTGTAACTTAGTCATTTACATTCACTCTCACTCTCACACTTCCAACTGCACAACACAAGAACTCTCCTCTCTATTCTCTTGCAAGCCCTAATTTGTGTGTATCAATCTCTCTGCTGCAATCAGGTTTGATCTTTCTCCTCTCTTTTTGTTCTTCATTGTTTTAATTGTAGAAAAACTAGGATTTAGGTTAACTGTTGCAAGTTTGGGAATTGAGAAATTTTAGGTTTGCATGTGTACTAAGAACAATGCCTTTGATGTTACATCAAGTAGTTCTGGAATTGTATTGGAAAACTTGTGATTTTGATGTTTGGGGTCCAAAACAGTGGCTGATTTTGAACTTTCGCAGCGCTCGCTAGCTTGTTCGCTAGGCGAGTCAGTAGCGAGCATTCGCTATGAGCTTGCTAGGCGAGCAAGCCAACGAGCATGACAAAACTTGTTTTATATTTATGATGAATGATAATCTTGTGCTGCTGTTTGTTGGTGTTTTCTGTGGTTTATGTACAGATGGCCTCAGGTAGTCATGGTAAGAAGCGAAAAGTTGCCAGAACCTCCCGTACGGTCCCGATCCAATTTGATATAGAAAGGTTCATAGGGGAAAAACAAGCCGTCCGCTTTGTGGCGTTGCAAAAAAGGAAGATCCTCCCTGAAAAGAGGTTCATCATAGACCCACAAGGCGAATACCGAATTTTTGCGGGGCTGATTAACAGTAAAAGGTGGGACAGGCTGGTTTCTCCACTCGAAAACTACAACATCGATATAGTGCGCGAGTTCTACACGAACGCGCTGCCTAACAATGACGAGCCCTTCACATGGAGACAAGAGTGATGGGTCGTCAGGTCACTTTCGACAGGGATTCCATTAACCGAGTGCTTGGCGAACCGCTCCATTTGGGAGCAAATGAATTGGACAAATACACCAGAGACCTGAGGTTGCAAAGAGATACAAATGCCATTTCCGCAGCCCTGTTGCTAGAGGGAAAATCGGTTGAGCTAAACCAATCTGGACATCCTATGAGATATAATAGGGAGGACATGGTTCCTATAGCTCAGCTGATTTTACTTCTGGTTCTGACAAACATTGTGCCAAAATCCCACACATCGACCGTGCCGATCCCAGTGGCACACCTTGTCCATTGCATACTCACAAATGTCCAGATTGATGTGGCTCGGATTATTGCTAATGAGCTGAAGTTTATTGTTGAGAGCGGTCTAAAGTCATGGGCGCGAGTTAATTGCCCTCTTGCTTTTCCCTGCCTCATTATGGCCTTATGCTCCCAGTCGAGGATGAAGCTTCCATCCCGCAGTTCGGTGAAGATCCCGACCGCTATTGATGACAAATATGTGGATAAGTACTGTAAGCCAAAGAACTACAGAGGTGGTGCAGCTGCTAGTACCGGGACTACTGATGGTCCCGACGCTTTTTCTCAAGGGTTCGACCCTTTTCAGCAGGCAGTGTGTAACTACAACTGGGATTGGATGGCGGCAACACATCGAGTTATGGTGGACATTCACGATTTTATGCAGGTATTGCAGCTTCAGATCCGTGACCCCTCCGTTGAGCGTCCTTTGATGACGCGTGAGCAGTTGATGCAGCACGCGAACTAGCTTGTGGACATGCCTGTTTTTGGAGAGGGGGCGGGTGCTAGTGGTCCTGCTGATGATGATGGTGATGATGATGATGATGAGGGAGAGGAAGACTTTGATGATGATGGTTCTGAGGATGAGGAGTTTGAGTCCGAAGAGGACTAAGTTTTTATCTTTTTCTGTTTTAGTGTTTTCTTTTATTTTCAGATATTTTGTTTTAATTTCGGTATTTTAGGTTGTACTTTTTGGGGTGTTTTGTCCCCCACGCACATTATTTTTATTTTGATGGTTAATGTTTTGTTTTAAATTATTATGTTTGTTTTAAATTATTTTGTTTAATAATTTTTGTGATTGTTGGGTGTCAAAACCTTCTAGATTGGTTGCTCTCTGAAAGAAGTATCCAATGAAGGTGCATCCGAGCTTGGATGGCAATGATAAAATAAACAAGCGAATAAGGCTAAGGTACATGGTTACCTTCGGTTAGAACTCTAGAATGCATGAAGAACTTTATTCTTGTTGTAATTATTTTTGCAACATGATTGAATGAATGATTCACTTAGGACTTAAGACTACAAATTGTGAGGAAGCCTCCATTGTACAAATAAATGCTGGATTCTAATGAACTGTGTTGATTCTCTTAATTCATGCTTTGTCTTTTATTATTGTGAATTTATGGAAGCAATTAGAAATGATCAAGGCACTTGTTTCTTTCGAGCACAACCATTTCCAAATACAAACTACCCGTGAGCAGAGAGTATTTGTTAACCCCTTTGAGCTTAAACAGTTGAATCTCAGCTTGAAACAAAGCGAGACTTCAAAAATATTTTTCTTGAAAACCTAAATTTTTTTTATTATTGTTCTTTTACCGTAAAAATTAAAGAGCATTCACTTATGAAGGAAGTAGAAGATAAGTTAGGGAGAACGAAATTGTAAGTTGGTAGTTTGCCATAACTCTTGAAAAACCAAGCAAGCATTGAAAAGAAATTAGAAAAAGAGAAACACTTATTTTGTGAATACAGTGTGAAAAAGAAAAAAAAGTGATCAAAAGAAAAGAATGAAAATGAATGCTTGCTTGGAAGAAAAATATTGAAAAAAAATTTGAGTTGTGAAATAAGAGTTGTGAAGGCTTCAAATGAGAAATAAGTTTAATGAAGTTGAGATGTGTGAATAGTTGTACAGTGAATGTCTCTTTTGCGTCGGCAACTTTGTTTTCAATGGCTTTAGATATGTCCCTTGTTTGTTAATCTGACCAAGCTGCAACCGAAAAAGCCCTTAGTGATCTTCGTGCTTCCTCTTTTTCATTTATAATTGTTAGACATTGTATGAATTGAATTGAGTTTGGCATTGTTCATTGGAGAGTGAGATTGTGCCCGCAGTTGTAAACGCGTGATCTCTTCAATCCTTATTCAAAGAGGAGTGATAGGGTGATTCATTCAGGATATCATTGTTGTGGATTGATGCATGTTTTGTATTGCTTTAAGGATTTAGTTTTTGTGTATTGTGTTGTTCTAACCATTGGGAACGCATGTCTGGTTAAGTTGCTTGTCTTTGAGCCATTTGATCCAATTTCGGAAAAACCTTTTTCTTTAAGCAAATCCTCTTGTTCTTCAAGAGGCATACTTTGCTTGAGGGCAAGCAAGATTCTAGTTGGGGAGAGTTGTTAGATGCCCAATTGTGCTTATTTGAGCTATCAAATGTGGGCATCTTTCGCTCCTTTTTGTCTAGTTTCTGTTCAAAATCGCCTTGCTTTTTGTTGATATGAAATATTATGTGAAATGCTCTTGGTCCTTTTACTTTGTGTGTTATTGTGCAGTATTTGAGCATGAAAGAGTAGAATTTGAAGACACAAGAAAGTTGAAAAAGGAATTAAGAAAGAACAAGAGCAAAAGCATGTTTTCTAGGCGAACATCTGGCGAGTGTTGCAGCGAGCTGTTCGCTAGGCGAACTGCTAGCGAACACTCCCAGACTTGGGCAGAATCAAAATGGCATCATTCGCTGGCAGCGAGGAAAGTGGCGAAGAACTCGCTAGGCGAGCACCTAGCGAGCAAGTAGCGAAGCATTCCAGAATCTTTTCCTCAGTCCTCGCTAGCATGTTCGCTAGGTGAAGCTGTAGCGAGCGTTCGCTGTGAGCTTGCTAAGCGAACAAGGTCGCGGGCGTGACAGGACAACAACTTTTTCTATAAGTAGATATATGTACTTTTTGAGAAGATACCATATTTTTACTAGTTCTGCTCCAAAAGAGATTTGTGTGACCTAGAAACATAATCTCTCTCATTTTCTTCATTTCTTAACATCATTCTACAAAAAGAAAGTGGATTCTCATCCAAGTTGGATTCTTCGACTCTGATGTTCATCAACCTTCTTCCGAAACTTCTTTTGCAAGCTACCATGAAAATGAGTAGCTAAGTTCTTCATTTTGTCAAGGTTAGATGTAGGTGATCATTAAGCTTTGTATGTATATGGATGATCTTCATTTGTAAACTCTTGGATGATGAATATATGGTGAAAACCTTGCTTTATTTATAACTCTTTGTGTTGGTTTATGATTGAAAGATATTTTCTAACACTTGACCTAGGTTTTCATCCATCTATTTTCTTAAGCTAGAAATAGTTTTGAATGTGGTTGTTCATGAAAATGTTAAACCTAAATGTTGTCATTTTGATAGATTGTGTGAGAAATCAACAATGGACCAAAATGGAAAAAATCACAATGTGAGTTAGAAATAATCACATTGGGAGGATGTTGTGAATGTGTTTATCATCTTCAGGAGTTTACACGTATTGTTGATTGAACATATACAAGCAAAGTGATTACCGAACCCTAACTTTGACAATCTCTATTAAATCGTAAAATCAATCTTTTACCGCAATTTATTACCTTTTATGCAAGATAACGTGACTAAAAACCAAACCCCTTTTGTTACTAAAAAGTTAAGAACTTGACAACTGTCGAATGACGATAATATCTCAGATTCCCTGTGGATACGATAACAAAAACCCGACACTCTACCATTGTCATAGCAGTTACCTACAAAGTTCCTAATGGAGAAAGCCCAATATTATGTCGATCATTTGAGCATGCCTACCTTTGAGACGATCCTTGCCTTGCTTATCTATAGAGTGTTGCTTTTCCCTAGTTTTGAAGGATTTGTGGACCTTAATACCATAAAGATCTTCATGCAAAGGAATCCAGTACCAACCTTATTGGGTAATACCTATCATTTCGTACATCTCCGAAACCTCCGTGGTGGAGGGATGATTACCTGTTGTGTGTCGTTACTGTACAAATGGCTTATTTCACACTTGCCTAAGTCCGGTCCTTTTTGGAGTCCCACTCAATGACGTTGGTCACAAAAGGTTATGGCATTAACTCACTCCGATATTGATTGGTACAACCGTATGTATGATGGAATATTACTCATTGATGGTTATGGAGACTTCGCTAACATGTCCTTACTCGGTTTTAAGGGAGGAATAAGCTATAATCCAGTCCTAGCTCACCGACAGTTAGGGTATCCCTTGAAAGAACCGCCTAAAAGTATCTATGTAGAGAAGATCTTCTTCGAAGGCAACAAAGAGCTTTAAGATCAGATTGTATCTTCCTAGCGTCACTTGCATAGGAAAGGTCGAAAAAGTCTGGGAAAGTTGAATTGTATGTCCATGGAGCCATACCTTCAATGGGTCCGAGAAAGAGCTATCCAATTGAAGATGCTCTATCCTCGCCAAGATCCTTTACCTCCAAGAGAGGAACCTGGTCAATATTTCATGTCCGAGGCTGAAACGTTGAAGATTGCTTTGAAGAAAGCTCAACATGAAGCAAAAACATGGAAGAACAAATACCATATGACGGTCAGCGAGTGCGACGAACTTCAAAAACAGCTTCAGTTGAAGAATGAAGAGGTACTCTCCTGCAAGAAGAGAAGAATCTACGAGGATTTGTTTTCCTCTAAATGTCCGCCTACTCCTTGAAGTTGTGGACGTTGCTTCCTTAGGGTCATTATTAGTTTTGCTTAGCTCTTTTCTCTAAAGACTTTATATTATTTGTAATCCAGCTCTCAATTAATAAAATAAAAGTTCTTTTTTATTCCGCAATATTCATAAGTATTTGAGTTCCATGAAATCTTTCATTCACATTCGCATCTTAGCATCATATTTTGCATTTCATGTGTCTCCCGGTTTCTCATACTCGGTTCTTTCACCTTCCAGTTTCGTCACCCTGGGTCCTCCGCATCAGTACAACACTAGAGTCCAAGCTCGAAAAAGGATGGAAGAACAAGCTCAAGAGATTGACCGTGTCAGCCGTGAACTCGAAGATCTTCGAGGAAGTGTGGGGCAAATTATGGAGATGCTACAAGCTCTTAAGGTAAAGATGGATTCTTAGCCCACTGTTGTTTCTGAGATTACCCATACTATTATGGATCCTCAACTGACTGTTACTGTTGAGAATATACCGCCTCAAGGTCGTCAATCCAGTTTGGTGCATCCTACCATCGCTCAACCAGTTCTACGAGTTACTCCCCCGAAGTGCAAAACTCCGAGCTCTAACCACCATAAAAGAGCTACACGTCCGAGGAATCGCTTGATGGATGCTCCTCAACATCCGCAGAATTATGTTCAAGGTTATCCGGTTCAGTATGCTCTACAACCCTATGTAGCTACTGTTTCACCTCCTTTCAGTCCTAAATTTTCTACCTATCAGCCTGTGCAATCGGCCCCGGTCTATCAGCATCCGATTTATTAACAGCCTCCTATCTATTAGCCTGCTCAAGCTCCTGTCAAGTGTCAACGAGCGTCCAACGCTCCTGCCAATCCACAGCCTAAGAAGCAAACACCTAGTTAGAATGCTCCGATTAGGAGACAATACAAGCCTTGTCCGCCGATTCCGATGACATTCACCGAGTTGTATCCTTACTTAGTGCAACAAGGTTTGATCACCACCCGAACAATGGGCCCACCTCGTAATCCTTTGCTTGCCAATTACAATGCCACCGCTCATTGTTTATTTCATGAGGGGGCGCCCAGACATGATTTGGAGGATTGTTATGCTCTGAAGGATATCATCAGAGATTTGTTGGAAAAGAAGATATTGTCTTTCGATGATCCTCAGCCAAAGATCAAGACTCCTCTCAAGGTTTTCAACATATCTCAGCCAGTTACTTCTCCTGTAAATCTGCCAAAACCGGTAGTTATTCAGAAGTCTAGTCCATTTCATTTCAACTGTCCTTAAGACGACGTAACCCCAATCGAACAAGAATTTGGGAAAGTTAGTCTGAAGGAAGATCTGAAGACTGATACTGAAGCAGTGACAGATATAGCTGGGGCAAGTAAAACGACTCATTCCCGTGAGGCTACGCTAGAGGAAACCACTGCTACCATGCCGGTCTCAAGTACAAAGAATTCATAAACACATTTAGAAGGAATCTGTCTGACAGTTCATTTGTTTATTTATATGTATTTTTCTTTGATTAAGCATAATTAGCATGTACGAACTTGTTTATTTTGGAATAATTAATGCATATGTTTGTCTTGAATAAATCCATTCATTTCACTCATTAAAATATTTTTTCATAAACTATAATGCCAACTTTACCTGATCTCTTGCCTTTATAGAGAATTGGGAGGAGGATGATGAATCAAAACATCAGATCTCTTGTCGTATGCTTTCGATTGAAACCTGTTGATGATGTAAGGCATTGTTTCAAATCCTATACACTGGAGATATAAGGATGATAATCCCTCTTTACCCCTTTTGAGCCTTGAAGTAGGAGTTTTCTTCTTTTCCAAATCAAAACCCTCATCTTAACCTGGGGCAGGGTAGTTTTTCAGTTAAACTGATCGAGCGCTCAAACTCCCAAAAAGAATGAGCAAACTTTCGAGAATCTATCCTTAACATGTTATGAGGCTGAAAAAACACAATGTACCTCGACTACTTGAAGAGTGGGGCAGTCATAACCCTTTCAAAAGAGTCATACGACCTGTTCACAAAAATATATAAGAGCCCGCTAAGTCAAAACCTATAAAGGAGACTTAGGCAAAACTGGGGCATCCCGCTGGACTCCAACGTCAAATCCAAAAAAACACCGTCCAGGCAAAAGTTAGGAAATAAAATGAAAAAACAAAGGATTACAATAAAAGAATCCCCCAATAAAGAACAAAGTCGTGTTTATCAAACACTAAAGAAATAGGTGAGTGATTGCCATTGTCTAAAGCCTTAATGAGTTCTCGATAATGTCAAATCTGATTGAGATGTGAGTGCTCGTATTCAGTTAACTGAATAGGATTAGAGAACATCACGAAGAGGGGTGGGTACAAATAAATTCGAGCCTTTATCCTTTGTTTCTTAAACCGTGAATCAAGCCACGATACAAATATTAAAAGACCTAATTGAAGTATGGATTCTTTTGAAAGCATACTCGATGAGATAATGTTTCTTGACTCCTATGAGATATGTTCAATGTTGGCATTACAAATTAAATTCATATCCTAGCTATGTGACTTCGGCCACTAGTTATAGTGATGTCTTTTCCAAAATAAAAACAAAAATATTCAAGACAAATATACATGTTGCATTGACAATTTCAAGATTAGCAGTTCATGCATGTTGATTTTTGCTTGATATCTTAGAAATTTACACATAAACATCGACAACGGAACTGGAAGATCCTGCTAAATAGGGGCAGGCGATTTCCAATTCACTTATTGATGCAAGCCTGACATTCTTAAGAGCTATTCTTGTAAACTCAATCGTAACACATTTGATCCGTGCCAGTTACGTCGAGATCTGACAGATCTCTCAAAGAGTTTGAAAACAGTGGGGCAATCGAACCCTATGTTCTCTGTAAAATCCTCTCGAGATGACTTTCTCATAAAGCAGGTACTCTAGGGCATGATATTTTTCAAAATGACAACTTCTACAAAGTCCATTGAGATCAAATTTAGATTTGTTTCATAACGTTCTTCAGGCGCCCAATAGATTTTACTCCCGGCGGTCTTCATTCCCCAATAAATCTCATTGTTGCAGAATCTACGTCTTAACCATTTCCTCGAAACAGCCCCCAACGAGACTTTAAGCTGACAATATTTTGGATTAATCCGGTAATCTCCTGTAATTTTCCAAGACTACAGAGATCATACCAGCATCTTCCCAGTGATAGTCCCCAGCGAGACTTTAAGCTGTCCACACTTTTGGGATCCATCCGATAAATCCCCAATGACTCTCAAGAATGCAGAGATATCCCGGTATACTCCAAGTGATGTATGTTCTGGAAGACCCACTCTCTGTGGAATTATCTGTTCCTCAGTGGAATTGTCGTACTTTCCTCAGGAGGTTCTCCTCCGGAGATTGTCGTGTTCTCCCTACGAAGTCAAGATACTGTCCCCAAGAATGTCTGTTGGTTTCTCCCCAGTGAGTCTTACGAACTTTCCTCAGGGAATTTTGATTTTTTTTATCCCCAGTTGGATGTACCTTTCCCCAGGAAGCCGAGGTATTATTCCCATGAAGGCTACACTATCTCCATGAAGCTGCCTAGCTCCACACCTTCCCCATACGGTGGATATTTATGTGATCCCCGGAAGTCTCTGATCCTAAGGGTTCTTTGGCTGATTATGGTTCATGATAGCAATCCCTCACGTGAAGTCCTGACATCGTATCCGCGTGCAGACATCAAGGATCCCCAGTTGAAGTCATGATGTCGTACTCTCCAGGGAATTCGTATCATATCCCCATGTGGAAGTCATGATATCTTCTCCCCAGGGAAGTTATAACTTTGAAGCCAGATTCGGTTCTACCATAAACTCTTCCTATCCCCTGATAGATGTACAGTTGCAGAGGTCCCCGGGTATTCCCGTCGAGATGCTTATTTCATCTCATGTCTCCTCTCTCATCTGTTTTGTCAGCATATACATGAGCCTAAGCATCGCGTACTCAGTGCATGATATTTTCATACACATTTACATACACATTAGTATACACTTTGGCATATGCATTAGCATGTTGGCTATTCATCGTCATCCTTTGTCGTTACTGCCGAGTAACTGGGTTAGTCCCCTCTTTCCAAGTAGATCGTCATCCTAAGCATAAAATACTATTTATTTCCAGCTAATCCCCACAGAGTTCAACCCTCGTGGACGATGGTTATTTCAGTTATCTTTCCGCGTTAGGATAAGATAATCCCTATTTGAGGTTATTTCCCCAATGGAGTCTTGTTGGGCAGTTCTTTCTAGCCTAGTTCTAGATCGAACTTCGGTCCCGTCGGTCACTGAACCTACTTGGACGTGCATTTATTTTGCACTATCTTTCAAGGAAATCATTTACAATCCTTTGCAGACAAGCGACAGTTCCCAGCCGAGGAGCGTATCACCTACATCAAACCTTAAGATGTTGAGTCACCGCACTCATTCTTGGGCGTCCCGCCGTGGACATATCATTTAAACCTTAAGACGTTGCATCACTGCACTCATTCTTGGGCGTCCCGCCGTGGACATATCTTTTCCTAAACCTTGAGAAGTTGAGTCGCTGCACTCATGCTTGGGTGTCCCGCTATGGACATATCTTTTCCTAAACTTCAAAACATTGAGTCGCCGTACTCATTCTTGGGCGTCCCGCCGTGGACATATCTTTTCCTAAACTTTAAGATGTCGAGTCGCCGTACTCATACTTAAGCATCCCGCCGTGGGCAATTTTATCCTTTAGTAAAAGAAGGAGCTGAATCATGGTCAGGGCGCCGACCTTGAGGTATGAGGAAGTTCAATTTTATCCTTTAGTAAAAGAAGGAGCTAAATCATGTTCAGGAGAGCACAGATCTTGAATTATGAAGAAGTTCGTTTTACCCTTTAGTAAAATAAGGAGTCGAATCATGTTCAGGAGAGCACAGATCTTGAATTATGAAGAAGTTTATTTTACCCTTTAGTAAAAGAAGGAGCTGAATCATGTTCGGGAGAGCATAGATCTTGAATTATGAAGAGGTTCGTTTTACCCTTTAGTAAAAGAAGGAGTTGAATCATATTCAGGAGAGCACGATCTTGAATTATGAAAAAGTTCACTTTATCCTTTAGCAAAAGAAGAAACCAAATTATGTTCAGGGAGCACAGACCTGAGACGTGAAAAAGTTTATTTTATCAATCAGTCTATTACCCACAGATAAGCAGCAATCTCTTTATTTGAGAGCTTATCCAGTTTGGCATATAAGTCCCTTCCGACTATAAGTGGCAGTTCTCTCTCGAGAAAACTTATCAGGGCGCTTCCCATTAAAGTCCATTTATTTTGGCATACAGTCAGTTTTATCCTGTATATTTTCTAAGAAATTCCTGAAAATTCCGTTTGATCCTATCACGAGGGAAAGTCTACAGAAGCTCGGATGTTATTCTTTGCTCAATGCTCCAGCATTCTGTTAATCGATCCTACAGTCGTGTAGATCCAGTTTTACTTTTTACCCTAGAGTATCAGCAGGTCACGCCTGAACCTGTTGAATAATTACTCTCAGATACTCCCCAGTGGAGGCCGTCTCATCGGTGCCATCTCGAATTGAGGATCCCGTTCTTACCGTTCTCTTTCTTTAGGTGGAAATTGGTTGCGCATGCACTAGTTGACCATCGCTTTAGAATTCCCCAGTGCGTCATGTTCCCCAGTGTGGTTCGTCGCGTCTGTCCCCTAGGTCGTCGTGTCGTCTGCATCTTTGCATTTACCATTCCATCATACACACCATAGTATATTCATGGCATTGTCAGCATTATCTCTTGTCTCGCTTTGTCCATAACATTGCATATCACTGCATCTAAGGGCAAAATTTTCGGTTATCTATATTTAAATCCCTTTCACCATGATTTCTCGATCCTACGTCACTTAAATCATCTGGTGAATCAATTAAAATAGGGGCAACTGTAATACCCCAAAATTTGCCCTAAGATTTAGTCGAATCATCTCGCATTCCATTGCATTTAACCAGTCACTAACAGGTTTGTGTAGTTGGCTTGATCTTGCAGGGAAAATCTCCTTGTACGCAATTCAAGTGGTGAAGGGTAAAATGGTCGTGTGTTTGCAGCCGACCGTCAAATTACGAACTTTGGGTTGTAATCAGAGAAGTGGGGCCGTCTGGTTTGGTTGATGGGATTCGGAATCGAAGTAGTTGGAACTGTTCGATTGAGAAAGATTTGAGTTGTTCGAAAATAAATCGATTCAAGTTAGTGGATTAAAGTTAGCCGGAGAATACGACCATTTGAGTTTAATCAGACAATTGGATTTATCCGGATAAAGTTTCTCATTTGAATGGCCGGAATATTTCATCGGAAGTTATGTCGGGAATGGGGTTAATCGGTTAAATTGGAATAACTAGGAATTAAAAGAAAAAAAGGGTTTTTCATTTCAATTTTCATTTCCTATTTTAAATTAATTTCATCAATCATGTGTCATTTTTTTCATTCATCATATTTCATTTTTTAAATTAATTTCATTTCATTTTTAAAATCAATCATATATCATTTTTTTAAATTAATCCCATTTTTAAATCAATCATTGTTTCATTGTTTAAAGAAAAATCAATTTCATTTCTATTTTATTTTTAATTTTAGTCTCATTTTATTTTTAAATAACTTCATTTCATTTCTATTTTTCATTTTAAATTAATTTCATTTTTCTTTAATATTATTTTCATTCTATTCATTTTTATGCTAAGTTTTAATCTTTATTATTATTGTCATATAAAAAAAATAAAATAATAATAATAATGTTTTAAGAAAAAAATAAAGGATTTTTATTAGAAATAATAAGAATTCTTTACCAAAAATAATAATAAATAAATAAATAGAATTACTAATTTTAATTTTATTTTAATTATTTAAAATTCTGTAATTATAACTAATATTAATTTAAGTTGGGTTTTAAAGTGGACATTAGGTTAGAGTTAACCCTAATTTATTACCTATATAAACATAAGTGATGGGAGAAAACTTCATAAACATCAGAAAGTCAAGAACAGGTCATCAGAGGAAAAGGGGATTCTTTCGGAAGAACCCTAAAAGGTTTGAATTCATCATCGGCCAAGCGCTACCAGCGAGCAAAAAGTCCCAACGGCGGAGGCTCAGTTCGTTCAACATCATCGTCGTTACCGTAACCTTTCTCTTTCCTTTGATTTACGGTATTTTACGATTTTTGTGTGTTGTTTTGTTCATTGATTGTAGATTAATGGGAAGAATAAATAGAAGAAGGAACCATTGACATGCAAGGATTAAAGGAGAGGAAAAGTTTCGATAGCCATCCATGGAGAAAACGGCAAAAGCCTTTTTATTTACGCTTCATTTGTTTTTATATTTTATTATTCAATTGTTTATTTTTTCATTTATATTAACTATGTAGTTTGTAATTAATAATGCAATTAAGTTTAGGTAAGCTATTTCAACAAAAAAACATAACGTAATTAGTTTTTTAAAAATTAAGATCTTTCTAAAAAGTTTTTTCAAAATTAAACCATTTTTTATTTAAAAACATATTTCTAAATAAAACAGTTTTTCTTAATTAAAGCCTTTTTCCAATTAAAAACATTTTTCATTAAGTTAAAATAAAAATTAAAAAATGACATTTCTTTCACTAAAACAAAAATTAAAACCTTTTTCGTTGAATTTAAATCAAATTTTTTTCATTAAAATTTAAAACATTTTTTTCATTAAAATTTAAAACATTTTTTTCATTAAAATTTAAAACATTTATTTTCGTTAAAATTAAAACATTTTTTTTCAATAAGATAAGACATTTTTTTATTAAAATTAAAACCAGTTTCTTTAATAAAATTTTTAGTAAATAATTAGAATAGTTTCTCCATTTAAGCATGAAATTAATTCTCCTCTCCTCTTCTCAATAAAAACTCAAAAAGAAATAAGTTTTGATTTAGCCGTTTCATTTTTGTCTAACCCTTGTTAATTTGTTTGTTTCAACTCGTTATTATTTCATTTGTTCGTTTTTGTTCCATGGATGTAATTTACGCGAGGCCATGGTCGCGGTTATTTTATTTTGCATTTTTTGGGAATTTGTAATTTACGCGAGTGATCATCGTGACGCTTTCTTTACTTTCAGCACTTTAATTTTTCCGTATAATAATTTGCCAGGTTTGCATGTTTTACCGTTATTTTCCTCTCCGAAGGATTAGGTCTAGCCGTTTTACTGCCGAGTCAATAGTCCTAACCTTTGACCATTTCAAAACCCTAATTAGCACAGGCGTCCCGTAATGGACGAGAACGCCCTTTACCCTAGCATTAGGTCAAAGAGTCGCCGTACTCTGTTTTAGCGTTTCCCGCCGTAGAACATTTGCCGAGTAAACTTAGGACTAACCCTTAGGTCTTTTAGGTCACCCAATCCCTTAGCTCAGTATATATACATCAAGCAGATAATACAATAAAAAAGGCATGCAATAAACAAAAGGTTCCTGTAGAGTACTACAGAAGTTTAGGGTGCTAGTACCTTCCCTAAGCTTAACCAACCCTTTACCTAGGTCTCTCCCCGCATTCTCTTTACGATGCAAAATTAGGTTTTCCCTCTTTTGACCTTTTCCTTCGGATAAATTAAAGAGCGGTTGTGAACTAAAGATGCGATTCAAATTAACTAATAATTTGATATCATATTCTAACCGCAACACACGCTCCTCCAATTTATTAGAAACTGATACTTTGATGAAAGATAGCTTTGACTACAACTCCGATGATCCCATGGATGATTTACCTATTTGGGAGCCTTACACAGAAGATCCAGGATATCAAAGCTAGTTCGAGAATGCATGTTTTCTAGATAACTCTGTAAAAGATTCATCTGTTTCTTCATAAGCATGGAGGCCTTACTCAGAAAATCCTAAATATGTCAGTCATCATCTCAATAAAGTCGCGTGAATTACTGGACAATAATTTATCAATTTTGCACAACCTGAAGTCAATGTTATCGAGGAAGACAACCCTCAGAAACTTGGGATACCTTGGGGCAGCCAAGCGGAAATTTTGATTTCCTAGAAAAATATACTGCTCCTGAAAGCTCTCGCATCATGTTTGAAGACATCCAACCAACTAGATGGGGAGATCCTCCTGATCAAGAAAATACATGTGAAAAGACAAATTTCTCTGCTAATAAATTTACATGGGAAGAAGACTCTAGTAATCCGACTCTGCCAGAAGTCAGTGTCATTACCGAGGACAATCCCAGAAGGAAAGTTCTAGACTTTGTAATTCATAGAGGAGTTCGCTACAATTGGATAGCTGTTGATGTCCCGAATGTTGTTCACATCTCAAAGTAAATTCCTCGTCTTTATTTTGACCTCTCACCTTGCTCGGGTGAAAGGATGTTTTATAGGGCATGGCTCCTGCAAGTATTTCCTCTCTGCCTTGCCCAAGGCAGGTGGGTTTTATTTTATAGGGCTTATGTTTCAAGAATCGGCAAATCATAAATAAAGATGTCATTCTGAATTCCCGTATTTATTGTTGTTTTTGCTTTTTGCTTTTTCAAAAACGGTAATCCTAAAACAGACAAAAAAATAGGCAAAATACCCTTTTTGGTCCCTTGACTTTATCGTTAAATTTAGATCGGTCCCTTGTTGCGGTGAGAATTGGATATCAAGCTATTGAATTAACTTGAATCTTAATTCTTACCGCAACAGAAATGGCGACTTCACTAGGGATGAAACTACCATCACAAGAACTCGTCTCATAAGGAAACCTGGGGAAAGGGTCTTCAATCTCGGTGACTACACACGACCGAATAAGCAACTTATCAAGTTAATTCGGCAGACATTCACTTGGAGATGTATTGAGACTGCACATCAAAGTTTCTGCCACTTTAAAACTTTCGAGAGGTATGATCTCCACCGAGTCTTTCCGTAAACCAAAGTATTTTATATTTTGTTAGTCTTCAAAAGTTATTTATTTTTTATTTTTTATTTTTATTTTTTTTAATTCGAACCTGGTACTTTCAAAAATTATCATTGATCAATAAACGATGTTTTGCATAACAAAAGAAATAAAGACAATAGTAATTTTGCAAAAAAGAAAGGTCCAAAAACTGATTACATTTAAGAATGGAAGTTTGTCAATGAAAGAACTCCATGGAACTTTTACAATTGAAAATGGCAACATAAAAAGAAAAAGGTTACATTGAATTCACTGACAATTATACCCCTAATGACTAAAACTTTCCAAAACCTTGCTTCTGACAAGAGCGGTTGAAATGGACTTCTTTGTAAAATCTTATGTAGAGGTAACAACCCATCTGATGCAGTGAAATGCCTTTGTCCCTAACTTTTGCCTGGATTGCCCTTTCAGGTTTTCAATCCACCGGGACACTCTTTTTTCCCTAAGCCGCCCTTTCGGGTTTTCAACTTAGCGAGCTCATCATCTCTTTTTTATTTCATCCCTAACTTTTGCATGGACCTCCTTCATAGGTTATGATCCAGCGGGATACCCATTATTGCATAAGCCGCCCTTGCGGGTTTTCGACTTATCGGGTTCTTTTAGGCGTAATATTTTCGGACTGCATCAGAATCCACTGGGTGTGCAAGCTGTTCCCCATCCATTGTTGTGAGAATTAACGATCCCCCTGAGAAGACTGTTTTTACAACAAACGGACCATCATAGTTGGGCATCCATTTTTCCCGTGCATCTTTGTGAACTGGAAAAATCCTCTTGAGTACAAGTTCTCCTTCTCGGAATTCTCGGGTACGAACCTTTTTGTCAAAAGCTCTCTTGATCCTTTTTTGATATAATTGCCCGTGACATACCGCAGTCATGCGCTTTTCATCAATAAGGTTCAACTGGTCAAATCTCTCCCTCACCCATTCAGCTTTTTCAAGTTTGGTTTCCATTATGACTCTTAAGGAAGGTATTTCAACCTCAATAGGAAGTACTACATCCATCCCATATACCAAGGAGAAAGGGGTTGCCCCTGTTGAAGTGCGAACGGACGTTCTATACCCATGTAAGGCAAATGGCAGCATCTCATGCCAATCTTTGTAGGTTTTCACCATCTTTTGCAAGATCTTTTTGATGTTCTTATTCGCAGCTTCGACAGCTCCATTCATCTTGGGACGATAAGGAGAGGAATTGTGATGTTCAATTTTGAAGTCACTACACAACTTTTTCATGGTTTTGTTATTCAGATTGGTATCGTTATCTGTTATGATTCGGTTTGGGATTCCGTATCGACAGATAATCTCCTTTTTGATAAAACGGGCCACCACTTGTCGAGTAACATTGGCGTAGGGTGCAGCTTCAACCCACTTTGTGAAGTAATCAATAGCGACCAGAATGAATCGGTGTCCATTAGAAGCCTTTGGCTCGATTGCCCTAATCATATCAATGCCCCACATAGAGAACGGCCACAATGATGTCAACACATTTAACAGTGTCGGAGGCACATGCATCTTATCTGCATAAATTTGGCATTTGTGACATTTCCTGGCATATTGGATACAGTCAGCTTCCAAAGTCAACCAGTAATACCTAGCCCTCAAAATCTTCTTGGACATGGCATATCCATTGGCGTGAGTGCCAAATGTTCCTTCATGAGTATCTTGCATTAACAAATCTGCTTCTCGTCTATCGACACATCTAAGCAGGACCATGTCATGATTTCTTTTATAGAGCACACCATTGATGAGAAAGAACTTAGAGGCCAATCTTCTCAAAGTTTTCTTATCGAGTGATGTAGCATCGACCGAATACTCTTGCCTTAATAGGTAATTCTTTATGTCATGGAACCATGGCTTGTTATCAACTTCTTCTTCAACCATCTGACAGTAGGCTGGCTCAGTCTTGCGTTTAATTCGAATGAGAGTAGCATCATTGAGGTACCTGACTTTCCACATTGAAGCTAACATGGCTAGAGCATCAGCAATATGATTTTCAGATCTTGGAACATGCTTGAAGGTGATCTCGTCAAAATATTCAATCATTTCAATGATATAGGCTCTGTAGGGGATCAAATTCTCATGTCTGGTCTCCCATTCACCTGTAACTTGATAAATAACCAAGGCTGAATCTCCACTTACTTCGAGAAGTTTGATTCTGAGGTCAATAGCTGCTTCAAGGCCAAGGATACATGCTTCATACTCGGCAATATTGTTTGTACATTCAAAGTCTAGCCTTGCTGTAAACGGAGTGTAACCACCTTCGGGATTCATCAGAACGGCTCCTACGCCATGCCCACTGTAATTTGAGGAACCATCAAACATCATTTTCCACCAAAGACCCGGCTCAGGACCTTCATCAGGACCTGGTTCTTCACAATCTTTTACCAACATAATGTCTTCGTCTGGAAACTCAAACTTGAGAGACTCGTAATCTTCAACTGGTTGATCTGCAAGATAATCTGATAAAACACTGCCCTTGATCGACTTCTGGGCCACATACTGGATGTCATATTCTGATAACAACATATGCCATCGGGCAAGCCTTCCTGTCTGTGCGGGCTTCTCGAAGATATACTTTATCGGGTCCATCTTTGAAATCAATAAAGTAGTATGACAAATCATGTACTGCCTCAAACGTCTGGCAGCCCATGCCAAAGCACAACAAGTTTTCTCTAAAAGTGAATATCGGCTCTCACAGTCGGTGAATTTCTTGCTCAAATAATAGATGGCATGTTCCTTTCGTCCGGACTCATCCTGCTGACCTAACATATAACCCATTGAATTCTCGAGTACTGTCAAATACATGAAAAGAGGTCTTCCAGGAACAGGAGGTATCAAGATTGGAGGCTCTTGAAGATATCCCTTAATCTTATCAAATGCTTGTTGGCAATCTGAATTCCAAACAACCGTTTGATCCTTTCGTAACAACTTAAAAATGGGCTCACAAGTAGGAGTCATATTGGAAATAAATCTGGATATGTAGTTCAATCTTCCAAGGAAACCTCTGACTTATTTCTCAGTTTGCAGAGCCGGCATATCTTGAATGGCCCGAACTTTATCTGGATCTACCTCAATCCCTCGGTGACTGACAATGAAACCGAGTAATTTCCCAGATCTCACCCCAAAAGTACACTTGGCTGGGTTCAGCCTCAACTGATATTTTCTGAGTCTCTCAAACAATTTCAACAAATGGTTCAAATGGTCCTCTTCACTCTGAGATTTGGCAATCATATCATCCACACATACTTCTATCTCTTTGTGCATCATGTCATGAAATAAGGTCACCATGGCTCTTTGATAAGTGGCACCGCCGTTCTTCAGACCGAACGACATGACTTTGTAACAGTAAGTTCCCCAAGGAGTAATGAAAGTGGTTTTTTCCATATCATCTGGATCCATCTTGATTTGGTTGTATCCGGAGAAACCATCCATAAACGAGAAAACCGCAAAGCGAGCTGTATTATCCACTAATGTATCAATATGCGGCAAAGGGAAACCATCTTTCGGACTGGCCTTGTTCAGGTCTCTATAATCCACGCACATTCTTACCTTCCCATCTTTTTTCGGCACAGGTACAATATTAGCTACCCATTCAGGGTATTTAGATACTACCAAGAAACCTGCATCAATCTGCTTTTTCACTTCATCTCGAATCTTGAGAGCCATGTCAGGTCTAGTTCTTCAGAGTTTTTGTTTGACTGGCGTGCATTCAGGTCGGAGCGGTAACTTGTGGACCACTATGTCTGTGTACAAACCTGGCATATCCTGATATGACCAAGCAAATACATCCACATATTATTTTAAAAGCTCTACTAATTGCTGCTTGACATCTGCCCCAAGTGTTGCCCCAATCTTGACCTCTTTCTTGTCTTCTTCGGTGCAAATATTAATAACATCCACCTGCTCTTTGTGAGGTTGAAACTCTGGGTGCTCATAACATGCCATTTTTGCCAGTTCATCAGGGATCTCAAAATCTTCGTCCTCATCTTCGGCTTGGTAAATTGGCGAGTCAAAGTCAGGAGGGAAAGCAAAGTCAATGGATTCAACGGGTTTTGGGGTATCACTGCATGTTGGAATGGCTTAATTTAATAAAAACACACAAAGACAAATGCAGCAATCAAGAAAACTGTTTTGATGATTTTTTTAGAAAATTGCCATCTTCTTTTTTTAACATGGAAACAAAAGCAAATAAGGGAACAACAACAAAAGGATTTAACAAAACCATTCATTAATCATAATATTCATGAAAGCACGGGGCCCTTACAAAATGCATCCTATAGCCTTGGGCACGGCTATGGAGGTTTAAAGATAAAAGCAACAACAAGTTAAAGAAAAACAAACAAATTACTTCGACATGGGAAAGACCACGGGAATTTCAATAGCCTCCCAATTTCCTAAAGCAGCTTCATAATGATACACCAAATGCTCAATATCTTCTTCTTCAAAATCTTCTCCCACGGCGTTGACGTGGAATCCTCCACTGATGAACACCTCTTGGATAGTCTTCGGACGTCCTTCGGTGTGTGTTGTTGTTTCGATATGAGTTGGTTTGTAACCCAACCCTTGGCGACCCAGTCTTGCCTTCACTTCAATGACCTCTCCCTAACCTGCAGGAGTACCTTCTTCTAATGTAGACTTGATGCTTTGAGCGGATGAAAAAGATGGACCACTCCTTGCCACTGTATCTTCTATTATCATTGCATTAGCTATCTCAAGTGCCTGAAATGAAGTTTCCAATGCGCCTTCATCTGCCTCAATATACCTGAATGATGACAGATTGCTCACCATTAGGTCTTCCTCGCCATGCACAATTACCAGTTTGTCATTCACAACAAATTCCATTCTTTGATGTAAAGTGGAAGTCACTGCCCCAGCTGCGTGAATCCATGGTCGTCCCAACAAATAGCTATAAGCCGGGTTAATGTCCATGACTTGGAATGTAATATCGAACACATGAGGTCCTATCATGATTGGCAATTCCACCTCTCCAACAACCGTTCTTCTTGAATCGTCAAAAGCCTTTACAATCAACAACGTCGGCTTCATTTCTGCCCCTGCATATGCTTACCTTGCGAGCGACCTTGCGGGAAATATATTCAATGAGGATCCAGTGTCGACTAAAACTCGTGTCATTGTGTCTTCTTGGCACCTGACAGATATGTTCAATGCACGGTTATGATTACGTCCTTCCTTTGGCAACTCTGCATCACTAAAACTCAGTGTGTTACATGCCGTAATGTTGGCTATCACTGAATCAAATTGGCCGAGAGTTATATCTTTCGTCACATGTGCCTGCCTCAATACTTTTTGCAGGGCTTCTCTATGGGCTGGAGAATTCATCAAGAGAGACAAGATCGATATCTTCGACGGGGTTTGATGAAGCTGGTCAATAACCCTGTAATCACTTTTCCTAATAATCCTTAAGAATTTCTCATCGTCTCCTTCAGTACTTGGTACCTCTTTTTCTTTTGTCGCAGTAGGGGTAACCTCTTTTGGAGTGACTACTGTTATCTTTGGTTGATAGATTCGACCACTACGGGTCATATTGCTTGTACCTGCAATATTTGTCACGTCAACCTGGTCATCTTTTACCTCCTCCTTCTGACTAACCTTCCCAGATCCTTGGTCTATCACAATCATCTCATATTTCCACGGAACGGCCTTTGTGCTTTCAAAAGGAAATGGTCTTGGTTTCTGAATAATAACCGGTCGAGGTTGATCAATAGCAGATTTGCTGAAAACAGGCTTCACATTTTTGTTGGTCATATTGAACACCGGAACTTTCTCACTTTTCTTTGGTAGATTAAAAACAGGCTCAATTACCGAAACTTCTTCTTTCCTCATCTTGCTACACACTTGCAATACTCCATCATCAATCAATCTTTGTATATCCCCTCGTACTACATCACACCCTTTAGAATCAATAGAACATTCTTTACAATCATTATGGGTACCTTCTATCAATCCTGCTTTCAGCAACTTCTCATGAAGTAACTTTAACGGAGTCTTGATCTCTGACACATCACGGACTATCCTTTCATCTGAAACTTCTTCTACAGCATTAACTCCTCCATGATTCGGTAATGGATTACTTTTAACATTAGGGGGTACATCATCAAAAGACAAGATCTTCTTTTCTATTAACTCCCTGACAAGATGTTTTAAGGCAAGACAACCTTCTAAATCATGACCGGCAACACCTTCATGAAAGGCACAATGAGCATTTGGATTATAAGAGATGCAGTGTCTGGATTTAGCGGTCGCGTTGTTACCAACCCTTACTGCACCAAGGAAGGGTACAACTCTGTGTAAGTCATCGGTATCTGAGGAAGTGGAGGTTTTGTTGTTGGTCTCCGATTCTGGTAGTTCTGTCTGGGTGCCTGAGCTCTAGGCTGATGATGTTGTTGATAGGGTGGAGCGTTGGGCGCTCGTTGATACCCTTGTTGAACTGGCTGATATACGGGTGCTGGTTGCACTGCCTGATAATTGGGAGCAGGATGATTGAAAGTTGGGGTTACAACTGCCACATATGGTTGTTGGGCATATTGCAACGGATACATTGGTCGTTGTTGCCGAGATTGCTAAACATAACTTGGTTGAGGCTGCTGAAGAAAGTCTTGCTGAGGTTGCTGAACATAACTTTGCTGATATTGTTGGTAAGGCTGTCTCCAAGTACGATTCTTTCTTTCCACTGCTATTGCATTTGTCTCCCCTTCCCTCTTTTTATGAAAATTACCACTGACTTTTTTACATTGTTGTTGCTAGAACTACTGGAACCACTAGCCACCTTTCCATTCTTCATTCCTAACTCCACTCTCACCCCCACTGCTACTATATCAGAGAAACTTATGGTTACACTACTAATCATCTTCTCATAAAACTTTGGTTTTACCGTATTGACGAACCAATCTGTCAACTCTTTTTCACTCAAAGGAGGTTCTACCTGAGAGGCAGTCTCCCTCCACTGTTGTGCATATTCTTTCTGAACTCTTTTGCGACATACTCAGTAATTGTCTTCTATCAGGGGCCAAATCCATGTGGTACTTGTAATGCTTTATGAAAGCATCAGCTAAGACTTGGAAACTGTGAATACGAGACTGATCCAGACCCAAATACCATTTAGCAGGAGCTCCTTTCAAACTATCTTGGAAACAATGAATCATCAACTTATCATCTTCTACATGTGCGGCCATTCTTCGGTAATACATAATCAGATGCGTTCGAGGACAAGTAGCACCAGAATACTGATCAAAATTGGGAACTTTGAATTTCGGCAGAATTACCAACCCAGATACTAAGCACATATCTCTGGCATCAGTACCAAAGATGTCATTTCCTTCCATTTCTCTGACCTTCCTGCCTATAGTCTCTACACTCTCTTTCAACTTTCATGTCGTCCACTCTCTTCTTCAGACCCATCAAGACCTTCATACACTTGTGGAGGGTTATGGAAAACAGGACGTACTTGGGCTTGAACAGAAGCTGGAGTATACGTAGGAATAGCTTGAGGAAATTCTGCCCCTAGGGGAACTGCTTGTTGGTTGACTGCCGGTAGAGGTACAAAGCCAGACGGTAACCCATAGGTTGGTACATTTGCAACAATGACTGCCGTTGGGATCGGCTCCACAGCTATGCTAGTGATTTCAGAAACAACAGTGGCTTGAGTGTCCAGTTTTACACGAATGACTTGTAGGGCTTCCATGATCTGTCCCATGCCTCCTCGTAGCTCTCCGAGTTCATTATCAATCCTGTCCACATCCAAATTCTGTCCTTCCATTCTCAGGCGAGCTTGGGCTCGGGTATTGTATCGGTGTTGAGGATTCAGTGTGATTCTCTCTGGAGACAAGACAGCGGGATGAGACACAACACAAGAATATGCACATGCAATGCTTATGAATGCAAAAATGCAAATGCAAAATTAATCACTCAAGGAATTTAAAGAAATATTTTGGAAAAATTATAACAATGGGGAAATAAAGCACATTCAAAGTCTTCATAGATTAATAACTGAGAGTTTTATAACAATAATTCCGAAATTGAAATACAAGTCTTCAATACAGATACATGATGAAATAAAATAAAAAACAAAAGGATCTTAGATCTTCTGGTTGGAGGGCCCTTCGTCTTCTGGTTGACTCTTCTTCCCACCTTGACGGATCAATTCTTAAAGCTCTTCCTTCTCTTGCATAACCTTGAAATACTTATCCCTCCAAGCCTTTCCTTCTTTTTCGGCTTTTGCCAAAGCAGCTTTCAATTCTTCTACGAGAGTAGGTTTGGGTGAGTCGGCCTCAAAGCGAGTATAGAACATCTTCAATGCTGCTTCTTTCACCCATGATAAGTAAGATTCTGAAATAGTAGTGTCGTGGTGACCTAGGGCAGTTACTCCTCTCGTGTGGACGTGACGCCAAGCATACACAATCCGAGCCTTGTAAGCGGGATTCCTCCCTCTTCAATGTAGAAGCTTCTCAAAAAGTCGGGGTCTGGTTCATTCTCCATCGGGTGCCCCAACTAGCGACGAGCTAAAATAGGATTATAACTAATGCAACCATTAATGCTGATAAGCGGTACATTCGGGAAATCCCCACAGTTTTGAATCATGGCAATCCCCCCATACATAGGGTCATACCACTTAATATCTGAATGTTTGAGTAACAACAACTTTTCAATCCATGAGAGCCCATTCTGCCTACCCCAGAGTGCTGGAAGTCTTGGCAAGTGTGAAATAAACCACTTGTGCAAGAGAACGGTGCAACACTCAATCTGACCAACTCCATAACGGTTCCTACGGTGGATGGAAAAGTACACATCAGCCAACAAGGTAGGTACATGATTCTTGATTAAGAAAAGGTTGATTGCATTTGCGTCCACAAAGTCATTAGCAGTCGGGAACAGGAACAGTCCGTAAATTAGTAAAACCAGTATGGCCTTAAATGCTTCAGAATTCTTCAACTCGGCATAACTTTGAGCTTTTTCATACAGGAACATAGCTGGAAATCCATATAGCCCTCCCTTAGCAGTCATATGAGATCGTACTTCGTCCACCTCCAAATACGCGGCCTCTGCAACTGCTCTTTCATTAGGAGTCCCTTCTCTTCCAGAAAATGGTCTAGGAGTGACGCCTATTCCCATCAGGGCCGAATATTCTTCCAAGGTTGGCAGCAACTGATAATCTGGAAATGTGAAACAATGATAGGTTGAATCATAAAACTGCACGAGCGCAGACAACATCTCTTCCTCTACTTGAACTTCTAGTAAAGACAACATATTCCCATACTTCTCTCTAAACGCCTCGAGGTCTTCTACTAAACTTCCCAGTTTCCTCAAGTTCTCCAATTTTGGGCTTCGGAACACAATCTCTGCTTTCTTTCCAGAATCCATCCTATAATATCTGCAAAACAATCTTTAGTTCCTTGAATGATTAATAAATGCGAATGCAAATGCACAAAGTATCATGGAACTCAGATTCAGTAAACATCAAAACATTGTTGATTCAAATTCATTGGATTACAAAATTTTAGTACGTCTTACAAAAGTCTTAAAATAAAAGCTAACAAAAAGCCCTAAGAAGGTTCTCCTAACAGCCTCAAGTTAAGCTTCTCAATCTCCTTCTCCATCTGCGCCTTTTCAAGAATGAGCTTGTCCACGATTAACTTCCATGGAGTCGTCTGGGGGTTAGAAGAAAATAAATCTTCTTGTGCTTTTCTCTTCTTGCTGGAGAGAACCTCTTCATTCTTCAACTCTAATTGCTTCTGGAGCTCTGCATTCTCTTTAACAACCACTTGGTACTTGTGCTTCCAAGCGTCTTCGGTTTTTCGTGCCTTGCTCAAAGCAATCCTTAACTTCTCCTCTTCAGACATGAAGATCAAAGTAGGCTCCTCTTTTAAAGCCATAGGTTCTTGTCGAGAATAGGGCATCTTCAACTCAATGGCTCTCTTTCGAACCCATTGGAGATAAGGTTCCAAGGAGATACAATTAGGCTTTCCCAAGTCCTTCTTTCCTTTCTTGTGAAAATGCCCCCAGGCTTTTAGGATCCTCTCTTTCTGCTCTTGATTACTACCCTCTCCTTTAAAGAAAATATTCTCCACATGAACATTGTTGGGCCTATCTTTTAAAGGGTATCCCAACTGTCGACGAGCAAGGACGGGGCTGTAACTGATTCCTCCATTGGCACCAAGAAGAGGTACATTACCAAAATTCCCACAGCTGTCAATGATCATTATCCCATCATATTCACGATTATACCCATCAATATCAGAGTGCGTGAGAGCCATAATCTTCTGTGACCACCACCCCTTCTTCGGATTCCAAAAGGCGTGGGTTTTAGGCAAGTGTGAGGTGAACCATTTGTACAATAAAGGAGCACAACAAGTAATCATCCCTCCTTTGTGAAAATTCCTGAGATGAACAGAGTGATACGCGTCTGCTAGCAGAGTAGGCACGGGGTTTTTCTTCAAGAAAATCTTAATGGCGTTGAGGTCTACAAAGTTCTCAAAGCTGGGAAACAGGAAGATACCATAAATGAGTAAGGCATGAATAGCTTCGAATGCATCCATACTCAAATGATCAGCATAGAACTGAGCTTTTTCAACCAAGAATTCTGCACTCAACCCAAAAACTCCTCCTTTTGTGATCATGTTCTTTTGAATATCCTCTAATCCCAAACGTGTGGCTTTGGCAATATCTTGTTCTTTAGGGTCCTTCTCCATGATTGGAAAAGGAGAATCTTCAAGAATAGGAAAATCAACCAACTGAGAATATTCTTCTAGTGTAGGCACTAACTGATAATCAGGGAAAGTGAAGCAGTGATAGAGCGGATCATAAAACTAGAGAAGTGTAGAAAGAAGTCCACTATCCACTTTTATCTTCAATAACAACAACAACTTCCCATACCTACTCTGGAAACTTTCTGGATCTGTTACCAAGGTATCCAACCTTCTTAGGTCATCTAGTTTAAAACTTTTGTAAGTGTACTTTAATGTTTTCTTTCTTTCACCATCCATAGTGATCCTTGATGTTTACAAAAAAGAATCTGAGTTCTATGAAACTTTATGATATGATGCTATGAATGCAAGAATGCACAGACACAAGTAAAATGAAAAGATCACACATATGCACAAGCACAGGCCTAGGTTTAAAGGTCAAGCGTGGATCCAAGGTCTACCCATCCCCAAAAGGTAAGTACTAAGGGTTTCAAACCTGTAGAACAAGGTTCTAAAATGGTTCTCAGAGTCATCAACCCATCTTTCGAATATTATCAACTTCCCAAATTACTTGGTAATCGATAATATTCTCAAGAGAGTCTCGTCTAAGTGTAGTATCGCGTATCAACTATTTCGGAAATACTTCCTTATAGCCATCGCACTACATCCTAGTAAGGCCAAAGTGGGGTAGAATGTAATCTAAAAGTCCACAGTGTCATGGGCTCCTTCGTCGAAAGTAGCATTGGTTTCACGAATACTCGATCAACAATACTGAACTCTCAAAAAGGGCCTACACTGAGCGGTGGTTTTCTCAAGTTAGCTTGGTCGAGAATCAACTCCCTATAAGCCTCCTTGAATACACCACCATCCTATCATAATTGCACTCTAGTCCGGGTATAGGACCATCTCACCACTCAAAAGGTCCCAAGATCCAACAACCAAACAAATATATACAAATATACATGTAAAGCAAATATTCACAAATATGGCACATAAACAAACAAAATAGGCTAAACCCTCAAGTTTCACATCCCCAGTGAAGTCGCCATTTCTGTTGCGGTGAGAATTGGATATCAAGCTATTGAATTAACTTGAATCTTAATTCTTTTACAACCAAACTTTAATTTATCCAAAGGAAAGGTCTAAATATAGAAAAAACCCTTTTCGCGATGTAATAACAACGCTGAGAGATTCGGGGATCGGGGGTTGGTTATACCTAGGGAAGGTGTTAGCACCCTAAGCATCTGTAGTACTCTACAGGAACCTTTTGTTTGTTTGTGCTAAGTTTGTTAGGCATTTGCTAAGGATTGGGAAAAGGTATAAGTTAAAACCTAAAGGTATATACACTAAGTTTGCTCGCAAATACATCGTGTCCTCTGCCTACGTATCCTAACTAGGATAGAATCAGAGCAATCGTAGTTCACCTTACCAAGTTTGAAGAACACTTGATTATGACCAAGGTTCAAGGGGAACAAACATGACAATGTTTGTGTAGAGTTTAAGAAAACTCTCTAGATCTAAGTTGAACACTCAAGAGGGGAAGTAAGAATTCATGACAATGATTCTTACATAGAGTTGACAAACTTTATCCTAGGGTTCTAGTTGAAGAACACTCCTAGTAAAAGGTGGGTTTCTTAGACTTAAAGAAAATTCTGATGGCTCCTAAACTAAGGTTTAAGGTGACTTAACAAAGTCAAAGGGGGTGATAATGAGCTTTCATGACACAAGGGTCAATGGAGAAATTTTTCCTTTGGAAGGAGAAAGGGGAGGCAGCTTGGATGAGAACTAACAAGTTTCATCACTTGGGGAAAAGAAAAAACTTAACAAAGCGATAAACATGATGAAGAAAATAAGCATGGTGGCAACCATATAAAGCAAGTATCAAATGTAACCACAAAATATGCATTGATGACAATCAAAGCAAATAATCAAGCAAGAAATGTGACGACAGATCAAGCTTAAAATAATACCTCAGAGGAAACAAACTAACTCATGGTAACAACCCAAAGAAAAATAATTCTAGCATGTTGACTAACATGGGAAGCAGAGATCTCACAAGGAAGCTCAGTCAATATTCAAAGAAATTCAACCACAAGTAGGATAGCGATCTCAAAAGATGAACATTTTTCCACATAGGCAAAAGACATCACAATTAATAATAATGTGCAACACTTTTACACCATATGAAAATAAATCTCAAGACTAACATGATGCAAAAAGAATCAACCAAAAATGATAAAAAAATGAGGGAGTTATAATTTTATGAAGTTTCATGTACAAAAATAAACATAAGCAAAAATAAAGAACAAAAAGGCAAGGGGTAGGAGTTGAACCCCTGTCCTTTGGTAAACAAGCATCAACAAAGGACCACTAGGCTATTATGCGCGCATGTGATGAAGAGGGAGAGAGAAAAGACAAAATATACAACATGTGAAAAAAATGAAAAAAGGACCAAAAGGGTTGATCCCCACACACGGATCGAACCCAGGTCTTAGAGGTGAAAGGCGCGCTATGTGCAAGTGTGCTTACCACTGGGGTGGCTATACATCCGTTATATAAAGCCACCCCATAAATATATATGAGATACTTACTTGGATTTCTGGGCAAACACAAGGCCATAAGAACAAGTGAAAATTTGATTTGCGTTTTGATGCGTAACTTGGTCAATTCTTTATGGATTGCAATGAAATTTTTATCAAACTTATGTGATTTTTGATGAGGATCACAATGGTAACATCCATTTTTTGAAATAATTCTCATAAAACAAAACATGATAGAACATGCATGTGTGAGTTTTGAAATGCATTTTGATGCTTAGCTCATGTTCCAATCAGTTTCAGATCAAATCAAACACATACACATACTACATACATGTTGATGAGTCAATTTAAGCACAAGGTGGAGTTCAAAACAGTATGTGGTGAAAAGTGGTGTTCAAGTTGCAAAAATAACATGTTTGATGCATGTTGATGTTCAATTTAGATGCTATGCATGATTAATCCAAACAAATCACATATACACATCACATACATGCTGGCAAATGAGTTTAAACACAAATATTGATTTCAAACTGACTGTTATGAAAAATGAGGTTCAAGCTGCAACATGGTAATTTGATGTATATGTGAAAATGTTCAAATCAGTTTCAATGCATAATTAAATCAAGTAGATCACATATACATCTTGCAAACATGCCAATGAATGATTTTAAGCACATGGTTAACTTCAAAACAGGCTGTGATGAAAAAATGATGATCTAGTTGCAAATTGACATTTGAAATGCAATATGGTATTCAATTCATGTTCTAAGCAAATTTGGATCAAACAAGTTATGCACACAATCTTCAAACATGTTGACAAATGATTTCAAACATATAGATCAGTCACAAAAATAGTTGGAATGAGAATGACCTTCTAAATGCAAAAATGACATGTTAAGCTGCAAGTTGGTGTGCATAAACCAAAACAAATTTTAAGTGTCCAGACCAAATAAATCACATACACAAATCATATACATGGCAACAAGTGATCCTAAGCATAAGAACTGGTCTCAACTTCAAACAGAATGTGAGATGGCTTGCAAGCTGCAATTTTGGTATTTTTGAAATGTATGAGGAAAGACAAAACAGACCCTAAGCACATTTTCCATAGACAGGCATCACACACAGGTCATACACATATTGGTTGATGATTCCATGGTCTAAATTGGGCACAAGCTAAACAAAAAGGGAACTGGTGCACCAGTTGCAAAAAAAAAGCATCTAGGAATGCAAGATGGAGCTCATGACAGGTTTTAACATTTTCACACCAAACATACTTTACACACAGCTTACAAATAAGTTTATGAATGATCCTTTGCCAAAAATTTTGAACACAAACTAAACTAAGCTAAACTTGATCCAACAGTTGCATATTGATGTTTTGAAGAGCATTTTGGGAGCAATGAAACAAGTTAGATGCAAATAGGTTATTCCAATCATGCATGCACATTACAAACATGGTCCTAAGGGTGATTGGACCTATAAGACAGTCACAAAGCAAGTGTGGCAAAAACTGGCACTTTGATGGTATGAATGTAAAAACAGTTTTGGTGACAAAGTTATGCAACAAAGTGTTTTTAAGATGATGAAGTTTCTGCATAAAACAATGATGCAAACATATTTCATATGCAATATCAGTTGGTTTCATGTTCATAACTCAAAGACATTTTCCTCAAAACAGAAATTTGCACATTGAATGACAGTTAAGATGCAAGTGATGCATTTTGAATGTGAAAAACCACAACAAGTAGAAACAGCTCATACAAATCATCCACACACATCATAAACATGATAATAAGTGTGTCCAAACCCAAAAAACAAGTAAACTTCAATCAACACAAAGTTTGACATATTGAATGCTATGCAAAACAGTGGCAAAAAACAAGTACAACCAAGTTTCATATCAAACTCCTAATGCTACTTCCTTGGACAGCTTCTAAAAAAACAGTTGGAACACAACATAAGGCACAAACTATCATCAATACATCACTCATAATCATTGTACCTCAACAAAATCAACAACATTGCAATGAACATGAACTTTGACAAAAACAACTTTGGGACAGTATGAGTACATTTTCAACATGTGACCTCAAATTGATACAACATGGTAATGTAATGTATGAGATGAAGTTCAAAGTCACATACCTCTTGTAGACACTCTTGATCAAGCAATAGAGTAAAGAAAACCAGAGAACTTCAAGTACCACCTAGCCTTGAAACTTCCTTCCTTTTGAAGCAAAATGCAACTTTTGTGACAGTTGGAGCAAACTCAATTCCAGCTGGTTTTTGAGCTTTTGGATAGTTATAAGATCATAAACATGAAGTGTTGGGAGTGTTGAAAGATTCAAAACTGGGCCAATTGAGGATTTGTGAGGTTTGGTATGTGAAGTCAAACTTTCTTGGATTGAAAGTTGACTTTGTGGAAAATGGTGATTTTGAATGGTTTGAGGGCTTGAGCACCTTCTTTATCATATTTATGGATTGTGTGGATGGTTTTTGGAGAGTTTGAAGGTGTGGAAATGAGTTTAGGGGCTGGGCTGCCAAGACAGCTTTTTAGTGTTTTTTGTGATTTTGAGATTTTGTGAAATTGGAGTAAGGAGGGAAAGAGAGAGAGCTTGTGATTTCTCTGGTTTTTAGAGAGGCTCTTGTGTGTGGAATGAGGTAGATAAGTCCTCTATTTATAGGGAAATGAGAGGGTAAGGACAGATTGAGAGATTTCCTTCCTAAGAGGGAAAAGTGGGATTTTGGCTCCAACCTCTCAAAAGTGTTTTCTTGGCTTGGAGGTAAGCTGAAAGTCAAGTGTGATGATGGATTTAGAGTGGCTGAAGTGAGGCTAGGGAGAGTAGGGATATGGCTGGTTGCAGATTTTCACTTTCCACCTTTTACATATTTTGAATATTATAATGCAAGTTGCATTTGCAACTTGCAAGCCAACTTGCCAAGCTTCAAATTTTCATTTCCTCTGCATAACTCTCATGATTATCTATTTCAAAACATCAAAACATCAGAAATAAACAAAATCCAAGGGCTGAGAAAGGTCCAAGTGATCAAAGAATGAGTTTATGAAAAATTGTCAATGTGGGACTCAAGTGTTGAAACACCATCTTGCCAAATCCATAACTTTCAGCTTACAAATGCCATTGAGATGTTCTAGTACTTTTTAGAAAGCCCTCAAATAGCTCTAAAACATTCATATTTTCATGAGTTCCAAATTCTCAAAGGAGCTTGGCCAAAAAACCTCTTAAAGTTGCTAAAAAACAAGCTTAAAAGTGAAATTTTTCTAAGTCATTTTCCCTTCTTGAAATGAATTTGATCATAACTCCAAATCTATGCATTTTGTGATCATGGACCACTTTGAGGATTTTGTAGGATTTGTCAAGAGCTTTCTAATGAGCTTTGAACCACTTCATTTGGATGTAAGGTTAAAGAGTTATGGTCTTGCCCCTTTCGAAACCCTAATTCCCGACTTTTGCGATTACTCCTCAACCCTTGATCCAATTGTCATGAAATTTTATGGGTATATGTGATATGTCATTAGGAACATTTTTTATCACATCTTGAGGTCAGATTCCTTATTGTTGAAGAGTTGACTTTTCGGTCAATCGAACGATCGATCGGTGGCTACCGAGTCGACTGTTGATGCTCTGGACCTCTTGAGGCTTTGAAACTTCTTGAATGGACTTTACCAAGCCATATGAACATTATAGACCATGATCCCACCATTGTAACACCTTTTAAATCAAAAGTCAAACCACAGCTGACTCTTCCCGCTCGAAAACCCTAATCGGGTATCCTGAACTTCATTGCTTTTGATTCCTGGGTAACAACCTCAAATTGGATTCATGCTTGATCCAATAGAATATTCTTGATGATGTGGAGACCCAATCTCAAAGAAAACCAATTCAAAACATTGACCGGTCAACCCTCAAAATCTCGATTTCGGCTGTGCAAAACCCTGATTCTCCTGTAACTTGACAAAGACCACTTGGAAAGGGTTAAGGTTAGATAAACATGTGAACATGCTCCTAAAATGATGATGAAGATCTAAGGGGTCAAAATTTGGGGTATGACATCCCTTAATTATTTTTTGTGTCAGATTGGTCCCTTAACTATTTTAAATGTGTCATATTAGTCCTTTTTGTCTAATTAGCGATAGATTTAGCGACAGATTTAGCGACAGTTTTTTGATTTTTTTTCGTCGCAATTAGCGACACGTCTTAAAGAGTCAATGGACCAATCTGACACAAAAAATAATTAAGGGACCAATCTGAACCTAAGGATATAGTTAAGGGACCAAAAAGGGTATTTAGCCAAAAAAATAAACATTTTCAAAATACACTGCGCACCACTTTTTGTATTTTTTCTATCTTCTCTAAAAGGGAATCATCAATCACATTATGCAGATTAATTGCTAAAAACCCCATTGAAATATATGATCCAATGCCTTCTCCCTACTTTGAGTTCCCGGTATTCAAAGCCGAAGAAGAAGAGAACGAAGAAATTTCAGATGAGATCTCCCAACTACTAAAACATGAGGAAAAGTCCATTCAACCCCATAAAGAGCCATTATAAACGATTAATTCAAGTTCAGAATAAGAAAGAAAAGAAGTTAAGATTGGATCCCTGCTCAGTGTAACTGTCATAAAGAGTCTGGTACAACTTCTCAAAGAATTTCATGTGTTTGCTTGGTCCTACCAAGATATGCTAGGGTTGGATACCAACATTGTGGAACATCATTTGCCATAAAAGCCAGAATGTACGCCAGTCAAACAAACATTGAAAAGGAATTCAGATATGGCCATCAAGATCAAAGAAGAAGTCCAAAAGCATATCGATGCAGGCTTCCTTGCCACGTCAGAATATCCTTAGTGGCTAGACAACATAGTGTCAGTCTCCAAGAAGGATGGAAAAGTCATAATGTGTATGGATTACAGGGATCTAAATAAAGAAATTCTGAAAGATGAATTCCCCTATGACACATCAATATGTTAGTTGATAGCACTGCAAAATTCAAAGTGTTTTCCTTCATGATGGGTTTTCAGGCTATAATTAAATCAAGACGGCACCAGAAGATATGGAGAAAACTTCATTCATTATGCCCTGGGGAACTTTTTTCTATAAAGTAATGTCGTTTGAATTAAAGAATGTAGGAGCAAATTATCAAAGGGCAATGACAACTCTATTTCATGACATGATACTCAAAGAAATTGAAGTGTATGTGGATGACATGATTGCTAAGTCTGAAACAGAAGAAGAACATATGGAAGATTTTTCAAAACTATTCAAGCATTTGAGAAAATACAAACTCCGCTTGAATCCCAATAAATGTACATTTGGTGTTCGCTCAGGAAAGCTTTTGGGATTCATCGTCAGCCATAAAGGAATTGAAGTTGATCCCGACAAAGTCAAGGCCATTCAAGAAATGCCTACACCCAAAACAGAAAAGCAAGTAAGAAGATTTTTAAGATGCCTAAGTTACATCTCAAGGTTCATATTTTTCATGACACCGACATGCACATCGATTTTTAAGCTCCTCTGAAAGGACCAAGGATGTGTATGGATGAAAAACTGCCAAAAAGCTTTTGAAAGTATCAAAGAATATCTACTGAATCTAACCATTTTGTCTCCTCCGGTGGAAGGAAGACCCCTGATCATCTACTTAACAATTCGAGAAGATTCCATGGGTTGTGTGTTGGGTCAACAAGATGAAGCAAGAAGAAAAGAATGTGCCATTTATTACTTGAGTAAGAAATTTATGGACTGTGAAACCCGATAATCTATGCTCGATAAAACTTGTTGCGTTTGAGCTTGGGATGCTAAACATCTTCGCCAGTATATGATTTATCATACCACTTGGTTAATATCCGAAATGGATCCGATCAAGTTTGTGTTTGAAAAGCCTTCTTTAACTGGAAGAATTTCTCGTTGGCAGATGTTGCTATCAAAATACGAAATCGAGTATCATGCTCAGAAAGTTGTCAAAGGAAGTATTCTAGTCGATCATCTGGCTCATCAACCAATTGCGATATTGAATCAATCAAATTTGAATTTCCAGATGATGATGTGATGTACCTAAATATGAAATACTGCGATGAATCCCTACCAGACGAAGGGCCAGAGCCAGGATCCCAATGGAGATTAATATTCGACAGAGTTGTCAACACTTATGGAAACGAAATTGAGGGAATCATTGTTACGCCTCAAGGGTACCTATATTCCTTTCACTGCTAGATTGGCATTCAAATGTACAAACAATGAGGTTGAATATGAAGCTTGCATCATGGGTCTCAAAGAAGCCATTGACTAAAGGATAAAGAATTTGGATGTGTATGGAGACTTTACTTTGGTTATAAATCAGATCAAAGGAGAATGGGACACACGCTAGACTGGATTAATCCCTTACAAAAACTACGGGAGAAGGTTGTTACCTTTCTTCAACAAAATTGATTTTCATCACATTCCTCGTGAAGAAAACAACATGGCTGACGCACTGACTACTCTATCCTCCATGGTTATTGTGTGTCGATGGAATGATGTACCCAAGATTGACACACAACTCCTTGATAGGCCCACTTGTATATTTGCATGTGAAGGAGTCATCGACAACAAGCCTTGGTATACAACATCAAGCTTTTCCCTCAAAGACAAGAATATCTTCCTGGGGCATCAAGAAAGGATAGGAAGACTCTCAGAAGACTGGCTGGTAACTTCTTTCTGAACAATGAGGTGCTATACAAAAGAAACTTTGACATGGTTTTGCTCAGATGCGTGGATAGATGACACAAAGTAAACTTACTGATGAAAGAAATTCATGAAGGATCCTTTGGCATGAGTGCCAAAGGACATACAATGTCAAGGAAAATCTTAAGAGCATGATATTATTGGTTGATAATGGAATCTGACTGCTATAACTACATGAGGAAGTGTCACTAATGTCAGATTTACACCAACAAAATCCATGTGTCCCCGATTTTTCTCAAAGTACTTTCTTCTCCATGGTCTTTTTCCATATGGGGAATCGACATGATCGATATGATTGAACCCAAAGCTTCTAACGGACATTGTTTCATCCTGGTGGCCATTGATTATTTCACCAAGTGGGTCGAAGCAGGATCATACGACAATATAACTAGACAAGTGGTGGTCCGATTTATCAAAAACAATCTCATCTGCTGTTATGGTGCTCCAAGCCAGATCATTACTGATAGTAGATCGCAACCTGGAAAAAAATGATAAAGGAATTATGTACTGAATTCAAGATTGAACATCATAACTCGTCCCCCTATCGACCAAAGATGAACAGAGTGGTTGAAGCAGATAACAAAAATATCAAGAAGATCATTCAGAAGATGGTCGTGACTTACAAGGATTGGCACGAAATACTCTCGTTTTCTCTTCACGGTTATCGCACATCTGTCCGCACTTCAACAGGGGCAACCCCTTTCTCTCTAGTATATGGAATGGAAACAATGTTCCCCATAGAGATTGAGATCCCGTCAATGAGAGACTTGGTGGAAGCCAAGCTAACAAAAGTTGAATGGTGTTAAAGCATATACGACGAACTAAATCTAATCGAAGAAAAGAGAATGACGACTTTATGCCATGGTTAGTTATATTAACAAAGGATGAAGAAAGCATTTGACAAAAAAGTTCGACCTTGGGTATTCAGAGAATGTGACCTCGTGCTCAAAAAGATCCAATCTTTCCTCACCGGCTCCAGGGGCAAATGGACTCCAAATTATGATGGCCCATATGTTGTTAAGAAAGCATTCTTAGGTGGTGCTTTAAAAATCACAACTATGGATGGTGAAGCGTTCACTCGACCTACAAATGTCGATGCAGTCAAGAAATAATTTTCCTAAAAACAAAAAAAAACAACAAAAACTCGCTAAGTTGAAAACGAGAAAGGGCGACTTAGACAAAAAACAGCGTCTTGGTGGATTAAAAACCCGAAAGGGCGGTCTAGGAGAAAATTAGAGACATAAACAAAAAATAATCATCCCGATAGATTGAAAACCTCAAAAGGAAATCTATGCAAAAGTTAGGGATTTATGGCAAGTAACTGCACCCAAAAAGGTTGGATCATCTCAGATGAACGTAATTTGAATCATCGATCAAGTCACTTTCAATGGAGGCTCAAGAATATCCAGAATTTAGAGTTGGTAGATGGACAATGGTCATTATGTTTCAATATAGTCCTTTTCCTTTAAATTACCATTTTCTAAACTTTGTAATGCTCCATGGAATCATGCATTTGGCTAATTACCATTCTATCAATGAAAATTTGAACCCTTGTGCCATTTGTTTGCAATTCTCATTTATTATGATTTGCAAAATGACATTTTGGTATGATTAACATTCTTGAAACACAAAAATGAATTTACTTTTGTTTTCAAAAACGAAAATTTTGAATTTTACTTTTGTTTTTTTAAAAAAATAAAGATGGCACTTTCCTTTTGATTAATGAACACAAGAAGGAACATCGACAAATTCTCCGAAAGCAATCAAACTTCAAAATGCAGAATCAAAATATTTCTTGTGATCAGTACATCCCTGAATGGAGGATCATTACTTCAGATTGATGAAATGGAATATCCCACCTATCATCCCTGGTAAGGGCCAAGTTTCATATCCCCTCAAACAAACCTTGGAATCAAGATCAAGTTTCTATCCCTAGTAGAGTATTATCTCCAGGAGCGGGAATCCCTTCCTCTAATAGACCGCTACCTTCAGAAAACACCGGTAAAAGTTTTCACTCCCTAGGAGTCACGTTTGTTTACCACCAAGAGTAGGTAAAGTTCAACAATAGGACTTTGTTCCCTCAACAACACTCATCACCAGTGATACCTTTTATACCCCATAGTGGCCAAGTATCCAGTTGTGTTTGTCACCAGTCCGTATATCGTGTCTGTTTTGTCAGCATAAGCATTCATTCATACATACATCATGCATAATCAATTCATATTCATATTGCATAAGTTGTGTCATTTACTTTGATTGTGTTTACCCCTAAATAATTCCACCTCTCCAATAGAGTTGTCAACTTTACGTAGGAAATGTAAATTTTTTCTAAATTCCCACTGAGTTTGATTCTCGTGGAAGTTTCACTTTTGTTTTCCTTTCCACATTTGGGTAGGATAAAGTTCCCAGTTTGAGTTCATTCCTCATCTGGAAGTATCTTCTTTTACGCAGTCTCTCTGGATTGAAATCGGTCCTTAACCATTTTCATAACTTAAACATCTAACATAAAAGGACATCCAATGAAACCTTACTCTTTTCTAGTAAAGACACAATTTTCTTTCCTGGATAAAGGAAAATCCCCAGCAAAAGCTTTTCAGTAAAATCTCTTGGTAGCAAGGACACCACATCTCCCAAGAAGTATTTACCAATCGACAAATGGCAGTTTCTTTCAGAAAAGTTTGTCTATCTCCATCAAAGATAAGTTTATTCTTCATTGGAATCTACGCATGACGAAACAAGTGACAATCTTTTAAGAAACTTGTTTTTTTCCCAAAAAAATCCCAGTGGGTCGACAAATGGCAATCTCTTCACGAGAAGTTTGTCCCTCTTTCAACAAAGTCATCAGTACCTCAAAATTGTCCTACATCACATGGCATATATCCGAAGAAGTCTCGAAGGGAAGTGTGATGAAATCTCTCCAAGAAAATGGCATATCAATAGAGAAGTTTGCTAACCCCTACATTACAGTCTATGGCATTCCCCAGTAAGTCTGCTATCAGGTCTTTGCTCATCCTATGGCATCTCTCTGAAGAAGTCTCAAAGAGAAGTATGATGAAGCCTACTTCCATCAAATGTCATGTCCTCAAGTGAATTACACTGTGGGGGACTTTCTGTTATAAGGTAATGCCTTTTGGGTTGAAGAACGTAGGGGCAACCTATCAGCGGGAAACGGTGACGCTCTTTCATGATATGATTCATCATGAGATCGAGGTCTATGTTGATGACATGATTGCAAAGTCACAGATAGAGGAGGAACATCTAGTAAACCTTTTGAAGCTGTTTGAGAGGCTAAGGAAATTCAGACCAAGGTTGAATCCGAACAAGTGCACTTTTGGTGTACGGTCGAGAAAGTTGTTGGGGTTCATTGTCAGTGAAAAGGGAATCGAGGTCGATCCTGCAAAAATAAAAGCAATTCAGGAAATGACAGCGCCAAAAACGGAGAAAGAGGTTCGTGGTTTCTTGGGTAAATTGAACTACATTGCTAGGTTCATATCTTATCTCACAGCCACGTGTGAACCCATGTTCAAATTGTTAAAGAAAAATCAGGCGGTCATCTGGAATGAAAATTGCCAAAGGTCATTTGAGAAAATAAAAGAGTATTTGTAGGAACCTCCGATACTGATACCTCCAGTAGCTGGAAGACCATTGATAATGTATCTAACTGTTCTTGAGAACAGCGTGGGTTGTGTTATCGGTCAGCACGACGAGACTGGAAGAAAAGAGCATGCCATATACTACTTGAGTAAAAAGTTCACAAATTGCGAGTCCAGGTACTCAATGTTGGAAAAGACGTGTTGCGCACTCGCTTGGGCTACCAAACGCCTGAGACAGTATATGCTAAATCACACAACCATGTTGATTTCGAAGATGGATCCGATTAAGTACGTCTTTAAAAAGAAAGCACTTTCTGGGAGGATTTCCAGGTGGCGGATGGTCTTAATAGAATACGACATTCAATATGTCTCCCAGAAGACTATTAAGGGAAGTGTTCTGTCAGAGTATCTTGCAGAGCAACTGATTGATGACTATTGTTGCACCCTAAAAATTTGCCCAACCTTATTCACTTGGTTTATGTTTCAATGTCATTAGCATTTGCATATAGAGTCATGTACATAGGTTACTCATCTGCATAGCATAAGCATAGCAAGTCATACAACAGGGGGACCAATCATTATTCTCATCTCTAGAGGCCTATCAAGAGGTTATTATCCTGATTCAATCTCATTCAAGTCATCAGAAAAGAATTTGAAAGCTATCAAGTCAATGGGTCAAGCAGTTCATCTATCTCCTAACTGAGGGTATTTGAGGATCAACAAAGAAATTGTGAGCTGTGAGTGGAGCAGGGAGAGTATGTGGACATCATGGGAGACTTAGAAAGTCATTTGGAGAAGAAAACAAGTTGTTGATGTGATCACAAGAGCTACAGTTGAAGACAGTCAACTAGGGTTTCATCTGGGTCAGCCCTGGGTCAACCCTAGGTCAAAGGATTGTTGGAGAGGCATTAAGGGCTATTGAAGGGATGTGGGGTTCATCATTTGACATGAAGAATAAGGATATGTTGTTATGCTAAGAAGGAATCAAGATAAATCAAGGAGAAGAGGAGTTTCTAAATTAGGGTTTTTAGGTAAAATTCCCTGGTTTAGGTCAAACTTCCAAGCAAAATAAGTCAAAATTCAAGCTTCAAATGGATCCTTGGCCAACATGAAACTTGTAGAGGATCTCAAAACCTTTAATTTGAGTGGTGGAAGACATCAAGGATATTTATAGAACTCAAGTTATGGTCCTTGCAAGTTACAGGTCATCTGAGGTATCTGAAATTTTGTCTGTAAAAGTGACTTGACTTCCAAGCTGTTTTTACCCCTCAAGGAGATTTCAAATGAGTTTCTGGTCAACATAAGAGTTGTTCCTTATTGTCTTAGCTTTCTATAATGGTATAGTATGCCTTCATATGATTTGGGGAACTCTACTTATGGTCTTGGCAAGCAAAGGGTATTTTGGTCATTTGTGAATTACAGGTCATTTTAGCCTATGCCCCAAAACTCATACAAGGAGGCCTCAAATGGAAAAACTTACAACATCAAACTTGCTACAAATGACATTTTGAGTCTAGAAAAGTGACCATGAGAGATTGGAAAGATTCATAGCATAAGGTTTCAAAATTGTTGAATTTAATGAAGAAAAATGGCCTTAAAAATGAGATTTTTCATATCTTGGCCAAGTGAAGCAAAATTATAGGTCATTTTGAATGGAAAGATCATTTTAAAGACATTGGCTAAAGTATAATTTTGAGTTTGGTTCAAGATTTAAGAGTTATCCATGGTTGCTTGCAATGTAAGAAACATAAACCAAATTGAAAGGGAAAAGTGCAAGGGAAACTTCTCCAAGTTTCTAGGAAGTTCTAATCCCATCTATATATTCATACAAGCTGGTTCATGCAAGGGTTGGTGCTCCCATTTGTTCAAAACCCCAACTTTTCCACACTTTCTTCAACTTGCATAAGCTTCCCAAAACCTCTATAATCTCCATCAATCTTCACTATTCTTGATTCAATCTTCATCATCATCACACAAGGATCAGAATCCACACCTTCATTTGTCAAATTGAGGAAGGAATTGTGTCATTCATCATTACCATTCAAGAAGCATAAACTTTGGAAGCGAGTGATTCAAGGCCTTAGAACCATACTTGTTGCATACAGAAGTAATCACCAAGCCTACTGATCACTTTCCTTTCATCACAAGAAGTTGATTTGAAGATCTTAGCACCTGTATCAAGAAATTACACCAGGTTTGTTTCCTCTTCGTATGGCATGAATTAGTTAGAGTTTTAGGGTTTTGATAGTGTAGAACGGTTAAGGTAGGGTAGAGGTTTGTTTTGGATGAATTTGGGGAGATTCCATGAAGTTTGAGCATGATGCATCAAAACTGTTGAGGTTTGTAATTGCTAAGATAAGGCCTGAGATTGTTAGTAGAATAGCATGCTATGATCAGGGTGAAGTGTAGATCCGTTTAGGATGAGTTTCGTGGAGAATTGGAGAGGTTTGATATCAGATACCAATGGTGGTTTCCATCTTTTACCTTCTTCGAATTGGCTGATTGTTTGAGTTTTAAGGTAAACTAAGGATGTAGACTTGTAGAGGGAAAGAAATTGATGAATTTTGCTTTTTATATCGTGTGTTTTCATGGCGTGTGGAGAGAGCACGAAGAGATGGAAGTATCGTGCATGAGGAGGGTTTTCTGAAACCCTAGGTGGCTGGAGGTTGAAGAAGGGTCAGGAGCCACACGATTGAAGGCTGACCTTTGACTTGGAGGACTCATCCAACGGCCACGATCAAATCTCAGAATGGAGGGAATTTTTAAAAGATGAAACGCACCGTTTCATTTATTGGGGGGAATTGGGCTCAGACAGCTATTCGCACCCCCCAATTTAGTGGGCCCAACACGCTGAACATGATCTGCTTGCTTTTCTCACCCCCTCCCTTATTTCTTTATATTTTCTTTTTATTTTCTTTTCATTTTTCATTCATTTTTTGAAAATTCATAATAAATGGAAAAAACATTATTTTTAATTCATTCTTTTTGCATATTTTTCTTTAGGATGTCTAGAAAATTATAAAAAATAAAAATTGCATTTTATTTTTTATTTGGTATTTTTCCCATATTTTCTAAATAAATAACATTTTAAATAGTTTCATTTCATACATGATTTTGTTATTTTTGTTCTATTAATTGCTTCAATATTTTTTGCCCATTCTTTTTAGGTTGTTTAGGTTAGACATTAAACTTGTAGATACAATTTAGTCCCCATTTTTTAGAAATTAATTTTAGGTGTTTAGTTTAGGTGTGAATAATATGAACAAACTAGGGTTTTTAGGTGATGACTTAGGAGAATCAATTCATTTCCCTTAGGACTTAGGGTTTGGATAGTTTAGCTATGGGACTATAGGGGCTATGGGTAGTTATTAGATCCCCTTAGAAAAAGTCAGGATTCCCCTACTGCTATTACTGGACTGTATATATCTGATTGACTGGTGTGGTGTGCCCTCTGGGGATTATTGATTTGTCTGTGTGGGTATTGGGATTGTCTGGGGATTTGGGAGAGCTGAAGACTTGAGAAGATGAAGCCATTGGAGATCTAGAGAGTGAAGATCAACTTCCAGAGTTGAAGAGAAGATTCTTGCTGGCATATGCTGAGGAGACTAGGGTTTAGGAGCTAGGCAGAGCTCTAGATTAGAAAGTTTGTTTCTCAAACATGGATTGCCTTGTCTGCATCCATTCTTCTCTGTGATTCAGAGTCTCTCTAAGACACTCACCCCCTTCCTTTGGAAGGCTTGGTGATAGTGTCTAAGAGATAGAACTCTTGAGAGAAAATGTCATGTGTTAGAAGCAGTCTGTTCACCACCTTTGGTAGTCAACTGATTGCTTAACACCCAATTCATTCTTGTGACTGATCCCTTATCCTGGAGGTTTGAACTTGAAGAAAAGCCATTGCAGATAGAAGACTGATGATCAAAGCCCTTGCCTGAAGGTCATGAAGATGGAGATTGGTGCTTGTTGAAGCCTGTAGCTGATTGGAGATTACTTGGAGCTGGATGCTGATTCAGAGCTGCTGAAGCTGTTTATTTTTCCTGCTGTAGTTCATTTCTGTTGTATTGATTGGTTTTCCTGACTGTATTGTTTGTTGTTTACCCTGTTGGGTTGAAAGTGAAGTCTGTTCACTTTTGCCTATTGTTTCCTAGGTTCGAGGTTGAGTGGGACTCCCTTGCCTCGCTTGTATTGTTGCATTCATGCATTTTATTGTTTTGCTGTATACATCTGATATTGTTTCTGTTTCTGCCTATCTCTTAGGATCTCTGTTTCTCTCTGTGCAAGAGAGGAGCATGATAGACACTAGGTCTTAACCCATGCATGATAACATTAGGATAGTTTGATTCCCTTCGCAACCGTAGGTTAGAGTTCTGTCTCTTTCTTTCTCAAAACAAACAGAAAAACACATAAAGATTGCACACACAATAAAAGACACTTCTTCCGTAAAAGAATGTGAACTCATCAAGACGTCATTTTTGTCCGCTTGGACTGTTAATCAGAAAAACCTTTTTTCAGAAGGAGTAAAATCAATCAAGACAGACTTGTGTCATACGTGGCCCGAACTACGTTTGCTCTGATCTTTCATGCTGTATGAAAGTACGTAGGCATAGGATGCGATATCCTAGCGAGCAACCTCCCTCCTTTCCCGTAGGTAGGCGAACTACGTTGACTCTGATTTCTCGTTCCAGGCGAGAATACGTAGGCATAAAGTGCGATACTTTGCCGAGTCATTTTTATTCTCACTTTATTTTCTTTTTAACCCCAGACCTTTAGCGTAGATAGAATAACAATCCATACCCGAAAACAAGCGTGGATCCCGTCGAGTACGACGGACGTGAGGGGTGCTAATACCTTCCCCTTGCGTAACCGACTCCCGAATCCAGGTTTTGGTTGCGACGACCATACCTTTCCTGTGTTGTGCGAGGTTTACTCTGAGCGTTTCCTTTCCCTCCCGTGGGATAAATAACGCACGGTGGCGACTCTTCTGTTCAGCCGGCGCCGATTTTCGCAGTAGCGACAGCTGGCGACTCTGCTGGGGATACAACGTCCCCTGGCTGCTAAGGACTGCGATAGTTCTTATGCATTTGGGATCCAACGTCCCTTAAGAGAGTCAATCCTAACGCTTGTTTTCCCGTCAAGGATTTTGTATGGACTTATATTTCTGACCTTTATTTTCAGCTTTGTATATATGGATTATTATTGCTGTATCTTGGGGTGTGACAGGTGTTCTGATATTGAGTGAGAAGTCGGACCTGGGCTTGAGTGCACCTAGAATTAGAGTAGAGATTAGTTGGCGCCCGCTTGCTTTGCTTGCTTTAGTGTCCCGCGAAATCTACACTCAGACGAGGTTCCTCTGGTTGGCCTCCTGCCCCTTCCTTTGGTTGGCGTGGGTTGCTGGTTAGTTGAATTGTCGACTCTGGGGACCGATCATTTGGAAGTTGGCTAAGTGAGGCCTCTTCAGGATTTGATGATGCCACTCCTTCTGGGAATCGTATCATCAACCCTGAAAGTCTGTGACGCCGACGACCGCATAGGATGCCATACCTTTGTCAGTTACTAGGACATCCACCTGTGAGAGGGTTTGGGGTTATGCAGGTAACTAGACCTTCAGATACCGGTTATTTCTTGATCAGAGATCCTGGGTATTTATGGAGGGTTATGAGGTCTGTCAGAGACCAGTTGGAGATGTGATTTGAGGTCTGCCAGAGACCAGTTGGAGTTATGGTTTGAGATCCGTCAGATACCATTATTGGAGCTTGATTTTAGGTCTATCTGAGACCAGGGTTTGAGGACTTCTAGAGAATCTATCTGAGACTTCTTGATATGGTCCAGGCTATTCAGCTACGGCAGTTGGTCCCCGTTGCATGTTACTTGCATTGCATTCTGTTTGCATACTCATCATCATTGCATCCCACTAACGTGTGTCTGTGTTGCAGGTGCATTTGCATTTCCCTAGTTCTAGTGTCCGGATTCCTGAGTGATTGGTCATGGCCAGCTTAAGAAGGACAGTTGCTTACAAATTGCCTACTCCTGATGTTGTTCCCCTGTTTGGGTTGATCTCTCTGGCTGATGAGGAGGTTCGTAGGAGCTTCAGAATGAGCTATGGAAGACTATTGAGATTGGTGCGTAAACCCACGGAGACAGAGCTAGATAGGTTGTACGCTTTGATGCAATTCTATGATCCCGCATTGAGATGTTTTACGTTCGCTGATTTCATTATAGGGCCTACCATTGAGGAGTATGTGGAGTTTACTGAGTTACCCGTGCAGAACCAGGTTCCATTCATTCATTCGGGCATTAAGCCCAAGCCGGAAGACTTGGCAAAAGCCTTGCATGTGGATGCTTCTGAACTGTTGACTACTGTTTCCTGTGGAGTTCCAGGCTTCTCACTCCAGTTCTTGATCGGTAAAGCTCAAGAGTACGCTAAGAGCGGATGTTGGATTGCCTTCAATGCTGTGCTGGCTCTGTGCATTTACGGCATAATATTGTTTCCCAATGTACCGGATTTTGTGGACTTCGATGCCTTCTACTTGTTTGCCGCTGGTAATCCTGTACCGACCATGCTCGGAGATTTCTACCACTCACTGCATTACAAGAATGAGAAGGGAAGAGGAAAGAATGTTCATTTCTGTGTACCATTGTTGGATATGTGGTTTAAAAGCCACCATCCCCTGAAGGGATCTTTTGTGAAGAGTGCAACCACAGCTAGCTGGTCAGAGCGCCTGATGAGGCTATCTTCTGAAGACGTTGAGTGGTTTGATCGAGACCTGCTAGGATCTGAGCTTATATTCAGTTGTTCTGGGTACCCTAATGTTCCGTTGATAGGGAGGAAATGGTGTATCAACTACAACCCTTCTCTGTTCGTTCGTCAGTTCGGATATGCGCTGAAGAACCCGCCAAAGGAAGAGGAGGTACAGGAATCTCTGTACTTTACCGGTGATTTAAATGGGGAGTTATTGGCCAAGCTGCTGCATGCCTGGACGCGTATTAACCGAAGAGGGAAGCCGTTGTTAGGAAAGAATGACTGTCAGGCCTATGCACCATACAGAGTTTGGGTCCAGGAGAGAGCAAGTCAGTTGCGGATGCCATTCCCAGATGTACCAATCCTTGTTCCTATTCCGGTAGCAGAGCCAACCACTGTTTCTCGGGAAGCCTACGAGCAAGTTGTGAAAGAAAAAGAAGCCTTGATGAAGATCAATGAAGGGTTAGAGCGAGAGCTAGCCCAGGCACGCAGTGAGAAAAACAAGGTCGTCCATGCTTTCCAACAGCAGATCGAGCTAATGAACAGATTAAGGGCTGAGTTGACTGAGGAGAGGAAGAAGCGCGAACGTCTGGGGCAAGAGTTCAGAAGCTCCCATGACATGCTTGAATCCAAGAAGAAAGCGCTTGACATCGCTCATCGAGAGATCTCTTCTTGCAATAAGACTTGGAATGCTACGCTCACCAACAATAAGAAGAGGGAAGATAAGTTGAAGCAGCAAATTTCCGACCTCGAAGAGCAGTTGAAGTCCAGCATCAAGAAGTGTGAAGAAGAAGTGATGACCCGGTACAGTCTCCAGAACGCACTGAACAAGGCCATCAAAGGCAGAGATGAAGTCGTGTCTCAGAAGCGTAAACTAGAGGATCGCTTCGGAGACGGGGCATGGGAAAAAACTGCTGAAGACGTGCGCCGTGTTCTTAAGAAGAGAAACCAACTTGTTGAAGGGCTGCTTGATCGACCAAGTCATCCGGAGACCAAGAAATTGCTAGAAGAGTACCAGACTTCTGGGAGGATTTGATCACTTCATGTAGTAGCTTGTATGCTTTATTTGCATAGTGCTGACCATCACCAGGATTGTTGGTTGAGGTCATGCCTTCTTATTGTACTCAGTGATATTGTATTCTTGGCCTATTAGTTTTCTCAGCAATATATGAGGCTTTCTATGATTCAGCTCCGATCTTTGTATTGCTAGCACTGTCACTGCACCGGCACTTCCACACTAGAATCGGGGAATGAATTTCCCTAATGCACAGACACACACATTGCATTGCATTCATATTCATATTGCATTACAGGTAATTATTAAACTGTAGCTCATCTCTTGTATCTCTCAGGTTCCCCAGAATTATCGACTGAAGAATTCCCTAGCATTCAACCAGAAGCAGCAGTAAGGAAGTCATGAGTCAGGATTCGACTGAGATGCAAGAGGTGCACGACAACATAATGCGGCTCATACAGGTAATGGAAGCCATGGCCGAGAGTCAGAAACAGTTGCAGAACATGGTGCATCCTCTGATTGCGTGGGTTGATGACAGGGCTGCCGACTTTGCTCAGCTAGAGAATCAAGGTTTTCTCCCAGGCCGCATACGCCAACTTGTGGGGGTAGCCATCAAACAGGTTCAAGCAGAATTAACGGATGTTCGAGGCCAGCTGAGGCAGTTCACGAAAGATATGCAAGAGTTGCGCTCGAATCAAGAGACGCTAGAAGAAGAGAACTGCCGACTGAAGGCACAGATAGGGTTGATGGCTGAAGTATTAAGGAACGTACTCAGGAGAGAAGGAGGGCAAATGTTGGAAGACGCGGCTGGCTTATCTGTTCCTCAGGGGTCTAAAGAACCATTACCCACGCAGGATAGGCTTAAGAGACCCTCTCCACGGTTCGAAGCTCAGGAGTCTCCTTGTCAGCAGTCGCAATTGATTTTGCAGGATAACTCAAGGAGGTGGGGTAAGAGAATGAGGTTTTCTAACAGAGTATTTGATGAGATCCCTGTGGATTATGATCAGCTGGTGCAACTCTTGTTCCAACTTCAACTGGTTGAGCCCCGCATTTCGGTTCCACTGACAGGGCAGCCGCCACCAGACTATGACCTGAACGCCCATTGTGCCTTCCACTCCGGAGCACCGGGGCATAGCATTGCAAACTGCAAAGCTTTTAAGCATAAGATTCAAGATTTGCTGGATGAGAAAATAATTGAGTTTGTACCGGGGGGCATAAAAGTTGCAGGGACTGATATTCCCATTTCTCCGCCAGAGGTTGCAGATGAATCGAGGTATATCCCAGAGCCACTGGAAGCTAAGTCTCCATGTCCACAACAGTTGCCAATGCCAGGGTTGAACTTAAGGATGATAACGCGTGAGCCTAAGGAAACGTCCGAGCAAAGCCAGCAGCCTACAAGACGCCAGTATACAACTCAGCAAAGAATTCGCGAAAAAAAGCCAAGGAGGGTGTTTGAGAAGCCTCCCTCAACGTACGCAGATTTGTTACAGACACTACTAAGATTGAACTTGGTGGAGAAAAGAACTCTGGCGCCAATAACCGACACTCTGCCGGATGGCTATGATGCGAGCAGGCACTGTGAATTCCACTCTGGGGCTCCCGGACATGATATTGAAGGTTGCCACGCGTTCAAGCATAACGTCCAAGATTTAATCGACAGCAGGGTCATTAACTTCTCCGATAGGGTCCCCAAGGTGGTGCAAAGCCATAGATAAGCAAAAGTCGGGGTGATAAAAAGGTTTCCCAGATTTGATCGGGCCGGTGAAAGAAGATCGAGACAGCAGTAGACTACCCCTGATGATAGCTTCTGAGAATGGTTGACTCGCCAATAAGTCAAAGTGTAGGAAGTCCAGTTCTGAGACACCGACATTTTTCATGTTATCTTGTTCATGTCCGCGCATTCGTAGTTTCTTTTCTGTGTAATTGCAAATTTCGCTCTTAAAACTTGTTGTTTTTCAATTGATATTAATAAACGAAATGAATATGCATGTTTTGAATTAATCCAGTCGTGTTCACTCTTTGTTTTGCTTTAATGCTTAATGCTTGTTTTAGCAGGAATCTGGGGAGGATGACGAAAACAGATGACGAATAATATTCCGATCGTATGCTTTTGGATAAAAAACTTGTTGATGAAATACAGGCATTGTTTCAATCCATAAACACTGGAGATATAAGGAAGGTAATCCCTTGATAACCCCTTTCGAGCCAGTAGTAGGAGGTTCTTTTCGAAAATGAAAAAACCCCAAATCTTAACCCGGGGCAGGGTAGGTGTCAGTTAGTTTGACCAAGCGTTCGAATCGTGGAAAGAGTGTCCGGTTGAGGATAAATCACACTTGTATAAGTCGTGCCTAAAGAACCGCAATGGTTAAACCTTACCGACAAAGAGTGAAACAGTCACATTACTCCACAAGAAGTCAGACAAACCAGTGTCACACGACTTGTTCAAAAAAAAAGAGAACGAAAAGTGAAAAGAATCAAGAGCCCGCTAAGTCAAAACTTGAAAACAAATGACTTAGGCAAAAACAGGGGCATCCCGCTGGACTGGAAAATCAAAAGATACTCAGTCCAGGCAAAAGTTAGGGAACGAAAAAAAACGAAAGACGAAAAGGATTGTCAAAGAAAAGAACAAATCCTCGAAAAGGACAAAAGTCGTGTGATTCTAGGCACCCAAAGATGAAAAGCAAATGACTGTCACTCAAAAAAGAAAAACGCGTGGTATCCTGAACCATCACTCCTATCATTCCACCTCTAATAGGTGAACGCTGAAGTCAGATTAGCTGAACATAGGATTGGAGAACATCACGAAGAATGGGTGGGTCGAAATAAATTTTGAGCCTATATCTTTCCTTGTTAACCGTGAACCTGACCACGTTACAACCCGCAAAAGTCCTAATTGAAACAGGTTTTGTCCGAGGGCATACGTCAGTAAAGATCTCGTCGATTCTGACTCCTAAAAGGGTTCCTCTTACCAGCTTTCATATTGACATTTTGATAATTGATTCATTACATGTCACAAAATTTTTTAGTGAACAGACTTGGATTTTGAAACTGTCATATGCATTGCGTTTAATATATCTTTTATGCAGAACAACTTGTGTTACCTGCGAGTAAGCGCATGCCGACAGGAAAGATTCCTACAGTGGAAGGTATGATCAGGATAAAATGCAGAATGCCCAAATATTTCGTGAACTGGGGCAAGCTATACTGATTAATTCAGGTAGAGTCGGTCATCCTAGAATCAGTAAATCCGGGGCAATCAGGTCAAGATTTGGCAAATCTCTCATAGCTATGGGCAGTGCTCCACGACACAATCGATCAGAGACAAAAGATTGTTGCGAGACCGGGGCATGTCACCCTAGAAGCACGAAAGTTATGTTCTTGAAACACCCCTTTGAGGTCCGAAATGTAGAAGCCGTCCATGTCTGGTCGTCAGGATACAAAGACTGTAGGGTCCATTCCAAAACTGTTGCAGATTCAGGGGCAAGCTGGGCATGTTAGTATCCCCGAAGCGGAGTTCTCTCCTTTCAGTAAGTGTTCTTTCCTCCCAGTAGAACTCGAAGATTAAGACTCTCCCCAGCAGAGTTGGTTGTGGGTCCTGGCATTTATTTTGTCAAGGATACTGTGTAATATCAGTTCACTCTCCAACAGAAATCCAATCGTACTGTGCACATCTGCTATTCCCCAGCAGAGTTATATTCCCCAGCAGGATGCTACTTCAACAAGGTGTTTGGTTTAAGTTCCTAATTTCCCAGCTGAGTCGACTTCACTCTTACAACATTTATTTTGCTGGAATAATTCTGTAGCACTTGGCTATCCCCAGCGGAGTTGGCATTATCTTCAGCATTTATTTTGCTGAAGCGGTTCCTGTATCCCAGCAGGTGGGGAGAGCACTTGCTCAAATGAACTACCAAACACTCAAGATCTCGGCATGAGATATTCAATGATAATGTCAGTTTCGGCAGTATTCCCCACAGAGTTACCAGGATAAGTCTCTCTTTATTCCCAAGCAGAGTTATTTGTCATCAAAAGGTTTCATGAACCAGAATTTCAGAAGTGGCCTCCGGGCATCAGAACAGGCATCCGGTAGTTTGGTTTCCAGATATCCCCAGTAGAGTCCGCCTCAAAGTCGCTGTCACGTCAGTGCTAAGAAGTTTGTGGGTCGGGACCAATGAAGAAGTGAGTCCTGACGTGGACAAGTTGTATTTCCCCAGCGGGTCGAAGATGCCTGAGTCCTGACGTGGACAAATCAAGACGAAACATGGGTCCTGACGTGGAACGAAGTTGTTTCCTTACGTGGAAAGATTGAGTCCTTACGTGGAAAGATTGAGTCCTTACGTGGACATATCAAGCCAGAGTCCTTACATGGACAGATTGATAACGTATTCATTACGTGGAAAAATGGTGATTCCTTACGTGGAAAAGAGATTGATTCCTTACGTGGAAAGTTTAGTCCTGACGCGGACAGATGGAAAAGAAGTTGATTCCTGACGTGGAAAGAGAAGGTGTTTCCTTACATGGAAAAGTTTAGTCCTGACATGGACAGATCAAGGTTTGATTCCTAACGTGGAAAGATCAGAGTCCTTACGTGGACATATCAATAGCATTCCTTACGTGGAAGAAAAATGGTTTCCTTACGTGGAAAGACGAGTTTATTCCTTACGTGGAAAGATTGAGTCCTCACGCGGACATATCAAAATGGTGATTTCTTACGTGGAAAGAAAGAGATTATTCCTGACGTGGAAGAGTTTAGTCCTGACGCGGACAGATCAAAGAAGTTATTCCTAACGTGGAAGAAGAAGATAGATTCCTTACGTGGAAAGTTTAGTCCTGACGTGGACGGAAAGAAGAAACGGTATTCCTTACGTGGAAAGAAGAAGCATTCCTAACGTGGAAAGAAAGATTGATATAGTATTCTTCACGTGGAAAGATTGGGGTTCCTTACGTGGAAAATTTGTGATTCCTAACGTGGAAAAAGAAAGAGTCCTTACATGGACAAAGCAAAAGAAGACGTATTCCTTACGTGGAAGAGTTTGACAAAGCAGAGAAAAGTCACCCCTGACGGGGAAAAGCGATGTATTCCTTACGTGGAAAGGTGAGTCCTAACGTGGACAGTATTATTCCTAACGCGGAACGGTTATTCCTTACGTGGAAAGGTGAGTCCTAACGTGGACGGTGGTATTCCTAACGTGGAAGAGTTTATTCCTAACGTGGACGATTTATCTCTGACGAGAAGGCAGACGAGCCATCCCCAGCAAAGTGTTGAAGTTTTTTTCGAATTGACGAAGCAGGCGTCCTGACGTGGACAAAGTTTTATTCCTGCGGTGATGAAATCTTTTTCAGAACGATGGAAATAGTCCCCAGCACGGTCGCACGAGATCAGTGGGTTGTCGTAACAGTCAGATTCAGCTGACGAATGTCGTTCCCCAAGCAGTGGCGCAGTTTATTTGTGCGGTTGGCAAATTTCTGGGTTCCTAGTATTCAACCGTCTAGTACCGCGAATGTCTGAAGGCTCCGGGCTCTTCACCCAATCGGGTCCAAGCCGCTTGAATAGGGGCAGCTGTTGCACCCTAAAAATTTGCCCAACCTTATTCACTTGGTTTATGTTTCAATGTCATTAGCATTTGCATATAGAGTCATGTACATAGGTTACTCATCTGCATAGCATAAGCATAGCAAGTCATACAACAGGGGGACCAATCATTATTCTCATCTCTAGAGGCCTATCAAGAGGTTATTATCCTGATTCAATCTCATTCAAGTCATCAGAAAAGAATTTGAAAGTTATCAAGTCAATGGGTCAAGCAGTTCATCTATCTCCTAACTGAGGGTATTTGAGGATCAACAAAGAAATTGTGAGCTGTGAGTGGAGCAGGGAGAGTATGTGGACATCATGGGAGACTTAGAAAGTCATTTGGAGAAGAAAACAAGTTGTTGATGTGATCACAAGAGCTACAGTTGAAGACAGTCAACTAGGGTTTCATCTGGGTCAACCCTGGGTCAACCCTAGGTCAAAGAATTGTTGGAGAGGCATTAAGGGCTATTGAAGGGATGTGGGGTTCATCATTTGACATGAATAATAAGGATATGTTGTTATGCTAAGAAGGAATCAAGAGAAATCAAGGAGAAGAGGAGTTTCTAAATTAGGGTTTCTAGGTAAAATTCCCTAGTTTAGGTCAAACTTCCAAGCAAAATAAGTCAAAATGCAAGCTTCAAATGGATCCTTGGCCAGCATGAAACTTGTAGAGGATCTCAAAACCTTTAATTTGAGTTGTGGAATACATCAAGGAGATTTATAGAACTCAAGTTATGGTCCTTGCAAGTTACAGGTCATCTGAGGTATCTGAAATTTTGTCTGTAAAAGTGACTTGAATTCCAAGCTGTTTTTACCCCTCAAGGAGATTTCAAATGAGTTTCTGGTAAACATAAGAGTTGTTCCTTATTGTCTTAGCTTTCTATAATGGTATAGTATGCCTTCATATGATTTGGGGAACTCTACTTATGGTCTTGGCAAGCAAAGGGTATTTTGGTCATTTGTGAATTACAGGTCATTTTAGCCTATGCCCCAAAACTCATACAAGGACGCCTCAAATGGAAAAACTTACAACATAAAACTTGCTCCAAATGACAATTTGAGTCTAGAAAAGTGACCATGAGAGATTGGAAAGATTCATAGCATAAGGTTTCAAAATTGTTGAATTTAATGAAGAAAAATGGCCTTAAAAATGAGATTTTTCATATCTTGGCCAAGTGAAGCAAAATTATAGGTCATTTTGAATGGAAAGATCATTTTAAAGACATTGGCTAAAGTAGAATTTTGAGTTTGGTTCAAGATTTAAGAGTTATCCATGGTTGCTTGCAATGTAAGAAACATAAACCAAATTGAAAGGGAAAAGTGCAAGGGAAACTTCTCCAAGTTTCTAGGAAGTTCTAATCCCATCTATATACTCATACAAGCTGGTTCATGCAAGGGTTGGTGCTCCCATTTGTTCAAAACCCCAACTTTTCCACACTTTCTTCAACTTGCATAAGCTTCCCAAAACCTCTATAATCTCCATCAATCTTCACTATTCTTGATTCAATCTTCATCATCATCACACAAGGATCAGAATCCACACCTTCATTTGTCAAATTGAGGAAGGAATTGTGTCATTCATCATTACCATTCAAGAAGCATAAACTTTGGAAGCGAGTGATTCAAGGCCTTAGAACCATACTTGTTGCATACAGAAGTAATCACCAAGCCTACTGATCACTTTCCTTTCATCACAAGCAGTTGATTTGAAGATCTTAGCACCTGTATCAAGAAATTACACCAGGTTTGTTTCCTCTTCGTATGGCATGAATTAGTTAGAATTTTAGGGTTTTGATAGTGTAGAATGGTTAAGGTAGGGTAGAGGATTGTTTTGGATGAATTTGGGGAGATTCCATGAAGTTTGAGCATGATGCATCAAAACTGTTGAGGTTTGTAACTGCTAAGATAAGGCCTGATATTGTTAGTAGAATAGCATGCTATGATCAGGGTGAAGTGTAGATCCGTTTAGGATGAGTTTCGTGGAGAATTGGAGAGGTTTGATATCAGATACCAATGGTGGTTTCCATCTGTTACCTTCTTCGAATTGGCTGATTGTTTGAGTTTTAAGGTAAACTAAGGATGTAGACTTGTAGAGGGAAAGAAATTCATGAATTTTGCTTTTTATATCGTGTGTTTTCATGGCGTGTGGAGAGAGCACGAAGAGATGGAAGTATCGTGCATGAGGAGGGTTTTCTGAAACCCTAGGTGGCTGGAGGTTGAAGAAGGGTCAGGAGCCACACGATTGAAGGCTGACCTTTGACTTGGAGGACTCATACAACGGCCACGATCAAATCTCAGAATGGAGGGAATTTTTAAAAGATGAAACGCACCGTTTCATTTATTGGGGAGAATTGGGCTCAGACAGCTATTCGCACCCCCCAATTTAGTGGGCCCAACGCGCTGAACATGATCTGCTTGCTTTTCTCACCCCCTCCCTTATTTCTTTATATTTTCTTTTTATTTTCTTTTCATTTTTCATTCATTTTTTGAAAATTCATAATAAATGGAAAAAACATTATTTTTAATTCATTCTTTTTGCATATTTTTCTTTAGGATGTCTAGAAAATTATAAAAAATAAAAATTGCATTTTATTTTTTATTTGGTATTTTTCCCATATTTTCTAAATAAATAACATTTTAAATAGTTTCATTTCATACATGATTTTGTTATTTTTGTTCTATTAATTGCTTCAATATTTTTTGCCCATTCTTTTTAGGTTGTTTAGGTTAGACATTAAACTTGTAGATACAATTTAGTCCTCATTTTTTAGAAATTAATTTTAGGTGTTTAGTTTAGGTGTGAATAATATGAACAAACTAGGGTTTTTAGGTGATGACTTAGGAGAATCAATTCATTTCCCTTAGGACTTAGGGTTTGGATAGTTTAGCTATGGGACTATAGGGGCTATGGGTAGTTATTAGATCCCCTTAGAAAAAGTCAGGATTCCCCTACTGCTATTACTGGACTGTATATATCTGATTGACTGGTGTGGTGTGCCCTCTGGGGATTATTGATTTGTCTGTGTGGGTATTGGGATTGTCTGGGGATTTGGGAGAGCTGAAGACTTGAGAAGATGAAGCCATTGGAGATCTAGAGAGTGAAGATCAACTTCCAGAGTTGAAGAGAAGATTCTTGCTGGCATATGCTGAGGAGACTAGGGTTTAGGAGCTAGGCAGAGCTCTAGATTAGAAAGTTTGTTTCTCAAACATGGATTGCCTTGTCTGCATCCATTCTTCTCTGTGATTCAGAGTCTCTCTAAGACACTCACCCCCTTCCTTTGGAAGGCTTGGTGATAGTGTCTAAGAGATAGAACTCTTGAGAGAAAATGTCATGTGTTAGAAGCAGTCTGTTCACCACCTTTGGTAGTCAACTGAGTGCTTAACACCCAATTCATTCTTGTGACTGATCCCTTATCCTGGAGGTTTGAACTTGAAGAAAAGCCATTGCAGATAGAAGACTGATGATCAAAGCCCTTGCCTGAAGGTCATGAAGATGGAGATTGGTGCTTGTTGAAGCCTGTAGCTGATTGGAGATTACTTGGAGCTGGATGCTGATTCAGAGCTGCTGAAGCTGTTTATTTTTCCTGCTGTAGTTCATTTCTGTTGTATTGATTGGTTTTCCTGACTGTATTGTTTGTTGTTTACCCTGTTGGGTTGAAAGTGAAGTCTGTTCACTTTTGCCTATTGTTTCCTAGGTTCGAGGTTGAGTGGGACTCCCTTGCCTCGCTTGTATTGTTGCATTCATGCATTTTATTGTTTTGTTGTATACATCTGATATTGTTTCTGTTTCTGCCTATCTCTTAGGATCTCTGTTTCTCTCTGTGCAAGAGAGGAGCATGATAGACACTAGGTCTTAACCCATGCATGATAACATTAGGATAGATTGATTCCCTTCGCAACCGTAGGTTAGAGTTCTGTCTCTTTCTTTCTCAAAACAAACAGAAAAACACATAAAGATTTCACACACAATAAAAGACACTTCTTCCGTAAAAGAATGTGAACTCATCAAGACGTCATTTTTGTCCGCTTGGACTGTTAATCAGAAAAACCTTTTTTCAGAAGGAGTAAAATCAATCAAGACAGACTTGTGTCATACGTGGCCCGAACTACGTTTGCTCTGATCTTTCATGCTGTATGAAAGTACGTAGGCATAGGATGCGATATCCTAGCGAGCAACCTTCCCCTCCTTTCCCGTAGGTAGGCGAACTACGTTGACTCTGATTTCTCGTCCCAGGCGAGAATACGTAGGCATAAAGTGCGATACTTTGCCGAGTCATTTTTATTCTCACTTTATTTTCTTTTTAACCCTAGACCTTTAGCGTAGATAGAATAACAATCCATACCCGAAAACAAGCGTGGATCCCGTCGAGTACGACGGACGTGAGGGGTGCTAATACCTTCCCCTTGCGTAACCGACTCCCGAATCCAGGTTTTGGTTGCGACGACCATACCTTTCCTGTGTTGTGCGAGGTTTACTCTGAGCGTTTCCTTTCCCTCCCGTGGGATAAATAACGCACGGTGGCGACTCTTCTGTTCAGCCGGCGCCGATTTTCGCAGTAGCGACAACTATCAACCGATGAAGTTTGAATTTTCGGATGAAGACATCATGTTTCTGAAGATGAAAGACTGCGATGAGCCATTACCTGAGGAAGGTCCTGAGAAAAGCTCCCAGTTGCAAATGATTTTTGACGGTGCTGTTAACTCTTACGTAGCGGAATTGGGGAAATCATCACGACTCCCCATGGTTCCCATATACCATTCACTGCCAGGTTGACATTTCCCTGCACCAACAACAAAGCCGAGTACGAAGCGTGCATTATGGGGTTGGAAGAAGCCATTAATCTGGGGATAAAGAACCTAGATGTGTATGGCGTTTCAGCGCTAGTTGTAAATCAAATCAAAGGAGAATGGGAGACTAGGAAGCCTAATCTGGTCCCTTATATGAACTACGCAAGGAGGTTGTTGCTCTTCTTTGACAGGGTGGAGTTTCACCACGTGCCAAGAGCGGAGAATCAGATGGAAGACGCTCTGGCGACATTATCCTCCATGTATAAGGTGAATTTTTGGAATGATGCTCCAAGAATAGTCATCTCGCGCCTTGATAGGCTAGCATTTGTGTTTGTGATAGAAGAAGCTTCTGATGGCAAGCCATGGTATTATGACATCCAGAATTTTCTCAAGAATCAGGAGTATCCGCCTGGGGCTTCGGCCCGGGATAAGAAGACCTTGAGGAAGTTGGCTGGAAATTTCTATCTAAACCAAGATGTTGTACTCTACCAGAGGAATTTTGACATGGTACTGTTGAGATGCGTGGACGAGAAAGAAGCAAGTCTGCTTATGGAAGAGGTCCACGAAGGTGCCTTTGGCACACACGCCGGCGGGCATGCCATGTCTCAAAAACTGTTACAAGTAGGTATTATTGGTTGACTATGGAGTCTGATGGCTTCAAGTATGCAAAGAAGTGTCATAAATGCTAGATTTATGTCGATAATATTCATGTGCCACCGAGTCCTCTGAACATCATGGCGTCGTCTTGGCCCTTTTCCATGTGGGGCATTGATATGATTGGCAAGATTGAGCCAACCGCATCCAATGGACATAGCTTCATCTTAGTGGCAATAGATTACTTCACTAAGTGGGTTGAAGCAGCTTCCTATGCTAACGTCACCAAGCAAGTGGTAGCCCGGTTTATCAAGAAGGACATCATCGGTCGTTACGGAGTGCCTGAGAGAATCATTACTGATAATGGTTCGAACTTGAATAATAAGATGATGAAGGAACTATGCCAGAGTTTCAAGATTGAGCATCACAACTCTTCTCCCTATCGCCCGAAGATGAACAACGTTGTTGAGGCGGCCAACAAGAATATAAAGAAGATAGTGCAGAAGATGGTTGTAACCTATAAGGATTGGCATGAGATGTTGCCCTTTGCTTTGCATGGATATCGTACTATGGTGCGTACTTCAACAGGGGCAACTTCTTTCTCGCTAGTGTATGGTATGGAAGTTGTCCTACCATTGGAAGTCGAGATTCCTTCTTTGAGAGTTCTGGTCGATGTCAAGCTTGATGAGGCAGAATGGATGAGAAACAGATTGAATCAGCTCAACCTGATGAATGAGAAGAGGTTAGCGTCTTGTGTATGGTCGTTTATACTAGAGCAGGATGAAGAAAGCTTTTGATAAAAAGGTGCATCCTTGGAGCTTTCAGGCAGGCGAGTTAGTGTTGAAGAAGATTCTCCCTCCACAAATCACAGGGGCAAATGGACTCCCAACTATGAAGGTCCATATGTCGCGCGAAAGGTTTTCTTTGGAGGAGCCTTGCTGTTATCAACCATGGATGGTGAAGATTTCACATCCCCTATGAATGCAGACGCAGTTAAAAAATACTTTGCTTAAAGAGACTCGCTGGAAAGAAAAACAATATCCAGGCAAAAATGGGGCATCCCGGCGAACCACAAAAAAAATGGGTTCAGGCAAAAGTTAGGGATAAAAAGAAAAGATGTAAACCCGCAAAGTTGAAAAGCTGAAAGGGAGGATTTGGCAAAAATGGGTATCCCGGTGAATTGAAAACCCGAAAGGGCAATTCAGGCAAAAGTTAGGGATTAGAAAAGCAAAGGACTGCAGTCTGCGTATTTAATCTTCAGAGTATAGTGGATTGAGGGAGGACCTGAGGGCCATTCATCCGAATCAATCTCTTCAGAAGACGAGGCATCGGAGAAGCATCGAAGTCAGGCGAGTCATAGATGGATCAATACATGGTGCTCGTCTGTGCCACATTACCAACATTTTGTATATTTCTGTGCGTTTCTGTAAAACTTTTGCGCAGCTTCCTCTTTTCAGGGGTTGCATCTGTTGTAAAATCTGCCTATTTACAGGCCATTTGTCAATAAAGCATATACTATTCAGTAAATTGTTGTTCTTGCTTTGGCTTTACTGTTTTGTTTGCGAAAAAACGCCCGATGTTTGGATAAAACTTTGCATACATAAACTTGCAGGCTTTGCCAATAATTATTAAAACTTTGATTTATTTGAACAATGTCACGGATGATGACCGAAATAGTTTCTATTGTGCAGGATATCTTGTTGTTTGTTCATGTGCAGGGTCGTTACCCTTGGGGCAAGTTTTTTAGAGGTGTATCCCCGGCAGGGTCACCATTCCCCACAGAAAGAAGGTGTGTAGTTGAGACTCATTTATCTCCAGCAGCGGTCCTAATGCACCTTGTCCCTAGAAAGAGTCTACTTCTACAGGAAAGGATGTGCAAGTGTGAGGTTGAGTGGATACACTTCTCCCCAGCAGTTTGTCTGTATGCACTTATTCCTCAGCGGTTCAAGTTTGATTTGTTCGTTAGAATGAAGTCATCCCCAGAGGGTCGAGATTGATATCCCCCATGCAGTTCAAGTGAGTGTGCATATCCCCAGTGGATTATAAGTACGCACTTGCTCCCCAGAGAGTCAAGACTGGATTTCTTTCCACCAGACAGATGTGGAACTTTTTCCAAGTAGCGGAGCAAAGTCAAAATTTTGTTTCCCCACAGAGGCCAAATGTGTTTGACTTCGTATCCCCTCAAAGTTTGATTGTTGACTCAATCCCTAAGCAAAGGTTGATGTCGTTTCCCTTATTTCTTATTCCCCGACGAAGTCGGCAGAGTATATCCTTCCTCAGCAGGGTAGGTTCTTCCCCGCAGGGTGGAATCATTTATGAGAAAGTTTATTGGTGCATTCCTAGCAGTTGGGATGTATTTTGATGCTGATTTCCCACTGAGTAATCCTCGACAGGGTAGATTTAGATCTCAAGTGGAGTGGATTTATCCCCAGGTGTTTGCTTTATACCCTAGAAGATTTCGGTGTTTTAGGAGGCCATTCAGGGTTGCTTTCCCCGCCAGAGCGCAGGCTAATCTCAATGGTTATTTGTGGTTCCCCTGCAGGGTGGTTGATTTCCCCAGTAGGTTGGTTTTGATTCCAACGGTTGGTTTCCGTTCCCCAGCCGGATCGTTTGTTCTCCAGAAGAGTGGTATTATAGAAGGCCATCCAGGGCGTTTCCCTCAGCAAGGGTTGATTTGATTCCCAACTGAGTGGATTGTGTTCTAGTTAGAACAGTGTTATCCAGGAGTTCTTTTCTTGGAGGCCATTCAGGGCTTGTTTTTCCCAGCTTAAGTCCAAACGTAATTGTCAAATCCCATCTCTCCCCGACGGAGTTGGCCTTGTCTCTTCAGCATTTATTTTGCTGATTTGGTTCCGTTGCATTTTGCATTTGTGCATAGCATCCTCAGAAACGGGTAGCATTTCCATTTCGTATGTAGCATTACGCCATATTCAAACATTTGCATTTGAAACATAAGACAGGTTGTTACCTCTTTTTTTTCAGGTTTATCTTCAGCAAGCGGTTGATTTTGCTTTGCTCGCGCGATATTCAGACCTCGGCAAATGATGTTATATCCCTGTAGCATGCAGTATCCAGACGTGACATATTATCAGTTAATTCCTGAGCCCGTGTGGTATCTAGACCACTGCAAAATCTCTTGACAGATGTGTTCATCTTATTATTTTCTCCCCAACAGAGTTTGTTTGTTCAAGTTCCTTTTCCCCAGCGGAATTCTTCTTTCAGCTGATGAATCGGTGGATTCTGTTCTCAACTTCGTGTTGAGTCGGCCTAAGGGTTCGATGCTCACTATTATTTAGTGAATGCCTGGTTTGAGCAGTAGAGGATCTCAGCTTCGTGTTGAGCCGGCCTGAGGGTTCGATGCTCGCTTTTATTTAGCGAATGCCTACTTTGAATAGCAGATGATCTTAGCTATCGTGTTGATCCGGCCTGAGGGTTCGATGCTCGCTTTTATTTAGCGAATGCCTGCTTTGAAAAGCAGATGATCTTAGCTTCGTGTTGAGCCAGCCTTCGGGTTCGATGCTCGCTTTTATTTAGTGAATGCCTGCTTGGATTAACAGATGATCTCAACTTCGTGTTGAGCCGGCCTGAGGGTTCGATGCTCACTTTTATTTAGCGAATGCCTTCTTTGAGTAGCAGATGATCTCAGCTGCGTGTTGAGCTGGCCTGAGGGTTCGATACTCGCTTTTATTTAGCGAATTCCTGCTTTGAATAGCAGATGATCTCAGCTTCGTGTTGAGTCGGCCTGAGGGTTCGATGCTCGCTTTTATTTAGTGAATTCCTGCTTTTTATTTAGCGAATGTCTGCTTTGAATAGAAGATGATCTCAGCTTCATGTTGAGTTGGCCTGAAGGTTCGATGCTCGCTTTTATTTAGCGAATGCCTGCTTTGAACAGCAGATGATCTCACCTTCGTGTTGAGTCGGCCTGAGGGTTCGATGCTCGCTTTTATTTAGCAAATGCCTGCTTTGAATAGCATATGATCTCAACTTCGTGTTGAGTCGGCCAGCAGATGATCTCAGCTGTGTGTTGAGCCGGCCTGAGGGTTCGATGCTCGCTTTTATTTAGCGAATGCCTGCTTTGAGTAGCAGATGATCTAAGCTTTGTGTTGAGACGGCATGAGGGTGCGATGCTCGCTTTTTATTTAGCAAATGCCTGCTTTGAACAACAGATGATCTCAGCTTTGTGTTGAGCCGACCTAAGGGTTCGATGCTCGCTTTTATTTAGCGAATGCCTGCTTTGAACAGTAGATGATCTCAGCTTCGTGTTGAGCCAGCCTGAGGGTTCGATGCTCGCTTTTATTTAGCAAATACATGCTTTCAGTAGCAGATGATCTCAATCATGTGTTGAGCAAGCCTTCGGGTTTGTTGCCTGCGTGTTAGCAGATATTCCTCCCGAATGCGTGTCGATGTGTTCTAATTGGTAATGAGTTAGCTCATTGTCCTTGCAACTATTAATTCAATTATTTCTGGATATTTTTGTTCCAGTAACAGTTTGCAGTTCTATTTCTGCGATTGGCAAATTTCCGAGTTCTTTGGTACTCAATCGTCTTTTACCTTGAATGTTAACCGATTAACATTGAACCAGAATGTCATATTTATTGTTTTTCAAGCTTGTTTTGGTTGCTTCTCACTTTGAATCTTCATGGATCAATATGATGCATTTGAGTGAGTTGTTTTAGATATGTGTTGCTGTTCTTGATTGTTTAATCTTGATTATTCGACGCGCGTGATTCGATTTCCATTTGAATGCATACTTTTGTAGATGTTGTTCAAGTGATGTTCATTTGTTTGAGTTCTTTTTGCTTGCATTTCTTTTTTGTTTTGCATCCCTTGCTATGTTTCAAGAGGTTGAGATGTGCTTGTGGTGGTTGCTGCCCCACACTTTTTTCCTCCCTCTTTTCTTTGTGTTGCATTTCATGTTTGCATCCATTTCTTCCTTTTCATTTGTGATTGATTTATCTTGTGTTTACTTGGTTTTCTTTGCCATGATCCCTTAGGATTCCTAGTCCCTCGGGAGTAGGATAGATATTAGGTATTCAATACAAGAATGCTAACATTAGGATCGTCTTTCCCCTTTTTTAATCCCAACTTTAAGAGTACATTGCATGATAACATTAGGGTTGAGTTAGTTTCCCCTTAGAGTTTGTGTTCTCTCTTCTCATCTCACAACTTCTTCAAAACATGTAATAAAGGATAATGAGTGTTGTACGCTACGAGCCTTAAGCATTTGGGAAATGATAATTTGGGGGGCTCCTCTCAAATGTTTAGAGTGTTTAGCGTATGCCCTTTGGGCGATATGCGACGCATTCGCTCCTAAGTCATAGTCTTTAGTGTAACATGAATTACAAACACAATTTAATTCACTTCTTCTTCATAAAAGATACAAAAACAAACATCAAAATTTTTTATCCTTCGGGATTAATTAAAAACCATTTTCAAAAGAGTGTTGTTAACTCTTGGTTCTATCACAAACAGATAACGCCTAAGTCTCCAATGGTCGAGCAGCAATACACCTATCTGCTAGAACTAAGATTTAACCCTACTCGGCTAAAACACTTGAACCAATCTGTGGTCGTGTCATCCCGAACTACATTTGCTCTGATTTCTCATACCAGACGAGGATACGTAGGCACAAAACGACGATGTCTTGGCGAGCAACCTTCCCCACCTTCACCCGTAGTTTTCCGAACTACGTTGACTCTGACTTTCCCATTGCACGAGGGAATATGTAGGCATAGAGCGGCGATGCTCTATCGAGTCTCTTTTCTTTTCTTTTGTCCCTGTGGCCTGTAGCTTAGATAGATTAACACCCTTTTAGATAGACAACAAGCGTGGATCCTGTTGAGTACAACGGACGTGAGGGGTGTTAATACCTTTCCCTTGCGTAATCGACTCTCGAACCCAAGATTTGGTTGCGATGACCTGTCTTTTCCCTTTTTCGTAGATTTTCTCTGATCGTTTTCTTTCCCTCTCTTTGGGATAAATAACGAACGGTGGCGACTCTTTTGTCCTTTCCGGCCCCATTTCGCAGCGATGCGACAATGAGCTCACATTTTCAAGTCATTTTCAAATTTCATACCATATGAGGTAACCACTCAAAACCATATGCAAACCCACGCCTTCTCATTCTAATGACCCAATTTGATTTCCTCACCTTCATCTGACCCAAAAGAGTGGATTGAAGGAATGACAAACCACCCAAAACCCATGTGTGCATCAGTTTGACATTTTTGGCAAGTTGTTAAAATCACAAGAAATACTCATCATGGGCCTAAAAAAACACCTCACAGCCTTCATATTTAAACCATAGAGAAACCCTAACGTGAGGGCATGAGCTATCAGCTGCAGAAAGAGTGAATTCCATCAAAAATTTCACAAGATTTCTCTCTCTTCGAATTCTATTTCTCTCAAGATTTTCCTTTCATCTCTTGCTCATTTCTCCTTTACTGAAGCACAAGCAAGAGTTTGGCAGCTTTAAATTGGAGCTTGCATTGCATTTGAAGGACCAACAGAGTTGCTCTGTTAGGTAATTTTTCTCAACCTAGAACTCTCATTCTAGACATCTAAACATGTTCATGTTGGTTGCATCTGAAGTCCTACCATGTGTAGGCAATGTTTGTGATGTTATTATGGTTGTTTGATGAAGTTTCAGTTTGTGTACCAAATTTTCGTGCTTTGTTTTCTCTATGATAGAGGAACCTTTATGAGAAACTAATGGTATATTTGTATTCTACATGAAAAATCCTTCAAAACCATGTCAAATGTTTTCATTTTTATGCTGTTTTCCAGTCACCACCGGTGAAGCTCACCTGGGAAGACGACCGGAGCTAGGGCTCCGGCGTCTGAGGTTAAATGTTGGGGTGTTTGGTGACTGGGATTTGAGTTGCGTATGTGGAGGTTTGAATTTGAGGTGTCTTGCCATGTGTTTAATGAGACGATTCGTTTCATTTAGACTGAGCTTTGGTTTGGTCTGGGCTCCAATTTTTCTTGCTATTGACACCCCCCGTTTGAGGCCCATTTGCGCGTTTCACTTGATATCAGTTCATTGGATTTTTTCTATCACACATCCCTTTCATTTCTTTTCTTTTTATTTTTTTATTTCTTTTCTATTTTCATTTTAATTCTATTTTAAATAGTTTTAATCATTATAAAAATCAACAAAAAATACTTTCTGATTATTTAGTGTCTTGAGATATTTTTCAATATTTTTATTTTATTTTTCATTTATTTTTATTATTTTTAATCAATTTATTTTGTGAAGTGGTTTTATGGTTTGTCTTATTGATTTAAGTTTGAAGTTTGACTTTTTTTATATGGATACCCCATTTTGCCAATTTTCCTCTCACACTTGGGTGTTTAATTAAGGATTATTGAGGGCTGGTTTGAGGTCTTGATGATCACTTCTTGGTTGTTTTTCATTTGATTTTATTTGACTCTCGAGGCATGCTCGACAAGTTGAGTACCTTACTTTGTTTGACACAACTGGTGATGCTTTGATGCAATTCTTGCCATGATCTTTTGCACACTGATTTTTGAGGAACTTAACTTGAGTTTGGTGATTTATTTGGATTTTATTTAGACACATTTATATTTTTGGTTGATGCCTCAAAACCTCATTGTTTTAACTATGTGTGTGTGTGTGTGTGTGTGTGTGTGTGTGCATATCTTGACCTAGTCTTGAGGTATGATCTTGTGTGATCCCATGAATGCCTGATAAATCTTGTTTGTTCTCATTGAGATGTTTGAGATTATGATCTTTATGATTAGAGGTCCATTGAGTGTTTGGTTTCATCTCACATGTATTGTATGATCATATTTTCCATTTGTGTTTGACTTATGAGATGTTTGCATGGACTTTGGTGTTTCATATTGAGTGTGTTTCTTCTTGCCCTTGTTTGATAACTTGAATTTGAACTTGATGCATATCATTTGAGTTTACTTATTATTTTGATGAGTGGATACTTGATCTTGATGCTTTGGTGGCATGTGTCTCACTTTGAGAATGATGTGAATGTTTGAACTTGTTTTGAAGTGTTTGGATGTTTTCTTTTGAAAGACCATGGATGAATGTTTGACTTTGATGATCATGGTGTGCTTGCTGCCCCAACCCATTCCTCTCCTCATTTCTTTGTTTGTGATTTGATGATTGATATCATTCTTCTTAAGATGTTTAAGGCATGATATGTTGTGTGTTTTGCTTTGTTTGCCTTTGTGTTCTAACTTGCATTTTGTTGATTTGAGCTTGAAATGTGTGTGTCATTGGTGTATGTCTCATGTTTGCATATTCATTGTTGTTTGTGTTTATGTTTCTCTCATTTCATTTCATCTTTCATGACTTTTTTAAGTCTTTCTTTCTATCTCCATTTGTGATTGATTAGTGATATGTTTACTTGTGCTTGTTCACATGACCCCTTAGGATTCCTAGTCCCTCTGTTTAAGATGGGAGTAGGAGAGACATTAGGCTTTCAATCCTTTGTATGATAACATTAGGTAGACTTCCCTTTCATCCCAACTTTAGGACCACTTTGCATGATAACATTAGGGTTCTCAGTCCCCTTTGGTGTCCTTGTGTCTTCCCTTATCATCTCAAACTCCTCTAAGATACTTAATAAAGAATGACAAGTGTTGTATGCTATGGGCCTTAAGCACATGACAAATGATAAGTGGGGAGGTCTCTCTTCACATTGTCTAGAGTGTTTAGCATATGCCCTTCGGGCGATATGTGACGCATTCATTCTTATGTCATAGTATTTAGTGCAACATGAGTCTCAAATCAATTCAATTCACTTCTTCTAAAATTCACAAACAAAATTCAAACCTTTTCATCCTTCGGGATTGTTCTTTAAACTTCATTTTCGAAAAGAGTACGTTACTTTTCTGTTCTACCGTAAACAGGCATCGTCCTTAACTGCTGGAATTGAGATTTAACGTCACTCATAGAAAACATTTAACCCACCTTTCATCTGTAGTTATCCGAACTACGTTTGCTCTGATTTCTCATATCAGATGAGGATACGTAGGCACAAGACGGTGATGTCTTGGCGAGCAACCTCCCCCCATCACCCGTAGTTTTCTGAACTACGTTGACTCTGACTTTCCCGTTGCACGAGGGAATATGTAGGCATAGGGCGGCAATGTCCTATCGAGTCTGTTCTTTCTCTTCACCCCTGTTTAGCAGTAGCTTTTAGGTAGCTTTCACCCATAGGTTAGACAACAAGCGTGGATCCTGTTGAGTACAACGGACGTGAGGGGTGCTCATACCTTCCCCTTGCGTAACCGACTCCCAAACCCAAGATTTGGTTGCGATGACCTTGTCTTTTCCCGTTCTCTTAGGTTTTCTTCGATCGTTTCCTTTCCCTCTCTTTGGGATAAATAATGTTTGGTGGCGACTCTTCTGTTTGTTTCTGTCGGCCCTTTTCGCAGTTGCGACACAGAGCAACAAAATTTCAATTGAATTAAAATTAAACTTATATTTTGGCATTCCCCGGCAACGGCACCAAAAACTTGATCGGAAAAATAACAAGTGTACTATTTTGCCAATGTAATAATAAGAGGGAATTTCCCCGAATATTGATCTCGAGGATTGCGTAGGAATACAAATTTTGATTTCAATTCAATTAAACAAAAAGTACTTGGGGTTAAGTATTGTTTTATGAAATTATAAAACAATTGCAAAAAAATAAAGAAAGTATGAGTGTTTTAGAAAATATATGAGTAAATTATGCTAGAGATGGTGTGTGATATGACTCAGTAACAACTCTGAATTACACCGCAACAACTTATTGTAACCAACTAGTTACCGATTCTTTATAATGTTTACCCCTAAGTCCTTAGTGAGAAAACCTTTAATCATCTACCCTAATTCTGATGTCCATAGAAAGTTACAGATGAAATTAAACAATCAATTATCAAGAATATTCTGGTTCCTATAGGGTATCCCTAGTCCTAGGTGATATCTACTACAGAATGATCCAAATCAAATCATTAACAACGACGGTCCAACCTAATCGTTAATAAAAAATCAAACCCTGTTTGTCCGACAGGGCAAGCATTAAGACTAGCTAGAGATCAAATCAGTTATGAAAAGCAAATGAATTATTATTGCAATACTAATATCAGTCATTACAGATTCAAATCAGAGACACCCCCTAGCATTGGGGGGTTTAGCTACTCATAATATTCGAAGAAAATACAAAGTAAAACCTAGACGTTACAAGATAATAGGATTCTTTGATCTTCAATTGCTTCCTCTCATGAAAACCTTCAGTTCCCCAATCACCTTGATCTCTCCAATCTTGATTGTGTAATTCTTCTCCCATCAAAAAAAGTCTCGGTTTTCTTCTCAAAAAGCATTTAAAATACTCCCAGGTCTAACACAGCAGTAGGGAAATGCCCAAAATACCCTCATGGGTCACATAAGTCAAAAATCCAAGAAAGTTAAAAGATGAAACACTTCATCCAACACGGGCCATGTGAGCTGACACGGGCGGCCGTGTCAGCCCCCTGGATTCTCCCTTTCTTGCATCTTTTCTTGGTCAGGCATATCCTCCTGACACGGCCCGTGTCAGGAAACATGGGTGGTCGTGTCAGGCCTTCTGTAGCTTGCCAATTTCACTCCCAGAAATACTGTATTGTCCACTTTTTTGCTCTGATTCTTCCTGATTGCTTACCTGAACCTAGAAACAATGGAAATACCAAACCAACGCATAAAACTTAATACATGGAAATAAAATGCAACTAAATATATAAGACGATTAATTAAAACTATCGGTAAAATAACGCATAAAAACCACTGATCATACATCACAGAAGAATCTGTTGAGTTTTGTATAAACTATTTGTCGGACGCAGATTCTATAGGAATTCCAAAGTATCGTCATGCTGACACAGACAGAAGAGGTATTCAAGGTCTAAATGTTAAGTCAATGGCTCAAGATGTAGTTATTCAAGCACATTTTTATATATTGAATAATATAGATGAAGTTCAACCTGTCATAGATACTCACGAAAGACTTTTGAGGAAAAAAACATCCTCGAATGAGTGACAAGTTGTTGTTGATAGAGCATAACAAGAGATTCATATATTGGTTTTATAAAAGTGTATCTAATGACCGCAGTGCATCCGAGATACTTAAATGGTTGTCGTACGAGCCAAAATTTTGTATCATTACTTGGATTGCATACGACATTGGTCATTATACCTTTTATACAAAATCAAAAGATGATTGTAGTACAATGCAAAATAGTGGGGTTATGGTTGAATCTGAATCAATGTATTTTGCTAGTTCGAAAGATAAGAATCTTGTATAGGCAACTACCGCATTTTGTGGTGTCATTGATGAGATTTGGAAGATTGATTATGTTATTTTCAAAGTGCATTTATTTAAATGCAAGTGGGTTCCCAATAACAGTAATGGTGTACACATTGATAACTTAGGATTCACCCGGGTCGACCTTGGCAAGGCATCTTTTATGACCGAACCATTTATCATGGCTTCTCAAGCAAAACAAGTTTTCTATGTTACCGACCCATCGGACACACCGGGAAATGGTCAATCGTTCTCCAAGAAAAACACATTCCTCTTAATGATGAAAGTCTTGATATTCCGTCCACACCTTACACAACACAAGTTCCTACCTCATATGATAAAGTTGATGGGGATGTCGTGCATGCTATTCGAATCGATCATGAAGAAGGCATATGCAAAAATTAACAAGTACGTAATTTATTCTTTATTCATAATATATTAATTGTATGTTATAGTTTCTAAGTATTTTTACTAACAAGTATAATCATTTGAAATCATAGGTCTTTAGAGTCAAGACACCAAGAGACAAGAAACCAAAACACCAAGTTACAATTATGTGATGTTATGTAATGTGTAAACTAAAGGTTGTTTGTTCTAATAAATTATAGGATGTTTGTTTTGATACAATTGAATATGATACAATTATGTGATATTATGAATATGATACAATTAATATTATTATGATAACTTTATCACAAATGTGAGTTGTATTTTCTGACGTGATATGGTGAACAATATTACAGGTTAAAAAATGGGATTAATTATAAAAGAAGGATAATATTTGTTAATTCTACCGAAAATATAACAACTGTTATATATCATAATTGTGATAATATATGTAAATTATGCCGAAAATTTAACAACGATTATATAACATAACCATTATAATATCTTGAGCGTTGTCCAGAAAAAAACAAATATCAAAACGTTGCAGCTGGGAATCGAACCTATGACCATTTTTTTATCACAACGGTTTTATGGAAAACCCGTTGTGATAGGGTGCACGCTTTTCAATTTATTACAACGGTTATTGAGTTGTGATTGTAAATATCATATATAGAACAACACGCTACATAACAACGCTACATAACAACGTTTGTGTCTACGTGATTATATATTATTCTCAATCGTTGTTAAATAGATTTTCCGTAATAGTGTTTGCTTATTAAAAAAAAACTATATTGTAAGAGAATGTAATAGTTGGACTAAAAATCAATTATAAACCTTAAAGAAATATAATAATTTGGTAAATCATTTTGGCAGCATATATATTAGATACTACTAGTAGATTCGTGCATACTATAAATAGAAGAGATCTTATAGTTTAGCTTTAATGTTCACTCTAGCCACAAATTTAACAATACAAGAATAACACATCATTTTATTCCAAAATTATTCTCAACATCCTTAATTGTTACCCTCCATTGATTAATTAGCACAATTTCAAAGCAAGCCTTCATCTAAATATGAATCAAATTGAGAAAGGATTGAACAAAAAGCAATTATTGAAAAGAACTTTGCAGTTTGCTCTCTCAATTTCTGCTTTTTCTATCTTCCTTTGTTACTACTCTTCTGGATTTTTTATAAACACTCAAACCTTGAATCTCTACTTCTTCTACACATGCTTTTTCACTTTTTTCACTCACACCCTTGAAAGGAAATACATGTTTCTCATTTGTAATGGAATCCTTGCGGTTCTAGCTAAGAACTTGTTCATCATCACAGCAACATCTTCAGATTCTGAGTCTCTCCCTATTGTAAGTTTTGAATCTTTAGAGGAAGTTGGTGATGTTATGGTTGATGAATACTACGAAGAAAAAGTTGAAGTTGAAGAACATAAAGAAGGTAGCTTATATATCCAAAATGAAGGGATTGATGAAGAAGGAGGGACAGAAACTGAGGATGTTGCTAATGTGTTTGTACAAGATGATGATGATGATGATGAAGAAGAAGTAGAAGAAACAACATTGACAACAAATGAAGAATTAGTGAATACAGAAGAATTGGACAGAAAGTTTGAAGAATTTATAAGGAAAATGAAAGAGGAGATGAAGATTGAAGCTCAAACACACCTTACTGCAGTTTAGTATATATCATATATGTAACAAAAATAAGACAATGAATTAAGTGTTGGTGTCTAATTTTATAGGACTAAGTGTTGCTTTATATCCCTCTAGCAGCTTCTTTTTTTTTCAGCCTTTTAAATTGTGCCATGTTATTTTAGAAATTTTGGAATGTAAAGCAAACTCATGAAACATTGAATTTCAAAACATATGTCATATGTGTTATCCACACACAGTTAGTTCATTAAGGTGACAATTATTTTCAAGCATCAACCCATCATTGACTTTGTCTATTTCCCCTTCAGTGGCGTTTAGCTTTAACCAATACAATTTTGCTCCACAGTGATTTTGATAGAGGGGTTAGTAGGCAACTTAAAAAGTATATAACGAGTATTTGAGTTTCATTGTTTTTTTTTGGTGATTTTATATCAGGGTCGACCCCGTGGAGGAGTGCAGCAAATTATACAGCGTTTCAAATTTTAAAAGGTTTCAAATTTTACAAAGTTCAACTATATATATATATATATATATATATATATATATATATATATATATATATATATATATATATATATATATATATATATATATATATATATATATATATATATATATGTTATAAAAATTCAATAAATTTAAAAAATGCTATGATAAAAAACTAATATATTAAAAAAAGAAATAGATTAAAAGGTAAAATAATCATAATTGAATTTATTTTTTATTAATATATAATTATATTTTTATAGTGGAAATATTAGTTATTATAATTGTAGTTTTTTTTATTTTAAATTTGAGTCTATTTTTTAAAGTAGAACGAGCCTCCAAATTAATTGGATGAGCCCTGTTTTATAATATTAAATATTTGTGTTATTCAATTATTAATACCATTTAATGTAAAAAGCATTATTAAAACTCACATTTATTATAAATATAAAAAATTATATATTCTTTTATTTCAATATATATATATATATATATATATATATATATATATATATATATATATATATATATATATATATATATATATATATATATATATATATATATATATATATATGTCTGTGTTATTCGATTATTAATACCATTTAATTTAAAAAGCATTATTAAATAAAAATAAAATCCACAGTTATCAATATAGCTTTTGATATATTTATCAGATTAAATTACTTGTTTTAAGGAAATAGAAATAAAGTATATTAAATCAATAACATTAAAGGGTCTGTTTGTTTTAATTTAAAAAATATATTTTTTGTATTTTTCTAAATTATAAAGATGTTTTTTTAAATATTTAAAAAAATTAAACTCATTTTTTTAAGTTAAACTGATGACATCAAACAACAAAAATATACATTATTAAATATTAAAATATAGTCAAACTAACAATTATATATATATATATATATATATATATATATATATATATATATATATATATATATATATATATATATATATATATATATATATATATATATATATATATATATATATATATATATAATATGATTTTTATAAAAAGGTATTCAAAATTGTGATTTTTTTAATTTTAATATTATAAAAAAATTACAATAAAACTTAAAATAACATGTGAAGAAAAATTATTTAAGCCAATTTTTAGTTTGAAGCTTTTTTTTAAAGAATTTTTATAATAAAAAATTTCAAAAACATTTAAAACTATAAAAATCTTTTTTTTTTTTTTAAGTGGAACAAATTTGGACCATAATAGACCATTTTTTTCAGTAGTCCATAGTAAACACCAACTATTAATGCTCCCTTTCTGTCATCAAATAAAATAAAACCGGACAATAATAAACCAAAGTAATTAATAAAGTTTTTACACTCAAGTGGTTAGGAAAGACATGTTCTATGTGTGCCAAAGGGAAGGACCCTCTCTTAAATGAAGTACTGTATTCAACATATCAAATAATTATGTCAATCCTTTAAAAGAGAAATCTAGAAATATATGTCTACACTTTGTGACAAATATAGTGTGCGCACATGCATAAACAATAACATTGATAAGTACAACAACTAAAATCTTTAATACAACAACTATGTTGAAAAATGACATTTAATTGTAAGAAGACAAGTATATATATCTGGGCACTAGCCGTCCATGTTCATTAAATCAATAATCATGTGGTTCCAAATATTCAGCTATAAAAGGAGGGAGAAAATATTGAAGAGATTGTGGACACAATTTCAGCTCGGACACAATCTGCTCTAGAAATATGGAGAAACTGCCCCCCACATATTTTTAAGTTATATCAATACGAGTGTTCTTTGAAACTTCCAGAACTTGCTTGTTGACAGGAAGTTAGTATGGAAAAATATCTTCGCATATTTTACCAAGTGTATCTTCAGACGGAGTTTTAATCGAAAATGTGTTAGATCCTTTTCCTTTTTCATTTTCAACAAATTCATTAAAATTCTCAAACCCTCTCAAGTCACTTATAAGTTTTTATTCTCAATATCTAATCAATCGAAGTGTTCAACATCAGCTACATATTTGATAAGTTTTTTAATTCAAAATTTTCACATTTAAATTTTTATACATGCTTTTAGAAATATGAACAATAGGATGTGTAATATACATCAATATATAGATAGTTATTATCATTGTTAGGAAGTTTAACTAAGCAATGTGTTTTGTGCATTTTTGTACCCTGCGGTTCTACCATTTTTATTTTTTCGAGTTGTAGGTTAATACGAAAGTATACTTTCATATTTGTTTAGAATTTGATTTTCAAAGAATACAGAAGTGCATTTATGTATTATGTTTGTCTACATTATTTGGTTTGAATTTCAATATCACTCATTTGGATTTGACTTTTTCTGCTTTGTATTGCTTGTTTGACTTAATTATAGGTAACATGGTTGATAATCAAGATCGATTGACGTTCAGCAGAGTGTCACATCATGCATCAGTTCATAGGGAAAGAGCCCCTCGAGATCACCGGTCAATGTCATTTCATTTCATGTGGATGTGTCAACTTCTAGGGTTCAGACATCTTCGACTTTGTCTTCTCGGAGGAGGTAGGTGTCGCCTGCTGTTGCCATGGAAGCCCCACATGTCAAGGTTGATGCACCTACTATCGATGCATACATTCTTGAGGAATTTTGACGGGGCCCGTATGACACATCACTGTTGTCTCTGTATGAAAATCATGCTTCCAGACATGTTTGGGACGGAGAGGTCAAATATATCTGTATTTATTATTTGAAACACATTTGGTATAATATTCGAACATTCACATGAATATGTATTTTTTGCAGTATTGTGATGCTTTAAAATGCATCAACCATGGTCGAAAGATTGTGAGATTGCAACAGCCTGATAAGTAGTGGTTTAATGATGTCATGCAATTATATGGGCTACGAGATTTATGCATGATCGGCTATACTATTATTAACTATGGTATTCTTTCAGCGTTCATTAGATATGAAACGCTGTGATGGTATTTGTCCATCTTTCGCACAGTGAGTGTCCATCACACTGGACGATGTGGCATGCCTACTACATCTTATGATCAAGGAAATACTATTAGACTACATAGAAGACACAAGAGGGTGCCATGCTAGATTTGGATTCTTGGAGAGCATGTATGCACACCACCTGACTGCAGCAGAGCAAACCGATGGTGATAATGAACATGTTATGTTTCATAAAGCTTATGAATTGAGGTCATACCTTTTGTACTTGGTTGGCACATCCATATTTGTGGACAAGAGTGTCTATTACGTGGATGTAATTTACCTCAAATACTTCACTGACTTGGAGCAGATTCATGAGTACAATTGGGGGCCACTTAGTTGGTTTACCTGTACTCCAAGTTAGTTGAAGGTTATCTTTGGAAGATCAAACAAATGATAGTTAGTCGTACGCTAGTGACAATAATATATTTGCATCATTTACTGTTTCTATACCATTTTCATAACACTCGCCATTACTCATAATTTATCTGTACCATTTTCAGGCATGGATTTTCCAACACTTCGCACACATCTCTAGTTAGTCATATGTTGATCACTACACTGAAGATATGCCACGTGATTGTGTATTTGTCCTTCTCAGAGGGAATCAATTTATCAAGCCCTTTAGAGTATATCTTGACAGCACAACAATAGATGGCATACGCTTTCTGTAATATCCTAAAATTTATAATTGATTATTTAATTGGTTAATTATGATTTATTGGTGAATATATGCGAATTATTGTTGATTAAGGCATGTTGTGGGGTAGTGGTGGATTAAGGTGTTAATTACTATTATTTAGAATTAAATAATTGTAGTTATATTATTTTAGAGTTATAATAATAATTTTAGTTATTATTATTTAGAATAAATGAAGATAATAGAATAATAAGGTGAAAAGAGAGAATAAGCGCAAGAAGGTAATTATGGTGAAGATTAGTGAGGGTGTGTTCGCCGTGAAAATTGTGAACAACCGCTGGTCTTCCAAATCAAAAAAGATTTTTTTTAATTGCAGGATCGACCACACAAATCTTAAGACATGTGCTAGTTGAACTTAAACAAAGTTTGGAAAAACAATGAACACTTCGACAGAGTTCATGATAAAAATAACTTGTTTCACAAATGTAAATTGAATTGAACACAAGAGATTAAAGTCGAAAGACTGGTAAGAAATGTAGAAAGTAACTTGTGCAAGGAAAAGATAAATTCTTAATGAAAAGACTTATTGAATTACATTGAAATGTAAAAATGGTATTGCATCAACGTACATTCTCACAAACTCGTTTCTCTACACGCGGTTACTTTGAGTATATTGAGGAATTTGTACACAATTGAACACACACATCAATCCTAAAACTAAGACTTGTTATTTATACTAATAAAAAATAACTGCCATCAACGGCTAACGAACTAGATCGAGGCAAGTGGTGTTCTGCATGTCTTCAAATCTTGGAAGCGCTCCACGTGCCTTCTTTGAGAAATGGATAAGAATAAACATTTCCTCCTTTATTTTAATTCAAATCTTCCTGTCGAAATGCCTTCAGTAGCACCTCTATCGAATCACATTTCCAAATTGTTAGGAAATATTTATAAGTCCATAAAATAGTTTCTCTTTGCAAAGGGACGCATTCGACTCACACTCCAAAAATGTAGTTTTGGTCAAAGTCATCCGATTTCTTCAAAAACTATATTACTTCCTTTTAATCTAATTCAGGCGTCAAAATTTAGAGCCAACAAATTGCCCCCCAAAAATGTCATTTTCGAAATTACTGAAGATAAAGGCATTTTTTGCTAATGTCATTCGACGCCTCGAACGAATCTTGCATGACTTTAATGTCTATCATTATTTCAGAAAACCCATGATATCGCGATCGTCATAGCAGTTTCTGAAACTTTTTATCAATGCACGCCAAAATCTCTAGCCATCATCATGCTTTCTAGACTCTAGGAGATCATGGGGCTAGGCATTAACCGTCAACGTTCCATCAAACAACCCTGGTGGAACACGTGTCCCACTAGCCATTAGCTCTTTTAATGCTAATTTGAAGTTCCTTAAACTTCCAAAAACTTATAAATAGTTTCATACTTAGCCATTTTTACTTTTTACACTTCTAAAAGACTCTCAAGCATTTTCTTCTCTCTTCACCTTTTAAATCTTCAAAGAAAATACCTAGATTTCTTCAACCTTCAACAATGGCGTCTTCAACCACCAACATCAAAGACTCCAAAAAAGGCCAAAAATCCAAATACCTAAAGAAGATCTCTCAGCCTTCTCCCTTTGACACACTTTCAGGGCCAAATATGGTGGGAACCAACAGTTCATTTCTGAGCCGCTTGAAGAAGAAAAGAGAAAAATCTACGAATCTCAGGTACTTGTTCCTATTATTGTTTTTGGTAAGCGACATGCATTATATGGTCCTTTACCTGCTGTTATCTTTGATCATAGAAAATCTAGGGGCTTTTTTTTCCTTCTTATCACAAATCCAAACCCATAGGGCAAGCCAATAAGTCTAGGGTTGAAAAATCCTCTTTTGATGCAGTAGCGTTGAATAACATAGACTTAAGGTATATGAATAACGACTTTAGAGTTTTTCGAGCGACCCCATCTTTTAAAGAATCTGATGACTATATGAACTGGTTAGTAAAGGTAGAAAAAGTTAAGTCCCAAACCTGGAAGAACATAGGAATCTATGACCTGATTATGTTGTCGAAGGTGGGTCTCGATTACTGTTCAACCATGCTAGTCTCTTCTCTGTATTTCTGGGATAGCACTCATTATACCTTTCATCTCTCTTATGGGATGATGACTCCCATACTATTTGACATAGTCGTTATCACAGGGCTCAAACCTACTGGAAGCACTTACGACCCAGACCTAGAATCTGATCACTCAATAGGTTTTGCATCCACTAAGGCTACATATTCACATTTCATAAAATATTACTATGACCAAACAACTGATGATGTCTTGGATAGAGAACATATATCCTTCTTGACCGTATGGCTATTTTACTGCGTCTTCTGCTCAGAATCCCTCCGAGTAGCTAGAAGATATTTTACTCTGGCCATTCAGCATCATAAAGGCCATGATGTCTGTCTAAGCGAAATGATGTTAGGGAATATTTACGAATATCTGAGTGAAGGAGTAGCTCAACTCAAAGATTTGGAAGAAAAAGGGAACCTCTTGCTATCTGGCCTCTATTGGCTGCTACATCTCTGGCTGAACGCGTCGTTCGAAGCCAGTCTTCCCAATAAGAATCCCATAGATGAAGCCACTGAAGAAATCAAGAACAGAAGAGTCGAATGGACTTGTTTGGTTAAGCTTACTCCTAATGAAGAAGTACAATCTCTCAGGCCAACATTATTGAGTTATGTCATGATGTTTGCCAAACGTCATGAATTCATGTCGAACACGGCTCCCTTTGCTATAAGGAAGCATGGCCCTGAGTGGTTCACAAGACCCTTTCCAGCCCCAACCAAAGCTCAATAAGCAGAGTCTTTACTTATCTGTGAGGCCTTTCTGATTCCAAGATTGTTAACCCTTCGACTGAATCTGCCAAAGTTTCAAGTGACTCTGATTGCATACCAACCAAAATTAGTTGCTCAACAACTTGGATTGGTCCAAGCTCTTCCCAAGTGTCTCTTTGAGAAGAAAGATTCTCTTCTTCTTCATCATGTGAAATATACTTAGGAGATGACTTTGACACAGCTTGCTCGCCATGCTGACAAGGCTCAACTCATCCCTACTAGCTTTGGACCAAGTTTGCTTTGCATCCAGAATTCAACAACTGGTGGTCCAAATATTATGTTGAGGAGTTCTTCGATTCTCCTTCGTTCACTCAACTTATTAACCAAGCTTTCCTCGACCAAGAAAGTTATTTCGACACATATCAAAGAAATCCAAGCATTCCAGAAGTACTTTGAAATTGTTTATCGACCAAATGATTTGAGCCGTCTGTGATGCAACTGTTACGCTGAAGAAAAAGTTTCTAAATGAAATGGAGAGCTTATAACTCTGTTCGTTCATTCCTCCTGGGGAACGATACACAATGGCTTTCAACAAGTTTCCTCCCAAATTTTCTCGACTGCCAACTGCTGACTTTGGAGTGGCCCTTGCCCCTTCATTTCTAGATTAGTTTATCTGTAGGGATTCTATAAAAATACTTCTCCAAAAATTGAAACTGAAGGCTCAACGGGTGGTTGCGACTAAGTATACTTTAGACAGTTTCAAAGGGCCTCTTCATATCGGTATCGAAGATGTTCGAATCGAGTCCGAAATATATGAAGGTGTGGAATGAGAGGTTTTCGAACTAGATTTATATTATTCGATTTTTATCATCTTACTTGCAATGACTTGCTTAAATTTCAGCTACCAAAGTTGCAACCAAGAAGAAAAAGAAAAATGAAAAGAAGACATAAGAAAGCAACCAAGTTGCTAAGGTAATTTTTTCTTACTCATTTCTTCTTTACTGTATAATATCATGTTGTCTAACACTTTGAATCTTTTCTCCTTAGAGCTCTCGAAGACCACCCTTTACTCCAAAAAAGTAGAAATTAAAAGGAGCTTCCAGCCATATAATAATTGAATCGAATAAGGAAGATCAATCTCCGCTTGAAGAGCAGGCACTTAAAAGGAGGAGGAAACAAACCAAAATAACTAAAGCTTTTAGTCAACTGAAAACAAAGGTTGGCAGGATCTCGACGAAGGCAGCCCCCGCTTGCAATATTCTGGAGCCTACCCCTGAGGAGATGGCGAAGATAGTTATAGCGCAAACTGAGAATGGCAAATACAGTCCTGGGGCTTATGATCCTAAGGTAATTATTTCTCCTAGAACCTCGTAATTTTCTTCACCATATATCCTTCTAATTCTTTGACCTTTTTTTATTAGGTTACCACTGATGTCAAAGGACAGCCTATGGTGTAGCAAATCATTCCAACAATAAGCAGTGACCCTAGTTATCATCCAAAAACTCCCTCTGGGACTTCTGTGAAAGGTTCTAACAAAGGGTCATACGAAGTACTCCAATATGCAGGTGCTCCAAAGGAAATAACATTCGCTCCTGCTGTTGAGTCTCCACATGTCAAGGTAGCTCTTCCAAAAACATACTTGGTCAAAAAAGAAGTCGTTGATCTCTCAGGGGACACTGTGATGCCCAACATAGAATAAGTTGATGAGGATAATCTTGATGAGAGATCTCCCATCAATGAACAAGGCAAAGATGACAGGCCTGATGATGAAGAAGAAGAAGAAGAAGAAGAAGAAGAAAGTAATGAAGAGGAGGAAGAGGAACAACAATCTGCGTCTAATGTTGAAGTTATGGTGGAGGACCAATGAGACAAAGTGCACCAAGGAAATCAGTCCAAGGACCCTCTTATTACTGCTTCGACTGACACTCCATCGACCAGTCTTTCACACGAGGAACTGGAATCCTTAAAAGTGCAACGGCCATTGAAGCATCTGAAGGCTATGCTCAGTTCCCAATATAGCTTCAATGATAAAAGCACCAGCACCTCGACCGCCTCAGGGAATCTTCCGAATGGAAAATTGACAGTGATTTGCTCATTCAGATAAAGGAGAAAATCTTTATAGCGGATTTGTTCCATATCTTAGAACAAGATGTTTCTGTCAGCTTTGGACTTAGAAACTTCTGAAGCAAATCAATGTCCTGGAAGTCTCACCAGAAGTTGTTGATGTTATTATGAAGCTGAGTACACTAATCGACCTCGTTGTTGCTGATTTAAACCACCTCAGAGACTTTTCGAGCAACCTCACCATCAAAACTAGAAATCAAAAGGCTTCCTGGGATGCTGTTCATGTGTCTACCAAAAAAGTTTCGACTCTAGAAAAACTTTCTGAACAGAACAAGAAGGAAGTTGAGAAATGCGACAAAAACATTGCAGAATGGGAGAGGCAAATTGTCACTTTGAAAAATAAAATCTCTCAAGCCAAACAATTCAAGACCAACCTTCTTAGTTATGTCGAGGACGAGGTGGCGAAAAAGATCAAGGTCGAACTTTAACATCTCAAAAAAGCTTGGCAGCTTGGGAAAGAGATTGAAACCCTCTCGACCAACAAAACTCTTTGTAAACACCTCCTGATGCTCCAAAGGTCGAAGTATGACAAGATGAAGAGCTCTCTTCCCTTTTGATGTTTATCCTATAGCACCTTTTATTTCTTGTTGATCATGACTTTTGGCCCTTTGTGGCATTTCTTTGTAATACATTAAGCCATTCTGGCATTTTATTTACCATATTGGCTTTGCCCTTTTTGCGTGTGATTATTCTTTAGTTATTTTTATCTCTTGAAGTGTAGGCTTATATTTTTTCAAATATTTCCCATTAACCCTCAAGAATCTTTTATCTTCGTCTAACTCTTCAATCTCATATGCGCCATTAGAAAATACTTGTATGACTTGAAAAGGGCCTTCCCATTTAGGGGACCACTTACCTAAGGCTCTATCTTTTCAATCCATGGGAAAAATTACTTTCCAAACCAATTCTTCTGACAAGAACATCTTGACCTTGACTTTTTTATTATAAGATTTATCTACTCTTTTCTTCTGCCTTTTTAACAATTCCAAGGCATTGAGCCTTTCTTCATCCAAATCAATCAACTCATCCAACATCATGTTCCATTAGGATTCTGATGGAATCTAATGGTGCCTTTGGATCCTAGTTGATTGTAAGTAAATTTCCACTGGTAATACTGCATCATGACTAAACGTTAATCGAAATAGAGTTGCATTAGTCAATTCTTTGGGAGAAGTTCGACACTCCCAGAGCACCTGATCTAAAGTCTTGCGCCAATTTCTAGGCTTCTTCCCCACATGTTTCTTAATTAGACTAATCACTATTTTGTTTGCTACTTCGACTTGGCCATTAGCCTGAGCATAATAGGGCATAGAAGTTAACAATTTGAAACCCATTTCCTTGGAAAATTCTTGCATCTATCGACCAGTAAAAACAGATCCTTGATCTGTTGTAAGGGTCTTTGGGATTCCAAATCTATAAATTATATGTTTTTTAATGAATTCGATTACGTCTTCTTGGTCAACATTTAGAAAAGGTGTAGCTTCAATCCATTTTGTAAAATAGTCAATACCTACCAAAATGTACATTTAATTTTTTGATGATGCAGGTCGAATTTCTCCAACTAAATCCAAATCCCAACCCCTAAATGGTCATGGTTTAATTATGGAATGTAACTCACTCGCAAGAATGTGTTGTATACCTGCGTGGACTTGACACTCTTGGCACCCTTTAGCGAATTTGATACAATCTTTTAACATGGTGGGCCAATACATGCCTTATCGAAACAACAACCATTTCATCTTGTGGCCTACTTGATGTGCCCCACATGCCCCACTATGGACAATCAAAAGGTCTAAATATGCCTCTGATTCACTATGGCATTTAAGTAAAACTCCCTCAGGAATCTTTTTAAATAACTCACTTCCCAAAAGAACATAACTTAAAGCACGATACTTAATTTTCCGCTCTATGGATGTCGTTGAATTTTGCAGATACTCTACTATCGGTTCCCTCAAATCTTCATTCGTCAAGCTATCTATTGCAAAGATTTCAAAATTCTTTTTATCAGTTTGCCCTAACTTTGTCGTTTCCAAATCTGATGGGGACACTTTGGCTGACACAACTCTTCCTCTGACTTCGATTTCATCTTGTAATTTTTCTTTCAAATATTTATACCCAGAAGCAATCTGAGCTCAGTCATCGATCACTTGATTTTCCAATTGAGGTGTGTGTTGAATACTAACCATTTCAAATCTTTTCAGTAATTAATTGGCTATTAAAAAACACATAATAAGATTTTCTTTAACACATTTGTACTCTTTTGTGATTTGTTTTATGACTAATTTTGAGTCTCCCATTATTTCGACTCGAGTTGCCCCAAATTCCAACAATATCTCAAGTCCTACTATTAAAGCTTAATATTTAGCCTTATTATTCAAATAGAGACCTTCGAATTTATACTTGAATTTTGTTGGAATTTTGTCAGGGGAAATGATCAACACTCCTACACCGGTTCCATCTCTATGGCTAGAGCCATTGAAATGTAATTTCCAAGGCTCAAGCTCGAGATAGTTTATGTTATTCTCATTTATCGAGTGGTCGACTATAAAGTCTGCTATCGCTTGTCCTTTAACATCCTTTAAAAGCATATATGTTAAAGAATATTCAGTTAAAGCTAATGCCCATTTACCACTTCGACTATACAAAATTAGTTTAGATAACATGTGTTTAATGATATCAAAATGAGATGAAACATAAACATCAACAAGTTTTATATAATGCTTTAACTTTGTATAAGAAAAATACAAGCATAAACACAATTTTTCAACTATATTATACCTAGTTTCTGCACCATTTAAAACTCTACTAAGGTAGTAAATGGCTATTTCGACACCATTTTCATCCTCTTGGGCCAGCATACTCCCTAAAGTTTTGTCTGATGCAGATATATATAACCTCATGCTCCTTTACAATGTGGTGATAGAATTGGAGGATGACTCAAGTAATCCTTGATTTTCTCGACTGCTTCATGCTGAGGTTATCCCCATTCGAATCCTTCCTTATTGAGTTGAAGTAAAGATGAGAAGGCTTAAGTATTCCCGTTGAGATTTGACATGAATCTCCTCAAGAAATTAATCTTGCCCAGCAGTGATTGTAATTCCTTCTTTTTCGATGGCGCTTTCACCTCCATTATGGCCTTGGTCTTATTCTGGTTTATTTTGATTCCCTTTTTGTGGACCACAAAGCCTAAGAAATCTCTCGCCTACACACAGAAATCACATTTGAGAGAATTCATTTTTAGACCATGTCTTCTCATCCTTTCGAAAGATTGTCGAAGATAGTCGATATGATTCTTCCCTCAAACAGACTTAACAACAATATAATCAACGTATATTTGCATAAAAGTATCTATATAATCATGGAAGATCGAATTCATTGCCCTAGCACCCTTTAAACCAAAAGGCATCACTACCCATTCGTAAGTGCCTAAGGCCCTAAGACATCGAAATGTTGTCTTTGGGACATCTTCTTTAGCAATGAAAATTTGGTTATATCCCGAATACTCATCGAGCATACTAAGATATTCGTGGCCTACGGAGGAATCGACTAACATCTCTGCCACAGGCATTGAATGTTCATCTTTTTGGGTTGCAGCATTTAAATCTCTAAAATCTATACATACCCTTAAAGAACCATTCATTTTAATAACATGCACAATATTTACTAACCATTCAACATACCTGGCTGTACGAATGAATTTACATCGGAGAAGCCTTTCAACCTCCTCTTTGATCTTCGAGAGAATTGCCGATGCAAACCGCCTTGGGACCACTACAAATAATGAACTGCTTCCTTATTCCTTGAGCATAACACACCTAGTTGATAATACGAAGACTCCTCTTCTCCTTCTGCTAGGGCACAAATTGACTTGAACTTGTTTGTGTCTTATATCACTATCTCCTTATGAACATAACATTATCATCAGCATTTTCACCGTGACAAAATGGTACGTGTAACAAAATATTAAAAGACACTTGGCATGCCACATAAGCCACCGTTAGTGGAAACTAACGGGGGGGACTATATTTAAGGAAGGAAAATTTTATGAGGACCATTGTTTGAAGGAAAATTTTGGAGGGACTAAACTTGAAAGTTGGGATATTTGTAGGGACCAAAAACATATTTAACCCTTTTTTTAATAACTTCTCTTATAACATTTCTAGGTATTCCTCTATCTTTAGGTATTTGACTCTTCTCCATTTGATCTACTCTTCTTACTACAAAGTTTACAGGTTTTTTACTACATGCTCAAACCATAAAAGTCTATTTTTCACCATATTTTTTTACTATAAGTGATACCCTAACACTCTCTCTAATATTATCACTTATAACGCATCATCCTTATTATTGTTACACTTATGTTATTGTTGTGTTGATTCTTAACTGTCTAATATTTTGTCTTATATAACATCGTAGATCTTATTGGAGTTCGATAAAAAAAGTTCTTCGGCTTGAATGGTACATTCGTGTCTCATAAAGTCTCCAAAAGCATCCTCAAATCTAGCCACCCATCTTGAAATTGATGATTTACACTCCCTTTTTTTATTTCTCCATCATTTTGTATTACAAGTCCAAGATATTTAAAATGCGTGACTTGTGAGATGATATGATCTCCAACTTTCAACTATAGGTTACCAACACTTCCCCTTTTGTTGAACTTACATTCCATATACTCCGTCTGACTTCTTCTTAAGCAAAATCCATGTATTTCTAAACCTCTTCTCTAAGTCCCAAACCTCTCATTTAAATACACATTCAACTCTTCAAGTAATACTATATAATATACAAAAAACATACATCTCAGTGTTAACTATTGGATGTGTTTTGAGTACATCCAAAATTAAAATAAAAAGATAGAGGCTTATGATTGAATCTTAAGGCAAATCTATTGTAATTGGAAAATTTTCAGTCTCTTCATCCTGTGTTCGCACACTCACTACTATAAAATATACATTTAGTAACATTTTTCTTACTATGAAAATTAATGCAACCGAAGTAGTATCTATCAAATATGCGTCTATTTAAAATCACTTTCCCCACGGTCCAGATAAACAAATGTGGTGAAATGTTAAGGGGGCCAAGTTCCGAATGCCATTACCATCAATTTTATGTTTTTTCTTAACAAAAGAAGCGTCTAGCCTTAATTTATATTTATTTTTAATAAAAATTAAATTAGCTTTCACCACAACCCAAGTTAACAACCAGGATTAAATGTCAGGCACATTTCACTATGATTCCTTTTATATAAGCAAACTTAATTCACTTCAAAATAGACTGTGCTCTTAAGTGAAATTCTAACTTCTCATGCCTTGTCCCAATCTAACAAAACTCTTACATATCTTTACAAAACTCCAACATAACATCTCCAATTAGTATGGATCTAGAAAAAATTTCACAAATTTTTGTAAGATGAAACACAAAACTCATTTCTTTGTCTTCCTCTTCGCATTTCTGGTACATTTTTCAACTTTCACCATTTTTGTGAGTTATATCTTTGTTGTTGTTCTTCTTTAGGGTTTGATGTTTTTCTTGTTATTAAGAAAAGATTAAAGGATTTATGTTATTTTTATTGAGAAAAGTAAAAGTTTTATGGTATTATTGTGGTTTTTTTAGTTAATGTTGTTGTTTTTATTGAGTTATGTTGTTGATTTTGTTGAGTTATGTTGTTGTTTTGTTGAAATAAGTAAAATATTTATGTTATTGTTGTGATTTTTTTTAGTTATGTTGTTGTTTTTATTGATTTATGTTGTTGTTTTTATTGAGTTATGTTGTTATTTTTGTTGAGTTACGTAAAGGTTTATGTTTTTGTTGTGGTTTTTGTTAGTTATGTTGTTGTTTTTGTTGAGTTGATGTTGTTAATGTTTCATTATCTTGTTATGTTTTTCGCCCTATGTTGTTAATGTTTAGTTATGTTGTTATGCTTTTTTTTTTGTTTTTTTTTTCTGTTGATAATGTTGAGTTATATATGTTGTTATTTTTTTTGTTAATATAGGGCAACAAAAACAATAATAAAAACATAATATTTTAACCTATAGGTAAAATGTTGTTTTATTATTGTTGTTTTTGTTGCCCTATGTTGTTGTTGATAATGTTAGTTTTTGTGCAACTTTCATATCATTCAACCTAATATGTCTAGAAAATATAATTGAGTTTATCATATCTTATGTAGGTTGAGTATTTTACCAACCCTTCAATGAACATATAACCTATTAAATTGAATTACAAAATAATAATCTAAAAAATTATGTTATAATTTAGGAACTTACACTATTCAATGTTTATTCGAGCTTTCTACAGCCCATTATCTATATCTTTCTCTTTAATAGTTAGAATTTGCTTTGATACTTCTAGTTCTTCAATTACCACTTCCTTTTCTACAAGTTCATTTTACAAAGCATCAAAGCTGTTGAGAAATTCGGATTCATCATCATGATAATTATGATGATGATGATGATCAATTTCTCAATAAATTTGATACTTTGCATAATGAACTAATAGAAAAGGAAGTTTTGATTGAAGAATTAGAAGCATTGAACCAAATTCCAACTATTAAAGGGCAAGATATGGATAGTGAGTTGCAGAAAGCTCAAAAAAATATTGATTAGTGTAAGTTGTTCTTCAAATATAACTTAATTTTTTCATATTACTATTTTCTAAGTCAAATTGAAAGGTTATATATTTAGTGAGTTGGTGGTGAAACAAGCATTTCGCATAAGTTAAAATAAACTCAAATGTATATATCACCACAATTGAAATCTACAACCATGGTGAAATGTTATGTGTTAAATGTATCACTGCAGTTGGAACCTTCAACTGTGGTGAAATGTTTAAATCATCCAAAATGTTGGTGCATGGTATCGAACCCATCACTGTTCTACCTCTTACTACAGTTTTATCAATTGTGGTAATAGTTTGCATATTATGTTGATTTTACCACATCTACCGAGTCGTGGTGGTAAATAGACCACTTACTACCACATCTTTGGTTACCACAGACCTTCAACTATGGTAAAATTGTTCTCCCAACCATGGTGAAATGTATATTTTATAGTAGTGACTAGTTAATACCACTTCATACATTCTTGGATAGCTCGAATATATGAAATTATAACCCCTTCTTTGGGATTTACACAAAATCTCTCTAGGATATCTATCATACGCATTCTCCAAGTGAATAAAAATTAAGTGGATGTCTTGTTGGTCCATCCGATGTTGCTCAATCACACATTGTGGTAGATATATTGCTTCCATGGTTGACTTCTAAGCATAAAAGAAAATTGATTCTCAATGACTTGGTTCTCTTTTCTTATTCTCCTTTCATTCACTTTTTCCCATAAATGACTTATAAGATTAATCCACATATAATTTACACAATTTTGTATATCCTCCTTATTCTTACAGATTGAAACCAAAGTGCTTCTTCTCCATTTATCAGACATTTGCTTTAATCTCATGATTTTATTAAAGAGTTTAGTAAGCCACTTAATGTCTATATCTCAAAGAATTCATCCTATTCAATACTTCTTTTACCTCTTATTTCTAAACTCGGATGTAATAATTATAATTTTGATTCTCTTCTTTAATGTCGAGTCTACTAGATTCCATTAACATATCATATTCTTCATTAAATAAATTGTAGAAATACGTCTTTCACCTATCCTTTATATCATTTTCTCGAACCAAAAATTTGTCTTCTTCATCTTTAACACACTTCACTTGATCAATATCTCTTGTCTTTCTTTCTCTTCCCTTATCAAGCCTATATATAGATTTTTCTCACTCATTGGTTCTTAAAAATTGGTATAATCCATTAAAAATTTGAATTCTTCCTTCATTCACCGCCTTTTTGGTCTCATTTTTAGCTTTCTTATATTTTCCTCAAGTTTTTCCATTTTTACACCTAGCCAATCTTTAAAATAATTTTTTTTACTCTAACTTTACTGTGAACACTTTCATTCCACCGCCGCGATTCTTTACCCCTGGATCCAAAACCTCTTGATTCTATCAATGTCTCTTTAGCTACTTTTCTAATCTCTTGGGCAATCTTATTCAACATATCATTTGCACTTCCTTGTAATTGTCCAAACCTTCACTCCAAGATCTTGTGTTGAAAACTTCTTTGATTTTCACCCTTCAAATGCCACCACTTGATATGTGGGCTCCCATGTGACTTTTTCTCTTTGTTCTCCTCTTGATTCTTACATCCATAACCAATACTTTATGTTGAGTAGTATAACTCTCTTTTAAAATTTTATAGTCGAAAAAAATCTTCATATTTTACTTTCTAATAAAAAAGAAATATATATGAGAATATGTCATCCTACTATTATATGTGAATAAAATGTTCTTCTCTTTTCCTAAATCATGTATTAGCTATAGTAAAATCAAAAGTTGACAAAAATCCCAAGATTGATTTACCTTCCGCATTTAGCTCCCCAAATCCCAAGATTGATTTCCCTTCCGCATTTAGCTCCCCAAAACCATACCCTTATTAGATCCCTCAAAATCTCTTGTTACACTCTCTACATGTCCATTTAAATCTCCTCTTAAAAAGCAACTTCACTCATTGGAGTATATCTTGGAAAAGTACTTCTAAGTCCTCCAAAAAATTTACCTTAAGATATTTTGGTAATCTAACCTAAAATACATAAGCACTAATAACATTTAAAGACGTCATTTTCCTCTACAAATCCTCCCAAAATTTTACCAACTTAAGATTCAATATATAAAGTCAAATAATTATCTCAAGTCTCAAGCCAAAGATCTTGCAAGGAAAAGACACAATGAGCTCCAGAAATATGAAGAAACCGGCCCACATAATATACATTTTATTATTAAAAAGCAAAGTAAGGTGAAAAACATAACCATGGTTCTGGTTAATGGCGCTTCAGAAATTTCCATCTAATTGTGGTTTATGAGACTTCAATTAGTATTTTTCTTAGTCTATATTTATACTGTGGAAAACAAAAGTAAAATTAAAAGAGCTCAAATGCCAATAACTTGTCCTTGTAATTGTAAACAACAATCATCACTTTCATCTTCCCATGTGTGACTAATACATGAGAAAACAAAGCTGCTTGCATTTCAGCAACAAATCATATCTTCATGTATACCACGGTATCATCATTATCATTATGCAGTGGTTTTTAATTTGCATTTTATCACATATGTACAATCAAAAACTTCAAACTTAGCTATTTGGCGAAACCGACACGTTCATGTTGCAAACATCGTCAGTCTCGGGCAGATTTCTAACCTCGTTTAGAATCCTATTGAGTTGTTTTGTCAGTTCTTTGCGAACATAGTCAGATCGCTCCTTTGTAACAGATGATTCCGACAACAAAGTTTCAACTAAAGATTGATATTCTTGAAACCATTCCCTACCAATAATACTTTGGTTGGTGTTATGCTCATCCTCGACAAGTAAAGAACATTCCCGACGCCATCTACTTAAATAGTATTTGTCAGGAAGTTGAAAGTAACTTTTTATTATAAGTACATGAAGGGCATGTCTGCATAATATTCCTGACGATTCAAACTCTTTGCAAGAGCAGTGTATCTGCTCTTCTTCCGCTAACCATATGACAAACCGATCTCCATCCAACCTTTTGAAGTGTTGTACAGCATATGATCCATTGGCCATTTCAGATGTGGAGTATTGCATTGCCAACGATAACTCTTGTTGCAAAAAATTGAAAGCATAAGGTGTGAGGATGCTCCGCGCATGCTCTTCGATTGGTATGTAGGTTCTAAGATTTGTATATTGAGTCTCGCCATGTGATTGATGACAAAAATTTGCAGAAATACCAACCTGCAACAATATGCACGAGAGGGGGGAAATGTTATAAGAGCATGGTTATCAAATCCAGATTCAAATCATGAATAAGAACACACCTACTTCTGAATGGTAAATCAAATCAAATCATAAATAAGAACACACCTACTTATGAATCGTAAACCAACATACCTGTTCAAAAAAGCTACGCAAACATGTATGTTCGGCGAAAATCCTTTCAAAAAACGCGTCTATAGACTTGGAATAAGCTGTTGTCACCATTTGAGCCAAAAAATAACCTCTTACATATGATTGTGCCCAGGAAGCTCGAACCGAATACAGTAAATCAATATGTTTATCTGAACCAAGTCCAAACATAGAAATCATTTGGCTCCATTGAAGTTCAAATTCTTCTGTATTCTCAATTTGAAATAAGGCATTGAACTCTGATTCAAATTCTACAATACGAGATCCAAGAGGAAGAGAAAACCAACTATGTACCTTGTTCAAAATATTCCAAAGTGGAATGACATATTTAATTCCTTGAAATTCGCTTCTAATTGCATCTGTAAGACTAGGGTCAAGATCAGATATAATTGTTTGTGGACATCTTCCTCTCATGAACCGAAGAAAAGTCTGTATTTAGGAATAATCATCGTAAGCGGAAAATTTATGAAAGCACAAGTAAAATCTCATACAGATTATGCTAGTAGTAGTAAACCTGTAACGCCCATGAGAAGGATTGGGGTGTTTCGTCTTGGAGAAAAACACAACCAAACAAAATTGTTCTACCGCAATTATCAATACCAAACCACGCTCCAAAAAGTAATCCGTAAGCAACGGATCGATACGAAATGTCAAAATAAATCGCATCCCCAAACAAAGCATTTGCATTAACAGAATCACCATACGACCAAGCTATATTTTCAACTTTCTCATTCTTGTCAACCGTAAAATCATAAACAAACTCAACATCAGCTTCTTTCACAGCTTTAAACACCTCAAGAAGCTCCAAAACATCATTTTCTCTTTTCTCACTTAGCAACGCCTCGTTCTCTTGAACAACCTTCTTGCGGTTTTGGACAAAATTCCTCACATCCCTTTCCAAGAAAGGCAAATGCCCACCTTGAATCCCTTTTTCCAGCTCAAGCATTTTCACTATCCGATGTATCGGAAACCCGGCTTTCGAAAGCAACAGTATCCGCTCTTGATCCGCCTCATGAATCTTCCTATACGCTGGTAAAAGACGAACTTGATCATCTTCCAAAAGTTCGTGATTATGTACATTACTAAACTGCACAACAAACCATTGGGACACACCATCCATAACCTCCTTAGACAGATACATTTTCGCATCACATCCACACCTCACCGATTTCCTATCTCTATGATGTTCACCGTTCGCCTTCTTCTTCACCGGTGCAAACCCGGATCGATAACAAACAAAGTCGCGCTTATAAACCCCTAACTGAGGACTAATTCTAGATCTTTCTTTCCTAATAGAGAAACCATTCTTCCTAGCGAAATTACCGTAATATTCAAAAGCTTCATCATCAGTCTTAAACACCATTCCAACGTAAGGGGTAATGATAGCTCTACAAGACGATGTTTTATCAGGTTTCACTGATTCTGGTGCTGCAGAATCCTCCTTGGCAACACCTTCATATGTGATGTAACACTTCCAATCTCCACAAGGACATTGTTGCTTCCGAATCCAAAGATTTTTCGAAGGTAAATGAGTCATTCTTCTACATGAATAGAACGTGAAAAACTCTCAAAACCTTACTTTAAAGTGACCTAGGTAGCAGCAGTAGTAGTAGTATGAAACAACAAAATCAAAAACTTATCATAAACATAGAAAAATAAATAAAATTGGAAAGAAAAAATGGTGAAACTAATAATTGAAGAAATTTCGTTGAGATTGAAGAAACAAAAATCAAAGAAGAGAGAAGAGGAATTGGAGGCGAAATTGCGAAAAGTGATGAATATTGTAATTTACATACCAGAGATACAGAGAGAGATAAACACTTGTTTTTTGGTTGTAGCTCTTGCTTCACAGCTCATTTACAGATTCAACGGAAAAGAAATCTAAATTGGATTTTCATTTTGGGATTTATTCATCGGGTTATCTGAACTACACTTTATTCCGAAATTGGGGATTGTTTTCTACTAAAATTTAGTCAAAATTTGGATTTTTTTTCTCTTTTTCTTTTTTGGTACAAAAATTGGGAGATTTTGTTGGGGTGCCCTTAAAAATGTAGCTATACACTCTCATAATTTTTGTATCGAAAAAAATATCCTTGATGTTATTTTTCCATTTTAAAATTGATAAACAACAAAATTTTCAAATATCTGAAAAGAATTATAAATTTTTCTAATTTTTTTAAAATTCTAGTATGACGGAGTTTTAGCTTAATGTAAAAAATCTAGTAGTTCAATTCAACATGATTTTCTTGTGCACTCATGAGGTGGATGGTTCATCTACATATTTTACCTGGTTTTTCACCACTATGTTTTATTTGAATGTTTTGTTTTTATCTTGTGCAAAATTTAATAGGCTTTGGGTATTTATGGCATAAAGAATACATTCATTATATGTTGTAAATGTCAAATATTCTCCTCTGGGTTGACGTGTTAGCATGTGCACAATCTATTGGGTAACATCATGATATTGTTTTTATTGTTCGTTATGATACCACAAATGGATTCAAAGGAGGAAAGATAATTTGATTATGGATTACGAGAGATGAGGAAAGTATAAGACGAAGAATTCCTCTCAAGGCACTTTTAATAAAGTTAAATGTTTATTTATGTTGAGATCTCTGCCAAGTGGTAGCGATTGAAAGGTGACAGTTATGTGTGGTATTCACAATCATGAACTTGCTACAGATATAGATGATCATGATATATTAGGTCATTTAAAATATAATGAATGATAGTTTGTGAATGAAATGACAAAATACAACATGCATTACTACAAATAATATATTTCATGACAAAGCTTTCACCTCAACCATTGAAAAACCGAGGTCAAATGACCTGGAAGACATCGTTTATTTATTTATTTTTAAATTAAATCTTATACCTCGGTTTTGTGCAAAATCGACATAAAATATTGTTCAGAATTTGAGCTTCGATTCCAAACTCCTGCAATTTTATGTTTTATTTAAAATAAATAAAATTCTTTATTTTATAAATCATTTTATCCCTCGGGTTTCTAAAAAACCGAGATGAAAACTCTAAACAATAATTTATTTAATTAAATTAAAGCCATTGTTTTACCTCGGTTATGTTCCCTCGGATTTTTCAAAAATCAAGATGAAAACTCTAAATAATATTTTATTCCTTCTAAGTCCCATTCACTTTTTACTCCCCAGTGAACGAAAGAAACGTCATTCTTCTCCAGCGAACGAAACGAAAGTCATTCTTTTGCACCTAATGAACTAAAACACCATTCTTCATCTTCTCCGACGAGGAAGGAAGCTCAAACCTCAAACCTCAAACCAACATTTTTCTTTGAGTCTCTCATCACATTTTCGCTATGTAAAAATTTCTCCATGATTGTTGTTGTTGTTGATCATGATGTTATTGTTGTTGATGTTGTTGTTATTGTTATGGTTTTTGAGTCTTATGGTATAATATAGTGTTGTTTTTTTAGGTATTTTTATTTGTTAGTTGTTTGTTGTTATTGTTGTTTTATTGAGATGAAAAATTCATTTTTGTTGGTTTTGTATTATTTTTATTTTATTTTCAAAAATTGTATGTGATTATGGATCGTAGTTGGACAAAAGTCAATAGGTTAAGTAAAGAGTGTGAGAATGGAGTGACTCAATTTTTTAAATTTGTGGGAAAAAACCTTCCTAACGATAATGGGGTTTTTCTGTGTCTTGTAAAAAATGCCGAAATATGCAAAAATATCCAAGGGATGTTGTATTCAATCATTTAGATTTGATGGAATTATTCAAAATTACACAAAATGGATATGGCATGATGAAGTGACAAAAAAACATGTGTCACATAGAGTTTAATTTGATGAACTTATGAATAATAGATACTTTAGAAGATATAATTTGTGATATTTGAGTGTATTCTTTTAAAAAAGCTCATGTGAAAGATATTCTTTTAAAAAAGCTCTTGTTAAAAAGTTCATTTTTGTCGAAATTTTGAAAAAAATTGATAAACAACAAAATTCTCAAATATCTAAAAAGAATTAGAATTTTTTTTTAATTTTTTTTTAATTCTAGTATAACGGAGTTTTAGCTTAATGTGAAAAATCTAGTAGTTCAATTCAACATGATTTTGATTACTAGGGAGTGAATTTGTTCTTAGTAGAGCATTTTTACCCAGAAGTTTTCTCGGAGGCCATCCAAGGCTTGTATTCCCCAGCATGAGTCCACTGGTACTGGGCGTGCCTAGCCTTCCCCCAGCGGAGTTGTTTTCCTCTCTTCAGCATTTATTTTGCTGAAGTGGTTCCTTTGCATTTGCATTGTGCATAGCATCTTCCCAAACGCGTAGCATTTCCATTTCGTATGGAGCATTACGCCATCTTCAAACATGTGCATTTGAAACATAAGCCAGGTTGTTACCTCTTTATTTTCAGATGTATCTCCAGCAATTATCGGTTTTTTGTTCGGCCTGTGTGGTATTCAAGCCTCCAGTAAGATCATTGACAGATGCGTTCATCTTATCATTCGCTCCAACAGAGTCTATTTATTCAAGTTCGTATTTCCTCAATGGATTTCTTCACCTTGACGGCGAGCGAGGTCAGGTGCTCTTACCGACTTGATGTCGAGGCCTGACGGCGATGTTAGACGCTTTTGCAGATGATTTTTGAGAAATAACGGCGAAGTCAGGTGGTGTAGAGATTTGACGGCGAAGTCAGAAGATTATTTTTGAGAATCGACGGCGAAGTCAGATTATTTTGAAGAATCGACGGCGAAGTCAGATTATTTTGAAAAATCGACGGCAAAGTCATATTGTTTTAAGATTTCTGACGGTGAAGTCGGATTATGTAGGGAATTGCAGATTATTTTGAGGACTGACGGCGAAGTCAGGTGTTTTACCAATTTTATATGGAGTTTTGACGGTGAAGTCAGATGTTTTACAGATTAGATGTTGAGTTCTGATGGTGAAGTTAGATGCTATTAAGAGCTGACGGCGAGGTCAGATGTTTGTACTTGATTGATGACTAACGGCGAGGTCAGATGTTCTTACCGACTTGACGTCGATGTTTCCCATTTGGTTATGAGTTAGCTCATTGTCGTTGCAACTATCAGATACAGTTTCTCCGGTGATTCTATTCCAGTGGACAGTTTCTTTTGCGGTTGACAAATTTACGGGTTCTTTGGTATTCAACCGTCTTTTACCTTTGAATGCTTGAAAGTCGTTCGCTTTTCACCCATTCAGGTCCAAGCTGTTTGAATAGGGGCAGTTGTTGCACCCCAAAATTTGACCAACCGTTTCTCGCATTTTGGCATATGTTTCATTTCATTTTGCATTTGCATATCATTTATCGCATACTGTGCATTTTGTCAGTCGAAGTGATTTATCGGGATTACAGCCTCTTTTCTCGCGTTCCAGGAAATTTAAACCAGTTCAAATAGGGAGCTTTATTTGAAATTGAGCGGAGATTTCTCTTTCTGGTGGTCCAGTCCGTGCTGGTATTTTCGGTGACATTTCGGTGTTCATCTGATCTTTCCGTTTTGATTTACTGTTTTATTTTACTTTTTTTTTAATTAATTTTTAGTATAGTTTAATTTATTTTTAGCATAGAATTTAATTTTAGATTTTTATTTTAAATAGATTTATATTTTAGAATTTTGATAATTTAATATAGATTTTATTTAATTTTTTTAGAATATTTTGTTTTAGAAGATAGTTTTTTTAATTAGAATTTATTTATATTTAATGGATAGAAATAGTTTTTAGAAGTTAAATAGGATTTTATGTGTTTTTAATTAGATTATTATTATTGATAGATTTATTTTCTTTTATTTAACATTTTAGATTTCTTTTTTTAAATATTACAGAGATAGATTAGATTAGAGCTAATAGGTTTTTATTTTATTAATTAACAGTCAGAATTATTAGTTGTAGTTATTTAATTAGAATTTATTTAATTATAGGGGTTTAGATTTAATTTGATTAGTTTTTTTAGAGTCAACTGTAATTAACATCCCATTAATCATCATCAGCTTTCTTTAATCAGTCATTAGTCAGCCCTTGTACACGTGCCATTTTCCTATATATGCTGCTACTATTCATGTTCCCCTACCTCCCACCAAGAAACCCTAGCCGCCCACCTCTGTTTCTTCACTGAGCTCCAACATCACCTCCATAATCAACCCAGAACAACACATTCATCTTCATCATACAAAACGCAAAACCATTTTCATTTCACACTTTCAAAAGTTCACCTTCAAAAGCCTCTTCTTCCATCATCAACATAAACCTCCTCCAAACGTCACCGTTTTCAAGCAAACATTTCAAACAACCCAAAAGCTCAAACCACACACCACCTTTTCAACACGAACCCCTCCGTTTTCCGTCATTTCCATTAACTCAACTTATAAACTCACCATTTTCCGTGATTCATATCTCCGAAACCCGCCGTTTCCGTAACCCAATCGCCGGTAACCACATCCATTCTAGAAATCAAAACCCATAGCCTCCGTTCCTCTTTCTCCTTCAACCTTGCTTCCGCCATGAACAAAACCAAACGAAACCCGTCAACGACCCACCTTTCTTTCTCCTTTCACTTTTGAAATCCACAAACTTACATCATTCCAGATCTTTCATCGTCCAGACGTAAAACCAACAACCAACATCATGTCTTAACCCAGAATTTCTTCAAAGAACAACCCAAAACTCTTCCCATGTTTCACCTTCAATAAAACTCAACACAAACTTCATAAGCTCACCTTCAATGTCTGACTCGTGAAACCCAACGACCATAACAACACTTTGAACATCCACCATTTCAATAAACTCCTCACCGATACCTCCCTCTCACTCACCGTGAAAACACAACCCTGTACCCCCATACACTTCATCTTCATCTTCGCAACACCATCAAACTCCAGAAATCCAACTTCCACCCTTAAAAAAACTTCAACCCAGATCTGAAGCTCTTCAACCTTCAACCAAATCGAACCTCCAACATCAATAAACAACAAAACTGAAACCCAGAAGTCAACTCAAATATACCCAGAAAATCACTTTCAGATCTTCATGTTTTCCGCAAAAACCCAGAAAATTTCCGACTACCACAACAGAACAAGCCCAGAACTTCATCCACCTCTTGCAAACCCATTCCGCAATGGCAACCCCAAAACCCCTTTTCATTTCCCATTCGTATTCTCTACCGTTAACCAACAGACTCAACCCAAAAACAACTTCTCAACCTCAACCCTTCCACTTGATTTCGTCTTCAAAACCGTGACACAAATCGAACTCACCTAAACTCATTTCAAAGCAAAACCGGAAAGATTGAGATGAAGAACGACTGAGACAGTGAATGAAAGTTTGATTCACAAAGAAACGTGAAACGAAATGGAGGAAGAGAGAATTTGGGTCGCGAAATTCAAATGGTGAAAGGGAGAGGGTCAGAGCGTGTTGAACGAAGAAGGGATCCAGTTTTGTTAATTTTTTTTCCTCTTTTCTTTTGACTTTTTTTTGAGATGGATGTTGCTGGGCTTGAAAGCCTAGTGTGGCTCTCTGAGCTTACACTCCCCATTTCCTCATCGCACCCCTCCCCCTGTTGTTGTTGTTGTTGGGGCCTTTGGAGCCCGTATGGCTTTTGCTGAACACACTGTCTGCTTCTGTTTACACCCCCTCCCCTGTTGTTTTTTTTAATTTTGTTTTCTTTATTAATTAAATATGAATAGTGTTGTAAATATTATGTATTATTATTATGTAAAACAGTTTGTAAAATACATATTATATATTATTTTATATAAATTTATAGTTTTTTTTAAATATACTATTTTTATTATTTTGTATATACATATTATTTATAGTTTATATAGAAGTTTATATTTATTTCTTTTATAAGTTGTTGTATTCTATTTTTATATGTTTCCTAAACTTTTTCTTAGAGTTTTGAATTATTTTCTTTTTAAAGTTATTTCATTTCTCTTTTATTATTGGACTTTTATCCCATTTTCATTTGTTTAGGTCGATGAAGAAGTTTCCACCGTTTAGCTGTTAAATTATTGACGTGAAACAAAGGATCCGAGACCACTTCTTTCTCTTCTCATTTCTCTTCATCTCTTGATTTTATTTCGACTTTTAGTGATCGATGAAGTCTTGTAAGACGAGATCCCACCGTTTTTGGTTCGTGCGATACGATTCAATTGGAGAACGATCATCAATATCGCTTCTCTATCATGTCCTCATCACGGATATCGATATGCGACCTCTTAAAGTTTGACTTCCCTTATAAGTCGATCTATTACGGTTTGGTGTCACATTGGTCCCGATTCAAAGCATCATCAAGGACCAAAAGAGGAGAAGATTGGAATGGAGCTTGCCCACAATGTCAAGGGTCAACAGAACCACTATGTTCGGTAACATCTTTCTAATTCAAATCTTTTAATCAACCGCCGAGCGTTGTGAGTTTTAAGCAATAGATACGTAGGAAATGGTGATTGAGGGGTTTCCTCTTAATGGCCTAGAGTGTTTAGTGTAGCACCCTTTGGGTGATATGCGACGCATTCGCTCCTGTGCCTTAGGTTCTTGCGTGTGTGTCCCGAGTTCCTTCCCGTTTAGGCGTGTTAAGCCTGCTTCCTCTTTTCCCTCGCCCCCGTGCGATCGAAACTCCTTTCTCTCGCGTCCTGGCGATTGAGATCCCCCCTCTTGCCTCCGTGCAATCGAGACTCCCTTTTCTCTCGCTTCCCGCGATTGAGAACGTTTTCCGTAGTTAGCTGAACCACATCTGCTCTGATTTCTCGTACCATGACGAGAATATGTAGGCATAGGATGCGATATCCTAGCGAGCACACTAACAACTAACTTCTTTGTTCTCTAGCTTCCGTGTGATCGATACTTTCCCGCTGACGACTAATCTTTCCCTTTCTCTTGCCCTAGCGCAATCGAAACCGGACCGTAGTTCTAGAACCTGTAGGTTCCCGTACCTTTAAACCAATGACATACTACGTCTGTTCTACCGCAAACAGGTAACGCCTAAGTGTCCAATGGTCGAGCAGCATACACCTAACTGCTAGAATGTGTACACTAGTATCGTCAACCTTTTCTCTCACCCCCGTGTGATCGAGAACACCCCTTTCGTCCCGTAGTTAGCCTGAACTACGTTTTGCTCTGATTTCTCATGTCAGATGAGAATACGTAGGCACAAGACGCGACGTCTTGGCGAGAAATCCCCCCCCCCCCCCCCCCGTAGTTTCCCGAACTACATTGACTCTGACTTTCCCATTACACGAGGGAATACGTAGGCATAGAGCAGCGACGCTCTATCGAGTCAGTTTTTTCCGTTTTTTCAGTTCTTTCTATTTAGCTTTAGCAGTCGTAGATAGTTTGTTTTTCACCCATAAACTAGACTACAAGCATGGATCCCGTCGAGTACGACGGACGTGAGGGGTGTTAATACCTTCCCCTTGTGTAACCGACTCCTGAACCCGAGATTTGGTTGCGATGACCGATATTATCCCTCGTTTCGTCAGGTTTTCTCTGAGCGTTTCCTTTCCCTCTCTTGGGATAAATAACGCACGGTGGCGACTCTTTTGTCATTGTCGGCCTCGATTTTCGCAGTAGTGACAGCTGGCGACTCTGCTGGGGATCAATTCATATCCCCTATGCGAGTCAATCCTAGCGCTTGTTTGTTTATTTTTGGGGTGTGTACATATGTGTTTTATCTTTATTTGCTTTCCGCATTTTATTTTCCGCATCATATGTCATTATTGTTATGTTGTGGGGAGGGATGGTTCCGTTGAGAGATAAGCCAGACCCAGGCTTGAGTATAGACTTAGCATTAGAAGTAGAGAATAATGGTGAGCCTGTATGCTTTGCACGCACCAGCTAGCCATGAAATTCGCGCTCAGACGAGATTCTCTTTAACGATTTTCTTTCTGGCCCTTTGGGCTTGAAGGAATTTTGGATCTGAGGATTATCGACTCTAGGAACCGATCATTTGTAAGTCAGCTAAGTGAGGCCTCTTCAGGGGATGATGATGCCAAACCAGAAATGGTGAACATGTCATCATTTCTAGAAAGTCTGTGACGCTGATGAACGCATAGGATGCTGAACCTTGTCAGTGGATAGGTCCTTACCTATGAGAGGGATAGGGTGTGCAGGAAACCCTAGCTTTCAGACTACCCGGTTCTTTACAGTTTGGATTTGTGTTCTTGATATCAAGGGGTCCTATTATCGGTGCTTTGTTATGACTAAAGCGAAGCGCTGGTTCTTCCCGATTCACAACACAACGATCTTGATCTCCTGTTGCATATGCATTTTGCATTTCTCATTTACATTTCATTAACATGTATCTGTGTTATAGGTGCATATTTCCTCCCCGATTCTAGTGATCTTGTTCCTGTTCTGACATGGAGTCTCTGAAGAAGATAGTTGCCTACAAGCTCCATTCTCCTGACATCAGTTCCTTGTTGAGTTTGGTTGCTTTAGCAGATCAGAAGGTGAAAGCAGAGTTCAAGGAATCCTATGGGAAGTTACTCAGTTTGGTGTGCAAGCCTTCAGTGTTCGAGTTGAATGGCTTATATGATCTGTTCCAGTTTTACGACCCTCAGTTGAGATGTTTTGTTTTTCCTGACTACGTCCTGGCACCGACCTTGGAGGAGTATGTTGTGTTACTAGGAGTTCCAGTATTGGATTGAATGCCTTTTTACCATGTTGATGTTGAGCCTGACCTAGCCAAGCTTGCTGCAATCATTCATCTTGATGCTTCAGAGTTCTCAGGAAAATTGACCAAGCTGAATGGAGTGTATGGATTTCCTCTACCTGTTCTGGTTGACAAGGCTTTACAGTGCGCAAAAGACGGTTGTTGGATTGTATTCAATGTCATTCTCGCTCTATGCATATATGGTATCATTTTGTTTCCTAACTTGCCAGACTTCGTGGATACAGATGCCTTCTATATCCTTGCTTTAGGGAATCCAGTGCCTACCTTGCTAGGGGATGTTTACCATTCTATCCATTACAAGAACGAGAAGCAAAGGGGTAAAAATGTGTCTTGCTGTGTACCCATGCTATATAGATGGTTCTCTAGTCACCTTTCGAAGACAGGTCCATTTGTTGCTACTGCTGGCACCTCAGATTGGTCTGCCAGGTTAATGGGTTTATATGTAGAAAACATTATATGGTTTGATCGGGATATACTTGGCACTGAAATCATATATAGTTGCAGTGGTTTTCCGAACGTCCCGTTGGTCGGAAGGAAGGGCCGTATTAACTATAATCCCTCTTTTTTGATCAGACAATTTGGATATGCTTTGAAGAATCCTCCTAAGGAAGAAGAGATACAGGAATCTCTGTATCTCATAGGCTTGCTGGAAGCTGATACTTTGGTTAGAATAGAGTACGCATGGAGTAACATTCACAAGCGAGGTAAGACAATGCTAGAAAAGAGCGACAATCGAGCTTATGACTCTTACGTGGTTTGGATCAAAGATAGAGCTGCTAAATTTCTGATGCCATTTCCCTCAGTTGCGCCTTTGTACCCCATCATGGTTGAAAAACCCACTACCGTGGATATCCAAAAGTACAACCAACTGTTGCGTGAGAAAGAAGAGTTGAAGAAAGCAAATGAAGAATTAGAGAAAGAGATCATTCAACTCCGAAGCGAGAAGATCGATATTGTTCGTGCCTTCAAGAGACAGACTGAACTTGTCAACAAGCTAGGTACGGACTTGACAAAGGAGACTAACGACAGAGAATGCTCAGGCTGGGATTTGAACATTGTCCATAGTGTGCTTGCTACCAAGAAGAAGGATCTAGACAAGGCTTACTTGAGGATTTCTAAGTTTGAATCAGTGTGGAATGCCATACTCACTAACAACAAAGAGCGCGAGGACAAATTGAAACAACAGATCGCCAAGTTGAAGATTCAACTCAAATCAAAGGACGAGAAGATCTCAGCAGAAGAAGCTCTCAGATATCACAGTGAGCATAGATTGAGCCAAGCTATCGCAGACCTGAAGGAGTGTAGATTGAGGGTAGATACCAAGAGAAGCAGACTTGAAGGATGCTTCGGAGAAGGAGCCTGGGACGACCATGTTGATAGTCTACAGCGCGCCATCAGCCGGCGAGAGCAACTCATACAGGGTCTACTCGTCAGACCAGATCATCCTGAGACGCAGAAGCTGCTAGAGGATTTCCGGTCTCGGCTTTCAGCTTGATTATCTTTCTTTGTATCTTGTTGTTTTTCTTGTGTATCAACCATCATCAGGCTTGTTGATTGAGGTCATCTCTATTTTTGTACTCAGCTGATGTATGCACACTGTTGATTGGCTTGTTATTATACGAGGAGTTGTTATTTTGTTCACTTGTCTGTGGGATTTTTCATGGTCGCTTCTTCTTTTGGGAACTAGAATCAAGGGGGAAATTTCCCTGAAACATATTTACATGTCTGCATTCTGCATTTTTTGCATAATTTATCATTTTGCATAGCAGGTGTTCTTGGGACCATTAACCTTATCTCTATGTGGTTATTTTCAGAGAGAGCAGTTTACAGGATAGCAGACCCGACATTCCACAGGTACTCTATGAGGGGGAATCAACAAAGAGTTATGGAGCAGGTTCAACTTGAGCTTCAGGAATTTCACGAGAGGATGGCGCAGTTTATGGACATGATGCAGGGCGTAGCCAACGGCCAAGAACAGTTGAGGACATTGGTACAACCTCTGGTGTTAAGGGTTGATGGTAGTGGGGTTCTACATGGTGGAACCACTGCTGTACCTCCTCCAGCAGAAAACAGTACGCCACGGGCAGATGCTATCCCAACAACGGTTGTCCCTCCGGGCAGAGGAAACCAGACTGCAATTCCCATCCCAGTTCCAATGGGCGCTGTACAAGGTAACAACGGTCCCCAGTGGGAACAAGATGATCAAGAGGACATCTTCTCCCTGGGAGATCTTGGGGTAGGATTGCAATCTGACGCTGACAGGCGATTCAAGGCGATAGAGGAAAAAATGAGGAGCCTTAAAAACCAAAATGCTATGGGTCTAGATATGTCGAACCTAGGATTGATTCCGGGACTTAGGATTCCTCCAAAGTTCAAAGTGCCAGATTTCGATAAATACAAAGGAACAACATGTCTAAAGGTGCATCTTCGCTCCTATTTCCGAAAGATGTCTACATACTCCGATGATGAGAAGTTGCTGATGCACTTCTTTTAAGATAGTATGTCAGGACCATCCCTCGAATGGTATATGGGTTTAGAACTAGTTAATGTCAAAAGCTGGAGGGATTTGGCGGAGGCTTTCGTCAAGCACTACCAATACAACAGTGACTTAGCGCCAAACCGAGTGCAGCTTCAGAATTTGTCATAGAGGAGTAACGAATGTTTCAAAGGATACGCACAGAGATGGCGAGAGCTTGCCGCAAGAGTTCAACCTCCCATGGTGGAAAGAGAACTAATTGATTGTTTGTGGCTACATTACCAGAAATTTACTATGATAAGTTAGTGAGTAGCATGTCTGGGAGCTTTTTGGACCTGATTATTACTGGCGAGAGGGTCGAAAATGGTATTAAGATGGGAAAGATACAGCCATGGAAAGGGACCTCATCTGGAGGTGGAAGAAAGATTTTTGGTGCGAAGAAGAAAGATAATGAGACAAATGCAGTGTCCGGCTTTAACAATCGAAATAGATATCTGAATCAATGTCAACAACGACTGTATTATCAGCAACCACCACAAGTAGCTAGTATTGCCATCCCGGCGGTACAGCCTCAGCAACAACAACCACGTCAGCCTCAGCTAAGGGTGTACGCGGGTTAGGTTGGACCGGGTTCGCCTTAACCCGTTACCCAACCCGTTCAACTTTCAATGGGTTGGGTTTATCATCAAACCCGTAATTCTACTTTAAAAACCGACCCGAATCAACCCGGATATTTACGGGTTGGGTAGGGTTGGGTCCACGGGTTGTGTATATAATAATTATTATTTTCAATTTAAAAAATCTATAACACAATTCAATATAATTTTGCATATTTCAAACAATTAAATTATTTACGTAGTGGAGACAAATCCTACATATAAAATAGAATAATTAAAAATATAACAATTAAAATTTTGAAATGTATTTTCTTTGTCATAAAAAATATTAAGATACATATACACCATTAATTATTTATATATTTTCATTAATATACCTTAATTTATAAAAATTTATTAGTTATTTTGATACTCAAATGTTATCCATTACAAATATATATCAACATATGTAAAACAAATATATAATAATATACAGTATATATTAGTTGTTTTGATACTCAAATGTTACCTTTTCTAGCACATGCTTAAAAGTAGGTCCGTAAACTATCATATATATTAACACTTAATAATATATAAAATTCCATAAAATATCATTTCCATAAAATTCATAAATTCTAAATAATTCAAAAGCAAATAAACATCACTTAGTCTTAAAATGACATAGATGTATTGGTCCAATATTGGTCTAATAGCACCAAAATCTAACAGCAACTATAAAAGATTCCAGCACCAGCAGTGAAAGGTTTAGCAACAACAGAAAATCCAGCAACAGTAGCTGTAAAAGATTCCAGCAACAACAATGAAACGTTTAGCAACAACATAAAATCCAGCAACAACAGTTAAAAGTTTAAGCAACAATAGTCAAAAGAAGAAGAAAAAAAAACAACACTAGAAAATACCTTAAAATCTAGTAGTAACAGTTGTATTGAGCTCAACCGCAGTAATGCCAACATCAATAGAAACTAATCCAGCTAACTCTATATATGTAAACACAAACAACTAATAAGAATAATGTAATGTAATACTAAAATAAAATAGATTTTAAAATTCAAACATATAATTCATACCTGACTCAACCTTTTCCAATTCAACCAACTCTTTTTCTAAATCAATGACCTTAGGAGATTTGATCCAATTTTGAGTATAAATCAAAGCTTCAACGGTAGAGGGATTCAAGGAACTACGAAATGAATCAAGGACACGACCTCCTGTACTAAAAGCGGATTCAGAAGATACAGTGGATACAGGGATAGCCAATATATCTCTAGCTATGCGGGAAAGCACATGATATTTATTTGTTTTTCCTTTCCACTAAGTGAGAATATTAAATGTAGGAGAATCATCTTCAACACCATCCTCCAAATACCTTTCCAACTCATTTTTTTGCACTTCACATTGTTTTTTCTTCATATTCATTCTAAACAAATTGTCCCAATCTTCATCATCTTCACCATTTTCAATTCTAGAATGAGAGGCAATGTTTGAAGATGAGGCATTGGAACCACCATCATGAGAAACAGGATACAAAAATAAATAGTGCTCAAACAATTTAGCAATGAGAGATTTCAATTTCTTTAACATATCCTCTGACAATTTTTCACCATACATCCGAGTAAAACAAAATTCAATATAGTCAAGCTTATAACGAGGATCAAGATAAATAGCAACAAAGAGAAGATAATTTATTGTATTGCTTTCCCAATACTTGTTGTACTTCAATTGCATATTTGCTGTCATGGTTTTCAAAATTGGATCACTAACATTGTGCCTCCATTTATTCAACGTTTTTTTAATATCCATCAACTGTTTGAAAAAAGAGTTAGCAGTAACATGCAATGACCCAGAAAAAGAAAGTGTGGCATCATAAAAAGTTTTCAAAAACTTCACAAAAATACGAGCTCGCTCCCAATCAGCTCGATTAGGACATCCTTTCGACTCAATACGGAGATTAGTTAAAAATGCAACATCAGCATGTTCTAAGCAGTAAAATGCATGTTCATACTTTTCAGCGATGTTCAACATTAAATAAGTAGAGTTCCATCTGGTTTCTACATCTAGTGTTACCAATGCTTTAGAACATACACCAACAGCTTCTGCACACTTCTTGAAAGTAGCCAACCTACTAGGAGAAGCCTTGACAAACTTACATGCAACCCTAATTCTTTTAACAGATTCATCAATATCCTTTATTCCTTCTTTGACAATCAAGTTTAATATGTGAGCACTACATCTCATATGCAAGTACTCCCCATTAAACAAAGTACGACCATTCCAAAAACTCATGCCTCGATTTAAATAATCAATTGCCAAATTGTTAGCACTTGCATTATCAACAGTCACACAACATATAGACTTGATACCTCATTCCTTCATGCAATTCTCTAATGTTATCCCTATAGTTTCACCTTTATGGTCAGCAATTATACCAAAGCTTAATATACTCTTCTTTAAATTCCACTCGTCATCAATATAGTGAGCTGTAACACACATATAATTCATATTCTGAATCGATGTCCAAGTATCAGTGGTAAGAGACACCATTTGTTTATTAGCAGACAACATAGATTTCAATTTTTCTTTCTCATCGAAGTACAAGCATAAACAATCTCTGGCAACAGTGACACGAGATGGAATTTTGAATCTTGGTTGAGCCTCTTTCATGAACATATTAAATCCTTCATTTTCAACATACTTAAAAGGGAGCTCATCAATGATTATCATCTTTGCAAGTGTTAATCTAGTCCTCTCTTGATTAAAATCAACAAGTTTCAAGCTAACACTATTAGGATCATCCTCACTTTCTTTTCCAATAGCTATAATTTTTTGTTTCTTATCAACTACCCTATTTGGATTTTTCAGGCACACTTTCAAATGTTTATTCATGTTAGTAGTGCCATGACTACCACTATTTGCAGCATATTGTTTCCCACAATACTTACATATAGCCTTATCATTAACCCTTTTAAAATCTTTCCAAACTGTAGAAGGTTTTCTAGAGGGTTTTCTTTTGCTTACCTCTATTAGTGCACTTGGTGGCAATGATGACAACCCTTCTCCTTGTATTTGTTGAACTTCTTGCTCTTGTTCAAGTGGATGAGCAACATCTTCACTGACAATTTGTGATTGTTCCACTTCCATTTTCTATAAAAAAAACAATTTTTAATATAAATTATTATTAAAACAACATTAAACAAAATATATTTAAATTAATAATATGAAACAGGACAGGACTTTGCATCAAAATATATTTTCATCATATGAAACAAAATAGTACTTTGCATCATATGAAACAAAATAGTACATTACATTGAACCTATCATCATATTTTGCATTGATATAAAACTATTGAAGTACATACTGTAAAAACAATATATTGCATTGAAATAAATATATTGTAGAACTATAAAAAGTATAAAACCTTATTCAATATGGAGACGAAACTATGAGAGAGTCAAAGTATAGACTGTGGATTTTCGAAAGCAAGATGGAATTGGAATGTGAGAGAGTAAAATGAAAAAAAAAATCGTGAGAGAAAGAGGAGTGGTGACGTTTGAGATTTGCCGTAGTAAAAAAATAGGGTTAGGTTAAGTGGTATTGTCTTTAGTTTAGTAAGTTTCTAATATATACTTAATTATTATTAGTTAATAAAGATTCATTAAAAAAATAAAAAGGCAGTAAAGTGTAAACTAGAAGTGTATAAGTCAAGCAAGCATGATTAATATTAATAATAATGTTTAATTATAATAATAATAATAATTTAATGTGTGATTGGAAACGGGAAGGAAAGTGCAAAAGATCTTTGTGTACGTTACAATTTACAAAGTTATAGCAACTTTAAAATTTATAAATAATAATAATAATAATTAATTATGCCACGTCAACGGGTTGGGTCAACGGGTTCATGGGTTTAGAAACTAAAACCCAATACCCGAACCAAATCTATACGGGTTGTTACGGGTTGGGTCGGGTATACCCGTAAATGAATGGGTCCGGGTAATTAGTGGGTTGGTTCGGTTTGAGTAGGCGGGTTTGCGGGTCGACCCGCACCCATGAACACCCTTAGCCTCAGCAACAACGACCTCAGCAACAGAATTATGCACCGAGACAGTTCCAAGATCGGAGAAGGATGGTGGATAGGCACTTTGATACACCACCGATGCCCTACGCTCAGTTATTACAACACTTAATTCAACTGTAGTTGGTCCAGAAAAGGACAATGGCACCTCTAACTGGCCCACCACCTCCTGGGTATGACGCCAACGCTAGGTGTAACTTCCATTCTGGCGCCCCCGACCACAACATCGACAACTGCAAAGCCTTCAAACACAAGGTACAAGACCTTATTGATAGTAAGGCTATCAACTTCAATCAGGATGCGCCGAACGTGGATCAAAATCCCATGCCTAACCATGGTAGGGGTGGTGGTGTGAATTCTATTGTCAGTGAGGAAGGCCTGAACTTGGTGTCCAAGGTGGAGGATCTGAAGACGTCGTTAGGCTTTGTGAAGAGCAAGTTGTTAGAAGGCGGGGTGTTCCCAGGCTGTGGGAAGGATTGTGAAGACTGTATGATTTGTCTCGAAGGATGTCGGAATCTGAAGAGCCATGTACAACGCATGATGGATGACAGTTTATTGCAATTTGATAGAATCTGTGAGAAGAATGCTGAAGAGGTAATCATTGAAGATAAGGACGAGGTGGCCACCATCTCCATCCCGTACAAAACAATTACAATTTCTGCGCCTCCGGCGAGGCCCACTATTATATTCACAAAGGCAGGACCCATACCCTATGAGAGCTCTAAAGCAATCCCTTGGAACTATGGGGCCGGGGTCTACTGCAACGGGCAGAAACAAGAATTAAAGAATTCGCCTTTGGACTCGATTGACAATTTGGTAGGAACTGGAGGAATGACTCGAAGTGGGAGAGTGTTTGCACCTCCTGAAGTAAATGCAGAAAGGGTCGACAAAGGTAAAGGAAAGATGGTGGAAGAGAATTCTCATACTAGAGAAAAGGAAACTTTGCTGAAGGACGCACAGGAATTCATGTGTTTGATAAGAAAGAGTGACTACAAAATTGTGGATCACTTACAACATACTCCTTCAAAGATTTCCATCTTGTCGCTGTTGTTATGTTCTGAAGCTCACAGGAATGCTTTGCTCAAGGTTTTGAATAGTGCTTACGTACCTCAAGAAATATCCGTGAATCAGTTGGAAGGGGTGGTGGCCCACGTAAATGCAGGTAACGGGTTGGGATTCACTGATCATGATTTGACACTGAAAGGAAGAAATCATAATCTGGCTTTGCATATCTCTATGGAATATATAGGTGTTGTTCTTTCACATGTACTCGTAGATACTGGGTCGTCACTGAATGTGCTATCCAAGAAGGCCCTCATGAAGCTAGACACATGAGGGATAACTTGCACTCCGAGCGACTTGGTGGTCAGAGCGTTTGATGGGACAAGGAGGTCCGTTTTTGGGGAGTTGACTTTACCAATTCAGGTTGGTCCTGAAATTTTTGATACGGTATTCTATATAATGGATATCCAGCCGGCATATAGCTGCCTTTTGGGTCGGCCTTGGATACACTCAGCGGGAGCTGTGACATCAACCTTACACCAAAAACTGAAGTACATGGTGGATGGAAATATTGTGACTGTTTGTGGGGAGGAAGACATCATGGTGATCCATCTGTCTTCATTCAAATATGTGGAGGTCGATGGTGAAATTCATGAAACACTGTGCCAGGCCTTTGAGACTGTCCAAATCAAGGAAAAGGCGTCGGTCGAGGTCAAAGCTCCAGAAGTTGCCATGTCGTCATACAAGGAAGCACAAGCCGTAGTGGAATTCGGATCAACACAAGGATGGGGGCAAGTGGTAAGCGTCCCCAACAAACAAGATAAGTTTGGATTGGGATATAGCCCATATGTGTATTCTTCACAAAACGCTCCATGTTACAAAGGACTTGTTCAGTTCACCAGTGGTGGGGTGATATTCGAAAGAATCAATGTCGTATCTGACGAGGAAGGAGACAGCGACTGCGACATGGATGCGTGGATCAAGCCATGTATCCCTGGCCAGGGTTTGAAGAATTGGACCGTGGAAGAAGTTATCTCGGTGACCTATGAAGAGTAATTGCTTTGTTTTAATTAATGTGTTTCCCTATGCTCTGCCCGGAGCATATTGGTCTTTATTTGTAGGGCCCTATCTGTTATGTGTGTGAATAATCTTTTATCATTATCAATCAAAAAGGCATCTTTTCATTCAAAATTTTGTGATCCTTGTTTTTCTTGTTTTTATTTTCTAACAATAAAATGGCAATGTGGTTTGTGTTTGTTTGTTTGCATATCATTTAAGCATAAAATCATCATCATTGCAGGTTACACATTTCAGATACCACCGATTCAGACTCGTCTATGACTCGGTGTGACTTTGACAATCCGATCTTTCAAGCAGAAGAAGAGATCGAAGAAGACGAAGACCTGCCCGAAGAGCTCACCAGATTGTTAAGACAAGAGGAGAAGGTCATCCTGCCTATTCAGGAGGAAGTTGAAGTCATCAACCTGGGAACTGAGGAAGATAAGAAGGAAGTCAGAGTAGGGGCCGCGCTGCAAAGTGATGTCAAGCGAAGACTGGTTGAGTTACTCCAAGAGTATGAGGATGTTTTTGCTTGGTCATATGAAGATATGCCTGGACTCGACACGGATATTGTAGTTCATCGTCTGCCTCTTCGAGAGGAGTGTCCTCCTGTTAAACAGAAATTGAGAAGAACCAGGACTGATATGACGGTGAAGATCAAAGAAGAAGTCCAGAAGCAGTTAGACACCGGATTTCTTGTTGTGACCAATTACCCTCTGTGGGTTGCAAACATCGTGCCCGTGCCTAAGAAGGACGACAAAGTCAGGATGTGTGTTGATTATAGGGACCTGAATAGAGCGAGCCCAAAGGGTGATTTCCCGCTCCCCCATATTGACGTGTTTGTTGATAACACTGCACAATACTCAGTGTTTTCCTTCATGGACGGTTTTTCGGGCTACAATCAGATTAAGATGGCGCCGGAGGACATGGAGAAAACGACTTTCATCACGCCATGGGGGACATTCTGCTATAAAGTAATGCCTTTTGGTTTAAAGAACGCAGGGGCAACTTATCGACGAGCTATGGTGACTTTCTTTCATTATATGATTCATCATGAGATTGAAGTATATGTCGATGATATAATTGCGAAGTCCCAAACGGAGCAGGGGCATCTAGTGAATCTTCTAAAGTTGTTTGAGATATTGAGGAAGTTCAAACTTTGGCTGAATCCAAACAAGTGTACTTTCGGCGTGCGGTTAGGAAAGTTGTTGGGGTTCATTGTCAGTGAGAAAGGTATAGAGGTTGATCCTGCAAAGATCAAAGCGATTCAAGAAATGCCAGCACCAAAGACCGAGAAACAAGTTCGTGGTTTCTTAGGTAGATTGAACTACATCGCTCGGCTCATATCTCACCTCACAGCCACTTGTGAGCCATTATTTAAGTTATTAAAGAAAGACCAGGTGGTCGTTTGGAATGAGAATTGTCAGAAGGCGTTTGAAAAAATAAAAGAGTATCTGCAGGAACCTCCAATACTGATGCCCCCAGTGGCTAGAAGACCGTTGATAATGTACTTAACAGTTCTTGAGAATTCCATGGGTTGTGTTCTCGGTCAACATGACGAGACTGGAAGAAAGGAGCATGCAATTTATTACTTGAGTAAAAAGTTCACAGATTGTGAGTCCAAATACTCAATGTTGGAGAAAACTTGTTGTGCACTGGCTTGGGCCGCCAAACGCCTAAGGCAGTATATGCTAAACCATACAACCATGTTAATCTCAAAGATGGATCCGATCAAGTACGTATTTGAAAAGCAAGCACTGTCAGGAAGGATTGCTAGATGGCAGATGGTTCTGACAGAATACGACATTCAGTATGTGTCTCAGAAAGCTATTAAAGGGAGTGTTCTATCAGAGTATCTCGCAGAGCAACCAATTGACGACTATCAGCCAATGAAGTTTGAGTTTTCCGATGAAGACATTATGTACTTGAAGATGAAAGATTGTGATGAGTTGTTGCTGGACGAAGGTCCTGAGTTGGGTTCCTAGTGGAAATTGATCTTTGACGGTGCTGTTAACTCCTACGGCAGTGGAATTGGGGCGATCACTACAACCCCCTATGGGACACATATACCCTTCACTGCCAGGTTGCCATTTCCCTGTACAAACAACGAGGCCGAATATGAAGCGTGTATCATGGGTATCGAGGAAGCAATCGATTTGAGAATCAAGAACCTTGATGTCTACGGTGATTCAGCTTTAGTGGTCAACCAGATCAAAGGAGAGTGGGAGACTCGCAAACCAAATCTAATCGCTTATATGAACTACGCAAGAAGATTGCTGCCTGTCTTCGATCGTGTAGAGTTTCACCATGTGCCGAGAGCGGAAAATCAGATGGCAGATGCCTTGGCTACACTGTCTTCAATGTACAAAGTGAACTTCTGGAACAATGCACCAAGAATTATTATCTCGCGCCTCGATAGGCCGACATTTGTTTTCGCAATAGAAGAAGCTTCTGATGGCAAGCCATGGTATTATGACATCCAGAACTTTCTCAAGAATCAAGAGTATCCTCCTAGGGCATCGGTCCAGGATAAGAAGACCTTGAGGAGGTTATCTAGTAACTTCTATCTGAATCCAGACGGTGTACTCTATCAAAGGAACTTTGACTTAGTGCTACTAAGATGTGTGGACGAAAAAGAAGTGAATCTGCTTATGGAAGAGGTCCACGAAGGAGCTTTTGGAACACATGCAGAGGGGCATGCCATGTCTCGAAAGTTGTTGAGAGCAGGGTATTATTGGTTAATTATGGAGTCTGATTGCTTCAAGTACACCAAGGAATGCCACAAATGTCAGATCTATGCCGACAAGATTCATGTGTCGCCGTGTCCTTTAAACGTCATGTCATCTCCATGGCTTTCTCCATGTGGGGAATCGATATGATTGGAAACATTGAGCCCACTGCATCCAATGGGCATCGTTTCATCCTAGTAGCCATCGACTATTTCACCAAATGGGTCAAAGTAGCTTCCTATGCTAATGTCACCAAGCAAGTGGTAGGCCGGTTCATCAAAAAGGACATCATCTACCGATATGGAATACCTGAAAGGATCATTACTGATAATGGGTCCAATCTGAATAACAAGATGATGAAGGAGTTGTGCCAGAACTTTAAGATTGAGCACCACAATTCGTCTCCTTATCGTCCGAAGATGAATGATGATGTTGAGGCGGCCAATAAAAACATTAAGAAGATAATACAGAAGATGGTTGTGACTTACAAAGATTGGCACGAGATGTTGCCCTTTGCTTTACATGGATACCGCACCTCGGTGCGTACTTCAACTGGGGAAACTCCTTTCTCGTTGGTATATGGCATGGAAGTTGTCCTACCATTGGAGTTCGAGATCCCATCTTTGAGAGTTCTGGCTGACGTCAAGCTAGAAGAAGCAGAATGGGTGAAGAACAGGTTGAATCAACTCAGTTTGATGGATGAGAAGAGGTTGGCGTCTCTTGCGTATAGACGTCTGTACCAAAGCAGGATGAAGAAATCCTATGATAAGAAAATATGTCCTTGAAGCTTTCAGGCAGGTGATTTGGTGTTGAAGCGGATTCTCCCACCACAGAACGATCACAGGGGCAAGTGGACTCCCAATTATGAAGGTTCGTATGTTGTAAGGAAAGTCTTCTCTGGAGGAGCTTTGCTACTTTCAACCATGGATGGTGAAGATTTTACGTCCCCTATGAACGCGAATGCAGTCAAAAGATACTTTGCTTAAAATAGACCCGCGGGAAAGAAAAGAAAATCCAGGCAAGAATGGGGCATCCCGGCGAACCATAAAAGGATAGTGTAATACCCCAAATTTTACCCTTTCTTTTTTATTTTTATTTTAAATTCTTATTAACCTAATAAATTAACCTTTTTTTTAGATCTTGTTTTTTTAACTAATAATAATTTAATTAAATTTTTTTTATAACTTTACTAATATTTTTTATTAACTTTTTTTTTTCTATTTAGTTTATTTATTTAAAGCTCTTCTTACTAACTTTTAGGATTTAGATTAAAATTTAACTTTTTTTTTTTCTTTTCTTCAAGAGTAAATTTTTTATAACCTTTTTTTAAATTAATTTCTAACACATTTTTTAATCAAATTCTAATATTTTTAAAAATAAAAATCTAACTTCTTTTTAAAATTAAATCTTTTTTCTAACTTTTTTTAAATCTTTTTCTAACTCCTCTTTAAAGTTAAATCTTTTTCTATCTTTTTTAAAATTAAATTTTTTTTCTAACTATTTTTAAAGCTAAATCTTGTTTTCTAACTTTAAATCTTTTTTTTCTAACTTTTTAAAATTAAATCTTTTTTTCTAACTTTTTTAAAATTAAATCTTTTTTTTCTCTAAATTCTTTTTTAAAATTAAATCTTTTTTTTTCTAACTATTTTAAAAATTAAATCTCACCTTTGTCACTTTTTTTGTTCTTTATTATTTTTACTCTAAATTTTTCTATCTTTCATTAAAAAAATAACAAAAATAGTCTTTTATTATTATTTAATTATTATTTTCGTATTTTAATTAAATCATTTTTTAAAATATTATTTTTTTCACTTTTTTCTAAATTATTCATAAAAATATCCAAAAAATCATAAAATAAAAAAATATTGAAAAATTTTGTTCCTTTTATAATATTTTTTGATTTTAGGAATCAATAGGATTATTAGTTTTATTTTTAGTTTATTTTAATTATTTAAATTTTATTTTTTCTTAACTAATTATTTAGTTTGGGCTTTAAAATGGGCTTTAGGGACATTATTGACAATTTGGTGTTAACCCTAATTTGTTCCCTATATATACATGTGTTGCCTTGTTGGAAAGGGGGGGAGAAGGAAAAAAACCTAAGAGGTGTCAGAAGGTTTTCTTCAGAAAAGAGGAGAGAGAGAGGGAGAAACAAAGGAGATCCCCAAAGAAAAAAAGGCGGTCGTTCCCACAACTCGTCAGAAGGATTGGAGCTCTCCAGTGTTCCCTTATTCAAACCTTTTTCACATTTATCGAAGCAAACCTCCGCTTCGTAGGTTAAATTACTAAATCTTTTGCCTTTTCATGTTTATGTGCATATTTTGCCATGTTAATGTGTTTAGGTCCGTTAAATTACTAAATCCTTTGTATTTTTCATATTTATTTGCATCCTTGCCATGTTAACCTTCATTGTTGTTTAGATCCGTAGATTTTGATCTGTATGAACCATGATTGTGTCGTATAGGTTTGTTTGCATGTCCATGTTTGCATTTGCAATTCTATTGTTATTTTTTTTTTATCAAAACCTTTTTCAAAATCAAAACCTTTTTTTATTAAAACTAAAACATTTTTTCCCAAAAAAAAACCTCTTTTTGTTCCCGTAAACATTTTTTCCCAAAAAAAAACCTCTTTTTTGTTCCCGTAAACATTTTTTCCCAAAAAAAAACCTTTTTTGTTCCCGTAAACATTTTTTTCCAAAAAAAGCCTTTTTTTGTTCCCGTAAACATTTTTTTTCAAAAAAACCTTTTTGTTCCCAAAAATATTTTTGTTTATATATAATTTAAACTTAACATTTTTTTTTATAATTTAAACTTAAATTTTTTTTAACTAAGTAATTCCATTTTAAAATTAAAACCTTTTTTTATATATATAATTAAAATATTAAAAAAATTAAAACATTTTTTTACATAATTAAAATATTAAAAAATTAAAACCTTTTCGTAAGGAACTCCTTATGTTTGCCGTGTCATTTTGTGTACCCTTTTATTTTCTTTATTCTTGCATTTCATTTGCATGCTTGAGGTTGAGATGTGCTTGTGGTGGCCACAGCCCCACACTATTTTCCTCCCTCACTTCATTCTAAGTGTCATTACATATTTTCATATTCTTCATGTTTTCAGAAATGTTTCTTTGTTTCTTTATACTCTCTGCCTTTATTACTTTTTTTATTTCTGTACCTTAATTATTCCTCCATATAATGATTTGTCATATTTTCACATTTTTTTTTTTTTTTTTTTTTTTTTTTTTTTTACATATTATCCTCCGAAGGAATTAGGTCTAGCCGTTTGACCGCCGTGTCAGTAGTCCTCAACTTCAAACCCTTGCGACCTCACAAACCCTAATTTTCACAAATGCCTCGCCGCAGGCAAGATTACAATTTTACCCCTAGCATTAGGTCAAAGAGCCGCCGCGCTCATTTTAGGGTTTTCCGCCGCGGAATCCCTAACCTATCCCTAATTTAACCCTAATTACAACTTAACAATTCAACGTAGAGATTTGGAGTTTCTACACTCCACGTAAGCGTGTCCTTAAGATGCGTTTATTCCCCTTGAGACCTTGACCACCGTCAAGAAGTCTCTAACCTCCCTTTTGAGGGGAACTACGATTACTCTGATTCCACTCCCGTAAGGATACGTAGGCACAAGATGCGATGTCTTGCCGAGTAAACTTAGAATTAACCCCTTAGGTTTATTTTCTCACTTGTAATCTTTGTACATATACCTTAAGCAAATAAATAAAGCAAATAGTAAACATCTGAACAAAAGGTTCCTGTAGAGTACTACAGAAGTTTAGGGTGCTAATACCTTCCCTAAATTTAACCAACCCCCGAACCCTAGATCTTTCCCCGCATTGTGTTTACGATGCAAAATAGGTTTTCCCTTTTTGACCTTTTCCTTCGGATAAATCAAAGAGCGGTTGTGAATTGAATTGCGATTCAAACTCATTAATAGTTTGTGATCCTATTTCCACCGCAACAGATAGGTTCGGGAAAAAATTAGGGATAAAAAGAAAAAATATAAACCCGCAAAGTTGAAAACCCGAAAGGGGGACTTTGGCAAAAAAAAGGGTATCCTGGTGAATCGAAAACCCGCAAGGGTGATTCAGGAAAAAGTTAGGGATTTGAAAAGCAAACGACTGTGTTCCGCACGTGGATCTTCAAAGCATAGTGGATTATGGGAAAACTCGAGAGTCATCCATCCAAATCAATCTCTTCAGAAGACGAAGCATCGGAAAGGCGTCGAAGTCACGCGAGTCATAGCTGAGTCGTTCTATGGTGGTTGTCTGTGCCACATTGCCGACATTTTTGTATATTCTTGTGCATTTCTGTATTTTGCTTACGCAACTTTCTCATTTCAGGAGTTGCGTCCCTTGTAAATTTGCCTATTTACAGGCTATTTATCAATAAAATATACTATTCAGAAAACTTTTATTTTTGACTCAGCTTTTACCGTTTTGTTTGCAAAAGACGCCTGATTGTTTTTTATAAAACTTTGCATACATAATTTTGTGGGTTCTGCCAACTATGATCGAAACAATGTTTTTGCCTGAATAATGTTGCAGGTGATAAGTAAGATGACGTTTGCTGCACAAAACGTGTTTGTTTGTTTGTCATTTGCAGGACGCTCATCCTCGAGACTTTTCCAGAAGTCCCTCGTCTGAAGAAAATGTGCAAGCTAAGCGTGTTCACACCCCCAGCAGGTTGGAACCTCGTACAATCAAGGTTATCCTCAGCAGGCCGAGATTGATATCTCCAGCAGAGTAGGATCATTTCCAACAAGTGGGCACGGGATTATCCCCAACAGTGGAATGAATTCCATTTTCCCCACAGAGTCTGAACGATTGACTTCTTTCCCCTCAGAGTCCGGGTCATTGTTTCATTTCCCTAAGCAGAGGTCGATATTGTTGAGTTTTATGCTCATTTTCCCCAAGCAGAGGTCGATGCTGATTCCCTCATTGCCTAATTCCCAGCGAAGTCAGCAAAGTAGTTGTCTTCCCCATAGAGTAAGGCTAACTCGGAGATTATTTATCTCCATCCTCAGCAAAGAGAGCTTGGGACGATTCCCAGTAGATCTTATTTGTAGTTCCTAACAAATAGCAAATTAAATCTTCAACAATCTGCCTTGATTCCCCAACAGAGTTGTCTGTTCCCCATAATGTTATATTCTAGTAGACCATCCAGGGCTGATTTCCCCGACAGAGTGGAGTTATTTGTCTCCAGCTGAGTTGTTAGTTCCCCAGAAGAGTTGTATTCTGGTAGGCCATTCGGGACGTTTTCCTCAGCAGAGTATGATTTTGATTACCAGCGGAGTGAATTTGTGCTTAGCAGAGCAGTTTTACCGAGAAGTTTTCTCGGAGGCCATCCAAGGCTTGTATTCCCCAGCATGAGTCCACTGGCACTGGGCTTGCCTAGTCTTCCCCCAACAGAGTTGTTTTCCTCTCTTCAGCATTTATTTTGCTGAAGTGGTTCCTTTGCATTTGCATTGTGCATAGCATCTTCCCAAACGCGTAGCATTTCCATTTCGTATGGAGCATTACGCCATCTTCAAACATGTGCATTTGAAACATAAGCCAGGTTGTTACCTCTTTATTTTCAGGTGTATCTCCAGCAATTATCGGGTTTTTTTTCTGGCCTGTGTGGTATCTAAGCCTCCAGCAAGATCATTGACAGATGCGTTCATCTTATCATTCGCTCCAACAGAGTCTATTTATTCAAGTTCATATTTCCCTAATGGATTTCTTCACCTTGACTGCGAGGTCAGGTGCTCTTACCGACTTGATGTCGAGGCCTGACGGCGATGTCAAACGCTTTTGCAGATGATTTTTGAAAAATGACGGCGAAGTCAGAAGATTATTTTTGAGAATCGACGGCGAAGTCATATTATTTTGAAGAATCGAAGGCGAAGTCAGATTATTTTGAAAAATCGACGGCAAAGTCAGATTGTTTTAAGATTTCTGACGGTGAAGTCAGATTGTGTAGGGAATTGACGATGAAGTCAGGTGATTTTGAGGACTGACGGCGAAGTCAGGTGTTTTACCAATTTTATATGGAGTTTTGACGGCGAAGTCAGATGTTTTACAGATTAGATGTTGAGTTCTGACGACGAAGTTAGATGCTATTAAGAGCTGACGGCGAGGTCAGATGTTTGTACTTGATTGATGACTGACGGCGAGGTCATATGTTCTTACCGACTTGACGTCGATGTTTCCCATTTGGTTATGAGTTAGCTCATTGTCGTTGCAACTATCAGATACAGTTTCTTCGGTGATTCTATTCCAGTGGACAGTATCTTTTGCAGTTGGCAAATTTACGGGTTCTTTGGTATTCAACCGTCTTTTACCTTTGAATGCTTGAAAGTCGTTCGCTTTTCACCCATTCAGGTCCAAGCCGTTTGAATAGGGGCAGTTGTTGCACCCAAAAATTTGACCAACCGTTTCTCGCATTTTGCCTTATGTTTCATTTCATTTTGCATTTGCATATCATTTATCGCATACTGTGCATTTTGTCATTCGAAGTGATTTATCGGGATTACAGCCTCTTTTCTCGCGTTCCAGGCAATTTAAACCAGTTCAAATAGGGAGCTTTATTCGAAATTGAGAGGAGATTTCTTTTTCTGGTGGTCCAGTCAGTGCTGGTATTTTCGGTGACATTTCGGTGTTCATTTGATCTTTCCGTTTTGATTTACTGTTTTATTTTACTTTTTTTAAATTAATTTTTAGTATAGTTTAATTTATTTTTAGCATAGAATTTAATTTTAGATTTTTATTTTAAATAGATTTATATTTTAGAATTTTGATAATTTAATATAGATTTTATTTAATTTTTTTAGAATATTTTGTTTTAGAAGATAGTTTTTTTAATTAGAATTTATTTAAATTTAATGGATAGAAATAGTTTTTAGAAGTTAAATAGGATTTTATGTGTTTTTAATTAGATTATTATTGTTGATAGATTTATTTTCTTTTATTTAACATTTTAGATTTCTTTTTTTAAATATTACAGAAATAGATTAGATTAGAGCTAATATGTTTTTATTTTATTAATTAACAGTCAGAATTATTAGTTGTAGTTATTTAATTAGGATTTATTTAATTATAGGGGTTTAGATTTAATTTGATTAGTTTTTTTAGAGTCAACTGTAATTAACATCCCATTAATCATCATCAGCTTTCTTTAATCAGTCATTAGTCATCCTTTGTACACGTGTCATTTTCCTATATATGTTGTTACTATTCATGTTCCCCTACCTCCCACCAAGAAACCCTAGCCGTCCACCTCTGTTTCTTCACCGAGCTCCAATATCACCTCCATAATCAACCCAAAACAACACATTCATCTTCATCATACAAAATGCAAAACCATTTTCATTTCACACTTTCAAAAGCTCACCTTCAAAAACCTCTTCTTCCATCATCAACATAAACCTCCTCCAACCGTCACCGTTTTCACGCAAACATTTCAAACAACCCAAACGCTCAAACCACACACCACCTTTTCAACACGAACCCCTCCGTTTTCCGTCATTTCCATTAACTCAACTTATAAACTCACCATTTTTCGTGATTCATATCTCCGAAACCCGCCGTTTCCGTAACCCAATCGCCGGTAACCACATCCGTTCTAGAAATCAAAACCCATAGCCTTCGTTGCTCTTTCTTCTTCAACCTTGCTTCCGCCATGAACAAAACAAAACGAAACCCGTCAACGACCCACCTTTCTTTCTCCTTTCACTTTCGAAATCCACAAACTTACATCATTCCAGATCTTTCACCGTCCAGACGTAAAACCAACAACCAACATCATGTCTTAACCCAAAATTTCTTCAAAGAACAACCCAAAACTCTTCCCCTGTTTCACCTTCAATAAAACTCAACACAAACTTCATAAACTCACCTTCAATGTCCGAGTCGTGAAACCCAACGACCATAAAAACACTTTGAACATCCACCATTTCAATAAACTCCTCACCGATACCTCCCTCTCACTCACCGTGAAAACACAACCCTGTACCCCCATACACTTCATCTTCATCTTCGCAACACCATCAAACTCCAGAAATCCAACATCCACCCTAAAAAAAACTTCAACCCAGATCTGAAGCTCTTCAACCTTCAACCAAATTGGACCTCTAACATCAATAAAAAACAAAACTGAAACCCATAAATCAACTCAAATATACCCAGAAAATCACTTTCGGATCTTCATGTTTTCCGCAAAAACCCGGAAAATTTCCGACTACCACAACAGAACAAGCCCAGAACTTCATCCACCTCTCACAAACCCCTTCCGCAATGGCAACCCCAAAACCCCTTTTCATTGCCCGTTTGTATTCTCTATCGTTAACCAACAGACTCAACCCAAAAACAACTTCTCAACCTCAACCCTTCCACTTGATTCCGTCTTCAAAACCGTGACACAAATCGAACTCACACAAACTCATTTCAGAGCAAAACCGGAAAGATTGAGATGAAGAACGACTGAGATAATGAATGAAAGTTTGATTCACAAAGAAACGTGAAACGAAATGGAGGAAGAGAGAATTTGGGTCGCGAAATTCAAATGGTGAAAGGGAGAGGGTCAGAGCGTGTTGAACGAAGAAGGGATCCAGTTTTGTTAATTTTTTTTTTATTATTTTTTTCCTCTTTTCTTTTGACTTTTTTTTGAGAGGATGTTTCTGGGCTTGAAAGCCCAGTGTGGCTCTCTGAGCTTACACTCCCCATTTCCTCATCGCACCCCTCCCCCTGTTGTTGTTGTTTGGGCCTTTGGAGCCCGTATGGCTTTTGCTGAACACACTGTTTGCTTCTGTTTACACCCCCTCCCCTGTTGTTTTTTTAATTTTGTTTTCTTTATTAATTAAATATGAATAGTGTTGTAAATATTATGTATTATTATTATGTAAAACAGTTTGTAAAATACATATTATATATTATTTTATATAAATTTTTAGTTTTTTTTAAATATACTATTTTTATTATTTTGTATATACATATTATTTATAGTTTATATAGAAGTTTATATTTATTTCTTTTATAAGTTGTTGTATTCTATTTTTTATATGTTTTCTAAACTTTTTCTTAGAGTTTTGAATTATTTTATTTTTAGAGTTATTTCATTTCTCTTTTATTATTGGACTTTTATCCCATTTTCATTTGTTTAGGTCGATGAAGAAGTTTTCACCGTTTAGTCGTCAAATTATTGACGTGAAACAAAGGATCCGAGACCACTTCTTTCTCTCCTCATTTCTCTTCATCTCTCGATTTTATTTTGACTTTTGGTGATCGATGAAGTCTTGTAAGACGAGATCCCACCATTTTTTGTCAGTGCAACACGATTCAATTGGAGAACGATCATCAATATCGTTTCTCTATCATGTCCTCAGCACGGATATCGATACGTGACCTCTTAAAGTTTGACTTCCCTTATAAGTCGAGCTATGACGGTTTGGCGTCACATTGGTCCCGATTCAAAGCATCATCAAGGACCAAAAGAGGAGAAGATTGGAATGAAGCTTGCGCACAATGTCAAGGGTCAACGAAACCACTCTGTTCGATGACATCTTTCTAATTCAAATCTTTTAATCAACCGTCGAGCGTTGTGAGTTTTAAGCAATAGATACGTAGGAAATGGTGATTGAGGGGTTTCCCCTTAATGGCCTAGAGTGTTTAGTGTAGCACCCTTTGGGTGATATGCGACGCATTTGCTCGTGCGCCTTAGGTTCTTGCGTGTGTGTCATGAGTTCCTTCCCGTTTAGGCGTGTTAGGTCTGCTTCCTCTTTTCCCTCGCCCCTATGCGATCGAAACTCCTTTCTCTCGTATCCTGGCGATTGAGATCCCCCCTCTTGCCTCCGTGCAATCGAGACTCCCTTTTCTCTCGCTTCCGTGCGATTGAGACCGTTTTCCGTAGTTAGCTGAACTACATCTGCTCTGATTTCTCGTACCATGACGAGAATATGTAGGCATAGGATGCGATATCCTAGCGAGCATACTAATAACTAACTTCTCTGTTCTCTCGCTTCCGTGCGATCGAGACTTTCCCGCTGACGACTAATCTTTCCCTTTCTCTTGCCCTAGCGTAATCGAAATCGGACCGTAGTTCTAGAACCCGTAGGTTGCCGTACCTTTAAACCAATGACATACTACGTCCGTTCTATCGCAAACAGGTAATGCCTAAATCTCCAATGGTCGAGCAGCATACACCTAACCGCTAGAATGCGTACGCTAGTATCGTCAACCTTTTCTCTCACCCCCGTGTGATCGAGAACACCCCTTTCGTCCCGTAGTTAGCCTGAACTACGTTTTGCTCTGATTTCTCATGTCAGATGAGAATACGTAGGCACAAGATGCGACATCTTGGAGAGCAATCCCCCCCCCCCCTCCGTAGTTTCCTGAACTACGTTGACTCTGACTTTCCCATTGCACGAGGGAATAAGTAGGCATAGAGCATCGACGCTCTATCGAGTCAGTTCTTTCCGTTTAGCTTTAGCAGCCGTAGATAGTTTGTTTTTCACCCATAGACTAGACTACAAGCGTGGATCCCGTCGAGTACGACTCACGTGAGGGGTGTTAATACCTTCCCCTTGCGTAACCGACTCCCAAACCCGAGATTTGGTTGCGATGAACGATCTTATCCCTCTTTTCGTCAGGTTTTCTCTGAGCGTTTCCTTTCCCTCTCTTGGGATAAATAACGCACGGTAGCGACTCTTCTGTCATTGTCGGCCTCGATTTTCGCAGTAGCGACACCATCATCACACATTTAATGTAGCACATGGCTCGAGGCACCCATGGCACCCCTACTCTTTAGATTCCCTCAACTGTTGGGCTCCCCGGACCTCAAGCTCCCCGACGACAACATTTCATACACCCGGGCAAGGATTCCTCCGGATACAAGGAAGCTTATGACGACTATACCCAGAAAGCAGACTATCCTTAAGTCATCACTACCATGCTCGGTAGCAGCGACTTGGTGGGCTACTCTTTCGGACTAGCCCAATGGCTAGGCATGACCCAATTCATTTCTGCTCCTAGAACGACCCAATTGCCTGAGCCCAACCACTTTGAGGGGAGAATTTACCTTTCTGCCCCTCAAATAGGGGAGGCTGACAAATTTATCCTTGGTCACAACACTTCTCCTCATCAGTCTCTGCCTGTCATACATGGTTACACTTGTCTCTGTAACTACGCTTCTGCTCGTGCCAATGGCTAGCTATGGGCACACCTGCCCTTCACAATGGCTAGTTATAGCAGTTACCTATTCTTCGGGAAACAGTTATCTCGCCCCAAAAATAGGAACCAATGGCCAAGTGCTGAGGGCACTATAAAAACCCTCTCACTTGAGAGGGTCAGGTATCCAATATTCACCCTGAAACACTCATATTCTGTATTTGCTCTCTCTCTCTCTCTCTCTCTCTCTCTCTCTCTCTCTCTCTCTCTCTCTCTCTCTCTCTCTCTCTCTCTCTCTCTCTCTCCTCTCTCTCTCTCTCTCTCTCTCTCTCTCTCTCTCTCTCTCTTGCTTGTTTTCTTACTTTAGCATCAGAGTGCCTTGCAGGTACACCCCATCCTCCTCTTTCACACCCAGCATTATAGACGCTTGTCTTTGCCCCACCTCAGGTTTTGATCAACCGAAAGATTAGTAATATTTAATACAAATATCTGAAAGAGAAAATAAAATATTTAATAAAAATATTAAATAAAAAATTATTAATCGGAAAATAGAAATAAAAAATCGGTAAAAAATGAATAATTGGACCGGGATCGAAGTGCTCGAGAAAATAAAACGAATACACCAAAGTGATCAGCAAAAAATATACGATTCAAAAAAATATAATGTTTAGTCAAATTTTGAAATAAATTTTACCCGGTTAAATGACTTAAAATGTCCAAAATGCGACCGTAAAGTAGTCAAAAAATTGCAATGAGCACGCCAGCTCAAACTACACAAAACATAGATTAATATGACTGGCGTTTGCAGACTCGATTTTAAAATTTTGCTTCCACTGATTTTACGCACAATTGACTTTTAGTTTGACCGATTTGACTGTAATTTCAGCAAGTTCATTCTGGCTGATAAATTGGGTATTATACAAGATGCGAAACATGCTAAACTATACAGATGATGTAAAAGACGTGGGATCTTAGAGTCAAAAATTAGGGTATGACACATATGTCTTCAGTTAGAAGTCTTTCTTACAGTAGGGATGTTGACTATTTATAACGTATTAAGACATTAACCAAATGTGGTTGGGTGACTTCACATGCGAGCGATTTTTTCACGCCTCATTCTAACCACTATAAAAACTAGAAAGATAGGTTCACAAGGGTTGGAGGACGAGATGGTACCTCCATGGTCGCGATCAAGGCAGATAATGCCTCTCATTCCTTAGTGTTGGATGGAGGATCCATTGATAATCATCAATTTTAAGTTTGATTACCTCACCCTTGTTTAGAAGGGAGTGGTTCAATTTCTAAATGTATTCAAAGTCATGAGTGCCCACAATATGATTTCCCTATATATGGTGAGGAAAGCGAGATAGACAAATAAAGAGTAAGTTTGTGGTCATGGAAACCTTAATTTTGAAGTTATTCACTCACCATGTTGCTTATGCTTTTCTTATACTCTTTTGCAAATAAAATGTCTTCCATTCCTCTGGTGAAAGGAATGAGTGTATGACTAGGAAAAAAATGACACCCTATGACAGGTAGCCGTAAGAGTCTCCTAGGTGGCCTAGTGACCAAAGAGGTTTAAGTTCATGTTGAGGGCCACACCCCTGACAATACTCACCCCCTAAGATCCAAAAGCAAGGTGGAAGTTATTCTCAGGTTCTGTAGGACAATCCAATAGTGAACCCTAGAGAAGATAAGGTGAATAGACGTTCTTTTCCAGCAAAGGATGACTATCCCCCAATATTCTTTATGGAATGACCCATCATTTGATTATGTAAGTTTATCAAACCTCGTCTCCTCTTCCCTAAGGAATCTCCTAAGGACTACAAGGCTATCTATAATATGTCTCCCTCAAGTTGTCAAACTTATCAAAGAATCACCTGCTAAGAGCTTGTTGGTGGATTGAGTCCAATGAAAGACATACATTTAAGTTATGGGAGAGTTGAAATCCTAGATTTCTTCGGCTAGGGGAAAGGATTTCTTCTTGAGGATCCAACATTAGTTGTTGCCTTCTACGGGCGACAAGGATTCCTTCGTGAGAATCCAACATAAATAATTTCCTCCATGGACAGAAAGGATTCCTTCATGAGGTTCCAACATAAGTGATCGTCTTAAGGGTGGTTTTGATTAGATTATCCACTTTAGCTCTTGCAAGACAAAGCAACAATAATTTCAAGTTTATATGATAATATGAGGTTCCTCATTAAAAATGCCTTTGTCTTACTACCACCACAAGGGAAAAGAATGGTCCTTACAAAATAAAGAGTGTTATAAGGATTTATCTATACATGTGGCAGATGTTATATCTAGCATAAAATAATTTAAGCAATAAATTAAACTAAATTAAACATGGCGAAGTGCCTAAAGTAACTAGGTCTCAGACTCGTTTCTTCTTATCCCACCTTCATGATCCTAAGCAACATGGCAATCAAATATCCATCTTCAAGAGTTACCTCTTATGACTCGACTCATATCTTCAAGTCCATAATGTTCACTTTCAGTGTCTCTAGCCGCGGGGTATGGCCCACAACCATAACATTCTTTTTTAGCTCTAGACTCCCCATGTACAAATTTTGGTGATCTCATGATCCATATGGATAACCCTGAATCTCCCATCTGGGAGTGGATACTTCATGCATAGATATAACATAGACAGGGAGAATGCAAGCTAGTTAAAATTGGCCATCCTATAATCATGTTATACGAAGAGGGTGCGTCAATAATTAGAGATATCTTTACCTTGATCAACTTTGCACTCTCCTCAGCTCCAAATGTGGTCTTCGGCTTGATAACCATTTACAGGCACTTGCTCGACTGAGAACCTTGCCAACGACCTTGAAAAGCTTTGAGGTCATCTAGATCCAAGTGAAGTATTTCAAAAATTTCACAATAAAGGATGTATGTAAAGCTTCCTTGATCAATTAATACTATTTTAATCGCCAAGTCATCATCGCACCTTGCGGTTATGACCATAGGGTTGTTGTCATGTGAATGGATGCTTTTTGTGTCACTCTCAAAGAAGGTGATCTTAGATTCTAAGGTTCCATTGTTTCTAGAGTTAGGTTTTGTGAGTGAGCCCTCAATGGTTAGAACCTGACGAGAATATCTCCTACTGGAGAAACTGATCACTTCGCCCTCAAGAAATCCTCTTTCTATGGTATTGAGTGTGTGAAGCATAAGTATGTCTTTGCCCCTTGCTTGATTCATTTCTGTTCTTAGACCTAGAACTCCCATAAGCATCTCGCCCTTGAGAGATGAATACACCTAGAGTTAGGTAGGAGTTCCCCTAACCTATTTCTTCAAATAACCATCTTAGATGAGGCACTTTATCTCCTTCTTAAGTTAGTAACTATCTTTTGAATGACGCTTTTCATCTTATGAAACTTAAACCACTTGATGGCTTCAGCCCCATGATGTCTGACTTAGGGCCTGGCTGTAGTAAAATGTCATTCATATGAAGGAACTCACGTTATATTTTCTCACAGCGAGTTTTTAAAGACATGAGACTCTGTGGTTTTCCCGTCTCGTTTGAATGATGCCCTGTCTCTCACAAGATAGATGTAATGATCCTTATGCAACTACTGCGAGTTATTAGAGTTACTAGTTGTTTCCTTTTTGACATCTTTGAACTTCTTTTTTGGGGTTATTTTCCTCGCCCTTTATACATAGTATCTTGCATGTGTTAGCACCTCCACCAAGGAAGCCACTTCCTTCTAAGTGAGGAATTCATTAAAATATTCTTCCTTTAGCCTATTTTGGAACACATCCATGAACATTTTTTGGATGGGATGGACGACCTTGATAGTCGCCTCATTGGAGCAAATAAAAAATTTCCTCAGAGATTCAGAAGGGCCTTGGCAAATGTTGAAATGGCTGATGGCAGACAACTTTCTGTGTCAGATTGTTGCAAACTGATGGATGGGTTTCTTCATTAGATCCTAGTAGCTAGTGGCCGAGAGCTGTGACAAGTCCATATACCACCTTAATTTTGTATCTCTGAAGGTGCCAAAGAGAATTTTGCATTTCAAGGATTCAGGTGCTTCAATAATGGTCATCTGTGTATTGATGGAGGCGACATGTTCATATGGATCGCTGCGCCCAACTTGAGGGTCTAGGATTTCAGCTTCGCCAAAAGGGCCAACCTCATCCTAGCGTTCTTGGATGTGAAGTACGATATCCTCTAGAGTTTGATTTTGGCGACGTAAGTCGTCCATGGCAGCACGCATTTCTGCCATGGCATCCTCATCGTTGTTAGACTCACTGTTGGTCAGAATTGCTACATTCTTATTCATCATGATGGATATATGAGATGGATACAAAGATAACAATCAAGCTTGATATTACGATGGAGTCTCAGGTATGTTTTACTAAAGCCACATAATGGACGCCAATTGTACTTGTTAAAAATATAATATGTGACAACTCCTTGTAGTTAAGGATTGTTAGAGGTTTTTAAGATTCTCATGTAAGCAGGTGAGAAGCTCTGTCTATGGTGCTTTTCAAAGAGAATTTAATGTTTTTCTCAACCTCAATGTTGAGATATTTATAATAGCCTGTTGAACCTCAGATTTTAAACTCAAGAAGACAATATTTGTACTTCACACATTTAGGAACGCGAATCGGGGTAGTTACTTCCCTTATTTTTCTCGAAAACGTAACTTCTCCTTCTTTAATCCCTCTCCCATACCGCTATGGATAAAGAAACGTCACTTTCCGTATTTCCCTCAAATGGGCGTTGGGCCGACGTATTGCGTAGCATTTCCTTAGAAAGTTCCTTGCACTGTCCTTCTATGAGGAAATTTTACTCCATACCCCTACAATTATACCCATACATTAAAATTTTTTGGACCAAAATATCCTCGTATAAAAATTTATAATTTTTTTCATTTGTTCACCGGAAGACTTTTTGCAAGTCTTCCGGTTCATATTTTTTTCATTTGTTCACCAGAAGACTTTTTGGAAGTCTTCCGGTTCACATTTTTTTTCGTTTGTTCACCGGAAGACTTTTTGCAAGTCTTCCGGTTCATATTTTTTTCGTTTGTTCACCGGAAGACTTTTTTGGAAGTCTTCCGGTTCATGTTTAAGATTTATTAATTTCATATAAACACCATTTTAGTAAATTTTTATCTATTATATTTAATATATAAAAATTCTATAAATAGAGAATTTTTTTAGAAATATTTTCTATTTGCTATAATTATCATAATATTATCACATTAGTATTATATATTTAGAATTTGCAAACAAATCTTATTAAACTTGCAAATTTACCGTATTCAATATGTTTAATCAAATGAAAACATATGTGATAAATCAATAATGTATTTTAATTTAAAATGATCACAATAATATAACTTGCAAAAAACAAAAACTAAATCGAACTTTCAATTAAATAAATCAATCAAATTAAAATATAAGTAATAATTTCGATTTATTTAATATTTTTAATAAAATAAAAATATAAGATATAAATAAATAATATATTTTATTTAAAGCAAGCACAGTATAGAACATGCAAAAAAAAAGTTATAAATAAAAAAAGATCAAACAAAAATGAAAAACAAATAATAAATTTATATTCTTAATTTTTTTAATTAAATAAAAATATGGGTAATAAAACAATATTGTTTTATATTTATAATTATGTGAGTTCTAAAGTATAGATTAAATACTATATTCATAGTAGTATTCAAAATTAAATAATCAATAAAACTATATCAGTCCTATAAATAAAACACATTATTTGCGTGTTCTATTATTGTGATTATTTTAAATAAAATACATTATTAATTTATTACTTATATTATTTTGCAAGTTAACTTATTGTGATCATTTTAAGTTAAAATACATTATTGATTTATCAAATATATTTTCATTTGATTAAATATATTGAATAATGTAAACTTATATCCTATATTTAAATTTATTTTATTCATTAATTTTCAAGATTAATAAGATATTTGAGAAAATTCTACTATTATGATAATTTAAAATAAATGATTTTAATCTCATAGTATTCTAATAATTATATCAAATAGAAAATATTATGACAATGATTCTTTATTTATAAAATTTTTATATATTAAGTATAATAGACAAAAATTCACTAAATTGGTCTTTATATAAAATTAATAAATCTTAAATATTAATTAAAAATTAAAAAAAAAAATGAACCGGAAGACTTCCAAAAAAGCTTCCAGTGAACAAACGAAAAAAAATATAAATCGGAAGACTTGCAAAAAGTCTTCCGATGAACAAACGAAAAAGAATGTGAACCGGAAGACTTCGAAAAAGTCTTCCGGTGAACAAACGAAAAAAATATGAACCGGAAGACTTGCAAAAAGTCTTCCGGTGAACAAATAAAAAAAATTATAAATTTTTATACGAGGATATTTCGGTCCAAAAATTTTTAGTGTAGGAGTATGAGTATAATTGTAGGGATATCATGTAAAACTTTCCTTTGTATGAACCCTGCATGTTTATGGCTGTATTTAAACCCATAACCTCAAGTTAAGCTGGAAGTCATTTGCTGTCTTTTATATATTTTCTATTAAAAAAAAAAGTTTTAGGCATAGGAAAATGACATTAAAACTAAAACAATGAGATCATGCATTTAAAAACTACATATTGTAGTGACAATCATTATACACATTATAGATTGATACAATTATCTCTTACAGCCGAAATAACATGACATTATTGAACATGGATTATCAACTTGAAAGGTTTTCAACAGTTCTAATTGACCCATCTGAAATAACCCTGAAACATGAACTCTTGATTGACTTAAAAATACTGAGCCTCTTGAGTATGTTCTGGCTTTCCTGCTACATAATCCAAGAGTCCTTCACCTGCTTTTTCACCATGAGTTTCACTTGAGAATTTTGAAACACCTCCAAAGGCAATTATTGCTATCAAGAACACAGTAGTGGAAGCAAATAAAGGCCAAAAATAAGTCAGAATCGTTAGAAAATGTGGTGCTGCATATATCACTAACAAAAATAATATTGAAATTAATATTGCTATTGTTATAGGGTATCTATATTTTTGAAGCTTTTCTGATACATCCATGGTTTCTTGAATTGTACTTTTATTGCAAAGAGGAGGAAGAAGAATGGGAAAAGTTGAAGATAGGAAGAGAATGTGGTGATTTCTTAGTGTTTGTAAGTATAATATATGTGAAGAGATTCTATGTTTGAATTAATGTTCTTATTGGCTTTTCAAACTTTGCTTGGTCCATATGCAACTTATTTTCCAAAAGGCATTTCTATTTTCCCAAATTGCCCTTTTATTAATATGTGGTTAAATCTATTTTTTATTTATTTAAAAAAAATTATCATGGAGTAAATATTTAAAATTGTTATGATTGTATTAAGAACTTTGGGATGATGGTGTAAAAGTCTTTTCAGCTTAATACAGATTATCTTAAATATGTATTAGTGTTAGATTTATTTTTAAAATTATGATTATTTCCCGTTTGAGGGATTAAAGTCTGTAGCTGTATGTTTGTGATAATTGTTTTTTTTTTAATAAAAAATTTATGAATATTTTTTTGATAAAATATAAATTAAAAAAATATGAATCAAATTTATTAATCAACCAATCTTTTATAGTATATTCAATCTCATATTAATGATAATTTTAATTATATATATATATATATATATATATATATATATATATATATATATATATATATATATATATATATATATATATATATATATATATATATATATATATTATACTTCCTTCGAAACGGTTTATAAATAAATAAAATTTTCTTATGTAATAAATTATAAAATAAAGCATCAATCTTATTTTATTTAAATATATATTTTTTTAAAATGTATCTTTTCCAAAATAAAATAAAATATAAATTGTATTTAATTTGGTTTTTCTCTTTTTTTTTTTTCATATACAACATCTTTTAAAGATACACAAATTTAAATTTTCTTAATAAATATAAAAAAAATCTTATAAACTCTTATATAGTAGTAGCTTTTTTTTCCAATATGTCAAATATATTTTCTTCAAATTAGATGAGGAATATGACATTTTACTAATACTACTTAATTTATTTTGATTAGTGTGTCTAAAGATTCTCATGGACGGCTGAGAAGGGATAAGATTTTCAATAATTGTTTTATGGACCAAGTGTGAAGGGTATATTAGTCATTAAAACAAGTTGATTGAATGTTTTGGTATTGATTCTTTGTCAAATTCAAGATAAGTCGGTTTGGGATGTCCTTGTTGGGGAGTGGATGCTTTTTAATTGGAAATTTGGAATGATGATTAATATTCAGGAAAGGCATAGCTTCCTTGGATTGTTCTTCTTCATGTTGATAACTTTTATGTGTATCATGAATACATAAATAAATAAATAAAAAATAAATAATCTAGAGCCATTTGGACCAAGTTTTGATATTCATTTGAACTTAGAGTCTTTATCAACCCCACGTGAAGTCCTAGCCTTTAATCATCATTTGGGCAATGTTTCTTTTCTTTTATTAAATCAATATGTGATAGGTAGGACCGTTAATAAAATTATATATAAACTGAATTGAATTATGAATAAAACTGAATTAAAATTGAAATAATTGAATTGTTTTATTTAGATAATAAATCAAATTATATTCTACAAATAATTTTAGAACTAAATTAAAAGTGAAATCAAACTAAATCGAAATTGTAACTAAGTTGAAATTGAAATTAAAATATTGTTTAATAATTATGTAATTTAATAATAGTTCAGTTTAAAAAATATTAACTTCTAACTATCCTATAAGGTTAAGGATTTCAAAACGGTGCATTAAATCAATAATTATAATTCTAAATAAATAAAAATGATTCCATTTGATTCAAGTAAATTTCAGATCGATTTTATTTTCTTTACAGCCTAATTGATAAATTGCGTACATATAGTGGTGTCACATTGGGTACTCTTACATTGGATCAAGAAGTAGAAATCATAGATGAAAGAAAAAAACCACGAGATAACACCCTTTCTCTTAGAATTTCAATAGAATATAGAGTAAAATTAATTAAATAAGAATTATATAAATGAAAATTTTATCTTGATATAATAATAAAAATTCAAATTTTATTTTAGTTCTTAAAAAAAATTCAAAAAAAATTCTCCTAGGCATAACAACGGGGCGGAATAGAGACAAATGTAATTATACATGCACTCGCTTCTATGTAGCAAAGCCGCCCCCGCTCCCAAACCTAGTCTCGAGTAAAAATTTATCGTCCATACCCGTCCACAATCGGGAACGACTTTTCCCGCACCCGCCCCGTCCCCACCCGCAACAAACTGATTTTTTTAATTGTAATACAAATTAATAATTTAATTAAAAAATTAATTATTTTAATAACTTAATTAATTATTTAATTAAAAACTTATTTAATAAATAAATATTAACTTGATTATTTTAATTGCAATAAGGAAATTAATAATTTAATTAAAAATATAATTAATAAATGAATATTAAAATAAGTAAAATAAGGAAATTACAGTAAATTGTAATATTCGGGGACGAGGCGAGTGTGGGTGCGGACAGGTCTTAGTGTCTTTCTGTCCCCGCTCCCGCACCCGTAGTTAAGAACCAGATTTTCCTAGCACCCAATTAAATTAGGTTTTTTCCGTTAATTTCGGTGCGAGTCCGAGTTTGTTTGCCATGCCTAAATTCTCCTAATATATTCCATCCACATTTTTTATCCCTTATGCTAACGTCCGTTAATAGAAGCTGGTGTGGCATGACAAGTGGCAATGTCAGCGTAGCAAAGATGCTGACATGGATGCCACATAACATTTTGTCACCATTTTATATTATTTATATTAATTGAATTTATAACGACAGAGATTTCGTCGCTAACATGAACATCATAAAACCAACTTGAAAACGTCGCTAATATGTAGTTAATCCCTAACTAATTCAAACACGTCATTCTTATGACCTAAACTTTGTATTTTTTGCATAAATTTTTTTGAGAGAGATCCTTATAATGTGATAAATTTTATTGTAAAACATCATAAAAAAATGAAGTCTAAGTCATAAGAATGATGTGTTTGAATTAGCTACATATTAGCTATGGTTTATAGTTTTCTTTATGATGTTCATGTTAGCGATAAAATATTTGTCACTATAAATTTAATTAATATAAATAATATAAAATGGTGAAAATATGTCATGTGGCATCCATGTCAGCATTTTTGCCACACTAACATTGCCACATCAGCTTCTGTTAATGGACGTTAGCAAGAGAGACCAAAAGCGTGGATGAAAAATGTTGCGGTGAGAATATGATATCAAGCTATTGATTAACTTGAATCACAGATCTTTGAAATTCACCACCGAGCTTTGATTTATCCAAAGGAAAGGTTAAAGAACAAAAAAAAGTCCTAATTGCACTGTAAAAATAATGCGGGAGATCTAAGGTTCGGGGGTTGGTTATACCTAGGGAAGGTGTTAGCATCCCAAGTATCTATAGTACTCTACAGGAACTTCTTGTAAGTATTAGTGTTATTTGTTATCTGTTATCTGCTAAAAGGTTGAAGGGAGACCTAAGGGGTTAGTCCTAAGTATGCTTGCCAAGACATCACATCTCGTGCCTACGGATCCTGACGGGAACAGAATCAGAGAATTCGTAGTTCTCCTCAACGAGAGTGAGGAACTCTTGGCTATGGTCAAGGTTCCAGAGGGAAGTAAGTGTTCATAGTGAGACACTTACATGGAGTGCGGCGACTTCAAATCTAAGTTGAGTTGAAAGATAAATAAGTGTCCACAGCGGGATCTTACATGGAGTGTGGCGACTCTAATCCTAAGGCTAGGATGAAGGGAAGGAAAAGAGTGAATTTCCATGGCAGGAAATTACAGGGAGCACGACGACTCTAATCCTAAGGTTAGGATAAGGGTATAAGAGAATGTCCAAGGCAGGATGCTTGCATGGAATGGGGTGCAACAGAGGAATTTTCCACCTCCCTTTGTATGCCTAGTATGAAGTGTATGGTAGAAGTCACCTAGGAGGAAAGGCACAGGGTTCTCGATCAAGAAAATTTCCACTGTCACTTGGTCCACAATTTTTTCCACATTTAGAAACATCACGATTCCATAGACCAAGAGCGCCAAAATTGAACCACATATCTCCCATTTTTGTTCCTTGGCATACTTCCATACTTGTTCTTCTAAAAACTTCCTCGAGAATCCCCTGGTTCCTTTGGGTGCTCAATTGGCTGTCACATCTCTTGTGGGAATCCCCAAGGCAGAAGCCACTTTCTTCAAAGTGAATTCTTCTTCAAGCTTCGGAAAAGGATTGCAATCTTTAATGGAGAGATTCAATATCTTCTCGAACTCTTCTAAAGTGGGAGCTATTTGAAAATCAGCAAAGATGAAATAACGAAGAGAAGTATCATAGTATTGAGCTAAAGTTGTGAGGGCTTCATATTTTATATTTTCTATCAACAAATCTAAGATTCTCCCATAAAAAGCATGAAATTTGTTATGCTTAATGGGGGTAATCATGGCACTTAGAGCTTTCAGACTGTCAATTGAAGCATCTTTGTATTTGAAAGTGAAAGTACTTTTTTTGTCGGTCTTCTTGTTTAGCTTCATTGTCCATAGATTCACATTCATCATGATTGCTTATGGAAAATGCTTTTATCTGCAACAAGAATAAGACACTAAGAGATTTTTTTTATAAAGCATGCATGTATGATTGGATGCATAAATGAAATCCAAGCACATGGTGTTGTACCCCAAAATTCACCCAACCTTTTTCTTTACTTGGCTTATGTTTCATTTCATTCTTCAGCATTTGCATGTTGCATAACATTGTATTTTGCAGGGGATCAAGGGAAGTGTGCCATCCAAGAGAAGGTTATCAAGGGTATCAAGCTCCACCAAGAGTGCTTACTCAAGTTATCTGATGTTTACAACCATCAAGAGGTGGTCAAAGCTCTCTGAGAGAGAAGATTGCCAAGTGTTGGTTACCTCCTATCTTGGAGGGAAATTGAAGATCATCAGGGGTTTACAAGGCCATGGTTATGTATGAGAGATGTTGGAGAAGCTCATTTAATGCTTTTGAAGCCATTAGGGAGCTTATCTAAGTGGGCATATCATTTGCAAGAGGTTGCAGTTAAAGTTTGTGCACCTAGGGTTTCATCTACTTAATGCAAGGTCAACTGTGGGCTTGAAGGAGTTGGAGACTTGGTTCCATGTCATTGGAGTCATGGGAAGTCATGTTAAGACATCTAGTATGTCATTTCAATTTCAAATCAAGGAGAATCAAGAGCCTAAGAAGTTACTAAATTAGGGTTTCAGAGGAATTCAGTGTAAAATCCCCTTCTTTAGTGCCTAACTTCAAGAACCATTTACCTCAAGATACAAGTTGAATCTCATTTTCTTATAAACATGAGACTTGTAGGGAATTTTCTAAGATTTCTTTTGAGTACTAGAACTCATCCATTGGGTTTGTGGAGCTCAAGTTATGATACCATCAAGTTATGGGTCTCGGATGAACATATTTCTCAATCAACAAAAGTCAACTCACTTCCAAGGCACTTTTGACCTAGAATCTTGTTTCTTCTCAACTTTTGATGAACATGAAAGTTATTCCTCATGATCTTAGTTTTCCAAAAATTACTAGAAGTCCTTCATATCATTTGTGGAACTCAAGTTATGAAGCTTGCAAGGCAAGGGCATTTTGGGAAACTTTGATTATAAGTCATTTTCATTACGGGTCATTCTCATGCACTTAAGTACTTCAAATGGAACTTTAACCAACATGAAAGTTGTCCCAAATAACTTCAATTACATCATGAAACTAAATATTGGCATGAATTATGCATGGTTATGATCATTGGTGGAGAAATTCAAGTGAAAATTGAACTTTAAATCATGATTTCAATTGAATTGGTTTTAGGCCTTTTTCATGCTTTCTTTTGATTCCATTTTTCTCACAATCCTCCAACAAGTGAAATGAACAAATTTATTTTGGTGGTAATAAGGAAAATCATGTGGAATTCAAGCTTACTTCACAAAGAAGTTTGTCATCCAAACTTGCTAAATGGATCACCAATAAATCCCATTCCAATCCCAATGTGAAATTGACATTCTCAGCTTCAAATCCAAGTGAATTTCATGAGTGTAGCAAGCAGATTTCACATGTGCATGGGAGGTACTTCCAATTTGGGTATTTTCAAATTTCAGCCAAATGAGGCTACATGGGCCTCCAATTCATTCACATATCCAACATATAAAAGCTCCAAATGAAAATTGAAAGCTCAGAAGTGCAATTTCATGGAGGGAAGAGCAAAGTCAGTTTTAGAAATTTGAGAGAAAATTCAAAATTGTGAATCCAGATCTAGAGAAATTCAAAGAAAATTGAAGCAAGTATCATCTTCCTCAAGTGAATTGGAGTTGATCTGCACAGTTTGGAGCAAGCTAACACTCAATGGAAGCACCAACGGAGTGTCTCCATTAGGTAATCTTCCAATCCATTTTTCTCTCATGTTAGGCATTGATTTAGGTCATTGTTGGTTGCATTTGAAGCCCTACCTCGTGTAGGCAAAGTTTGAATGCTTGATTTTGATGTTTGATGAAGAACTCAAAGGTGCATTCCAATTTTCATCTGTACGAATCTCTTAATCTAGCCGTGTTTAAAACAAATGAACCATGGATTTGGAATGTATGTGAGTAGGGCTTCATTTTGGTATAAGATTTGGCATGTTTTGGTGAAGTTTCCAGAGCTGATCTCCGGCCACCTCACCGGAGAAGACGACCGGAGCTAGGGCTCCGACGTCTGGTTCAAACTCAGGTGATCTGAGGTGTCACTTGGCTGACTTGTTGACTGGCTTTGATGAACGGTTGAGATTGCTTTGACTTGCACGCGTGGATGATTTGAATGCCACATCATTTAGTGATACACATCGTTTAATTTAGTGGCTGAGTTGTTTTGGAAATGGGCCTTAGTTGCTATTTGCACACTCACTTGTGTGAGCCCAATGGATTTGAACGCAGATCCTTGCTATTTGCACCATTTCACCTTATTTGTTTTATTTCATTTTAATTTCTTTTCTGTTTTGATTTTAATTAATTAAAAATACTTCCAATCATGATAAAATTCAACCAAAAATATTTTCTAACACTTTAATGTGTTTTTTAATTTTCCATAATTTTTAATTTTATTTTCCATTTGTTTTTCGATTAAATTTGAATTTAATGATTGGATGTATTTTTGAGTTGCTTTTTCATTTGATCTCATTTGTTCTTGCTTGAGATTTGAACCAATTTTAACCACCAATGAATGAGACTTATTACTCATTTAGATAATGAGTTGAGGTGTCTTAGAGGATGGTTTTGGTAAATGTTTGACTTGTTTTTGGTTGACTTTGATGTGCATTTATTTGACCATCGACAACCCTCCTTCAAAGTGGAACACCCTTAGTGAATCAATTTCTTTGGTAATGCTTTGATTGGACTTTGGTTGTGTTGCTTTGGCCTCTGTTTTCCAACATCTTTGTGAGCTTTGTTCATTTTATTTGGCTTTTATTGAATCATTTTCCTATTTTTGGTGTACCTTGCAAGTCAAGCTACCCCTAAGGATGGTTCACACATACTAGTTGACCTAGTCTGGGTGGGAGATGACCCTTGTGGATCCCATATGCTTCTAACTCCTCTTGATTCACATTTCTAACATGTTGAAGTTGCTGGTTGCAAACTTTTAGGTCATAAAGTTGTTTGGTTCTTGTTGTAAGTTGCATTTATTTAAGGATTTCCATTTGGTGTTGAATGTTGAAAGTGTTTAGAACCTAGGTTCTTTACCAAGCCTTATCTTGCAACTTGTTTTGGTTTGCTTCCTTCTTTTACTTGCCATTTCTCTTCTCTTTTTCTCACTTCTGTCTTAGGAACTTGGGGACTCATCCAAGTTGATTTGGTACCACTTGTTTGCACTTTGAGTTTGGCTTGGATGAGAGGCCACTTTGAGAATTTTCTTTTGGTTTTTTTCTTGCATGATCATTGTGATGTTTATGGTTTAGATTGCATTTGATGTTGGTTGCTGCCCAAGCCTTTTCTCCCATCCTCACATTGATTATTTCTTCATCTCTTTCTTTTGTGTTTGCCTCTTGGTAGTGATTGATGTGCAAATGGTTGTAGGAATTCTATTCCTCCCATTTCATCTCACTTTTGGCTTGAACTTGTTTAAGTTCTCTTGTTTGTATCTCTCATATGTTTGGCATATTTTTGTTTGCTTGAAGAGGTTGAGATGTGCTTGTGGTGGTTGTTACCCCACACCTTTTTCCCCCCTCTTCTTCTTTGTGTTGCATTGCATGTTTGCATTCTCTTTTTCTTTCATCTATGCTTTCTTCTTTGTTTGTCTTCCTTTGCCATGTTCCCTTAGGACTTCAAATATTTCTTGTTCAAGATGGATTATGATAGACATTAGATTTGAATCCAAGCATGATAACATTATGGTAGTCTTCCCTTTTCATCTCAATCATATGTGTACATTGCATGATGACATTAGGTTGAGTTTAGTCTCCTTTTTAGAGTGTGTATTCTCTTCTCATCTCAAAACTTCTTCAAGACACCTAATAAAGGATAATGAGTGTTGTACGCTACGAGCCTTAAGCATTTGGGAAATGATGATTGGGGGGCCTCCTCTCATTTGTCTAGAGTGTTTAACGTATGTCCTTTGGACGATATGCGACGCATTCGCTCCTAAGTCATAGTCTTTAGGGAAACATGAATTACAAACAAAGTTCAATTCACTTCTTCTTCTTAAAAGACTCAAAAAACAAACATCAAACTTTTTATCCTTCGGGATTAATTGGAAACCATTTTCATAAAGAGAGTTTTGTTAACTCTTGGTTCTACTGCAAACAGGTAACGCCTAAGTCTCCAATGGTCGAGTAGCATACACCTAACTGCTAGAACTAAGTTTTAACCCTACTCGGGTAAAACATTTGAACCAACCTATGGTCGTGTCATCCCGAACTACGTTTGCTCTGATTTCTCGTACCGGAAGAGGATACGTAGGTACAAGATAACGATGTCTTGGCGAGCAACCTTCCCCACCTTCACCCGTAGTTTTCCGAACTACGTTGACTATGACTTTACCATTGCACGAGGGAGTACGTAGGCATAGAGCGGCAATGCTCTATCGAGTCTCTTTTCTTTCTTTTGTCCCAGTGGCCTGTATCTTATATATTTTAACACCCTTTAGCTAGATAACAAGCATAGATCCCGTCGAGTACGACGAACGTGAGGGGTGCTCATACCTTCCCCTTACGTAACCGACTCCTGAACCCAAGATTTGGTTGCGATGACCTGTCTTTTCCCTTTTTCGTAGGTTTTTATGATCGTTTCCTTTCCCTCTCTTTGGGATAAATAACGAACAGTGGCGACTCTTCTGTCCTTGTCGGCCCCTTCTTTGCAGCAATGCGACAGCTGGCGACTCTGCTGGGGACTTTTCCCATCCCATATGCGAGTCAATCCTAGCGCTTGCGTGTTTATCTTTGGGTGTGTATATATGTGTTGTACTTTATTTGCATTTGAATTTTACTTTCCAGCATTGTATATATCATTTTGTTATGCTGTTGGATGGGAATGTTCCACTGTGTGATAAGCCAAAACCCAGGCTTGAGTACAACCATAGCATTAGAAGCGGAAAGTAGTGGTGAACCTATATGTTTGGTGTAACACTCCCTTCTATACCCCAAATAAATGCATATAGAACATTTAAGCATATACAAATTCATCAGAGTAAAAGTTTTAGAATAAGGTATAAAAGAAGAATGTCACAACTTCACCAATAAAACACTTGCTCCTTAAAATATGTAACATTTTCAATTTAAGCGGAAGATAAAATCATTTGATCGTTTTCAAAATATTAATTCACGTACACATGAGCTATCCAAATTAATATATCATATTAGTTAGATTACAAAACCACATCAGCTGATACATCGCAATGTATCACAAAAGAATGACTATACTAGTCTAACTACCCGGTGTTACATATCAGAGCAGCCGACTCAAAAGAATGAAGACTAACTTCACAAAAGGACTCCAGCATCCTAATCTGCAATGCCTCATAGAGCATTATAAAACAGCAGAAGGGTGAGAAATATAACCATAATAATCAAAGCATAAGATTATATATATATATAGGTATCATATAACACATATTCAATTTCTCACCACACTTCATACTCATAATCATAATTATATCGTGTTCACATATATCAACATTATGAACATTCGCAAGCACATCCCTTCATGCTTAATTTCACAATCATTCACAAGCACATTTATACAACAACAATATTATGCAATGTGACTCAACATATCCAATGCAACTCATGCAATGCGGTACCGACATTAGTTATCTTTTTTCGGTTTTCACTCTAAACCGGGTCCACCCTTCTAGACCGATAACTTGTTATCTTTTTTCGGTTTTTACTTTAAACCGGGTCCACCCTTCTAGACCAATAACAACCAAGCCCGTCCCCTAGGCTTCAAACCCACCCTTCTAGGTTTGGGACAAGCCACTAGTTTCCACGAAACTAACAGACATTGCCTCTTGACTGAATGATGCATGTACAATCAACCAATCACAATAAATGCACTTAAGACCGTTCCCGCGTCTTAATCCCATGCATTCGAATAATTCACCCCTTCGAGAATTTCATCATGATTGCACATACAACATATATCAAACATTTATCAATGTATTCATTTCACACATCATCATATTCAACAACAATGCACACATATCACATATGTTCCCATGCATTCACACAACAATCGCATATAAATATGCACTCACAATTCATTAGACAATACACATACATTCCTTATTGTATTCCCATGTATCTCTAATTATCACAACAATCAAGGTATTCACATCGCAATACCAATCATACAATTATAAGTTATGCACACATATTCAAAATGTTCTCATGCATACTCATTACATAATTGTACACAACAATCAAACATTCACAACTCATCAATTAATACACACATAATCATCATTATGTTCTCATGTATTTTAACCGATTACAATTAATCGTTCATATCACAACTCTAGGATTCACGCCTGAAGGCTACCCACAGCACATGTTATCATAATAGTTCACATACTCATTCATAACATAGAAGTATTAACATATGCGAATCAACCAAACAATCACCATTTGGATAACACAGCAAAGAAAATATACTGTCACATTCGCCTTTATTCGCCTGGCGAACCCTTGCAACGAACCTTCGCCTGGCCTTCACCTGGCGAACTCTCTCAGCGAACACTCGCTAGGCTTCGCCTGGCGAGACTTCCCAGCGAGCCCAAGTCAGTAGCTACTGACTTCATTCGCCACCATTCGCCAGCACCTTCGCTGGGCGAACCTTCGCTATCCAACTTCGCCTGGCGAACTCGCCAGCGAAGTCCACTGGAACTTAAATATAATTATTCGCCAGCATTCGCTAGGCTTCGCCTTCGCTCGCCTGGCGAGAGCCAGCGAACCTGCGCAGAACAGAACCCTATTCTGTTCCTCCTTCACCAATCCATCATCAACCCTTTCTTCTACATCCAAATCAGTATAAACAGCATCAATACATGTTACCCGACTATTCTACGGCATTATTACTCAGTTTCAACCGATTAAATCATCAATCTACCGATTATCCAACATTTTGCCCTAATTGGGAAGTGATGAAAACTCTACCAAAACCCCAACCCAACATACATAACATCATACAATGATCAAATAGAAACATTTCTCACCCTTACCTCGATTAATCGGAGCTTTGATGTTGGTTCTTGATGATTTCCACTTTTCCTCTTCTTCTCCTCCCTTTCTCTTCTTTCTTCTTTCTTTCCTCTTTCTCTCCAAATGTTTCTATCTTTCTTTTCTTTTCTTTCTCTCTTATATATTCCTTTTATTTTCTTTCTTAATTTTCTATTAATCCCAATTAATAAAAATTAGTTCCAACATAAAATAAAATCCCACTAAATAAATTAATTACTACAATTAATTATTTAATGAAATTTGGGCTGTTACAACCCTCCCCCACTTTAGGAATTTTCGTCCTCGAAAATGTTACCTGATTCAAACAGCTCTGGATAAGACTCTTTCATACGACTCTCAAGCTCCCAAGTAACATTTCCACCAGCCGGTCCTCCCCAAGCGACCTTCACTAAAGCAATCTCTTTACCTCGAAGCTGCTTCAATTTCCGATCCTCAATCCGCATAGGTGATGTCTCAACAGTCAGGTTATCTCTCACCTGCACATCATCTATTTGGACTACATGAGACGGATCCGCAATGTATTTCCTCAATTGAGATACATGGAATACGTCATGAAGATTAGCAAGCGACGGTGGTAAAGCCACACGATAGGCCACTTCTCCTATCCTTTGCAAAATCTGATAAGGACCAATGAAACGCGGCGACAACTTGCGCGACTTCAGTGCCCTACCAATACCTGTCATCGGAGTGACTCGAAGAAACACATGATCTCCCTCTTGAAATTCAAGTGCCTTCCTCCTCTTGTCATAATAACTCTTCTGACGACTCTGAGTAATTCTCATCTTCTCTTGAATCATCTTGATCTTATCAGTAGTCTGTTGAACTAACTCGGGTCCAACAACAGAACTCTCTCCGGACTCGAACCAACACAATGGTGTCCTACACCGCCTACCATACAACGCCTCAAATGGTGCCATACCAATACTCGAATGGAAACTGTTGTTGTAGGTAAACTCAATCAAAGGCAAGTAGCTATCCCAAGCTCCTCCTTTTTCCAATACACAAGCTCTCAAAAGATCTTCAAGCGACTGAATCGTCCTCTCCGTCTGACCATCAGTCTGAGGATGATACGCTGAGCTCAAACGTAACTTAGTACCCAAAACACTCTGCAGGCTCTCCCAAAATCGCGAAGTAAACCGCGGATCTCTATCCGAAATAATACTCGACGGAATACCATGCAGACACACAATCCTCTCAATATACAACTTAGCCAACTTCTCCAAAGGGTAATCCATACGCATAGGGATAAAGTGAGCAGATTTAGTCAATCTATCCACGATAACCCAAATAGCCTCAAAATTACTCGGCGTCCTCGGCAAACCCGATACAAAATCCATGGAGATACTATCCCATTTCCACTCAGGAATAAACAACGACTTCATCAAAACTGATGGCTTCTGATGCTCAATCTTTGACTTCTGACAAGTCAAACAAGAATATACAAATTCCGCGATATCCTTCTTCATACTAGGCCACCAAAATACTTTCCTCAAATCCTGATACATCTTAGTAGCACCCGGATGAATACTCAATCCGCTACGATGTCCTTCCTCAAGGATGCTCTTCTTAAGCTCAACCACGTCTGGAACGCAAACTCAATCCCGACATCTCATAATACCATTCTCATCAATCCGAAAATCACCACCTTGGCCTTGGTTGATCAAGGTCAACCGATCAACTAAGCTCAAATCCGATTTCTGTCCTTCTCGAATTTCATCCAAAATACCACTTGTAAGCTTTAACATACCCAACTTAAATCCAAAAGAAGTTCTCTCACATACCAAACTCAAATCCCGAAATTGCTCAATCAATTCCAACTCTTTCACCATCAATGCCGACATATGCAATGATTTCCGACTCAATGCATCCGCTACTACATTCGCTTTACCCGGATGGTAGTTCAAGCCAAAATCATAATCCTTCAAAAGTTCAAGCCATCTTCTTTGTCTCGCATTCAATTCCTTTTGATCAAAAAGATATCTCAAACTCTTGTGGTCACTAAACACTTCAAATCTTGCGCCAAATAAATAATGCCTCCAAAGTTTCAACACGAACACAACGGCGGCCAACTCTAAGTCATGCGTCGGATAATTCTTCTCATGCACTTTGAGTTGCCTCGAAGCATAAGCCACAACTTGGTTATTCTGCATCAACACACCTCCTAAACCCATCAAAGAAGCATCACAATACACAACGAACGGTTCCTCTGGATTTGGCAGAATCAAAACAGGAGCTGTCGTCAACCTTCGCTTAAGTTCTTGAAAACTCGCTTCACACTTGGCGTCCCAAACAAAGGCTTGACCTTTCCTAGTCAACTGCGTCAACGACAACGATAACTTAGCAAATCCCTCAATAAACTTCCGATAATAACCGTCTAAACCAAGAAAACTTCTGATTTCAAAAACTGACTTCGGAGTCTCCCATTGCGACACCGCTTCAACCTTTGACGGATCGACCGTAATACCACTACTAGAAATCACATGACCGAGGAAACTAACTTCCTTCAACCAAAATTCACACTTAGAAAGCTTCGCGAACAACTGCTTCTCTCTCAGCACAGATAACACAATCTTCAGATGCTCGGCATGCTCTCCTTCGCTCTTCGAATAAACCAAGATGTCGTCAATAAACACCACCACAAACTTATCCAAATAAGGATGGAAAATCCTATTCATGTACTCCATAAATACACCTGGTGCATTAGTCACACCAAATGGCATCACGGAATACTCATAGTGTCCATACCTCGTCCGAAAGGCCGTCTTCTGAATATCCTCAGCTTTCACACGGATCTGATGATACCCAGATCTCAAATCAATCTTGCTGAACACGCTTGCACCAACCAACTGATCCATCAGATCATCAATCCTTGGGAGTGGATACTTATTCTTAATAGTCACCTTGTTCAACTGTCTGTAATCCACACAGAGCCTCATAGAACCCTCTTTCTTCTTAACCAACAACACCGGTGCACCCCACGGTGACACGCTCGGACGAATAAACCTCTTTTCAAGCAAATCCTCAAGTTGACTCTTCAACTCTTTTAACTCCGAGGCCGACATACGATATGGAGCCATCGATATCGGACTAGTTCCAGGAATCAAATCTATCGAAAACTCCACTTCTCGCTCCGGCGGTAAATCCTTTATCTCTTCAGGGAATACTTCCGGAAAATCTCTAACAATGGGCAAAGCATCAATCTCTTCACTTTCACTAGTCCTCAAAGTTGCCATAAGCATAAATACCTTAGCCCCATCTTGTACCGATTCCTTCACTTGTTTCCTCGTCATAAACAAATCCCTTTCAACATCCGAATCGGGAAAAATAACCGTTTTGTCAAAACAGTTAATATACACACGATTGAATTTTAACCAATTCATTCCAAGAATGACATCCAGCTGATCTAAATGAAGACACACTAAATCAATCCCAAAATCTCTACCGAAAATACTCAACGGGCAATTCAAGCAAACATACGGTGTAGTTACCGAACCCATAGCAGGAGTATCAATAACCATACCGCCACCAATCACAGACAACTCAAGATTCAACCTTCTAACACAATCCAAAGAAATAAAAGAATGCGTAGCTCCGGTATCAATTATAGCGACCAAAGGTGTACCATTAATAAAACACGTACCTCAGATCAATCGATCGTCGCTAGCAGTCTCAGATCCAGATAGAGCGAACACTTTCCCGCTCCCTTGATTCTTCTTCGGCTTATTGCACTTGGTACTGATGTGCCCTTGCTCACCACAGTTATAGCAAGTAACACCCGCACCGCTTCTACACTCTAGAGCCTTGTGGCCTGGCTTGCCACACTTAAAACACTTCTGTTCAACACTTTTGCATTCAGGAGCACGATGTCCCTCTTCACCGCACCTATAACATCTCACCGGAGTAAAAACTCCCCCACTTGGTTTCTTACCGAAACCAACCCTTTGTTTCCCCTTATCGGCAGGAGTTACGTAAGGTTTTCCTCTGAATTGACCTTTTCCTTTCTTATCACTTAGACTCTTGTAGTGGCTGGACCTAGCCCTACTGTCTTCGTCATAAATTCTGCTCTTGTTAACCAACTCAGAAAACCGTCTGATTTCCTGGTACCCAATAGCTTGTCTAATCTCGGGTCTCAAACCGTTCACAAACTTGAGGCACTTAGACCTCTCAGCATTACCAGTATTATAGTGAGGACAAAATTTGATCAACTCCTCAAATTTCGCCGCATACTCAGCAACCGTTGAATTACCTTGCTTCAACTCAAGAAATTCGATCTCTTTCTTCCCCCGCACATCCTCTGGAAAATACTTCTCCATAAAGGTTTCTCTAAACAAATCCCACGTAATCACAATATCATCTTCCTCAAATCTTTGGCGAGTATTACACCACCAATCTTCAGCTTCTTCTTCGAGCATATGAGTCCCAAACTGCACCTTCTGTGCATCCGAGCAATTCATAACTCGAAAAATCTTTTCCACAGCTTTCAACCAAATTTGTGCCTTGTCCGGTTCATGAGTTCCCTTGAATACCGGAGGGTTATTCTTTTGGAATTTCCCCAAAGCACGGAATCCATCATCAGCATGATTCCTCACATTCACATTGGCCGGAGGATTCTGCCCAATTGCCCCCGCCAATCTCGCCAATGCCTCCGCAATTGCTTCGTCGTTCCTTCCTGCAACCATCTTACTAATTCCAGCAACAGAACCACGTAAGAACAACCAATATTGATAATGCAACACACGCATATCAATAACACACAGGGAAAAACACTCTAACAACTTGGCCGGACGGACCGACCTGCTCTGATACCACTATTGTAACACTCCCTTCTATACCCCAAATAAATGCATATAGAACATTTAAGCATATACAAATTCATCAGAGTAAAAGTTTTAGAATAAGGTATAAAAGAAGAATGTCACAACTTCACCAATAAAACACTTGCTCCTTAAAATATGTAACATTTTCAATTTAAGCGGAAGATAAAATCATTTGATCGTTTTCAAAATATTAATTCACGTACACATGAGCTATCCAAATTAATATATCATATTAGTTAGATTACAAAACCACATCAGCTGATACATCGCAATGTATCACAAAAGAATGACTATACTAGTCTAACTACCCGGTGTTACATATCAGAGCAGCCGACTCAAAAGAATGAAGACTAACTTCACAAAAGGACTCCAGCATCCTAATCTGCAATGCCTCATAGAGCATTATAAAACAGCAGAAGGGTGAGAAATATAACCATAATAATCAAAGCATAAGATTATATATATATATATAGGTATCATATAACACATATTCAATTTCTCACCACACTTCATACTCATAATCATAATTATATCGTGTTCACATATATCAACATTATGAACATTCGCAAGCACATCCCTTCATGCTTAATTTCACAATCATTCACAAGCACATTTATACAACAACAATATTATGCAATGTGACTCAACATATCCAATGCAACTCATGCAATGCGGTACCGACATTAGTTATCTTTTTTCGGTTTTCACTCTAAACCGGGTCCACCCTTCTAGACCGATAACTTGTTATCTTTTTTCGGTTTTTACTTTAAACCGGGTCCACCCTTCTAGACCGATAACAACCAAGCCCGTCCCCTAGGCTTCAAACCCACCCTTCTAGGTTTTGGACAAGCCACTAGTTTCCACGAAACTAACAGACATTGCCTCTTAACTGAATGATGCATGTACAATCAACCAATCACAATAAATGCACTTAAGACCGTTCCCGCGTCTTAATCCCATGCATTCGAATAATTCACCCCTTCGAGAATTTCATCATGATTGCACATACAACATATATCAAACATTTATCAATGTATTCATTTCACACATCATCATATTCAACAACAATGCACACATATCACATATGTTCCCATGCATTCACACAACAATCGCATATAAATATGCACTCACAATTCATTAGACAATACACATACATTCCTCATTGTATTCCCATGTATCTCTAATTATCACAACAATCAAGGTATTCACATCGCAATACCAATCATACAATTATAAGTTATGCACACATATTCAAAATGTTCTCATGCATACTCATTACATAATTGTACATAACAATCAAACATTCACAACTCATCAATTAATACACACATAATCATCATTATGTTCTCATGTATTTTAACCGATTACAATTAATCGTTCATATCACAACTCTAGGATTCACGCCCGAAGGCTACCCACAACACATGTTATCATAATAGTTCACATACTCATTCATAACATAGAAGTATTAACATATGCGAATCAACCAAACAATCACCATTTGGATAACACAACAAAGAAAATATACTGTCACATTCGCCTTTATTCGCCTGGCGAACCCTTGCAACGAACCTTCGCCTGGCCTTCGCCTGGCGAACTCTCTCAGCGAACACTCGCTAGGCTTCGCCTGGCGAGACTTCCCAGCGAGCCCAAGTCAGTAGCTACTGACTTCATTCGCCACCATTCGCCAGCACCTTCGCTGGGCGAACCTTCGCTATCCAACTTCGCCTGGCGAACTCGCCAGCGAAGTCCACTGGAACTTAAATATAATTATTCGCCAGCATTCACTAGGCTTCGCCTGGCGAAGCTTCGCCTTCGCTCGCCTGGCGAGAGCCAGCGAACCTACGCAGAACAGAACCCTATTTTGTTCCTCCTTCACCAATCCATCATCAACCCTCTCTTCTACATCCAAATCAGTATAAACAGCATCAATACATGTTACCCGACTATTCTACGGCATTATTACTCAGTTTCAACCGATTAAATCATCAATCTACCGATTATCCAACATTTTGCCCTAATTGGGAAGTGATGAAAACTCTACCAAAACCCCAACCCAACATACATAACATCATACAATGATCAAATAGAAACATTTCTCACCCTTACCTCGATTAATCAGAGCTTTGATGTTGGTTCTTAATGATTTCCACTTTTCCTCTTCTTCTCCTCCCTTTCTCTTCTTTCTTCTTTCTTTCCTCTTTTTCTCCAAATGTTTCTATCTTTCTTTTCTTTTCTTTCTCTCTTATATATTCCTTTTATTTTCTTTCTTAATTTTCTATTAATCCCAATTAATAAAAATTAGTTCCAACATAAAATAAAATCCCACTAAATAAATTAATTACTACAATTAATTATTTAATGAAATTTGGGCTGTTACATTTGGCATGCACTAGTTCCCACGAAATCTGCGCCCAGACGAGATTCTCTTTGATGACTACCTTTCTAGTCTGTTTCAGACAGTTAAGGGGTTGTTGGATCTGAGGATTGTTGACTCTAGGGACCGATCATTTGGGAGTCAGCTAAGTGAGGCCGCTTCGTTAGACTATGATGCCAAACCGGAAACGGTGAACGTATCATCGTTTCTCGAAATTCTGTGACGCTGATGACCGCATAGGATGTCAGACCTCATCAGTGATAGGTTCATACCTGTGAGTGAGGAGGGTTATACAGGAAATCTTAACCTTCAACCTACCCGGTTTTCTCGTCAGTGTGAACCTGTGATTTTGATATAGTGGGTCCTTATGATGGTGCTATGTTCTTGCCAAAGCGAAGCGCTTATTCTTCTCAATCAACAGCACATCAACCTTGATCCCCTGTTGCATTTGCATTGGCATTTTTCATTTGCATTGACATGTATTTATGTTGCAGGTGTATATTTTCCCTTCGATTCTAGTGATCTTATTCCTTTTCTGACATGGATCCTAGCTTGAAGAAGACTGTGGTGTATAAGTTCCCTACTTCATACATTGGATCTCTACTCAGTTTGATCTTTGTGGCTGACAGAAAGGTGGTGGAAGATTTCAAGAAATCATATGGGAAGCTTTTGAGTTTTGTCTGTAAACCCTCAGTATATGAGTTGGATGGTCTCCATACTCTGCTTCAGTTCTATGATTCCCAATTACGTTGTTTTACTTTTCCAGGTTATGTATTACTGCCTACTTTAGAGGAGTTCTCTGTGCTATTTGGAGTTCCTATCTTGGATCAAATGCCTTTCTACCATACTGATGCTGAGCCTGATCTGACTAAGCTTGTTGGTGCCCTTCATTTGGATGCTTCTGAGCTAAAAGGGAAGTTGGTCAAGAGAAATGGAATGTCTGGATTTCCACTATCTTTTCTGGTTGCTAGAGCTCAACACTTTATGAAGGAGGGTTGTTGGGTTGTGTTTAATGCCATTCTGGCACTGTGCATTTATGGTATCATGATGTTTCCTAATATTCCAGATTTTGTGGATTTGGATGCTTTCCACATTTTTGCTTCAGGGAATCCTGTACCTACGCTTCTGGGCGACGTCTATCATTATGTGCATTACAAGAATGATAATTGGAGAGGGAAAAACATGTCTTGTTACGTACCTTTGTTGTACAGGTGGTTTGTGGGTCACCTTCCCAAATCTGGTCCTTTTGTTGATACTGCTGGCACCTCAGAGTGGTCAGAGAGATTTATGGGCTTGACTTTTGAGAATATCATTTGGTTTGATAGAGATCATCTAGGTACAGAGATTATCTACAGTTGTGGTGGTTTTCCTAACGTCCCATTGGTCGCAAGGAAAGGATGCATTAACTACAACCCATCCCTTGTAGTGAGGCAGTTTGGGTATGCACTGAGAGAACCTCCGAGAGAAGAGGAAATACAGGAATCTCTGTATTTCACTGGCTTGCTGGAGAACGAGACCTTGACTAGAGTTGAGAAGGCCTGGAACAAAATTCATCGCAAAGGGAAAGCTTCTTTGGGTAAGAGTAATAGTAGAGCTTACGATCCTTATGTGACTTGGATTCAGGAGAGAGCTAAGAGAATGTTGATGCCTTTTCCACCTTGTGAGCCTTTATATCCTCTGATGATTGAGGAGCCTAATACTATTGATATCCAGAGGTATAATCAGTTGTGGTCCGAGAAAGAGGAGTTGCGCAAGGAAAATGAAGAGTTGGAGAAAGAGATTGTTCAGCTCCGGGGCGAAAAGGTTGAATCTACTTATTCCTACAAGAGGCAAATTGAGTTGGTAAACAAGCTGGGTACAGATCTTACCAAAGAGATTCGCACTCGTGAGCGTTTGGGTTTAGATTTGAAGGTTGTCAGTGATGTTCTTACTTCTAAGAAGAAGGAGTTGGATAGAGCTTATCTAGAGATTTATAAGTTTAATGACCAGTGGAATGCTACCCTCACTAATAACAAAGAGCGAGAAGATGGGCTCAAGTAACAGATTGCCAAGTTGAAAGCTCAACTCCAAGTGAAGGATGAGAGGATTGCAGTTGAAGCCTCACTCTGACGTGACAGTGATTGTAGACTGAACGAAGCACTTGCAACGTTGGATGATTACAAGTCTAGAGCTGATGTGAAGAGGTGTAAGCTTGAGGAGGCTTTTGGTGAAGGCGCCTGGGAGGATTACGCTCAAGATTTGGAGACCACTATTAGCTGGAGGAAGTTGCTCATCCGGGGGTTACTTGTCAGGCCTGACCATCCAGAGACGAAGGAGTTGTTAGAGGATTTCCAGTCTAGTTATTGTACTTGATTGTATTTCTTTTCAGTCTATTGTTATAATGTATATATTGACCATCACCAGGCCTGTTGGCTGAGGTTATTTTGATTCCATTGTATTGTTGTATCTGAATCTTGGCTCTCATTTTATTTATGAGGAGTTTTCTTATTTCTTATCTGTTAGCTCTCCATTGTCATGATGTTCTCGTGGAACTAGAATCGAGTGGGAAATATCCCTAAAGCATATATACATGTCTGCATACTGCATCATTTTGCATTTTTTGCATCGCAGGTACCCAAAACCGTTAACCTTATCTCCGTGGTTTGTTAGTTTGTTTCAGGATTGACAGCCAGACGACTCACCATTATGCCACTCGGGGAAATCAACGTAAGATCATGGAGCAGATGCAAGCTGAGATATAAGAACTTCGAGACAGGATGGCTCAATTTATGGATTTGATGTAGGGTGTGGCAAATGGTCAAGAGCAACTGAGGACTCTGGTGCAACCACTAATTGCAAGAGTTGATAGGAATGGTGTACTTCACGGGGGAACTGCTGCTAATCCTCCTCGTAATGATGGTAGTACGCTACATGCTAATGTTATTCCTCTAGTTGTTATCCCTCCGGGCGAATGAAATGTAGGTGGAATCCCTATGCCTGAAATGGTGTATACTACGCATGGCAACAATGTTCCTCAGTGGGATGAAGGTCAGTAGGAAGATGGGTTCTCTATGCAAGATGTTGGTGCGGGATTGCCGTCTGAGGCAGATAAGAGGTTTAAGCTGATTGAAGAGAAGATGCGGAGCTATGAAAATCATAACTCTATGGGATTGGACATGGCTAATCTGGGGCTGATCCTAGACTTGAAAGTACCTTTGAAGTTCAAAGTTCCTGATTTCGATAAATACAAAAGCACTACTTGTCCTAGGGTTCATCTGCGTTCCTACTATTGTAAGATGTCCGCCTACTCAGATGATGAAAAGTTGTTGATGCATTTTTTCCAGGACAACCTTTCTGGTCATTCTCTTGAATGGTACATGAGTTTAGAACCAGTCAATATCCGATGCTGGAGGGATTTGGCTGAGGCCTTTGTTAAGCACTACCAATACAATAACGACCTTGCGCCTAACAGGGTCCAATTGCAGAACCTGTCTCAGAAGAATGGTGAATGCTTCAAAGAGTACGCCCAGAGGTGGCGTGAGCTGGCAGCTAGGGTGCAACCTCCTATGGTGGAAAGGGAGTTAATTGATATGTTTGTTGCCACGCTACCGGGTGTATACTATGAGAAGCTGATTGGTAACATGTCAGGTAGCTTTTCTGATTTGATCATTACTGGGGAGAGGGTTGAGAATGGAATTAAGCTAGGAAAGATTCAAGCTGGCGAAGGATCCTCGGCAGGAGGAGGAAATAGAAAGGTTTTTGGTAAGAAAAAGCGAGAAGGAGAAACCAACGCAATGTCTAGTTCCCGGGGAAGAAATAGAAATCAGCGTCAACAATCCCGTCAGCCGCAACCTCAGGTTGCAAGTATCACCATACCTGCGGTACCATAACAACAACCACAACAAAATCAGCAGAATTATACTCCTCGTCGTTTTCAGGATCTGGGCAGGGCGGTAAATAGGCAGTTTGACGCGCCTCCGATGCCATATTCACAATTGCTCAAACACTTGTTACAGTTACAGTTAATACAGAAAAGAACTCTGGCTCCTGTGACAGGTGCACCACCACCTGGTTATGACGTTAATGATCGATGTGAGTTTCATTCTGATGCTCCGGGTCACAATATTGACAACTGTAAGGCGTTTAAGCATAAAGTTTAGGATCTTATAGACAGTAAGACTATAAACTTTTCTCACGACGCGCCCAATGTCGTGCAGAACCCCATGCCTAACCATGAGGTAGTTGGGGCCAGTGCTATCCTTGAAGATGAGAGCTTGAATTTGGTGTCGGATGTTGATGAGTTAAAGACGCCGCTGAGCTTTATAAAGGACAAGTTGTTGAGGGGAGGGGTATTCCCAGGTTGTGACGAAGCTTGTGCTAAATGTTTGAGCCATCCCGAGGGATGTAAGAAGCTGAAAAACCATATTCAGAAGCTAATGAATGATGGTGTCTTGCAATTTGATAGAGGTGCTGAGAAAAAGACTGAGGAATTAGTGATTGGAGAGAGGGACGAGGTTGCGACAATCTCGATTCCGTACAAGACTATTACTATTTCTGCGCCTCCGAGGCCGCCAACCATCATCATTACCAAAGCTGGTCCTGTACCGTATGAAAGTATTAAGGCGATTCCGTGGAATTACGGAGCCGAAGTATACTATAACAGACAGAAGCAGGAGTTGAAAAGTTTACCGGTGGATTTTATGGACAACTTAGTTGGAGCTGGTGGAATTACTCTGAGTAGAAGAGTATTTTCGTCACCTAAAGTAGTCGCTGAAAAATCTGACAAGAGGAAGGGTAAAGTAGTGGTTGAAGAAACTTCTCAAGCTGGTGAGAAGGAATCCTTGTTGAAGGAGGCGGAGGAGTTCATGTGCTTGATAAGAAAGGGTGATTACAAGATTGTTGATCACTTACAGCAGACTCCGCCCAAGATATTCATTTTGTCTTTGTTGTTATCTTCAGAAGCGCACAAGAATGCTTTGTTAAGAATCCTGAATACAACTTATGTGCCCCAGGAGATATCCTTGAATCAACTTGAGGGAGTTGTGGCACATGTAAACGCATGTAATGGGATGGATTCACGGATTTGGATTTGACGCCCAAGGGGACGAATTATAACTGTGCGTTGCACATATCTATTGAATGTTGGGGGGTCGTTCTGCCACATGTGCTTGTTGATACATGGTCATCTTTGAACGTACTTCCGAAGAAAACGCTGATGAAGTTAGATACCTGTGGTATATTATGTATGCCAAGTGACTTGGTAGTACGAGCTTTTGATGGGACTCAAAGGTCCGTATTCGAGGAGTTGACTTTGCCAATCCAGGTCGGTCCGGAGGTGTTTGACGTCGTGTTCTACATCATGGATATTCAGCCAGCTTATAGCTGTCTGCAAGGATGTCCCTGGATACATTCGGAAGGCGTCGTAACATCCACACTGCACCAAAAGTTGAATTACATGGTGGGTGGCAGTGTTGTCACTGTTTGCGGGGAAGAAGATATCATGATTAGTCATTTTTCTTCATTCAAGTATGTCGAGGTTGATGGCGAAATCCATGAGACATTATGTCAGGCCTTCAAAACCATGCAAATCAAGGACAAAACACCGGTCGTAAGCAAAGTGCCTGAAGTCTCCATGTCATCCTTTAAGGAGGCCCAAGCAGTGGTGAAGGGCGGGGCATCACAAGGTTGGGGCCAAGTGTTGAACATCCCTAACAAGCAAGACAAATTTGGATTGGGATACATCCCATCTTCCTCCTCCCAGAGCGCGCCGTGTTATAAGGGGCCTGTCCAGTTTGCCAACGGCGGGGTAATCTTTGAGCAGATTAATGCCATATCTGATGAAGACGGTGACAGTGATTGTGACATGGATGTGTGGATTCAGCCATGTACTCCAGGATAAAGCCTAAACAACTGGTATGTCGAAGAAATCATCTAAGTGACGACATAAGAGTAATGATTTGTTTTTCTGATTATTGTATAGCCCTATGTTCCACCCGGAGCATAGCGGTATTTGTCTTCAGGGCCTAATTGTTTATGTTTGAACAATCTTTTTATCAATCAATCAAAGGGCGTTTTTCTGCATTCAAATATTGTGATCCTTGTATTTCCTGTTTTATTTGTAACAATAAAATGGCAATGTGGTTTGTGCTTATTTGGATATCATTTTAAGCATTAAATCATCATTATTGCAGGTTTCACATTGTAGATGACATCGCTCCAGTGCTGTCTATGACTCGCTTTGACTTTGATAATCTGATATTTCAAGCTGAAGAAGAGATTGATGAAGATGAAGACTTGCTAGAAGAGCTAGCCAGGCTTTTGAAACAGGAAGAAAAAATCATTCTGCCTCATTAGGAGGAAATTGAGGTCGTTAACTTGGGTACCGAGGAAGTCAGAAGAGATGTCAGGAAAAGGGTTGTATTGCAGAGTGATATCAAGCAAAAATTGGTTGAAATGCTCCGAGAGTATAATGATATCTTTGCCTGGTCATACGAAGATATGACTGGTCTTGATACCGAAATCGTGGTTCATCGCTTACCTTTGTGTGGGAGTGTCCGCCTGTTAAGCAGAAGTCAGAAGGACCAGACCAGATATGGCTGTGAAAATCAAAGAAGAAGTCCAGAAGCAGTTGGATGCAGGAATTCTCGCTGTAACAACTTACCCTCCGTGGATCGCTAACATCGTACCTGTACCAAAGAAAGACGGTAAGGTACGGATGTGTGTTGATTATAGAGACTTAAATAAAGCGAGCCCGAAAGATGATTTCCCACTCCCCCACATTGACGTATTGGTTGATAATAATGCACATTATTCCGTGTTTTCCTTCATGGATGGTTTTTCCAGATATAATCAGATTAAGATGGCGCCGGAGGATATGGAGAAAACAACATTTATTACACCATGGGGGGCTTTCTGTTATAAGGTAATGTATTTTGGGTTGAAAAACGCAGGGGCAACCTATCAGCGGGCAATGGTCACTTTGTTCCATGATATGATTCATCAAGAGATTGAGGTCTACGTTGATGACATGATAGCAAAGTCACAAGCGGAGGAGGAACATCTGGTAAACCTTTTGAAGTTGTTCGAAAGGCTAAGGAAATTCAGATTGAGGTTGAATCCGAACAAGTGCACTTTTGGTATACGGTCAGGAAAGCTGATGGGGTTCATTGTCAGTGAAAAAGGAATCGAGGTCGATCCTGCAAAGATAAAAGCAATTCAAGATATGCCAGCACCGAAAATGGAGAAAGAGATTCGTGGTTTCTTGGGTAGATTGAACTACATTGCTAGGTTTATATCTCATCTCACAGCCACATGTGAACCCATGTTCAAATTGTTAAAGAAAGATCAGGCGGTTGTCTGGAATGAAAATTGCCAAAGGGCATTTGACAGAATAAAAGAATATTTGCAGGAGCCTCCGATACTGATACCTCCAATAGCCTGAAGACCATTGATAATGTATTTAACGGTTCTTGAGAACAACATGGGTTGTGTTCTCGGTCAGCATGACGAGACTGGAAGAAAAGAGCATGCAATATACTACTTGAGTAAAAAGTTCACAGATTGTGAGTCCAGGTACTCAATGTTGGAAAAAACTTGTTGCGCACTCGCTTGGGCTGCCAAACGCCTGAGACAGTATATGTTAAATCATACAACCATGCTGATTTCGAAGATGGATCCGATTAAGTACGTCTTTGAAAAACAACCACTTTCAGGGAGAATTGCCAGGTGGCAGATGGTTTTGACAGAGTATGATATTCAATACGTTTCCCAGAAAGCTATCAAAGGGAGTATTCTGTCAGAATATCTCTCTGAACATCTGATTGATGACTATCAACCTATGAAGTTTATGAAGACATCATGTTCTTAAAGATGAAGGATTATGATGAGTCATTACCCGATGAAGGTCCGGAGAAGGGTTCCCAATGGCAGATGATATTTGACGGTGCTGTTAACTCTTACGGTAATGGAATTGGGGCAATTATCACGAATCTTCATGGTTCTCATATCCCATTCATTGCCAAGTTAACATTTCATTGCACCAATAATGAAGCCGAATACGAAGCTTGTATTATGGGTTTGGAAGAAGCCATTGATCTGAGGATCAAGAATCTCGATGTGTATGGCGATTCAGCGCTAGTTGTTAATCAGATCAAGGGGGAACGGGAGACCCGACAGCCTAATCTGATACCTTACATGAACTATGCAAGGAGGCTGTTACCTTTCTTTGATCGGGTAGAATTTCACCACGTGCCGAGAGCAGAGAATTAGATGGCGGATGCCTTAGCCACTTTATCCTCAATGTATAAGGTGAATTTTTGGAATTATGCTCTAAGAATAGTCATCTCTCGCCTTGATAGACCGACATTCATATTCGCCATTGAGGAAGCTTCTGACGGCAGGCCATGGTTTTACAACATCCATAATTTCCTCAAGAACCAAGAACATCCGCCAGGGGCGTCGACCCGGGATAAGAAGACTCTGAGGAGGTTAGCTGGGAACTTTTATCTAAACCAGGATGGTTTACTCTACAGGAGGAATTATGACTTGGTGCTTTTATGATGCGTGGACGAAAAAGAAGCGAGCTTGCTTATGGAAGAGGTCTACGAAGGTGCCTTTGGTACACATGTCGGCGGGCATGCCATGTATCGGAAGCTGTTACGAGCAGGGTATTATTGGTTGACTATAGAGTCAGATTGCTTCAAGTATGGAAAGAAGTGCCATAAATTCCAAATTTATGCTGATAAGATTCATGTGCCGCCGAGTCCGTTGAACGTCATGGCGTCGCCTTGGCCCTTTTCCATGTGGGGCATTGACATGATTGGCAAGATTGAGCCCACCGCATCTAATGGACATCGCTTCATCCTGGTCACCATTGATTACTTCACCAAGTGGGTGGAAGCAGCTTCCTATGCTAATGTCATTAAGCAAGTGGTAGCCCGGTTTATCAAGAAGGACATCATTTATCGTTACAGAGTGCCTGAGAGAATCATTACTGATAATGGTTAGAATTTGAATAATAAGATGATGAAGGAATTGTGCCAGAATTTCAAAATTGAGCATCACAACTCATCTCCCTATCGTTCGAGGATGAACAATGTTGTCGAAGCGACCAACAAGAATATCAAGAAGATAGTGCAGAAGATGATTGTAACCTATAAGGATTTGCATGAGATGTTGCCCTTCGCTTTGCATGGATACTGTACTTTGGTATGTACCTCAACTGGGAAACTCCTTTCTCGCTGGTGTATGGTATGGAAGTTGTCCTGCCGTTAGAAGTCGAGATTCCTTCTTTGAGAGTCCTGGTCGACGTCAAGCTTGATGAGGCAGAATGGATAAGAAATAGATTGAATCAGCTCAGCCTGATGGACGAGAAAAGGCTGACATCTATTGCATACGGTCGGTTGTATCAGAGCTGGATGAAGAAAGCTTTTGACAAGAAGGTGCACCCTTGAAGCTTTCAGACAGGCGAGTTAGTATTAAAGAGGATTCTCCCTCCACAAACAGATCACAGGGGCAAATGGACTCCCAACTATGAAGGTCCATATATCGTGCAAAAGGTTTTCTCTAGAGGAGTCGTACTGTTGTCAACCATGGATGGTGAAGATTTCACATCCCCTGTGAATGCAGACACAGTTAAAAAATACTTTTCTTAAAGAGACCCGCTGGAAAGAAAAAAGAATGTCCAGGCAAAAATGGGGCATCCCGGCGAACCATAAAAAGAATGGGTTCGGGCAAAAATTAGAGATAAAAAGAAAAGATGTAAACCCGCAAAGTTGAAAACCTGAAAAGGCGACTTTGGCTAAATTGGGTATCCCGGTGAATTGAAAACCCGAAAGGGAGATTCAGGCAAAAGTTAGGGATTTGAAAATAAAATGACTGCAATTTGCATATTGATCTTCAGAGTATAGTGGATTGAGGGAGGACCCGAGGGCCGTTTATCCGAATCAATCTCTTCAGAGGACGAAATGTCGGGGAATCATCGAAGTCAGGCAAGTCATAGAGGGATCAACTAATGGTGTTTGTCTGTACCACATTGCCGACATTCTGTATATTTCTGTGCATTTTTGTAAATTCTTACGCAGCTTCCTCTTTTCAGGGGTTGTATTTGTTGTAAAATCTGCCTATTTACAGGCCATTTGTCAATAAAACATATACTATTCAGTAAATTATTTGTCTTGCTTTAATCTTTACTGTTTTGTTTGCGAAAAACGACCGATGTTTTGATAAAACTGCGCATACATAAATTTGCAGGGTTTGGTCGATAATCATTAAAACTTTGATTTATTTGAACAATGTCATGGGTGATGACCGAGATAGTTCCCTTTGTGCAGGATATCTTGTTGTTTGTTCATTTGCAGGGTCGTTACCCTTGGGGAAAATTTCCAGAGGTGTATCCCCGGTAGGATCACCATTCCCCCAGAAAAGAGGCGTGTAGTTGAGACTCAGTTTTTTCTCCATCAAAGGCTTGTTTCTATAGGAAAGGATGTGCAGGTAGAGGATGTACACTTCTCCCGAGCATATTGTTTGTATACACTCATTCCTCGGCAGTTCAAGACTGAATTCTCCAACGGGGTAGGATTATCCCCATAGCATCAAGATTGATATCCTTGTGCAGGTCAGGTATGTGTCCGTATCCCAGCAGGTTGTAGGTACGCGCTTACTCCCTAGCGAGTCGAGATTAGATTTTTCTCCACCAAGCATGTTGGAACTGTTTTCCCAGCAGCGGAGCAAGTTCAGGATTTTGATTCCCCACAGAATCTAGACATATAATTTGGTATCTCCTTAGGGTTTAAAGTGATGATTCATTCCCCAAGCAGAGGTCGAAAAGGTTTCCTCTCACTGGCTAATCCCCAACGGAGTCAGCAGAGCAGTTATTCTTCCCCGCGGAATGAAGATACTCCCTGAGAATTGTTATTCTTTATCCTCAGCAGAGAGAGTGTGGGATAATTTCCCAGTCAATCTTATTCAGTTATCCCCAACTGAGTAATCCCCGGTAGGTCGGATTTTTGATCTTCAGCAAAGTGGAGTTACTCCCGGATGCATGTTTTGTACCCCAGAAGGATTTCGATGTTCTAGAAGGCCGTTCAGGGCTGATTTCCCGGTAAATTGAGGTTAATCTCAGTGGTTGATTGTTATCCCCGACAGAGTCGTTGATTTCCCCAGCAGGTTAGACTTATCTCCAGCGTTTGGTTGTTTTTCCCTAGCCGGGTCGTCTATTCCCCAGGAGAGTTGTATCTTGGAAGGTCGTTCAGGGCATTTTCTCTCAGTAGGATTTGATCTGATCTCCGGAAGAGTGGAGTTTTGTTTAACATGTTGTGCTATTTCCCCAGTAGAGTGGATTTTTTCTCCCCAGCCGAGTCGGGTGAGCCCCAGATGAGGTGTATTCTGGTAGGCCATTCAGGGCACTTTCTCCAATAGAGTTTTCATTGACCCCCAACAGGGTGAATTTTTTGTTCTCGTCAGAGCAATATTATCCAGGGAGGTTCTTTTTCAGAAGGCCATCCAGGGCTTGTTTCCTAGCATAAGTCCAATCGTACTTGGCATGTTCCATCTCCCCGACGGAGTTGGCTTTGTCCCTTCAACATTTATTTTGTTGATCCGGTTCCGGTGCATCTGCATTATGCATATCATTCTCAGAAACGCGTAGCATTTCCATCTCGTATGGAGCATTACGCCATGTTCAAACATATGCATGTGAAACATAAGCCAGGTTGTTACCTCTTGTTTTTCAAGTGTATTTCCAACAGATGGATGATTTCCTTTGCCCGTGTGGTATCCAGACCATGGCAGATTATGATGTGATTCTTTTGCCCGTATGGTATTCAGACCATAGCAATTTGTGATATTGATTCCTTAGCCCGTATGGTATCCAGACCATGGCGAGAATCTTTGACAAGTGTGTTTTAACTTATCAGGTGTTTCCCAACAGAGTTGGTTGGTTAAGTTTCTGTTCCTTCCCCAGTGAAGTCGCCACCAGAGTTGTTTGTTTAAGTTTCTCTTACCCCAACGAAGTTCTCTTATGAATTATCATTAGAAGTTTATTAACTGCGTGTTGATCCAGCCTCCGGGTTCGATGCTCGCTTTTATTTAGCGAATGCCTGCTGGTTAGCAGAAGTTTATCAACTGCGTGTTGATCCGGCCTTCGGGTTCGATGCTCATTTTTATTTAGCGAATGCCTGCTAGTTAGTAGAAGTTTATCAACTGCGTGTTGATCCGGCCTTCAGATTCGATGCTCGCTTTTATTTAGCGAATGCCTGCTTGGACTAGCAGATGATCTCAGCTTCGTGTTGAGTCGGCCTTCGGGTTCAATGCCTATTTTTATTTAACAGATGCCTGGCGGCGATGTCAGATGTTTTTCTCAGCTTCGGGTTGAGCCGACCTTCGGGTTCGATGCCTATTTTTTATTTAACTGATGCCTGACGGTGATGTCAGATGTTTCTTCTCAGCTGCGTGTTGAGCCGGCCTTCGAGTTCGATGCCTATTGTTTCAATAGATGCCTGATGGTGATATCATATGATCTTTTTGACTTAGTGTCATTGCCTGTGTGTTAGCAGATGTTCTTCCGACTGCGTGTTGAGGTTTTCTGATTGGTAATCAGTTAGTTTGTTACCTTTGCAACTATCAATTCAGTTATTTCCGGAGATTTTTGTTCTAGTAACAATTTGCAGTTCTATTTATGCGGTTGGCAAATTTTTGGGTTCTTTGGTATTCAACCGTCTTTTACCTTGCTTATTTGAAAGTCATTCTCTTTTCACCCAGTCAGTCCAAGTCGCTTGAATAGGGGCAGCTATTGTACCCCAAAATCTGCCCAACCTTTTTCTTTACTTGGCTTATGTTTCATTTCATTCTTCAGCATTTGCATGTTGCATAAAATTGTCTTTTGTAGGGGATCAAGGGAAGTGTGCCATCCAAGAGAAGGTTATCAAGGGTATCAAGTTCCACCAAGAGTGATTACTAAAGTTATCTGATGTTTACAACCATCAAGAGGTGGTCAAAGCTCTCTGAGAGGGAAGATTGATGTCGCTACCGCGAAAATAAGGTACCGGCAAAACAGAAGAGTCGCCACCTTTCGTTATTTATCCCTCAGAACGGGAAAGGAAACGATCGGAAAAACCTGACGAAAAGGTATAAGACAAGGTCATCACAACCATTGTCTGGATTCGGGAGTCGGTTACGCAAGGGGAAGGTATTAGCACCCTTCGCGTCCATCGTACTCGATGGGATCCACGCTTGTTGGTTTGTCTACGGGTGAAAAACAATTTATCTACGACTTCTAAGGCTAAACGGAAAGGACTGACTCGATAGAGCATCGCGCTCTATGCCTACGTATTCCCTCGTGCAATGGGAAAGTCAGAGTCAACGTAGTTCGGGAAACCACGGGGGGAGGTTGCTCGCCGAGATATCGCATCTCGTGCCTACGTACTTTCACACGGCGTGAAAGATCAGAGCTAATGTAGTTTGGGCAACTACGGGTAGACCGAGGTGCTCTCGATCACACAGGGGTGAGAGAAAGGATTGACGATACTAGCGTATGAATTCTAGCAGTTAGGTGTATGCTGCTCGCTCGTCGGAGAATTAGGCGTTACCTGTTTGCGGTAGAACGGACGTAGTATGTCGTTGGTTTAAAGGTATGGGAACCTACGGGAACTAGAACTACTGTCTGGCCTCAATTACGCTAGGGCAAGAGAAAGGGAAAGATTAGTCGTCAGCGGGAAAGTCTCAGTCGTACGACAGCGAGAGAACAGAGAAGTTAGTTGTTAGTGTGCTCGCTAGGATATCTCATCCTATGCCTACATATTCCCGTCTGGAACGAGAAATCAGAGCAGCTGTAGTTCAGCCAACTACAGCAAAAGGGGAAAAAGGGAGAAGGGAGCTCGCTAGGATTATCGCAATCCTATGCCTACGTACTCTTGTCTGGTATGAGAGATCAGAGCAGACGTAGTTCGGCGCTACAGGAAAGCAAGTCTTGATTGCACAGGGGCAAGAGAAGGGGTCTCAATCCCCTGAATGCGAGAGAAAAGGGTTTCGATCGCACGGGGTGAGAACAAAGAGGAAGCAGGCTCAACACCTAAACGGGAAGGAACTCGGGACACACACGCAAGAACCTAAGGCGTAGGAGCGAGTGCATTGTATGTCATCCAAGGGTACCACACTAAACACTCTAAACGATCGAGGGGAGACCGCTCGATTGTCATTTCCCACGTATTTAACGCTACAGCTCACAACCTCGACGGTTGCACGAAGACTTGAATAAGAAAGATGTTATCGAATGAAGCGGCTCCGTTGGCTCTTGACATGTGCGCAAGCTCCATTCCAATCTTCTCCTCTCTGGATCCTTGACGAGGACGCTCGAATCAGAACCAATGTAACGCTTAGATCGTCATGATTTGACTTATACGATAAATCAAACTCTAAGAGGTAGCGTATTGATATCCGTGTCAAAGACAAGATAGAGAAATGATATCGAAAATCATTCTCCAATTGAATCATGTCACATGGCCAATACAGAGTAAAATCAAAGTAAAAAGATAGCCGAAGAGAACAGTAAAGATACAAACAAGCAGAAGGAGACTCACTCAACCTCTAATGCAAACAAGCAGAGGGAGACCCACTCAACCTCTAAGCAATCATGCTCCTAGCCTAAAGTAATCTAAACATGATTCCTATTCTAATGCATAAAGCAATTCAAACAAGAGAGAGAAACCCAAAGTAAGCAATAGGGAAGTCATCCCAGGCTACATTAGGTTGGAGGTGTATCAACACCAGAGTCCATCATGGGCTCAACCTCTTGAGGAATGCACAGAATCCAACCAAAGGAAGGATTAGGCTCTCCCAAGAGGGATCCTATGTCAATAGGACAGAAAAGACTGGGTATTGGTCCTAGATATCAATCTTAGGGTAATTGATTTAAAGTGTATCAACACAGAATGTCCATCTCAGGCTCAACCTGTTGAGGAATGCACAGAATCCAACCAAAGGAAGGATTAGGCTCTCCCAAGAGGGATCCTAAGAAAAGGACTTTGAGATGGATGACAGTATATAAACCAAGGGAATATACCATGCCAAGAATGTCAATCCAAGGCTCAACCTCTTGAGGAATGCACATAATCCAACCAAAGGAAGGATTAGGCTCTCCCAGGAGGTCTCCTCATCAAGACTTGAAGGAGAAATATAGTACAAACCAAAGGAATGTACTATACTAGGGAAAGTCAATTCAAGGCTCTACCTCCTGAGGAATGCACAGAATCCAACCAAAGGAAGGATTAGGCTCTCCCAGGACGGCTCCTCTTCAAGACTTGGAGAAAGAGGGTAGGGCAAAGCCCATGGAAGAAATCACATAAGGGAAAGAATCATCACCAAAAGCTCTAAAGAAACCTTAAGTGTTTTAGCTCTAAAAGAAGTCATCCTAAGGGAACTTAAAGGTATCCTAATCGCTTGAAAATAAACCTATAAGGGTTTCAACCTAGGTACTAAGGGTCAATGGGAAGATTGGGTGCTTCAAGTTGGCTAAAAGTTCAATTATTGGGCCAAACTATGAGAAGGTGCAATCATGAACACACAAACTTTGGTCAGAAAGTAAAATATGGGAAAAATAGGAAATCAGGTCCTAAAATCTTGATAAAATTCCTAGATGATCCTAAATGGGTTAGGAGTCTATGGTAAAAGTTTCAAGTCCAAACTATTAGTCTAAGTATACTAACCAGAAATTAAACCAAGATGTATACTATGGGGAAATCACATGGGGCTGGCTATAAATATCTATCTTAAAACCTATTCAAATGCAATCTAAAAAATGCAATAAAAATACTACACTATTCTAAAATTTGTCAACATTCACCATACAAAAAATCAGAAGCTAATATGAATTATTAAAAGAGAAATAAAATCATAAAGCATAGCATGTAATTATCCAACTATTAAAAACACATTAAAATGGAAAATATGCAATTAATTGGAAAATGCATGAAAACTGGAATTAAAAAATATGAAAATGTTCTAGACATATTAAAGTATCTACATGAATTATTTCAAGAATTATTGAGAACATTTATTATTTCTTTCTAAATTAAAACTAAACTAGTATTAACATGAAATAAAGAAAAAACAAGAACTTAAAGGGAAATAGTTGGGAGGTGCAACTAGCGACTCTCTCATGGGTTAATTCATTGGGCCGAGTGGGGTAGGGTGCAGATAGCGTGCGACTGCTGGCCCAACTGAGTTTTAAGAACTCAGCACTTGGTAATGTGAAACGGGCCAGGGGGTGCGATAAGTATATGATTCATGTGCTGTTGCGTGTGGGCCTCGCGTGAGGGGGTGTGAGGAGCAAATATTGCGCTGGGCCAGCTGAGCAAAAACTCAGCTCTTGTATACACCAAAACGCTGCGTTTTGAAGGGGAAAGAGTGGCTATTTCATGAATCAATCCTGGCCGTGTGATCAAGCTACCAAGTCAAGCGAGCAGCTCGATCGGACGGCTGCTGTGCATTCTGGGATTTCAAACGGAAACAGAGGGAACCTCCGCGCGCGGTGGGGCGGTCATCGGACGGTGGCCGGAATTTTTTTTCGGTCATCTTCTTCCTTTCACCAACAATGGCACTTCCTCATTTCTTAACCAAAATTTGATTTTCTTTAACCAATCTCGCACGATTTTTCGTGTAGATTCCAAATATCCAACTTATTTTCTACTTTCATCCATTAAAACTCAGAATTTAATATCATCCAAGAATCTTCATGAATTTTCAACTTTCACAAATCTCTTCCTCTCACTTCCTACATCAATAATCTATGTTTATTTTCCATTTTCATCCACTATCTAGAGAGATATTCAAACAACAAGCTAAGGTGTCAATTCCTAAAGTTTCAAGAAACCTAACCAAATTAATCCTAAAAGCTTCTATACATCTTAAGGATTATAATTATGTGAAAATGGAGCCTAAATTCAACATATATAGAGAACATGGATGAAAAATTAGAACCTTGTTTGGAGCTTCAATGGTGGCTTGAGATGTTGTCGAAGCTTCACGAAAAATGTCCGGAATTATTCCATAATCATCATAGAAGCTTCTCCAATGCTTAATCTTGCTTGAAAATGTGTAAAACTCCAAATTCGAAAATTGATTTTTTCACCACTTTTTCTCCATGAATTCTTGTTATAACTCCCTCCAAAATCAGTTATTTTCTGTTAGAAATGATTAAAATGTTATATACAATGGATATGTGATGATTTTCAGCCCAATGGGAGCCCATAAGAGTCCAATCCAAAATTCACATTTTTGCACTTTCAAGCTTTATGGAAATGGTGAAAATAGAGAAAAACACATTGCAAAATGATCCAATATGGTTTCTTATGATGCAAGGGATATGAAGGGCTGAGATTGGTGCCTTGGAAATGAATCTATGGTGGATTTCCATTATGTTGCTTAAAGGTGAAGAAATCATGAATTTGGGACACCAAATGAATTCAAATTGGATTTCTGATTTTACCAATGTTCTTAAAACATTATTTGCACTCAAAAAATGCACCAACATGACATAATTTGATTTAATTGGCATTAAATCCAAACTAGGCCTTTTCCAACTTCTTTTCATGAAATTTTCTCCATACATTTTCCTATCCAAACCATATCAATGATTCCTTCAGGTTTGATTGACCAAATAATCCCATTTGGAGCAACTTTCAAGTTGGCAAGATTTTCATTTGAGGTACGCAAAGTGGTGAACTTGACCTGTAATGAAAATGACTTGTAATCTTACTTTCCCAAAATACCCCTGACTTGTAACCCTCATAACTTGAGTTCTACAAATCAGATGAAAGACTTCTAGTACTGTTTGGAAAGCTAAGATCATGAGGAACAACATTCATGTTGGCTAAGGGTTTAAGAGAAACATCCTTATAGCTCAAAAATGTCCTGGAAGTTGGTTGACTTTCAAGTACCAAAATCAGATTCATCTGATGACCTGTAACTTGTCTGCCTCATAACTTGAGTTCTAGAAATCCAATGAATGACTTCTAATACTCAAATTAAAGGTATGAACATGATCTAAAATTCTCATGTGGATATCAAGATGAGATGAAAATTTTATCTTGAGTTATGTGGTCTTGAAGTTAGGCATTGAAATAGGGGATTTTATACTGTCAAGCTTAGAAACCCTAGCCCAATAACTTCTCACACTCTTGAATATTGATGAATTGATATTGAAATGATATATGACATGTCTCAACACAGAATTCCATGATCATTGTTGCTTGTAATTGAGTCTTAATTCCCTCAAGACTCACAGTTGACTGAGGGTTGACCAGGTGAAAACCCTAGTTGCACTACCTTTGGATGTGGCCTCTTGCACTTTGCACAATAACTGAATAAGCTCCATAATGACTCTCATGACCTCTTATGAGCTCCCACAATGCTTCACACCCATATCCATGGACTCACAATCATCGGGTGATCTTTTCATGGCCCCTAAGATAGGAGGTGAACCCCTTACAACTCTTCGACTTTTCTGATGGTGATAACCTCTTGAATAGCTTGAATATAACCCCTCGATTAGGCTTAGACTTTGGATAACTTCTTCTTGATGAGCACACCCCCTTGTTCCTCTGCAAATGGATGATGGTATGCAAATGATAATGTAATGAAATGCAATGCTGAGGCTACATGAATGCAGTAAAACGAAAGCCAGTAAAGAAAAAGGTTGGGCAAATTTTGGGGTGCAACAGCTGCCCCTATTCAAACGGCTTGGACCTGACTGGGTGAGAAGTGAACGACTCTCAAACAATCAAGGTAGAAGACGGTTGAATACCAGTAAACCCAGAAATTTGCCAACCTGCAGAAATAAACTGCAAAGCCCGCTTGGGAACGAACATCTAGAAAACTGAATACAGTTGCACGGTAACAAATTGACTGCTCATCAGATACAGAACACTTGACCTCATTGTCAGTCATCTGTGTAACGCCATAGATACTGAACCCACAGGCCGGATCAACATGCACTTGATCCTTTCCCTTTGTCAGAAAGAAACAATACTCACATCGTCTAAAAGTAGACAGGAAGTCACTGCTGAAAGCAAGATCAACATGCACTTGGTCCTTTCCCTTCGTCAGAAAGAAATAATACTCACGTCGTCTAGAAGTAGACAGGAAGACACCATACGTTTACATCGTTTAAGGATAGACAGAAAGAAAGCCACCATGCTCATATCATCTGAGGGTAGACATCCACTACTCACGTCGTCTAGAAGTAGACGGGAAGAAGGTCACCACGCTCACATCATCTGAGGGTAGACAAGATCAACTCTGATACTCACATCATCTAAAAGTAGATGGAAAGAAGAACTTGTCCGAAGAACCACATCTTTAATAGGAATCGACGGGAAGAAAGATCAAATCAATGATTACGTCAACGAACTCCACAACTATTCAGCAAACTTCTGAATCCTTTCGTCCATAAGAGTTGATGAAAAAGAAATATATCCAAAAGGCCATACCGTCGATAGGAATCGACTGTAAGAGAATCATCTTCAAAGAGCCATGTCGTTAATAGGAATCAACAACAAGGGAATCAAACATTCTTCAGAGAGCCACGACATCAATAGGAATTGACGGCACTAAAACCTTCTTAGAACAACATCTCATCCGATAAACTGAAAGAAGACCACATCCGACACTCACATCGTCTAAGGATAGACGGAAAGTAAAACATATCTGAAATTCGTCTTGAAATCTTGCATCGTCCAAGGATAGACGGAGAGAAAATAATATCCAAAATCCAAATCATTGAATGTTGAACAAACACGGAAGATCGTATCCATAACTCGCGTCCTCTAAGGATAGAAGGTAAGAAGACTTGCTGGGGAAACACATCATTAATAGAGATTAACAGAAAGAGAATCTGCTCAGAGATACACATCGTTAATAGAGATTAACGGTAATAGAATCGGTCGACATCAGAGGACTGATGGACAAAGGAACTCCGCTCGGGGATGTCATCATCAGAGGACTGCTGAACAAAATATAACCGTTGTATAATCCGAAACCCGAGAGAAAGTAAGCTGATGAGCTGCCTGAACACAACTGCAGGATAAATGCCCCTGTATCGATCGCAGGGTGATTCACGTTGCCAAGGAAGGCTGATAACAAACTGGCTAATGCTTCGATGCATATGTGTATGTTTGAATGGCGTAATGCTCCACACGGTGGAAAGCTACGCATTTGAGGATGAAATGCAAATATGATGATATATGCAAAGATGCAAATGCAGGCTTAGGCTGCTGGAGAAAAGCTATACACAGAATGACCATTCCAGCAAAATAAATGCTGGAAAGGTGAAGCCAACTCCGCTGGGGATTTGGGAGAACTATCAAGTAACTCTGCTTCGAGGATTCAGGGATCATCTTGGACGAATAAACTCTACTGAGGACTTCAAGAATCATCTTAAACAAGAAACTTTGCTGGGGACTTCAAGAATCATCTTGAACCAACAACTCTGGCGAATTCACTGGGGATTTTAAGAATCATCTTAAGCAAACAACTTTGCCGAGGACTTCAAGAATCATCTTGGGCAAATAACTCTGCCGGAGACTTCAGCCTAAACCGTCGAGAGCTAAACACTTACGGATAGTCTTCTACTAGAACACTTCCTGTTGACCCACTGCTGAGAATGAGTATACACCTCTACGCATGACTCAGCTGGGGATATGATGATCCTTCTTAGGATATGTCTGGTTGAGGAGAATCTATCTCCGTTCGGGGAGACACATCAATGCTCACAACCCCCTGTTCAGACTCTGTGGGGAAATATAACTGAACCTGCTGGGGAAGAAGGAATCATCCTACTTGGAAAAACATGCCATGAAACAAACTCACGATGGCCTGCCCCAGAATCTATAACGACTTCTGACAATCTCTGCCAATATGGAGAGGAATGACTCCTTCGCTCTCAGCTCTTGCCCCAGCTCGTGGGACCTCTGTGGGGATGTTCCTTGAAAGGAAATCTGCAATCTCTGCACCCTGATCTGCCTCAGCATCTTGAACCTCGAAGAGGTGCTTCACATTAATTGCCCCATGGGCAAGAAATAACTTCTGCGCTCTTAGGGTGCCTGCCCCTGTCTCGAAACAACTTTTCCCCTGATTGGCTAATCTATGAGGAAATACCTCTGATTGTCCTCGAGAGATTCACGGAATCTCGACCTGACTGCTTCAGATTAACTGACTTCTGGATGGCTGACTCCCATGCTGTGATCATTTGACATAGCTTCCCCCAGTTCTCCGGAATATTCTGGCGCTCTGCATTCTATTCTGATCAAATCTTTTCATCATGGAAACTCCTGCTATCATGCGCTTACTCGCCAGTAAAACGAATTGTTCTACATAAAAGACATTTCAAATGCAATGCATATGGCAGTTTTGACATTCCAATCTGTTCACTGGAAAAAAAATTTGTGACATAAAGTGTATGAAATCATTCATCAACATGTCAACATTAATACAACACTGTAAGTAGAATCCTTTCAGGGAGTCAGTTTCGATGCGATCTTTTACCGAAGTATGCTTTCGAAACAAACCTTCTTCAATTAGGACTTTTCTAGGTTGTAACGTGGTCGGGTTCATGGTTTAAGAAGGAAAGGACAAAGGCTCAAAATTCATTTTAACCCACCCATTCTCCGTGATGTTCTCCGATCCTACGTTTAGCTAATTTGACCTTAGCGCTCACCTTTCAAAGGTTATATGACAGGAGTGACGGTTCAGGAAACCACAAGTTTTTGGAGTTACGGTCACTCGCTTTTCGTCTTTGTTTGGGCACCGGTAGCCACACGATTTCGTTCTTGTTTGAGGATTTTCTTTCGTAATCCTTTTCATCTTTTCGTTTTTTCGATCCCTGATTTTTGCCTGGACTAACTCTTTTGAGTTTCTTCGATTTTGAAGTCCAGCGGGATGCCTTAATTTTTGCCTAAGTCGCTTGCTTTCAAGATTCGACTTGGCGGGCTTTTTCTTTCGATTTTTTTTCTTTTTTTTGAACAAATCGTATGGCATCGGCTCGTCTGACTTGTTTAAGAGACTGTGACTATTTCACTCCTAATCGGCCAGGTTTAACCATCATGGTTTTTTAGGTACGACCTATAGCGGTGTGATTGATCCTCGAACGGACACTCCTCGTTGTAATTTGAACGCTTTGTCAAATTAGCTAACACCTACCCTGCCCCGGGTTAAGATTGAGGGTTTTCGGTTTCAGAAAGAAACTCCTACTACTCGACTCAAAGGGGTTAACAAGGGATTATCTTCCTTATATCTCCGGTGTTTGTGGATTTGAAACAATGCCTGTACATCATCAACAGGTTTTTATTCAAAAGCATAACATCGGAAGCTTACGTCTTTCAATTTCGTCATCCTCCCCAGATTCCACTTAAACAAGCGTTTGAAATAAAAGGAAGCAATAAAGTGAACACGAATGGATTAATTCAAAACATGCATATTTATTTCATTTATCAATATCAATTGAAAACAACGAGTTTTACAAACAAAAATTGCATATAGACAGGAAAGCAACTATGAATGCAAAGAAATTACAGAATAAAACGAAAATTGCTAGCCTTCGGGAAACTGAGCTTTCACACTTAATTTGCTGCTGAGGGGAGCGGCCCTTGAAGTCTTCAGACTCCATCAGAAGAGCGGTTGTTACGAGGTCGACTCTGATCCGGGCTCCGATAGTTTCACTGATGAGGAGCAGGGGGTTGCTGATTCTGAACGGCAGAAATATCTGGAGACGAGGTCTGAATCATCGAGGATTCTCCTTGCTCAGGGGCTTTCATCCTTAGACCTGATCCAGGAACCGGCAGAAATTGCAGGCAAGGCGATTCAGACTTCAAAGACTGCAGGGTATACTCCTGATCTTTCTCAACTTCAAGTGAGGGAATGGGAACAAATTTGCCTGATGCCTTCATGCCGCCCGACACAAATTCAATTGCTCTTGAATCAATCAAATCTTGAACTCTATGCTTAAAAGTTTTACAGTTCGTTACATCGTACCCTAGTGATCGAGAATGGAATTCGCAATGGGCATTTATGTCCCAGCCGGGTGGTAGTTCCTCAGTCAATGGAACCATAAGTCGGGGTCTGACCAACTGAAGTTGGAGCAAGAGTTGTACCAACTGGGCATAATCCAAAGGCATTGGATCGAGGATCCTGTCAGATAGTTTCGTCTTTTGACCAGATCTTCTAGGGTTGTCCTGAGAAACCTGACGTGGCCGCTGACAGGAAACATTTTGAGCTTCAGGCTGTGCAGAGGGTCTCGGTGGCCTATCATTCCTTGGCATAGGTTCCACAGACACAAGTGGAGCAAGCACTTTTGCTGCAGCTTCGGGTGCCTGATCACCTTCTTTTCGGAGTACGTTCCTCAACACTTCTGCAATCAGACCCCACTTGGGTCTTCAGTTGATTGTTTTCCTCTCTAAGCATCTGCATGTCCCTCATCAATTGTCCCATCTGGCCTCGAATCTCACTCAGCTCTGCTCGTACCTGTTCCATAGTCTTGTGGGGATTTCTGTAAACTTCCTGATCGGATATCCTGCAACAAACTAGTTAGCACAGGGAATAAGATCAACGGTTCGGTGGTACCTGCTATGCAAAAATGTCATACAGAATGCAAGCACGTATGAATGCAACAGGGAAATAGCAATAAGGCAAATATGAACCCAAGATTCAAGCACAGGGATAACCATCACACAACTATGCATCATCATACAAGAGTAACTGAGTACAAACAGAGTGACCTCAACCAACAGGCCTAGTGATGGTCAACATGCAGTAATGAACAAATGCTACACAAGGAAACAACCCTCAACTGAGTCTTCAGTTTGATACTCTTCTGAACAAATGCTCTTGGTGAATTCTTCCATAACCTGAACTGATACACCCACCTGGCTGGACGAAGGAAGGTCGTTAATCTGAACACCCTGAGACGTGACCGAGATTCTGTTAGAATCCAACAGAGTCTGAACTTGGCTTCGAAGCACCTTACAGTCTTCAGTTGAATGCCCCTGTGCCCCATCATGGTACTCACAGTGGGCGTTGACATCAAATCCTGGCGGATATGGTGGAATCTCTGGATTAATCTTCTTTGGAACAACCAATCCACTTCTGATCAAATCCGGCAATAACTGACTGTATGATACCGGTAGCTGAGCAAAATGCCTCTCTGGCTTCCTCGGCCTTCGTCTGGCGTGCTGACGCGGCTGACGACGGTATGACTGTTGACTCTGGCGGGGAGCAGATATCTGACATACAGACCCAACAGATTGCTGACTCTGAATACTCGAAGTGTCTGAACACTGAATCCGAGATACTGGAGATTCTGGGGTAACATCACTTTCTCTCACCCATTCTTCTTGAGAACTGGCAACTGATTTACTTTCAGAAACTGAAGTATAAGGAATGTCTCGAATCTTTCCGCTCTTGATTCCGCTCTCAACATGTTCCCATGCTATCACTAAGTCAGCAAAATTCGACGTTATACCACTGACCAATTTGTCAAAGTAATGGCCTTTCAAGGTACCAAGGAATATATCAACCAATTCTTTGTCCAGAAGTGGGGGTTGAACACGAGCAGCGAATTCTCTCCATCTCCGCGCATATGCTCTGAAAGATTCATTGTCCGCCTGAGATAATTCTTGCAACTGCGTGCAGCTAGAATCCATGTCAAGATTGTAGTCGTACTGCTTCACTAAAGCATTGGCTAAATCTGACCATGATCTGATGCAACTACTTTTCAACCGCATATACCAATTCAACGATGCTCCACTCAGACTGTCCTGAAAACAGTGAATCATAAGCTGATAATTGGCGACATACAAAGTCATTTTCCTGCAGAACATTATCAAATGTAGCTTCGGACAACTATCCCCTTTGTACTTCTCAAAATTTGGCATTTTGAACTTCGGAGGCATCACAAAACCTGGCACTAAACACATGCTCGAAGCATTCAGGTCAAGAGTATTCTGACTCATCAGAGTATCAAGCTTTTCATCCAACAAACGATATTTTCTCATAAACTCAACAGTTTGCGGGTTCTCAGCATCAACCTTCGGAGCAACCCTCTGATGATCTGGCACAGGGAAAGTGAAATGCTGATAATCTGTGTCATGGAAAGAAGATGCATCTTTATCTCTGACAGGGATCTGCACAGGCTAGGCTTGAGCAACATCATTCATCGGAGTCCTCTGATCATTGGCCTCATCTCTAGTCATAGCTTCCACAACTTCCATGAATTGACTCAACTGATCCTTCAACAGTTCAAACTCTGCCCGGGTAACAACCAAGTTCTGCTCTTCTGAACCCATGATCCCGAAGCTAATTCAAGCCCAATGCGAATGTCGGGAAACCAACTGACGAAGCAGACAAGCGATGGGTGAGCCCCCTGTTCCGGCTGAGGAATGGATATGCAAAATGAAATGCAAATGCAATACGATGCAAAATGCAAAATGCTAATGTACACACAAGGGATCAAGGCTGCTTCTTGTTGACTGGGAAGAAATCAAAGTTCTGCCTTGACAAGAACATAACACTGCTCTGATAACTAGGACCCACTGATACCAATGATACTGATTCATACTGTCAAGAGAAAACCAGGTAGTCTGAAGGTAAAGGTTTCCTGCATAACCCCAGTCCCACTCACGGGTATGAACCTAATCCACTGATAACGATATGGCATCCTATGCGGTCATCAGTGTCACAGACTTTCAAAAAATGATGATACGATACCCAGGAGGTGTGGCATCATCATCTCTTGAAGCGACCTCACTTAGCTGAATCCCAAATGATCGGTCCCTAGAGTCGACAATCCTCAGATCCGATAGCCCCTCGAGTCCAAAGGACCGATAGGAAGTAATCAAAGAGAACCTCATCTGAGTGTGGATTACATGGGAACTGATGCAAGCAAAGCAAGCACGTCCACCATTAATCCACTCTAATACTATGTGTATGCTCTCAAGCCTGGGTCTGGCTTCTCACTCATTATAAACACCAGTAACTATAGTTCATCCCCAGCAGAGTCGCCATCAGTATACAAAATACAACACAAAAATAAACACCCACAGACAGGCAAACCAGCGCTAGGATTGACTCTCGTAGGGGATGGGAAACGGTCCCGGCATAGGGGATGGGAAAAGTCCCCAACAACTATAGTTCATCCCTAGCAGAGTCGCCATCTGTCGCTATCGCGAAAATAAGGTGCCGGCAAAACAGAAGAGTCGTCACCTTTCGTTATTTATCCCTTAGAACAGGAAAGGAAACAATCGGAAAAACCTGACGAAAAGGTATAACACAAGGTCATCGCAACCATTGTCTGGATTCGGGAGTCGGTTACGCAAGGGGAAGGTATTAGCACCCCTCAAGTCCATCGTACTCGATGGGATCCATGCTTGTTGGTATGTCTACGGGTGAAAAACAATCTATCTACGGCTTCTAAGGCTAAACGGAAAGGACTGACTCGATAGAGCATCGCGCTCTATGCCTACGTATTCCCTCGTGCAATGGAAAAGTCAGAGTCAACGTAGTTCAGGAAACCACAGGGGGAGGTTGCTCGCCGAGATATCGCATCTCGTGCCTACGTACTTTCACACAGCGTGAAAGATCAGAGCTAATGTAGTTCGGGTAACTACGGGTAGACCGGGGTGCTCTCGATCACACAGGGGTGAGAGAAAGGGTTGACGATACTAGCGTACGCATTCTAGCAGTTAGGTGTATGCTGATCGCTCGTCGGAGACTTAGGCATTACCTGTTTGCGGTAGAACGGACATAGTATGTCGTTGGTTTAAAGGTATGGGAACCTACGGGAACTAGAACTACGATCTGGCCTCAATTGCGCTAGGGCAAGAGAAAGGGAAAGATTAGTCGTCAGCGGGAAAGTATCGGTCGCACGACAGCGAGAGAACAGAGAAGTTAGTTGTTAGTGTGCTCGCTAGGATATCGCATCCTATGCCTACATATTCCCGTCTGGAACGAGAAATCAGAGCAGCTGTAGTTCAGGCAACTACAGCAAAAGGGGAAAAAGGGATAAGGGAGCTCGCTAGGATTATCGCAATCCTATGCCTACGTACTCTCATCTGGTACGAGAGATCATAGCAGACGTAGTTCGGCGCTTGATCGCTCCGCAAGTGCACGGAAATATCGAAGTAATATAACATATTGTCGAACCCACAGAGACCAATGTCAATCTACTGTTATCTATTATTACGGCGTAAAGCTAAGGCTATTGGAATTAGGAAAATTGAATGCGAATGAAATTAAATGCAAAAGAAATAAAGAAAATTGGTTTAGAGAAATGCGGTAAAGGATATCGGTATGCAAAGACTTAGTTATCTGGGATTCGACAGGTCACCGATGCTTCTTACTCTTTGCAAACATTGTTCAGAAGAAAATAGTGATCTGAAGACTTTCGTCTCACGATGGTTGTTGACACTAGTCATAATTCTAAGGGCCGAATGTACGCTTTCGCTGTCCCATTCGGGGTTAAAACTACTTTTTGGAAATCTCTAGGTTCTATTCCATTTTAAAGTGCTTTCGCTGTTATTAAAACAAATGCCTAGTGTTTACTATCTGGTCTTACCGCAACTTTCGCTTGTTGGTTCGTACCTTAATTAATTTCCCACTTTCGTGGCAAAACTACTTTTAAATAAGTTCTCGCTTTCGCGACGAAGTTTATTCAGTAAATAAATTTAAACACTCAGACCATAAACAACTTTTGAAAAGGAAAGTTTTCAACCGGTTATTATCAAATCCTATCCTACTAATTCGGTTACATACCGATAAAACTAACTTAGCTAGACATGATAATTAATGCAAACGGAAATAGACATAAACAACGGAATAATAAAGCGTGCATCACAACAGAAATAAAGTAGTAATTCAATTAATAAAAACCTGTAAATGGTACTGATCTCAAATCCTTGGGTAGTCCCCCACAATGTCGGCAGGATTCTACTTTGGCGAGAAATAAAAGGTACAGGAAGAAAATACAATATTTTGAACTGAAGGAAAATGGAAAGGAAAATAAAAGTAACGATAAATAACTTTGATGGAATTTTGGCAGAACTTCGGGATGAAGAATCCACCCCTTTCTCTGTGAGTCTCTTGTCTATTTATAGGAGATGTTTCTTATCTCAACTTCCTGAGATCATGCGTGAGATATGGAGAAAGTGGTAGTAACTTCCAGTAGTGGGCAGTGAGTGGAGAAAGTGTAGGAAGGATTTAAGTTGAGATTGATCGTGAATTCTGATTCTGCGTTTTTTGTCTGTGTGACGGTCGTCATGAAATGTGACGGTCGTCATGGACCTGTGACGGTCGTCACAGCAGCAGAATCCGTATCTGCTGTTTTTCATCTATTTTTCATCCGTTTTTCATTTGTTTCTTCTCCTTTTCTTTCTTTAGTCCAAATTCTCCCCAATCTGCAAAATGAAGTAAATTAAGCATATAATAGAACATAAATCAAGATAAATTAATAAAAGTCACAAATAAATGCATGTAAATCAAGCCAAATAAACGATATGATTTCGCGTTATCAGCGCTACAGGAAAGCAAGTCTCGATTGCACAGGGGCAAGAGAAGGGGTCTCAATCGCCTGAATGCAAGAGAAAAGGGTTTCGATTGCACGGGGGCGAGAACAAAGAGGAAGCAGGCTCAACGCCTAAACGGGAAGGAACTAGGGACACACACGCAAGAACCTAAGGCGTAGGAGCGAGTGCGTTGTATGTCACCCAAGGCTACCACACTAAACACTCTAAATGATCAAGGGGAGACCGCTCGATTGTCATTTCCCACATATCTAACGTTACAACTCACAACCTCGACGGTTGCATGAAGACTTGAATAAGAAAGATGTTATCGAACGAAGCGGCTCCGTTGGCTCTTGACATGTGCGCAAGCTCCATTCCAATCTTCTCCTCTCTAGATCCTTGATAAGGACGCTCGAATCAGAACCAATGTAACGCTTAGACCGTCATGATTTGACTTATACGATAAATCAAACTCTAAGAGGTAGCGTATTGATATCCGTGTCAAAGACAAGATAGAAAAATGATATCGAAAATCATTCTCCAATTGAATCATGTCACACGGCCAGCACAGAGTAAAATCAAAGTAAAAAGATAGCAGAAGAGAACAGTAAAGATGCACATGCAATGCAGCAATACAAGTAGAGGGAGACTCACTCAACCTCTAATGCAAACAAGCAGAGGGAGACCCACTCATCCTCTAAGCAATCATGCTCCTAGCCTAAAATAATCTAAACATGATTCCTATTCTAATGCATCAAGCAATTCAAACAAGAGAGAGAAACCCAAAGTGAGTAATAGGGAAGTCATCCCAGGCTACATTAGGTTGGAGGTATATCAACACCAGAGTCCATCATGGGCTCAACCTCTTGAGGAATGCACATAATCCAACCAAAGGAAGGATTAGGCTCTCCCAAGAGGGATCCTATGTCAATAGAACAGAAAAGACTGGATATTGGTCCTAGATATCAATCTAAGGGTAATTGATTTAAAGTGTATCAACACAGAATGTCCATCTCAGGCTCAACCTGTTGAGGAATGCACAGAATCCAACCAAAGGAAGGATTGGGCTCTCCCAAGAGGGATCCTAAGAAAAGGACTTTGAGATGGATGACAGTATATAAACCAAGGGAATATACCATGCCAAGAACGTCAATCCAAGGCTCAACCTCCTGAGGAATGCACAAAATCCAACCAAAGGAAGGATTAGGCTCTCCCAGGAGGTCTCATCATCAAGACTTGAAGGAGAAAGATAGTACAAACCAAAGGAATGTACTATACTGGGGAATGTCAATTCAAGGCTCTACCTCCTGAGGAATGCACAGAATCCAACCAAAGGAAGGATTAGGCTCTCCCAGGAGGGCTCCTCTTCAAGACTTGGAGAAAGAGGGTAGGGCAAAGCCCATGGAAGAAATCAGATAAGGGAAAGAATCATCACCAAAAGCTCTAAAGAAACCTTAAGTGTTTTAGCTCTAAAAGAAGTCATCCTAAGGGAACTTAAAGGTATCCTAATGGCTTGAAAATAAACCTATAAGGGTGTCAACCTAGGTACTAAGGGTCAATGGGAAGATTGGGTGCTTCAAGTTGGCTAAAAGTTCAATTATTGGGCCAAACTATGAGAAGGTGCAATCATGAACACACAAACTTTGGTCAGAAAGTAAAATATGGGAAAAATAGGAAATCGGGTCCTAAAAGCTTGATAAAATTCCTAGATGATCCTAAATGGGTTAGGAGTCTGTGGTAAAAGTTTCAAGTACAAACTATTAGTCTAAGTATACTAACCAGAAGTTAAACCAAGATGTATACTATGGGGAAATCACATGGGGCTGGCTATAAATATCTATCTCAAAACCTATTCAAATGCAATCTAAAAAATGCAATAAAAATACTACACTATTCTAAAATTTGTCAACATTCACCATACAAAAAATCAGAAGCTAATATAAGTTATTAAAAGAGAAATAAAATCATAAAGCACAGCATGTAATTATCCAACTATTAAAAACACATTAAAATGGAAAATATGCAATTAATTGGAAAATGCATGAAAACTGGAATTAAAAAATATGAAAATATTCTAGACATATTAAAGTATCTACATGAATTATTTCAAGAATTATTGAGAACATTTATTATTTCTTTCTAAATTAAAATTAAACTAGTATTAACATGAAATAAAGAAAAAACAAGAACTTAAAGGGAAATAGTTGGGAGGTGCAACTAGCGACTCTCTCATGGGTTAATTCATTGGGCCGAGTGGGGTAGGGTGCAGATAGCGTGCGACTGCTGGCCCAACTGAGTTTTAAGAACTCAGCACTTGGTAATGTGAAACGGGCCAGGGGGTGTGATAAGTATATGATTCATGTGTTGTTGCGTGTGGGCCTCGCGTGAGGGGGTGTGAGGAGCAAATATTGCGCTGGGCCAGCTGAGCAAAAACTCAGCTCTTGTATACACCAAAACGCTGCATTTTGAAGCGGAAAGAGTGGCTATTTCGTGAATCAATCCTGGCCGTGTGATCAAGCTACCAAGTCAAGCGAGCAGCTCGATCGGACGGCTGCTGTGCATTCTGGGATTTCAAACGGAAACTGAGGGAACCTCCGCGCGCGGTGGGGCGGTCATCGGACGGTGGCCGGAATTTTTTTCCGGTCATCTTCTTCCTTTCACCAACAATGGCACTTCCTCATTTCTTAATCAAAATTTGATTTTCTTTAACCAATCTCGCACGATTTTTCGTGTAGATTCCAAATATCCAACTTATTTTCTACTTTCATCCATTAAAACTCAGAATTTAATATCATCCAAGAATCTTCATGAATTTTCAACTTTCATAAAACTCAAAATTGAAATCACAAATTTCTTCCTCTCACTTCCTACATCAACAATCTATGTTTATTTTCCATTTTCATCCACTATCTAGAGAGATATTCAAACAACAAGCTAAGGTGTCAATTCCTAAAGTTTCAAGAAACCTAACCAAATTAATCCTAAAAGCTTCTATACATCTTAAGGATTATAATTATGTGAAAATGGAGCCTAAATTCAACATAAACAGAGAACATGGATGAAAAATTAAAACCTTGTTTGGAGCTTCAATGGTGGCTTGAGATGTTGTCGAAGCTTCACGAAAAATGTCCGGAATTATTCCATAATCATCATAGAAGCTTCTCCAATGCTTAATCTTGCTTGAAAATGTGTAAAACTCCAAATTCGAAAATTGATTTTTTCACTACTTTTTCTCCATGAATTCTTGTTGTAACTACCTCCAAAATAGTTATTTTCTGTTAGAAATGATTGAAATGTTATATACAATGGATATGTGATGATTTTCAGCCCAATGGGAGCCCATAAGAGTCCAATCCAAAATTCACATTTTTGCACTTTCAAGCTTTATGGAAATGGTGAAAATAGAGAAAAACACATTGCAAAATGATCCAATATGGTTTCTTATGATGCAAGGGATATGAAGGGCTGAGATTGGTGCCTTGGAAATGAATCTATGGTGGATTTTCATTATGTTGCTTAAAGGTGAAGAAATCATGAATTTGGCACACCAAATGAATTCAAATTGGATTTCTGATTTTACCAATGTTCTTAAAACATTATTTGCACTCAAAAAATGCACTAACATGACATAATTTGATTTAATTGGCATTAAATCCAAACTAGACCTTTTCCAACTTCTTTTCATGAAATTTTCTCCATACATTTTCCTATCCAAACCATATCAATGATTCCTTGAGGTTATTGACCAAATAATCCCATTTGGATCAACTTTCAAGTTGGCAAGATTTTTATTTGAGATACGCAAAGTGGTGAACTTGACCTGTAATGAAAATGACCTGTAATCTTACTTTCCCAAAATACCCATGACTTGTAACCCTCATAACTTGAGTTTTACAAATCATATGAAAGACTTATAGTACTCTTTGGAAATCTAAGATCATGAGGAACAACATTCATGTTGGCCAAGGGTTGAGGAGAAACATCCTTCTAGCTCAAAAATGTCCTGGAAGTTGGTTGACTTTCAAGTACCAAAATCAGATTCATCTGATGACCTGTAACTTGTCTGCCTCATAACTTGAGTTCTAGAAGTCCAATGAATGACTTCTAATACTCAATTTAAAGGTATGAACATGCTCTACAAGTCTCATGTGGATATAAAGATGAGATGAAACTTTTATCTTGAGTTATGTGGTCTTGAAGTTAAGCATTGAAATATGGGATTTTACACTGTCAAGCTTAGAAACCCTAGCCCAATAACTTCTCACACTCTTGAATATTGATGAATTGATATTGAAATTATATATGACATGTCTCAACATAGCATTCCATTATCATTGTTGCTTGGAATTGAGTCTTAATCCCCTCAAGACTCACAGTTGACTGAGGGTTCACCAGGTGAAAACCCTAGTTGCACTACCTTTGGATGTGGCCTCTTGCACTTTGCACAATGACTGGATAAGCTCCATAATGACTCTCAGGACCTCTTATGAGCTCCCACAATGCTTCACACCCATATCCATGGACTCACAATCATCGGGTGATCTTTTCATGGCCCCTAAGATAGGAGGTGAACCCCATACAACTCTTCGACTTTTCTGATGGTGATAAGCTCTTGAATAGCTTGAATATAACCCCTCGATTAGGCTTAGACTTTGGATAACTTCTTCTTGATGAGAACACCCCCTTGATCCCCTGCAAATGGATGATGGTATGCAAATATTAATGCAATGAAATGCAATGCTGAGGCTACATAATGAAAGCCAGTAAAGAAAAAGGTTGGGCAAATTTTGGGGTGTAACAATTGCCAAGTGTTGGTTACCTCCTATCTTGGAGGGCAATTGAACATCATCAGGGGTTCACAAGGCCATGGTTATGGATGAGAGATGTTTGAGAAGCTCATTGAATTCTTTTGAAGCCATTAGGGAGCTTATCTAAGTGGGCATATCATTTGCAAGAGGTTGTAGTCAAAGTTTGTGCACCTAGGGTTTCATCTGCTTAGTGCAAGGTCAACTGTGGGTTTGAAGGAGTTAGAGACTTGGTTCCAAGTCATTGGAGTCATGGGAAGTCATGTTGATACATCTAGTATGTCATTTCAAGTTCAAATCAAGGAGAATCAAGAGCCTAAGAAGTTACTAAATTAGGGTTTCAAAGGATTTCAGTGTAAAATCCCCTTCTTTATTGCCTAACTTCAAGGACCATTTACCTCAAGATAAAAGTTGAATATCATTTTATTATAAACATGAGACTTTTAGGGAATGTTATAAGCTTTCTTTTGAGTACTAAAACTCATCCATTGGGTTTGTGGATCTCAAGTTATGATGCCATCAAGTTATGGGTCTCAGATGAACATATTTTTTAGTCAACAAAAGTCAACTCACTTCCAAGGCACTTTTGACCTAGAATCATGTTTCTTCTCAACTTTTGATGAGCATGAAAGTTATTCCTCATGATTGTAGTTTTCCAAAAAGTCCTAGAAGTCCTTCATATCATTTGTTGAACTCAAGTTATGATGCTTGCGAGGCAAGGGCATTTTGGGAAACTTTAATTATAGGTCATTTTCATTATGGGTCATTCTCATGCACTTAAATACTTCAAATGGAACTTCAACCAACATGAAAGTTTTTCCAAATGACTTCAATTACATAATGAAACTCAATATTGACATGAATTATGCATGGTTATGAACATTGGTGGAGAAATTCAAGTGAAAATTGAACTTTAAATCATGATTTCAATTGAATTGGTTTTAGGCCTTTTTCATGCTTTCTTTTGATTCCATTTTGCTCACAATCCTCCAACAAGTGAAATGCATAAATTTATTTTGGTGGTAATGAGGAAAATCATGTGGAATTCAAGCTTACTTCACAAATAAGTTTGTCATCCAAACTTGCTAAATGGATCACCAGTCAAGCCCATTCCAATCCCAATGTGAAATTAACATTCTCAGCTTCAAATCCAAGTGAATTTCATGAGTTTAGCAAGCAAATTTCACGTGTGCATGGGAGGTACTTCCAATTTGGGAATTTTCAATTTTCATCCAAATGAGGCTTCATGGGCCTCCAATTCATTCACATATCCAACATATAAAAGCTCCCAATGAAAATTGAGAGCTCATAAGTGCAATTTTGTGGAGGGAAGAGGAAAGTCAGTTTTAGAAATTTGAGAGAAAATTCAAAATCGTGAATCTAGATCTAGAGAAATTCAAAGCAAATTGAAGCAAGTGTCATCTTCCTCAAGTGAATTGGAGTTGATCTGCACAGTTTGGAGCAAGCTAACACTCAATTGAAGCACCAACGGAGTGTCTTCGTTAGGTAATCTTCCAATCCATTTTTCTCTCATGTTAGGCATTGATTTAGGTCATTGTTGGTTGCATCTGAAGCCCTACCTCGTGTAGGCAAGGTTTGAATGCTTGATTTTGATGTTTGATGAAGAACTCAGAGGTGCATTCCAAATTTCATTCATTTGAATCTCTTAATCTAGCCGTGTTTAAAACAAATGAACCATGGATTTGGAATGTACGTAAGTAGGGCTTCATTTTGGTATAAGATTATGCACGTTTTGGTGAAGTTTTCAGAGCTGATCTCCGGCCACCTCGCTGGAGAAGACGACCGGAGCTAGGGCTCCAGCATCTGGTTCAAACTCAGGTGATCTGAGGTGTCACTTGGCTGACTGACTTTGATGAACGGATGAGATTGCTTTGACTTGCACGCGGGGATGATTTGAATGCCACATCATTTAGTGATACGCAGCGTTTGATTTAGTGGCTGAGTTGTTTTGGAAATGGGCCTTAGTTGTTATTTGCACACTCACTTGTGTGAGCCCAACGGATTTGAACGCAAATCCTTGCTATTTGCACCATTTCACCTTATTTGTTTTATTTCATTTTAATTTCATTTCTGTTTTGATTTTAATTAATTAAAAATACTCCAATCATGATAAAATTCAACCAAAAATATTTTCTAACACTTTAATGTGTTATTTAATTTTCCATAATTTTTAATTTTATTTTCCATTTATTTTTCAATTAAATTTGAATTTAATGATTGGAGGTACTTTTGAGTTACTTTTTCATTTGTTCTCATTTGTTCTTGCTTGAGATTTGGACCAATTTTAACCACCAATGAATGAGACTTATTACTCATTTGGATAATGAGTTGAGGTGTCTTAGAGGTTGGTTTTGGTTAATTTTTGACTTGTTTTTGGTTGACTTTGATGTGCATTTGTTTGACCCTCAACAACCCTCCTTCAAAGTGGAACACCCTTAGTGAATCAATTTCTTTGGTGATAATTTGATTGGACTTTGGTTGTGTTACTTTGGCCTCTGGTTGCCAACATCTTTGTGAGCTTTGTGAATTTTATTTGGCTTTTATTGAATCATTTTCCTATTTTTTGTGTACTTGCAAGTCAAGCTACCCCTAAGGATGGTTCACACATACTAGTTGACCTAGTTTGGGTGGGAGATGACCCTTGTGGATCCCATATGCTTCCAACTCCTCTTGATTCACATTTTTAACATGTTGAAGTTTCTGGTTGCAAACGTTTAGGTCATAAAGTTGTTTGGCTCTTGTTGTAAGTTTCATTTGTTTAAGGATTTCCATTTGGTGTTGAATGTTGAAAGTGTTTAGAACCTAGGTTCTTTACCATGCCTTATCTTGCAACTTGTTTTGGTTTGCTTCCTTCTTCTACCTGCCATTTATCTTCTCTTGTTCTCAATTATGTCCTAGGACCTTGGGGACTCATCCAAGTTGATTTGGTGCCACTTGTTTGCACTTTGAGTTTGGCTTGGATGAGAGGCCACTTTGAGAACTTTCTTTTGGTTTCTTTCTTGCATGATCATTGTGATGTTTATGGTTGAGATTGCATTTGATGTTTCTTGCTGCCTAAGACTTTTCTCCCAACCTCACATTGATTATGTCTCCATCACTTTCTTTTGGGTTTGCCTCTTGGTAGTGATTGATGTGCAAATGGTTGTAGGAATTCTATTCCTCCCATTTCATCTCACTTTTGGCTTGAACTTGTTTAAGTTCTCTTATTTGCATCTCTCATATGTTTGGCATATTTTTTTTTTCTTGAAGAGGTTGAGATGTGTTTGTGGTGGTTGTTACCCCACACCTTTTTCCTCCCTCTTCTTCTTTGTGTTGCATTGCATGTTTGCATTCTATTTTTCTTTCATCTATGCTTTCTTCTTTGTTTGTCTTCCTTTGCCATGTTCTCTTAGGACTTATAATATTTCTTGTTCAATATGGATTATGATAGACATTAGGTTTGAATCCAAGCATGATAACATTAGGGTAGTCTTCCCTTTTCATCTCAATCATAGGTGTACATTGCATGATAACATTAGGTTGAGTTTAGTTTCCTTTTTAAAGTGTGTCTTCTCATCTCATCTCAAAACTTCTTCAAGACACCTAATAAAGGATAATGAGTGTTGTACGCTATGAGCCTTAAGCATTTGGGAAATGATTATTGGGGGGCCTCCTCTCAATTGTCTAGAGTATTTAGCATATGTCCTTTGGACGATATGCGACACATTCGCTCCTAAGTCATAGTCTTTAGTGCAACATGAATTACAAACAAAGTTCAATTCACTTCTTCTTCTTAAAAGACTAAAAAAAACATCAAACTTTTTATCCTTCGGGATTAATTGGAAACCATTTTCATAAAGAGAGTTTTGTTAACTCTTGGTTCTACCACAAACAGGTAATGCATAAGTCTCCAATGGTTGAGCAACATACACCTAACCGCTAGAACTAAGTTTTAACCCTACTCGGGTAAAACATTTGAACCAACCTGTAGTCGTGTCAGCCCGAACTACATTTGCTCTGATTTCTCGTACCGGACGAGGATACGTAGGTACAAGACGACGATGTCTTGGCGAGCAACCTTTTCCACCTTCACTCGTAGTTTTCCGAACTACGTTGACTATGACTTTCCCATTGCACGAGGGAGTACGTAGGCATAGAGCAGAAATGCTCTATCGAGTCTCTTTTCTTTCTTTTGTCCCTTTGGCCTGTATCTTATATAGTTTAACACCTTTTAGCTAGATAACAAGCGTGGATCTCGTCGAGTACGACGGACGTGAGGGGTGCTCATACCTTCCCCTTGCGTAACTGACTCCCGAACCCAAGATTTGGTTGCGATGACCTGACTTTTCCCTTTTCCGTAGGTTTTTCTGATCGTTTCCTTTCCCTCTCTTTGGGACAAATAACAAACGCTGGCGACTCTTCTGTCCTTTCCGGCCCCTTCTTCACTGTGATGCGACACATGGGTTCATAAGTCTAAGGTATGGATATGGCCAATAATGACTACTTTATAAATAGGCTCTCACAAGGCGTGATCTATGGCTTAATAGGGATCCTAAAGTCATGGATCCATACGATTGTTCATCATACACGACATGAGCATGTCGAATGATTACTCCATCATATGAACCTCTTTTGGGTGAGATCTTTGTATCGAACCTTACGAGAAGAGCTTCTAGGGGACCAATACTACCAGACCATCGACAGCGGATTCTAGACAAGGGTTTCAGAGTCATAGATTTTCTTGACTATTTGTTACGTATGTCAGTCATTACCAGGAAACAACTCCATCAAGAAAGTCTCTTTTGAACGTGGTCTTTGTATCGATCCATACGAGAAGAATTTCTCGGGAACCCATACTATGTGACCATCAATCTTAGTTGGCCAATGGTTTAGGATTCTAAAAAGGTCCTTAGAGTCATGGATTCCCAAGAAAACATTGATCAAGCACTTCAAGAGCTTGACTGTCATTAACATTCTCAAAGGAATCTACTCTAAGTGAGGTTCTCGTATCGACTTTCATGAGATGAGCATCTCAGAAGCCCATACTACTCAACCTCTCCTATCTCAATTTTACACTCTAGACTCAGGTGTAGAGTCTTTCCCTCATAGTTTGCCACCAAAGTACCCATTCCATACCACAACATTAAGAGCCACACAAATAAGATACAAATATATAAACAAAAGAGAAAGCATAAAGCAAAGCAAGCAAAGAATAAAGAAAAACACCCAAACATATGAAAAACAACCTAGATTAGGCTTGACTTGTTTAGGAAGTCCCCAACAGAGTCACCAACTGTCGCTACGCGAAAAATGACACAGAGTCGCCACCAAAACTTATTTATCCCAAAGAGGGCAATGGAAATAACAATAAAACCTTTAGGGAAATAACATGGTCATCGCAACCACGTTTCAGATTCAGAAGTCGGTTATGTGAAGGGAAGGTATTAACACCCCCTCACATCCATCGTACTCGAATGGGTGTTCTATTCTAAAATTCTACTTGCTAAAGGGATAGACGTTTAGTTTTTTTTATTATAGTGCTCGCCAAAGATTGGGGCCCTTGTGCCTACGTATCCTCACTTAAAAGAAGTGAAGAATCAGAGCTTCGTAGTTCAAAGGCTTGAGATATGATTGTGTGTTGGTTGATTTTATACCTCGAAAAAGGGTTTTCGGATGATTCCCTAAGGCGAAAAAGAAGTTTGGTGAGTTGATGTTGTTTTTAGGGTTTTGAAGTTGTTCTCAATTAGGATTGTGCTAAAGGCTATGGGTAGAGGTGAATATTTCGAACAACCATGTCGAGCGCCTTGTGTTTAAAATATTTGGAATAAGTGTAGGAGGGGCTCCATCTCACTCCTTCTCCACAACTTAAGGCTTGTGGCGCATAATCCTAATTGTATTTTATTGTGTTAAATTTCACTTGACGTTGGATCAAGGGTTTTATTGCTTATTAAGAAAATTTTTGAAGTGATACGAACAGGGTTGAGGGAGATGCACTAAGAAATCGACTTACAAGTTGGGTTATGGCTTGATATGGATCAAGAATGCTTTCGGGATTCGATCCTAGTCCCTAAGATATATAACTAGCGAAATAAGGAAAAACAAAATAACATAGTATATCAAACATGAGAGGGATACATGACGAAGAATAGGGGTGATCAATGCAAGAAATAAAGAGGCTCATTGTAAGGTAACACAAAAAAGAAGTCTTAGGTGTGTGAAATATGACCTAACTAAACAAGGAATAAAAACAATGCAAGTTCAAAGGACTTAAAGTAGTGTAATGGTGTCCATCTTGTGGTCACAAATTATGTCTAGCTTAGGTTACACACGAAGCTTATTAGGTCCTCACAAAAGAAATTAACTATTTTTAGACTTTTTAATTTTCTTATTTTTGTTCATTTTTGAATATTAATGATTAAAAAAGCTAATCCAAAAATCAAATTTCTAATCATAAAATTAAAATTCTAATCCTAAAACAATCATTCCATACTCTTAGAGTTTTAAAACAACAAAAGGTTAAAAATAAAAGAAATAAAATTAAAAGAGGTTAAGAACAAAAGGGCTTAACATTTGAGAAGCCCAAAAACAAAAAGCAGAAACTAGGTCGGACCACCTTGGGCTCAAACCTGGTCGGCTAACTTCTTAAGGCAAAGGGTTATGGGAAACCCTAATTCTTCTGGCTTTTTTTCTTCCAAAAGTGAAACGCTATGCTCATGAGAATGATGACAGAAAAACACGCTCCAACATATCCAACAAGGAACACTCAAACCATCCTAAAATACAATCAAAAGAAACATTCCAAACACCAAACTCGATTCTCACTCGGATTCTCTCAAATGATTAATCGTTCTTACTCGCTTTGTTTTGTTTCCACCGTATCGCTTGTACGTTCTCTCCGTCTCTCACGATTCTGCGCATAATGATTCTGCGCAATTATGGTTCAATGATTTCAGGTCCTCTCAAGCCCAAACTCTCAATCTCAACTCTTGGAATTGCATTGTCTTCTTTGTGTTCATCAGTGGAATAACATAAAGTAGTGCTATGAATCACGAACCAAACCGTAAATGAAGCAACGAAACTAAAAACGATTCAAACATTATCATATCAGCACATCAGGAGAAAAATGAAATAGAGTTATACCTATTCAAAATGATGAACTCAGGTATCCTTTGTTCTTCCTTTAATCCTGCGATTTCTGTTATTTCTTCTTCCTGTCTTTTTCTGCAGAACTTTGGTTTTCCTTTGTATCCTTCATTTTTGTGAGGTGTCAACGAAATGGTTTTTTTTGAGCTGCTATTTTTTTTTATATGGGTATTTGTTTGTGAAAGATTTTTTTGATGACTGCCTCTATCAAATTATCCTCCTCTACTTTTTTTGTGTGGTTGTATGTTGATGTTCGGTTCTTCTTTTTCTTTTTTATAATTCTGATATCTGATTTTTTGATATATGAGTTTTGTTGCTGCTTAAGGTTTGTTCATATGATAGTGGCAGTTAGACGCCCTTCTCTGGTTTTCAGTGTTTGAATATATAGCAGAAAGAATTAGGATTAGGGTGCATGTTCTCCTTTAGAAATTCTTCATGGCAATGCTTGCTATCACTTTATAAGATGCCAAAAAGTGTTTTTTCTAAAAATTGTGAAATGGCATGTTGTACTTTCTGCTGCATTCTGCTTTTCTGCTGCAGCATTTTATATGTTTGTGTTTATAAACAACTTTCTTGATGCAGAGAAGTTGTTTTCCTTTTTAGTTAATGCCTGCTCCTCCTACACTCTATTTTTCTACTGCTATTATTGTCATTTGTCTGCTTGTGGAATTGTTTTTGTGAACTTTGTTGCTTTGTTGTGCGTCTTACTACGTTGTGCATCATTTTCTTGTGCAGGCAGGGTGTACGACTTTCATGTGTAGGTTTGGATGCTTGGTGGTGTCACTTTCACCTGCAGGCAGTAGCTTGAATCGTGTTGCATTTCCTTTTTTTTATTCTTGTTACTTTTTTTGTTGTAATGGGCCATTGTCTATGGGCTTTCTTTCCATGTAAGAATTTTATAAGAATGGGCTATTATTTAGGATCTTGGATGGTCTATTTGATTAGGATAAACCAAATATTCTCATGATTAACTTGTATGACAAAATTCATTTTGATTTTCTCACCCTTGGTCCTTGTACTTATGGTTAGCTTGTATTGCCTTGTATACTTTTAAATTTAACATGTGCAAATGAACACCCTTTGATACTTGAATCTTGCATCCAAAATCTCAATGTTTGAACTCATTTCGCACCAAGTTTGAATTCTTCACTAGGTTTCACATGTGATGAATGAAAATGAATTGCTTAAAATTGGGTCCAAATTTGTCGTTGTCCATACTTGAAACTCTTCTTGAACTTTCATAAAAACAATGTTACAAAATGGATGAAATTAGCTTAATTCCACTTAGAACTTGATCATGAATAGATGACCTCAAAATTCCTGTCTCTTAAGCAAATAATAAAACCAAAAAATCAACAGTTGAAACCTCTTTGTAGATCCATCACAAACCAAAATGAACTCATCTTGGAAAAGAATGATCATGTGAACCCTATTGGACTTGAATGACACCACGGGCCTCTTAATTTAACCCTTACTTCTAATGAGCACAACGGAAAAGAAAAGCAGTAGATTTTGTATCATGGAAACACAAAGACCAGTGAACAAGTCGGGTTACAGAAAAACCCTAACTTGCAAAGGCTAATACCAACACACAACAAATGATGAACCTCAAAAGGTAAATATTTGGGAAGGCTACCAAGCAAAACCCTAATTTTGCAAGCTTATACTTATGACCCAAAATTCTTAGGGATCAATGATTAAATGAGATAATATGATGCATATATAATATGAAGGGATCAGTTGAAAAAAGAGGGTGTGACAATACTTGATCTTGCTTAAAAGCTTCAATCGAGAATAATGCACTCTTGATTAAAAGCTTTAGAGTGGAAAATGGATAATTAGTCAACCTCAATGCATCAGAAGATACATGAGTGATATACAATTAACAAGCACTAAACCCTAAAGGCCAACCTAAACATGACTAATCCTTATTTCCCAAATTGTTCACATGTTGTTCTCTACATATATAGGTTTTGATCTTCATTTTAAATAACCTTCAGACCTAATGGACTTGGTCTTCTTGAGGCGCGCAAATAGCACCAATCAGTTTAACTCATTATAAATCAACCTGCACAATAATAGGAGTAAAATACAAACTTTTCTAAAAAGGCTCCTAACGGAATTTGTCATAATAGAAATTCCCATAATACACTCCCATGAAAGTTGTCCATATGTGCATCAGAACACACTCAAAAGTTACACTAAAAATACCGAATAGTCATGCCCTAACTTTCTGCTATAACATGTCTTGGAACATGTCACAACATCATGCAGAATATGATGTCTGACTGTCATGGCAGAACATCTAGTTCAACATCTTGTTAACAACATGTTGTTTTGCCAAAATGTAGACAATCCAAAAAACATAGAACTTACACACTAAACTTGAACTTCTCTTGATCAAATGATGTTGAATGAAGCTTTACATGAATATGACATAAGCTTATAGGTCATTCCTTGAGGTAAAAGCTTTTGTGAACCACTTGTTGACCAAAACTTTGACTTGGAGAATCCAACCCTGATTTAGAGACCCAACTTGATCCATTGATTGCAAATCCTTACCTTGTGCAATAAGAAAGAGAAAACAACACACGTTTTTGCATTTTGAATAAGGTTAGAAATGTTAGCTTTTAAGCAAGCAATAAAACATAAAGGTGCTTAGTGATCTCTCCCAAAAGGCAAACCCAAATAGAGGGGGTTAGGAGGATACCATGCTTGTGATCTTGATAAGAAGCAAATGATATGATAGGTGGAATCTTAGGGGTAAAAATTAGAGTATGACAAATGCCCTTATTTAAGATTCTTATATCCGGAGATATTAAGATTGGAAATCTTTGTATCGACAGGATTCGAGAGGCTTAAATACGGAAGACCAAATTTTTATCCCTAATATACTGTGTTATGCTTATGATATGCATGCAAATGATACAGACTCCGCTGGTAAGATGCTACGGGAGAAACATTTCGTGTAGACAAACTAAAACTCTAATATTGTTGGAGAAAAACTTGAAGGGATCCCAATAGGGAGACATTACTCACTGGGGAGTGACACAACATAGTGAAGGCCCATACTAGGGAACAACCTAAAATATATCTAAAAGTAAGAGATCTAGCATGAGACAATAGAATAACCCACTAGGGAATATACAACAAGGAAAAAACACTGAGCATTCTGGGGAATTAACCCTGAGTAGTCAGTTATAAAAAGGAACTACTGCCAACTCGTCATAGTTGAAGGAAGTGAACAGGATCATACCGACTCATAGACAATGGTAAAGAAACAGTAATACCGACTCATGGATGAAAGTATACTACCAACTCATAGACGAAGGTAGCGGCATGATTTGAATTGATAACAAGCTTCCCATGACTTTTGGTCTTCCACCTAGAACGAGTCTTAGCTTCTTCTTTAACCAAGTCTTACTTGGAAAGGGTAATAAACCTCCCAAGACTTCTGGTCTTCAACTTGGAAGGAGTATCAACTTCTTCTTTAACCAAGTATTCCACTTGGAAATGGTAGTAAACCTCCCATGACTTTTGGTCTTTGAGCTGGAACGGGTCTCGACTTATTCTTTAACTAAGTCTTCCATTTGAGAAGGGTACCAAACAAGCTTTCTTCGACTTTTAGTATTTAACCTGAAGTGTTCTTCACTTGCTAGAGATTTATGTCTTAGCCTAGAGAAGTAAACAATTTGTTGCAGGGGACCAAAGTTCAATCCAGGAATAAACTGGAGAGAAATGGTCAAACAAGACTCTACCCGCCGGGGAACGAACTCGACTGAGAATTTGTTCCATCTAGAAAAATGAGTCGGGAAATAAAATTGAAACACAGTTCTTCCACGAGGCATAATCTTAGTGGGGATACAAAAGATGAACTCTCTCTGGGGAAAACACCAACAGGAAAGTGAATTTGGAAATGCCAATGACATGCAAATGAACACGAATCTAAGTCCGGCTATGCATAAATGCTTTATGAATGCATGAATGCATGCAATGTTATGCTTATGATGACAAAACAAAACTAAAGAAACTAGGAAGCCAAAATTAATGACTTGGATACTCGACCAAATCTCAACTAGATGGAAACTCTGTTACAAAGCTCATCTTCTATCCCACCTGGGGATAAAAGATCCACTTGGGAAACTTGAAACCAAAATGTTCAGAAATCAACAAACCTATGAAGACATAGAAAAATTTTGCTGGTTTTTTGATGAGAGAAACCCAATATTAACATTAAAATACTGAAAATGATTGGAGGAAAACCATTATCCGACAACGACTCCATTGGGGAAAACAAATTTATCAAGCTATGAATTGCACAACTAGGGAACCTAAATTTCACACTTCGAGACTTTACCAATCTTGAACAACGGTAAGCATTCTTTTAGTTTAATCACAAGTCAAAGGAAAACGCTTTGTAATTTTCAAAAAGCACGTTTATTGTTAAACCTTTGTTTCAAAAGTTATTATAAAAAATAAATGAAAATTTTCAAGAGAAACAAATATAAGAATGAAATTAATTGGCAAGAAATCAGGATTTTATTAATAGAATGGTAGTTTGCAAAAGACGTGACTCCATGGATCATTACAAAGTTTGGAAAATAGTAAATGGAAAGGCTACGTTGAAATACAATGACCACTATTCTCCCTAACAATTTTGAATTCCTGTAATCATGCTTCCTTTGAGAGAGATTGAACTGAGAATTCTCGACTGATGTTTGTCACACCCTAATTTTTGACCTTAAGATCCCACCTCCTTCATTTTTTCGTTCCTTTTATTCTTCTATGTGTGTTTATTATAACTAACGAGTGTGTGCATGTATATTAAATTCAAGTGGAGATGACATTCATAATCCAATCATTCTGGGCATGGCCGTTTGATTCTTATTAAATTTGATCTTAGGGTTTCAATTTGAGTTGTACCACTTTCATAATTATTTCTCGTTTTGGGTCGTCCTAGGATCAACACCATAAAGCTCTTCATGGTTGCAAGCCTATCATACAAGTTTAAGTCCAAAACGGCAAGGTTATGCTTATGGAGATTTCATCATTCAAGTAGTCAAGGTTCAAGGGCAAGGAGATCTTCATGTGGTTTTATCAAATATTGATTCAAAAATACAAGAGCTAATTTTTATCAAAAGTCCATAACAAAGTTCACAAGCTGGATTGGATTCGAATTGTTTTATTTGGCTTCAAAGATCAAAAGAAATTCTAAAATAATACGATGACATGTTTAAGATAATTCAAGCTCTTCAAGTCACAAGTGATTTTAATACGGTCCAGGAGCTAGTTGCGTTGCAATTTTATTACCCTTTACAAAGAATCTTAATATAAATGGCAACCCCTCACGCCCGTGATAACTAAGTGAAAACCGGTAGGATGTGTCATGATATTTACAGTGTGTTGGAACCTGAAGAATTCTGTGGAAATAATAATGACAAGTTGGATAAGTAACATTATAAGCCATGTTGTTAAGTTGATAAACAATTACTAAAATCAAGCTGACGCGAATTACAAATTCAGAATTACAACATGTTTTGCCCATGTTTAATTTACAGTATGTTACAAGGATATTGTTTACAAAGCATGCTGCTGTGGATCAAGAAGAGCAATTTAGAGACAGGAATCCTTGAACCATCCAACTTGCGACATTACACTCAATAAAGTTGCATCTGATAAAGACTCTCAAAATATGGAAGCATACACATGGAATACTGTTCTTTTTTCACAAGAGGGGAGATTTAGCCTATATAGAGGGAGCACCAAATGAGGGCATAGTTTGTGCTATGACACCAGACTCCAGAACATCTTTCCTGCTAGAGTTTCTCGATCCTGCAGTACATGAGGATTTGCTTAGAAGTTATGCAAGAATGTAGTTATAGTCATAAATGCACATTTCAAGTTTTACAGTCAATATATACCTTGCCACCCTTGTCTAAGAAGGTATAGATGGACAATTTCATATTAACTCACCTACCGTCCGACAGCTCGGAGGAATTTTCGGTTGGCACTCGAAACTTCCATCCCCTACATAAAGAACTTAGTCATACAAAAATATAGTTTGAATCAAATAACAAGATCATGTTCTTTAACTACACCAAACAACAGTTCAAACGAGGAATTTAAATAAAAGAGGAAAGACCATGTATGAGCAGTGCATTATTACCAATATCGGATAGTATGAACAGACCTTGTCCGCTATTTACGGTTGCCGCGGGTTTCCGCAACACAACGAAACCAAGTGCGAATAAACTAGGAACATTCCATACCTTTGTAGATTCTTAGCATCCACACCTATAACACATAATCAAATGTCGTCATTTTGAAGCACAGTTCAAGAATAGATAAGGGAAATGAGAGGTCCAGCCCTCAGTTGTAAACTCATCATCGGGCGGAAGATTCGAGCGGCCGAAAGGGCAACGGAAGTCGTCACCAACTTCCTACCGAGCATCGAAAGAATTGAATTTTGGACAGTTTTCAACATAATTCATAAAGTCTTAAACACCGAGAATCAAAGACAACACAAATACAATTTTCAGCTCTCAGTTCAGACGCGTAGTCATCATCACCACAATAAACCTTGTTTTTTCCTTCAAGCCATCACCATGGACTTTCACGACCAAAACTCACGTCAATTCATTTCATCATCATTAACATCATTTCAGCATTTGCAAGCAGCAGCAGAACATCAGCCGCCGGCATCATCTGCAAGTACATAAGTAAGCATCACCTGCAAGTACGTCCACTCAACCTGCATTTCAACAAAAGGAAATTATGGTGGCATCAACATCTAAGAGAAGGTTATCAGTCTAATGAGAAAAATGGAAGTAATGGTAACTCATGTAATTTTGCGCTTCTATACCATGGAAGATTGCTTTAAGCCAGGATACGCCGAAGCTTTTGGCCGCATTCACTAGCCTTCAAACGAGAGTGTTGGAGGGAATGGAAGTTCCACACGAGTTCCAGAAGAAACAGGTATTGCGGAAGCCATTCAAACATCAAACGCACGGAGACCCTTGGACATTTGAGCCACATACTTAGCAGGCTGAAGCAAGCCGTTGAACTCCCAACATTGATTACCGTTGATTACCAAATTGGTGGACCTACAACAAAATCAGGTGGAATGAGTCAGAAAGGGCAAGTTTAAATTCACATTAAAACCAATTTAACCTTTTCCAAAATAGTCCTCAAAACATGCTCCCGACACGATTAAACATGATATGCTAAGAAAGGAAAGCATTCATCATAAAATCAACAGCATTCAGTCGATATTTCCACTAGCAATTCTATAAATTGGAAGCAGTTCACACGATTTCAAGAGAGGAAGGAAAGAGAAAGAACACGCAACAGTTTATAACAATCCAAAACCCCAAACTCAAAACCTAGAATACATAAAGTAGAAGAAGTAAGGACTTATCTCATGATGGTTTTCCATCCACAAACCTATCGCAATTGAAACCACTCCACACCGGCGATCCACGTTGCGCAATCCATCGCGAACCACCCTCGATGTCACCACCGCGAAGCCGCCGGCGAGGCCATCGTCAGCGCTATCATGATTCTTCACTTGTTTTTTTTCCAGAATTGATGTTTGTTTTTTTGTGGATTTTTAGGTAGGTCATGAGAAACTCGAGAGAGTTCGAGAAGGAGAAGAACGGGGAAAGGGAGATTAAGAGACGAAGAAGAAGTTGGAAGGGAGAACGAAGAAAGCGAGAAAAGAAGAAGAAGGAGTCGCAATGGAGGAAGAAAAAGCAGAAAGGAAGAACGGCGAAGGGGGGGGAGAAATTAGGTCTTAGGGTTTTCTGTTCTTTTTAATTTTGTTTTATACTGTTGTAATCCTATACGCACACACCCACGCCAATTATAATGCACCCTCACTTAGCACCCACGGATCTCCAACGGGTCCCATCTCACGACCCGCATGCGCTTGTCCACGGTACACTTCGCTGCCCTCACCCCACTGGATCACGCGCCCCCCACTAATCAATTAACTAAACCCTTAATTAACCATTTAATCCACTATTAACTCGCCATAAGACCTTAATTTATTTTAATTAATAAATATTAATCTTTTATTCAATTAACCAATTATTTAACTTCTATTAATTTTTTTTTCTAATCAACCTTTTTATTAAAACATTATTTCCTTTTTCTTAAGTAACCCTTAATCCACTATTATTTATTAACTCAACTTATTCTCAATTTGATTCCATTTTATTAAATAGCTTAATAATATTATCCCTTAATAAAAACTTTTTTCTAAATGACTTAATAAAAAGCAATCTCTTTTATAGTTATAACTTAAACTATTTATTTAATAGGAAAACCCTTTTAATTTACTCATATTATTTAATAAGTTAGTAATTATTTTGATTAAAATTATTCTACCCGAATCTAATCAATTTATAATTTAATATTTTTGCTAAAAAAAATCTAATGCTACATTTCTCCTAAATCAATTCATCTAATCTAATATGATTTCTCATAAAAATCAATCTCCCGAAAATTAATAAATCCCGTCTAAAATCAACCTCGTCATTTTCTCATGAGTTAATCCAACCTTCTTCTTAAAAACAATCTCACAAAAATAATATATTTTCTCAACCCGCCTAAATTAATCAAGCTCTCCCTTAAGTCGACCTTTTCTCATAAATCAAATCCAACTCTTTTTAAATCATCTCAAATTAATCAACATCCCTCAATCCATCGTGCACGCTTCCGTTCCCGATCCGTTCACGTATTGACACTCTCATTCACTTAGCGCTTTCATGCGTTTGTGTATGTTTTATTTTATCTGCCTTTATTCCTCCGCAATTTATCATTATTGCAATTTATATTATCGCATTGCATTATGCACGTCCAAAGGAAGAACTTGCACGTAACGTAAAACTTGCGCGTATGCATCCCATTTGCATCATAATCCTCTTGATCCTTGATCCCATTCAAGTCGATCTTTTAAGATAGATCCTACCCATAAGGAGGACCTTTTATCTTTACAACATAGGAAAAACAATTCAACAACTCAATTCAAACTATTCAAACATATTAGAGAATAAGATGTTAATCATCTTAAGCGAGATAAAACTCCTACCCCATAACAATTTAATCAATATGTAGGAACTTTGCCTTAGGAGAGATTAGAGGCGTATTTGTCGACAATCCGAGTACATGAGCCCTTCTCTTAAGACGATGCAAAGACTATTTTCCTACAAAGTTGTGGTGGTTAAATCAAGTAATCTCCCTTAAAATGACAACTCATCTTTTCTTCTAAGATCAATCAATCAACTACCTTAAACCCGTAGGAACTTTGACCACAGTCAAAGAACTCCTCAAACCCTTTAGGGGAACTACAGATACTCTGATTCCACTCCCATAAGGATATGTAGGCATAAGATGCGATATCTCATCGAGTATACTTAGAAATAAACCCCTAGGTCTTTCATCCATTAAGCAGATAAACATTAGCAATAAAACAAACATAAAACAAGAGGTTCCTGTAGAGTACTACAGAAACTTAGGATGCTAGCACCTTCCCTAAGTTTAACCAACCCCCGACCTAAAACTCTCTAACCTTTGCATTTGCATTGCATTGTGGGTATTTCGGTCTTTTTCCTTTCCTTTGGATAAATCAAAGTTCGGTTGCAAATGAATAAGATTCAAGCTCATCAATAGTTTGGTATCCAAATTTCACCGCGAAAATGTTGTTGCTGCTTCAAGTGATTAAGCCTTTCCTGATAAAGTTACTCGCCATAAAATCCCTAACTTTTGTCCAGATTTCCCTTTTGGGTTTTCAATCTATCGGGTTGAATTATTTTTTTTATGTCTCTAATCTTTTTTTGGACTGCCCTTTCGAGTTTTCAATCCACCAAGATACTCATTTTTGCCTAAGTCGCCCTTTTGAGTTTTCAACTTAGCGAGTTGTTATTTTGATTATTTATGCGAGGTATTTCTTGATTGCACCGACATTCATCGAACGCGGAAGCACCTCACCATCCATAGTTGTAAGAATCAATGTGCCTTCAAAGAAGGTTTTCTTGATAACGTATGAGCCTTCGTAATTGGGAGTCCACTTGCCACGAGAATCATTGTGGATAGGCATTGAAAATTCTGGCAAGCACACGATGGATGTTATTACCAAAGTTATAACATCCACTGTGACATCTGCTACTTAACAACTAATAATCAATAATAATAAAAGCAGTAAATAACACAGCAATTGTTTACCCAGTTCAGTGTCAACAACACCTACATCTGGGGGCTACCAAGCCAGGGAGGAAATTCACTATTAGTAGAATCAATTCAGAGTTAAACCTCCAGTTTACACTCCTCACTTAATCTCCACCCAATGACACTTCAACCTAGAGACACTCTAGACCTGAGTATTCCCACTCACTCCCCTTCAAGCACCACAGTGATATACAATTTACAATTACAGAAATCAATATGAAGAAGCACTTCATACACACCTTGATCTTACTTCACAGCTTTGATTAAGGAACTCACACACTCTTGCTTAACAGCTTTGAGTGAGACCCTACTTAGAAACTACCTAACCAATCCAATCATCCACCAGACAATTGCTTGGAGTACAAGTATTCCTAAGACACACTTTACACGTGAAGACTAGCCTTCTTCACTTCACAAGGTCTCTCTAATTTGCACTCTCTATTCTTCTGTCAAGAGCTGCTGTTCAGGATTGCTTCTTCTGATATTTATAACAGCTGTCAGTCCTTTTGGGCCTTGGTGCATAAATTAGGTTTTATTCATAACAAACCTATCTTCAATGATCTGCACGCTTGCCACTTAATTCAGGGATATTCTAGTTCGCCTAGGGCTTCTAGAAAGTCTCCTGATATCCAGCTTGAGCTCCTATTCTGTTTCCTGGTTTATAGCTACCAGAAAAACAAACCTGCGCTTGATGTCATACGACCTAAGTTATAACATTGGGTATGACATCCAGCTTAACTTGCTTTTAGCTAAGTCAACTTACCCTGCACATACCATATTATGTATGCACTAACATCAATCATGACATACATACATGCTCTAGTGTTTTGCCATAAAATGCAGCCAATCAAGAGCACTTACAAACTCCCTCTTTGACAAATTTTTGGCTAAAACACTCTGTCATCATATCAGAGATTTACACAGCATAAGACTTATGATGTGTCCTGTCATGCAGGAAAGTTACTAGCTCAAACCACTCTGAGTCCTCTCAGTTAGCCCTCACTGTTATAACTCACTTTGATAACCATTTGTTAGTTGCCACTACAGATGTCACTCTTTGCTGAGTAACACACAGGGTTACTCCCCCTCAACTGAAACATCTTATCAGTTGAACACTTCACCTGCACACCCTGCAGTCACACATCCACACATCTAACCTATGGATGTCCAGACATTCAGAATGACATTCCCCCTGATTCTGATTCTAAAGTCACACACACACTTGTGCTACTCCCCCTGAAGGGATGCACAACACTCTCTGCTCCTATCCTCCAGACACACACAACCAGTTCTAACAAACATTCCTATACACCATAGGAATTCACACACATAGCACATTACTAACAACACTAGACTGCTGTCATCACATATCTCCTCAGCAGCACTTGTGTTCACACCTGCAAGCATGATTATACCATGCGCACACATGCTAGCACATATGCTCTTCAAGCTATCCACCTGTTCTTCCACCTGCTGTTATTATTGCTCTATCTTCTCTCCCCTTTTTTAGCCACAAATTAGGATCCTACTAAATACTTAGCATATATCATACATTGTAACATTAAAATTGTTAGGGATAAATTATACAAACTTCTCATAGAGACCAAAACCAACAGGTTGTCAAACACTGCTCACAAAAGTCTACCCAAAACTACTCAAAATAAAATAGCAGCAACACACTTTATCACCTCATCAACAGTCTGCGACACATACTCTTTTCTCAATATTCTTCATCAGAGGAAGAACTGGAGTCACTGTTATTGACATTGGTTGGGACATTCTCACAACTGTCATCAGCCTCTTCTTCTGACACATTTCCACTATGATCTGCATCTCTTTCAAGCCTTTGGATAAGAGCTTCCAGCTTGGTTTTTCTGGTAGTAGCTGTACTGATGGTTTCTCCTAACTCCTTACAAGTTTCCTTTAATTCTGTAATCATCATTCTTTTGGAGATCTTAACTTTCTCAGCAGATGTAAACTTCATATCTGGAACATGTCTTCCTTCAAATAGTTTAAAGTGAAGTGACAGTTCAGGCTCCCTCTTGCTGACAACATCACTTGAGTTCAGGATTCCAGGATGTTGATTTAGGATGATCTCACAAATGAGGGAGGGAAATGCAATAGGTAACCTATGGCATGAATGATCTTGCCTAGTCCAACAACAATGAAGGATGTATGGTTGGTAGGCACCCAATTTTTAGCTCCAATTCTATGAAGAATGGCATACTTTACACTGAGCAGTGCTGCAGACAATTTCCCTTTGGATGTTATCGCTACCGCGAAAATAAGGTGCCGGCAAAATAGAAGAGTCGCCACCTTTCGTTATTTATCCCTCAGAACGGGAAAGGAAACGATCGGAAAAACCTGACAAAAAAGGTATAAGACAAGGTTGTCGCAACCAATGTCTGGATTCGGGAGTCGGTTATGCAAGAGGAAGGTATTAGCACCCCTCACGTCCATCGTACTCGATGGGATCCACGCTTGTTGTGTTTATCTGACGGGTTTATTTACTATCTACCTATCAAGGCTGGTCTGAAAGAAAAGAAAAATGACTCGGAAAAGCGTCGCACTTTATGCCTACGTATTCTCATCAGAGAATGAGAAATTAGAGTCAACGTAGTTCGCCTAACTACATGTTACGGGGAAGGTGGCTCGCCAATACGTCAGTATTGTGCCTACGTACTCTCAATAGGTATGAGAGATCAGAGTTTATTGTTGCACCCTAAAATTTGACCAACCGGGTCCCGTATCTGGCTCAATGTTTCGACGCATTTCGCATTCGCATTTACATACTGCATATAGTGCATTTCTTAAATCATGGTGATTTTATCGGGATCACAGCCCTCGTCTCGCGTTTCAGGTGTTTTTTAATCAGCTCAGATAGGTAGAATCGTTTTTTGGGAAGTCGTGCTATTCCCGGTGTTTTCAGCTCGTGATGTTGTTTTTAGGGATATTTCGGTGTCCGTTTATTTTTACCGGTTACTCCGGTGCGCTCTCGTGGTCCTATTTGTCGTTCTGTGCCTTTTTTGTTCCCTCTGGAATTATTAGGAATTTTCTAGATTTTATTAGCTATTATTAGCATTTTCTAGAATTTAAATAGATATTTTATGACTTTAAATCATTTTTAGAATATAATGGATTTTTAATAGATAATAAATAGATTTTAATCTTTGTTAATAGTTTTAATCATTTTTTTTTTAGAATATATTAGATATTAAATAGCTTTTAAATGTTTTTAGAATAATATAGAAAGAATATAGATTTTTCTCTTATTAATAATAGATTTTCTTTTAAATAAGTAATATAGGTTTTGTTAGAGATTAAATAGAAATTTGATAGAATTAGTAGTAGAAATTATTAGAATTTTATTATTAGTCTAGAAATTAATTAGGGTTAATAGAGTTTTTTAGGTTAATTCTCTTTTTAGGTGTTAATTAGGATTTATTAGATTAATTAGATTTTAATTAGTTTAATTTTTAGTCCTTAATTCAGCCCATTTTCCAAACCCTTAATTCAATTTTCGTTGGGCCCAGAATGGGGGTGGAGGCCCATTTTATGTCCATTTTTTATCCATTTTCAGTCCAATAATCTGCCACTTGTCCTTATATAAACCCAGCCACGCGTATCATAAAGGAGAGGCCACATATCATTATTTCCACTTCTCTCTCACGTAGACACCACACATTTTGCCACTCCCAGAATCTGCCACATAGCTTCCCACTATCTCTCCACACACACACGTGGCACGCATGCAAGCCCTCCCAACGCCACTTGTCACCACCTCCACATCCCCTCATGCATGCAACCTCGCCGGTAATCTCCCACCGGCCGGCATGCAAAGTCCGCCGACCACCATAACCACCACCTCCTAACCTACTCCGGCCACCACAACTGTTCGCCGGAAAATCCAAGCTCGCCGGAAAACTGGAAAATCTCCAGAGATTCGTTTTCTTCTCCAACCATCTTCTTCTCCGATCAACTTTCATCAACAACCTTCATAGTCTCCAACGCGTTTTCCAGAATCACGGCGGCACCTCACCGGAATCTTCATCACCTTCAATCGCGTTCAACATCATCCCAGAAATCACCAGAAAACTCATCAACACCGTTCATCAACTTCATCCAAATTGCCAGAAACTCCATGATCTTCAAGCAATCTTCATAAGACCTTCAACGACCTTCAACTTGCTTCAATGTTCATCCGTTCCAATTCAACAGAGTCGTCACAGATCTTCAATGTTCGTCAAACTATCATAAGATCTTCATCAGTATCGTCACCGTTCATCATCAGATTTCCAAATCTTCAGCAATATCTTCAAACATCATCAAAGATTCATCGCATCAATAACAAACACGTTCATCCAAACTCTCCAGAAATTCATAGATTGGCCAGATCTTCATCAACATGCAACGCTCTTTCCAGATTCATCAGAAGATTCTTTATCCAACTCACGAAACGTCATCAGATCTTCATTTGTTCATCATTTGAGAGACTCTCCATAGTCTTCATGCCGTCACCGATCTTCACGGTACTTTCCAGATCTAGTATCAAGATCCTCATCTTCAAAGCGCTCAAACATCAAGATCCATCCGGTAACATCAAAATCCTTCACCTTCTCCAGTTTTTTTCCAAGTATTATCATAGTTGGATCTTCGTCAAGAAAACGGACCACGAGTTCTTCAAGAACTTCCTCTGAGATTGTCAAACCGTGGATCAGTTTGCGTCAATTGCGTGGTTGTTGTTACTTCATTGGTGATTACAAGATTCATAAAGTTTTTTGGTTTGAGATGTGAATGATGGGGTTGAGTGAGGGTGAGTAAGTTTGAGAGATAGAGGTTGAATCAGAGAGAAGGAGAAAGAATTGTGAGAGCGGCGCAGATGAACAGTGAAGGGAGAAGGTTGGGGACCTAGGGTTTCTGATAGAGGGAATGGACTCTGTGTTTGGTCTGGGCCCTAAGCCCATTGGTTTGTTTCAGACGCATCCTCCGTTTTTGCTCAAACCCCCCCTTCCCCGGTTTTTGGTTATTGCTCATTGGGCTGGGCCCAACTTCTAGGTTTTTTTGCTGATACACTCCCCCTGTAACAGTTGTACCCCCCCTCCCATTTTGTGTTTCCTTTTATTCCTTTTACATCTTTTCTTTTAGTCTTTTGCATATGGGATGGAGAAAAAGAATAAAAATAAAAGAAATGTGAATATAGAAAAATAAATGCATGAAAAGAATAGTGAAAAAAGTAGAGAAAAGAATATATGAAAAATAGTGAAAAAAGAGAAAAGAATACATGAAAAAATATTGAAAAAAAAGAAAGAGAAAAAGAGTGAAAAATATGTTAAAAAAGAAGAGAAAATAGAGAAAAGAAATATTGAGAAAAAGAAAATAAAAATATTCAGCTTCACTTCAATTCTTTTAGGATAATTTTTCATGGAGTTTATTTTAGGGATAGTTTTAAAAGTCCATTTGTTAGGGGTTTTCCATTTGATTTTTTTCCAAGATGGATAGGATAGTATTTTTTAGGAGATTATTTTCCATTATTCAATCATTGTAACCATTTTTCAGAATGTTAATAAAACGAGATTTGAGCTGTGGTCCCGAAGTAGCCGAACTACAGCTGCTCTGATTCCTCGTACTGAGCGAGGATATGTAGGCATAGGATGCGATATCCTAGCGAGCACACTAACAACTAACTTTTTGTTCTCTCGCTGCTGTGCGATCGAGACTTTCCCGCTGACGACTGATATTACCCTTTTCTCTTGCCCAAGTGCATTTGAGACCAGACCGTAGTTATTTCCCATAGGTTCCCGTACCTTTAAAACCAGTTTAATTTCTCACTGCTGTGTGAGAACACCCAGTTTAGCCGTAGTTAGCCTGAACTACGTAAGCTCTGATCTTCCATGCTGTGTGGAAGTACGTAGGCACAAGACGCGAAGTCTTGGCGAGCCAATTTCCCCGTAGTCCCGAACTACGTTGACTCTGACTTTCTCTCTTGAGAATACGTAGGCATAGAGTGCGACGCTCTATCGAGTCAATTCCCTTCCGTTTAGATTTAGCAGCCGTAGATAGATTGTTTTTGCATCCTTTAGACAACCCAAGCAAGCGTGGATCCCATCGAGTACGATGGACGTGAGGGGTGCTAATACCTTCCCCTTGCGTAACCAACTCCCGAACCCAGGTTTTGGTTGCGACGACCATGCCTTTCCCGTTTTTTGCGAGGTTTACTTCGAGTGTTTCCTTTCCCTCCGTTGGGATAAATAACGCACGGTGGCGACTCTTCTGTCATCCGGCGCCGATTTTCGCAGTAGCGACAGCTGGCGACTCTGTTGGGGATCCAACGTCCCCTGGCTGCTAAGGACTGCGATAGTTCCTTATGCATGTGGGATCCAACGTCCCCTAAGAGAGTCAATCCTAGCGCTTGTTTGCTTGTCTATTGGGATTTATTTATTGATATTATCTGTTGCTGTTGTGCTATTGGGGTGTGACGGGTGTTCTATAATTGAGAGATAAGCCGGACCTAGGCTTGAGTGCACCTTAGACATAGAATGGAAATTAGTGGGCGCGTACCGGCTTTGCTTGTATTAGTGTCCCGCGAAATCTACACTCAGACGAGGTTCTTCTGGTTGGCCTCTTGTCCCACCCTTTGGGTGGCTCGGGTTGCTGGTTAGTTGGATTGTCGACTCTGGGAACCGATCATTTGGAAGTTAGCTAAGTGAGGCCTCTTCAAGACTTGATGATGCCACTCCTTCTGGGAATCGTATCGTCAGTTTTGAAAGTCTGTGACGCTGACGACCGCATAGGATGTCGTACCTTGACAGATTTAGGTCCATGCCCGTGAGTGGGAGGGTTTTTCTTGCAGGAAACTTGACTTCCAACCTACCCGTTATTTTGGTCTTCTCTTCAGAGCAAACGTACTCCGTCAGCAGCGCAGCAGTATTCAGATTTGTGTGGGGGGTTGTGGTCCCGTTGTTTGCTGCATCTTGCATATCATGTGCATAACAGTGTTGCATCATATTGCATATCATCCTCCAGTTAGCCAGAGTTCTGATCCAGCCTTTGTTTCCTGAAGGTGATTACCCGGAGTCTGGATTGAGCAACTGTTGATTGTCAGAAGACGACCTAGGGGTTGAGTAGATTTGAGCAGAATCGAGCATTGAAGTCAGCTAAAGATTATTGGTAGCTATGTCTGAAGGCAATTTCCAGTCTCCTAACACCTTGACGGGGTTCACTATGACGTCCAACCCTCTGTATGATTCTATGGAAGACTTTCCGCAAGCGAACAACGTTACTGTAGACCAAGTTGTGCAGCCTTCTGTTGAGAACCAAGATCGACATGAGCAGTTTGTTGCCCGAAATGAACGTCCGCCTCCTGTTAACAATCAAGGTGTTGTTTTCCCTGTGATGAATTACCGAAGAGATATTCCAATAGTCAGGACCGTAGATCCAAGAGCTCTTGAGACGGATAGAAAACTCCGAGCGTTGGAAGAGGGAATGAAAGCTTTGAAAGTGAAAGATGCTGTTAACCTGAATGCTGTAGAGATGTGTTTGGTTCCTGACCTGGTGTTGCCTTATAAGTTCAAAGTGCCGAAATTTGAGAAGTACATGGGAGATAGCTGTCCGAAGCAACATTTGATGATGTTCTGTCGAAGAATGACTTCGTTTGTGCGAGATGACAAATTGATGATCCATTGCTTTCAAGATAGTCTGACTGGGGCATCTTTGAGGTGGTATATGCAGTTAGAGAGGAATCAGATTCAGTCATGGATGGATTTAGCCAGAGCTTTTCTGAAGCAGTACGATTATAATTTAGACATAGCTCCCCATCGCATGCAGTTGCAAGAATTGTCTCAAGAGAACAATGAACCTATCTGGAGGTATGCTCAGAGATGGAGAGAATTTGCTGCTAGAGTGCACCCACCACTTTTAGACCGAGAGTTGACGAGCATGTTTGTAGATTCCCTACAAGATCCGTACTTCGAAAGATTGCTTGGACTTCCGTTAAGTTTCTCTGACGTGGTAACATTAGGAGAACGCCTTGAGTATGCCATAAGAATTGGGAAAATTCAGATTACTTCAAACGATCAAGCTGGTGAAACTGAATATCCTTGTGACTATCAGAGCGAAGAAGGAGTTGTGATCAATGCAGTCACGCCAAAGGTTGAATATCCTCGAAGCGAATCAGTGAATTTTGTTGGTTCTTCATCTTATCAGAGATTAGTACCTCCTGTGGCTTGTTATACTGAACAGACAGCCGTGCCTAGGGCACCATATCAGGAATCTTATGTCGCTTCCATTGCAAAGCAGCGAACTCGTGGCGGAGGTTATCAGAATCAGCATCAGAATCAGAACAGGCCTCGCAACAACTTGGAACGAAGGAAAGCTCCTTCTCACCCAGTGCCTATGCCGTATAGCCAGCTGCTACCATCTTTGGTCCAGAGTTCTTTGGTGGAACCTAAAGCTCTTAAGCCAGTTCCAGAACCTTACCCTCCTGGGTACAATCCCCACGTTCAGTGTGGTTACCATGGTGGCTCTCCAGGGCATTCGACGGAAGATTGTAGAGCATTTCAGGCGAAAGTACAACAGTTGATCGACCAAGATCGCATTTCCTTTCGAGAAGGATTTCTGTTTGTTCATACCAACCGCTCAGTTGTCTAAGCTCGTAGACTCGGAAAGTATTCCCCAACAAAGGAGCCAGTGATTCAGACAGGCAGGCACCCTCGACATTGGCGGTCCTCAGACTTTTATATCATTTGCATTTGTAGTTTTCTTTTCTGTTAGTTACTACTTGCTGTAAACATTGTTTGTTTCGAATGGTGATATTAATAAAGTGACTATGCATTTTTCTGAATTAATCATGTCGTTGTCGCTCATTTATTGCATTGCACTGACACTGGCATTTTATTCACTCCACTTTGTCACTGTGATTAGCAAAGATTGAAGGGGGGATGACGAACTAAACTCATAACCGATGATCGTATGCTTTCAGATAAGACCTTACCGATGACGTACAAGGCATTGTTTCAAATCCCCCAAACACTGGAGATATAAGGAGTTAGTCCCTTGTTAACCACTTCGAGCCAGGAAGTAGAAGTTTTTTCGGACTTTTAAACCCTCACATCTTAACCCGGGGCAGGGTAGTTGTCAGTTAGCTTGACCGAGCATTCAAGTCTTACAGAGGAGTGTTGTCTTTCGAGGACCAATCAGTTTATGCCTCTCAAGAGGTCGTAACTCGCCAACCACAGTGGTTAAACCTCACCAATCAGGAGTGAGACAGTTACCATCCTTTCGGAGCAATCAAGACAACCAGTGTCACACGACTTTGTTCCAAAAGAAAGAAAAAGAAAGCCCGCTAAGTAAAAAGAAAGAAAAAGCTGGAAAGCTAATACTTAGACAAAAATCAGGGCATCCCGCTGGACTTCAAAAGAAAACGAAAAAACGAAAAGAACTCAAAAGGAGTCAGTCCAGGCAAAAAATTAGGGAATCAAAAGAATGAAAAAGAAAGGATATCAATAGAAATTTTTTCCCCAGTAGAGTCACAAAGTCGTGTACACAGACACCGAAAATGAAGCAGGAGTAATTGTCACTCCGGGAAAAAACCCTGTGAGTTCCTTAATTGTGATTCTTACCATTCAACATACCTCTCGAAGAGGCGAACGCTTGTGCCAGGTTAACTGAACCTTAGGATCGGAGATCATCATGTAGAAGGGGTGGGTATAAATCAAAATTTGAGCCAAATATCCTTTGTTTCATGAACCGTGAACCCGACCACGATACAACCCTTAAAAGACTAAATTGAGGCCGGGTTTATTCTGAAAGCGCATTACGATAAGGTTGAGTAACCTGACTCCTTCTTGATTTGCTAGTCACATCCTTGTTGTATTTTTCACTGACCACGTAAGCACTGCGTTTGAACTCTGGTTCATTCGTCACTCACAATCATGACATGTAAATGAGTGACAAGGCAAAATTTTTCAAAATCTGCATAAACATTGCATTAAGATTACCATTCGTGAATAGACAATTTTACTTGCAGGCTAGTAATTGACACGAAGGAAATTCCAACAGGGAATAATCGAACAGGACTGAAAAATACAGTAGTCTGAACCAGGATGGTGTATGTTGTGAAGACCTGTGAATCAGGGGCATTATTTCCAGTAAGTTCAGTATCAGTTAGTCTGCGGACAAGTCCCGAAACAGAAGTTGATCAGGGGTAGTTTGTGTGAGAAGCAGTTGATCAGAAATGAATCTTCTCGAGAGCCAATCAGGGGCAATTATACAAAATGTTGAGATTTGAAAACAGATACTTCAGGTGGATAATCAGATCAGGTTAAGTCGCTTACTCGCTCATTCAGGGGCAAAGTCACTTCAGAGATAGTGAAGACCAACTGGGTTGACAATTGTTTGATTGAGGTTGAATCCTTTTGTGGTACAGATACCGGGGCAAATAATCTTGAGGTCGTCTCGTAGCAAGCTGTTCAGAGCAGATATTCCCAAAAGTCGGATTGGGGCAAGTTAGGTTGTACTGGGGCAAGTTATTCAAGCAAGTTTGTTTATCCCCAGCAAGAGTTGAGTATTGGGGAATCGTGTCAATACCCTTATTAAAAACCTGAACCTTTCAAATAAAGAGAGTCGTGTTGTCGGTGGATTGTTATCCTACAGTTTAAATCTGTTACCTGTCAGAACTTCGTAATCAAGTCGCTTCCAAAGCCCAGGTCTCGCCTGGCAAACCGGTAACCAGTGCTCGTCTGGCTCATGCTTCCGTAAATACCAGTTCTCGCCTGGTACATGTTTTCCTTTAACCAGTTATCGTATTGTCGATTTGCCTCCCGTAAACATCAGTTCTCGCCTGATGCATGTCAACTTCCAACCGGTTCTCGTCTGGTTGTTTTCTTTTCTTTAACTTATTGTTGTATCAGTTCTCGTCTGGTACATGTCATCTTGCAGCCAGTTCTCGCCTGGTTGTCTTTTCTTAGCCTATATCCAGTCAGCCTCGTTTGACGTTCAAAACATAAAAATCGATTTTTGTTCAATTTCACTAATCTATTTTCCTATCAGTTCTCGCCTGGTAGTCTACCTTTGAATGCTAGTTCTCGTCTAGTATTTCCCACCTTGTCAATAACCCGTTGTTAAACTAGAAAAACCAAAAAATGTGTAAATACCCGATGCAATAATATTGTCATGTTTCCCGATACGAAGCTCGACGGATACCAGCGCTCCGATTAATGTTTGAATTCCTTGTGGATATTGTTATGTCAGAATTGCTACTCTTCAGCAGTTGAAAGTTGTGTATTGTTCCCGGAAGAATTGAGATTGTATTTTACCCCGCATCAGGAGTATCCCCAGCAGATTAAGATTGATATCCTTGATAGTAGGGGCATTTCCAGCAGTGTGCTGCGCGCAATCAACCCCAGTTTGGGTCAATCCCCGTAGAGCAGAATCAGTTGTCATTAGTTTGAAGAGAGCATCCCCAAGCAGGGTTGTTTGTTCTTTCTCCCCAAGCAGGATTGCTTTTCTATTTCTCCAGCAGGATGGTTATCCCCAGCGGATTTGGTTTCCCTTTTCCAGCATTTATTTTGCTGAGATGATTCTGTGATACCAGGTTACCTTCAGTGGAATTGACCTTGCCTCTGGCATTTATTTTACGGTTTGTAGACCTGGTGTTCTCTGGCAGCTCGAGCTTACATTAGCATTTGCATATATCGTCAGACTTTCATCTATCAAAACGCATAGCATATTCATGCCGTACGAGGCATTGCAGTTACAAACGCATAACATTTACATGTCATATAGGGCATTGCATCATTTCAAGCATACGCATGTCGAAGCATCGACCAGGTTGGTTACCTCATGGCTTTCGAGTATGTTCCCTTGCAGAGTTGTTTGGTTAAGCTTCTCTTCTCCCCCCAGCGGAGTGATTCTTCACATTTGGTTGTTACGTCAGCATCGGAAAAAAAAACAAAGATTGACATATATCAAACTTCTGAAGTTGCCGCCTTCGTCGAAATAGGTGCCAGGCAGTTCAATTCAGAATTCCCCAGGAGAGTTTCCTCAGGTTCGCCGTGAACCATGAGTCGACAGAAAAGATCCCATAGTAGATGGGAAGGTGTTTGCTTTTTTGAAGCATTATTCTGAAGAATCAGTGCCTGTGGCGTCACGCAGGTGATTGATGTTGAAAAAAACAGCAGAAAATTTATCAGATAAATGACTAGTTGTTGCCGTGACAACCAGACTTCAGTTTATTAGACGCTATTTCTCAAGCAGCTTTGCAGTTTATTTTTGCGGTTGGCAAATTCCAGGGTTCCATTTATATTCAACCATCTTCTACCTTTGAATGATCAAAGGTTGGGCGCTCTTCAACCATTCAGGTCCAAGCTGCTTGAATAGGGGCAGCTGTTGCACCCTAAAATTTGACCAACCGGGTCCCGTATCTGGCTCGATGTTTCGACGCATTTCGCATTCGCATTTACATACTGCATATAGTGCATTTCTTCAATCATGGTGATTTTATCGGGATCACAGCCCTCGTCTCACGTTTCAGGTGTTTTTTAATCAGCTCAGATAGGTAGAATCGTTTTTTGGGAAGTCGTGCTATTCCCGGTGTTTTCAGCTCGTGATGTTATTTTTAGGGATATTCCGGTGTCCGTTTATTTTTACCGGTTACTCCGGTGCGCTCTCGTGGTCCTATTTGTCGTTCTGTGCCTTTTTTGTTCCCTCTGGAATTATTAGGAATTTTCTAGATTTTATTAGCTATTATTAGCATTTTCTAGAATTTAAATAGATATTTTATGACTTTAAATCATTTTTAGAATATAATGGATTTTTAATAGATAATAAATAGATTTTAATCTTTGTTAATAGTTTTAATCATTTTTTTTTAGAATATATTAGATATTAAATAGCTTTTAAATGTTTTTAGAATAATATAGAAAGAATATAGATTTTTCTCTTATTAATAATAGATTTTCTTTTAAATAAGTAATATAGGTTTTGTTAGAGATTAAATAGAAATTTGATAGAATTAGTAGTAGAAATTATTAGAATTTTATTATTAGTCTAGAAATTAATTAGGGTTAATAGAGTTTTTTAGGTTAATTCTCTTTTTAGGTGTTAATTAGGATTTATTAGATTAATTAGATTTTAATTAGTTTAATTTTTAGTCCTTAATTCAGCCCATTTTCCAAACCATTAATTCAATTTTCGTTGGGCCCAGAATGGGGGTGGAGGCCCAGTTTATGTCCATTTTTTGTCCATTTTCAGTCCAATAATCTGCCACTTGTCCTTATATAAACCCAGTCACGCGTATCATAAAGGAGAGGCCACATATCATTATTTCCACTTCTCTCTCACGTAGACACCACACATTTTGCCACTCCCAGAATCTGCCACATAGCTTCCCACTATCTCTCCACACACACACGTGGCACGCATGCAAGCCCTCCCAACGCCACTTGTCACCACCTCCACATCCCCCTCATGCATGCAACCTCGCCGGTAATCTCCCACCGGCCGGCATGCAAAGTCCGCCGGCCACCATAACCACCACCTCTTAACCTACTCCGGCCACCACAACTGTTCGCCGGAAAATCCAAGCTCGCCGGAAAACTGGAAAATCTCCAGAGATTCGTTTTCTTCTCCAACCATCTTCTTCTCCGATCAACTTTCATCAACAACCTTCATAGTCTCCAACGCGTTTTCCAGAATCACGGCGACACCTCACCGGAATCTTCATCACCTTCAATCGCGTTCAACATCATCCCAAAAATCACCAGAAAACTCATCAACACCGTTCATCAACTTCATCCAAATCGCCAGAAACTCCATGATCTTCAAGCAATCTTCATAAGACCTTCAACGACCTTCAACTTGCTTCAATGTTCATCCGTTCCAATTCAACAGAGTCGTCACAGATCTTCAATGTTCGTCAAACTATCATAAGATCTTCATCAGTATCGTCACCGTTCATCATCAGATTTCCAAATCTTCAGCAATATCTTCAAACATCATCAAAGATTCATCGCATCAATATCAAACACGTTCATCCAAACTCTCTAGAAATTCATAGATTGGCCAGATCTTCATCAGCATGCAACGCTCTTTCCAGATTCATCAGAAGATTCTTTATCCAACTCATGAAACGTCATCAGATCTTCATCTGTTCATCATTTGAGAGACTCTCCACAGTCTTCATGCCGTCACCGATCTTCACGGTGCTTTCCAGATCCAGTATCAAGATCCTCATCTTCAAAGCGCTCAAACATCAAGATCCATCCGGTAACATCAAAATCCTTCACCTTCTCCAGTTTTTTTTCAAGTATTATCATAGCTGGATCTTCGTCAAGAACACGGACCACGAGTTCTTCAAGAACTTCCTCTGAGATTGTCAAACCGTGGATCAGTTTGCGTCAATTGCATGGTTGTTGTTACTTCATTGGTGATTACAAGATTCATAAAGTTTTTTGGTTTGAGATGTGAATGATGGGGTTGAGTGAGGGTGAGTAAGTTTGAGAGATAGAGGTTGAATCAGAGAGAAGGAGAAAGAATTGTGAGAGCGGCGCAGATGAACAGTGAAGGGAGAAGGTTGGGGACCTAGGGTTTCTGATAGAGGGAATGGACTTTGTGTTTGGTTTGGGCCCTAAGCCCATTGGTTTGTTTCAGACGCATCCTCCGTTTTTGCTCAACCCCCCCCCCCTTCCCCGGTTTTTGGTTATTGCTCATTGGGTTGGGCCCAACTTCTAGGTTTTTTTGCTGATACACTCCCCCTGTAACAGTTGTACCCCCCTCCCATTTTGTGTTTCCTTTTATTCCTTTTACATCTTTTCTTTTAGTCTTTTGCATATGCGATGGAGAAAAAGAATAAAAATAAAAGAAATGTGAATATAGAAAAATAAATGCATGAAAAGAATAGTGAAAAAAGTAGAGAAAAGAGTATATGAAAAATAGTGAAAAAAGAGAAAAGAATACATGAAAAAATATTGAAAAAAAAGAAAGAGAAAAAGAGTGAAAAATATGTTAAAAAAGAAGAGAAAATAGAGAAAAGAAATATTGAGAAAAAGAAAATAAAAATATTCAGCTTCACTTCAATTCTTTTAGGATAATTTTTCATGGAGTTTATTTTAGGGATAGTTTTAAAAGTCCATTTGTTAGGGGACTATTTTCCATTTGATTTTTTTCCAAGATGGATAGGATAGTATTTTTTAGGAGATTATTTTCCAGTATTCAATCATTGTAACCATTTTTCAGAATGTTAATAAAACGAGATTTGAGCTGTGGTCCCGAAGTAGCCGAACTACAACTGCTCTGATTCCTCGTACTGAGCGAGGATATGTAGGCATAGGATGCGATATCCTAGCGAGCACACTAACAACTAACTTTTTGTTCTCTCGCTGCTGTGCGATCGAGACTTTCCCGCTGACGAGTGATATTACCCTTTTCTCTTGCCCAAGTGCATTTGAGACCAGACCGTAGTTATTTCCCATAGGTTCCCGTACCTTTAAAACCAGTTTAATTTCTCACTGCTGTGTGAGAACACCCAGTTTAGCCGTAGTTAGCCTGAACTACGTAAGCTCTGATCTTCCATGCTGTGTGGAAGTACTTAGGCACAAGACGCGAAGTCTTGGCGAGCCAATTTTCCCGTAGTCCCGAACTACGTTGACTCTGACTTTCTCTCTTGAGAATACGTAGGCATAGAGTGCGACGCTCTATCGAGTAAATTCCCTTCCGTTTAGATTTAGCAGCCGTAGATAGATTGTTTTTGCATCCTTTAGACAACCCAAGCAAGCGTGGATCCCATCGAGTACAATGGACGTGAGGGGTGCTAATACCTTCCCCTTGCGTAACCGACTCCCGAACCCAGGTTTTGGTTGCGACGACCATGCCTTTCCCGTTTTTTGCGAGGTTTACTTCGAGCGTTTCCTTTCCCTCCGTTGGGATAAATAACGCACGGTGGCGACTCTTCTGTCAGCCGGCGCCGATTTTCGCAGTAGCGACAGCTGGCGACTCTGTTGGGGATCCAACGTCCCCTGGCTGCTAAGGACTGCGATAGTTCCTTATGCATGTGGGATCCAACGTCCTCTAAGAGAGTCAATCCTAGTGCTTGTTTGCTTGTCTATTGGGGTTTATTTATTGATATTATCTGTTGCTGTTGTGCTATTGAGGTGTGACGGGTGTTCTATAATTGAGAGATAAGCCGGACCTGGGCTTGAGTGCACCTTAGACATAGAGTGGAAATTAGTGGGCGCGTACCGGCTTTGCTTGTAGTAGTGTCCCGCGAAATCTACACTCAGACGAGGTTCTTCTGGTTGGCCTCTTGTCCCACCCTTTGGGTGGCTCGGGTTGCTGGTTAGTTGGATTGTCGACTCTGGGAACCGATCATTTGGAAGTTAGCTAAGTGAGGCCTCTTCAAGACTTGATGATGCCACTCCTTCTGGGAATCCTATCGTCAGTTTTGAAAGTCTGTGACGCTGACGACCGCATAGGATGCCGTACCTTGACAGATTTAGGTCCATGCCCGTGAGTGGGAGGGTTTTTCTTGCAGGAAACTTGACTTCCAACCTACCCGTTATTTTGGTCTTCTCTTCAGAGCAAACGTACTCCGTCAGCAGCGCAACAATATTCAGATTTGTGTGGGGGGCTGTGGTCCCGTTGTTTGCTGCATCTTGCATATCATGTGCATAACAGTGTTGCATCATATTGCATATCATCCTCCAGTTAGCCAGAGTTCTGATCCAGCCTTTGTTTCCTGAAGGTGATTACCCGGAGTCTGGATTGAGCAACTGTTGATTGTCAGAAGACGACCTAGGGGTTGAGTATATTTGAGCAGAATCGAGCATTGAAGTCAGCTGAAGATTATTGGTAGCTATGTCTGAAGGTAATATTCCAGTCTCCTAACACCTTGACGGGGTTCACTATGACGTCCAACCCTCTGTATGATTCTATGGAAGACTTTCCACAAGCGAACAACGTTAATGTAGACCAAGTTGTGCAGCCTTCTGTTGAGAACCGAGATCGACATGAGCAGTTTGTTGCCCGAAATGAACGTCCGCCTCCTGTTAACAATCAAGGTGTTGTTTTCCCTGTGATGAATTACCGAAGAGATATTCCAATAGTCAGGACCGTAGATCCAAGAGCTCTTGAGACGGATAGAAAACTCCGAGCGTTGGAAGAGGGAATGAAAGCTTTGAAAGTGAAAGATGCTGTTAACCTGAATGCTGTAGACATGTGTTTGGTTCCTGACCTGGTGTTGCCTTATAAGTTCAAAGTACCGAAATTTGAGAAGTACATGGGAGATAGCTGTCCGAAGCAACATTTGATGATGTTCTGTCGAAGAATGACTTCGTTTGTGCGAGATGACAAATTGATGATCCATTGCTTTCAAGATAGTCTGACTGGGGCATCTTTGAGGTGGTATATGCAGTTAGAGAGGAATCAGATTCAGTCATGGATGGATTTAGCCAGAGCTTTTCTGAAGCAGTACGATTATAATTTAGACATAGCTCCCCATCACATGCAGTTGCAAGAATTGTCTCAAGAGAACAATGAACCTATCTGGTGGTATGCTCAGAGATGGAGAGAATTTGCTGCTAGAGTGCACCCACCACTTTTAGACCGAGAGTTGACGAGCATGTTTGTAGATTCCCTACAAGATCCGTACTTCGAAAGATTGCTTGGACTTCCGTTAAGTTTCTCTGACGTGGTAACATTAGGAGAACGCCTTGAGTATGCCATAAGAATTGGGAAAATTCAGATTACTTCAAACGATCAAGCTGGTGAAACTGAATATCCTTGTGACTATCAGAGCGAAGAAGGAGTTGTGATCAATGCAGTCATGCCAAAGGTTGAATATCCTCGAAGCGAATCAGTGAATTTTGTTGGTTCTTCATCTTATCAGAGATCAGTACCTCCTGTGGCTTGTTATACTGAACAGACAGCCGTGCCTAGGGCACCATATCAGGAATCTTATGTCGCTTCCATTGCAAAGCAGCGAACTCGTGGCGGAGGTTATCAGAATCAGCATCAGAATCAGAACAGGCCTCGCAACAACTTGGAACGAAGGAAAGCTCCTTCTCACCCAGTGCCTATGCCGTATAGCCAGCTGCTACCATCTTTGGTCCAGAGTTCTTTGGTGGAACCTAAAGCTCTTAAGCCAGTTCCAGAACCTTACCCTCCTGGGTACAATCCCCACGTTCAGTGTGGTTACCATGGTGGCTCTCCAGGGCATTCGACGGAAGATTGTAAAGCATTTCAGGCGAAAGTACAACAGTTGATCGACCAAGATCGCATTTCCTTTCGAGAAGGATTTCTGTTTGTTCATACCAACCGCTCAGCTGTCTAAGCTCGTAGACTCGGAAAGTATTCCCCAGCAAAGGAGCCAGTGATTCAGACAGGCAGGCGCCCTCGACATTGGCGGTCCTCAGACTTTTATATCATTTGCATTTGTAGTTTTCTTTTCTGTTAGTTACTACTTGCTGTAAACATTGTTTGTTTCGAATGGTGATATTAATAAAGTGACTATGCATTTTTCTGAATTAATCATGTCGTTGTCGCTCATTTATTGCATTGCACTGACACTGGCATTTTATTCACTCCACTTTGTCACTGTGATTAGCAAAGATTGGAGGGGGGATGATGAACTAAACTCATAACCGATGATCGTATGCTTTCAGATAAGACCTTACCGATGACGTACAAGGCATTGTTTCAAATCCCCCAAACACTGGAGATATAAGGAGTTAGTCCCTTGTTAACCACTTCGAGCCAGGAAGTAGAAGTTTTTTCGGACTTTTAAACCCTCACATCTTAACCCGGGGCAGGGTAGTTGTCAGTTAGCTTGACCGAGCATTCAAGTCTTACAGAGGAGTGTTGTCTTTCGAGGACCAATCAGTTTATGCCTCTCAAGAGGTCGTAACTCGTCAACCACAGTGGTTAAACCTCACCAATCAGGAGTGAGACAGTTACCATCCTTTCGGAGCAATCAAGACAACCAGTGTCACACGACTTTGTTCCAAAAGAAAGAAAAAGAAAGCCCGCTAAGTAAAAAGAAAGAAAAAGCTGGAAAGCTAATACTTAGACAAAAATCAGGGCATCCCGTTGGACTTCAAAAGAAAACGAAAAAACGAAAAGAACTCAAAAGGAGTCAGTCCAGGCAAAAAATTAGGGAATCAAAAGAATGAAAAAGAAAGGATATCAATAGAAATTTTTTCCCCAGTAGAGTCACAAAGTCGTGTACACAGACACCGAAAACGAAGCAGGAGTAATTGTCACTCCGGGAAAAAACCCTGTGAGTTCCTTAATTGTGATTCTTACCATTCAACATACCTCTCGAAGAGGCGAACGCTTGTGCCAGGTTAACTGAACCTTAGGATCGGAGATCATCATGTAGAAGGGGTGGGTATAAATCAAAATTTGAGCCAAATATCCTTTGTTTCATGAACCGTGAACCCGACCACGATACAACCCTTAAAAGACCAAATTGAGGCCGGGTTTATTCTGAAAGCGCATTACGATAAGGTTGAGTAACCTGACTCCTTCTTGATTTGCTAGTCACATCCTTGTTGTATTTTTCACTGACCACGTAAGCACTGCGTTTGAACTCTGGTTCATTCGTCACTCACAATCATGACATGTAAATGAGTGACAAGGCAAAATTTTTCAAAATCTGCATAAACATTGCATTAAGATTACCATTCGTGAATAGACAATTTTACTTGCAGGCTAGTAATTGACACGAAGGAAATTCCAACAGGGAATAATCGAACAGGACTGAAAAATACAGTAGTCTGAACCAGGATGGTGTATGTTGTGAAGACCTGTGAATCAGGGGCATTATTTCCAATAAGTTCAGTATCAGTTAGTCTGCGGACAAGTCCCGAAACAGAAGTTGATCAGGGGCAGTTTGTGTGAGAAGCAGTTGATCAGAAATGAATCTTCTCGAGAGCCAATCAGGGGCAATTATACAAAATGTTGAGATTTAAAAACAGATACTTCAGGTGGATAATCAGATCAGGTTAAGTCGCTTACTCGCTCATTCAGGGGCAAAGTCACTTTAGAGATAGTGAAGACCAACTGGGTTGACAATTGTTTGATTGAGGTTGAATCCTTTTGTGGTACAGATACCGGGGCAAATAATCTTGAGGTCGTCTCGTAGCAAGCTGTTCAGAGCAGATATTCCCAAAAGTCGGATTGGGGCAAGTTAGGTTGTACTGGGGCAAGTTATTCAAGCAAGTTTGTTTATCCCCAGCAAGAGTTGAGTATTGGGGAATCGTGTCAATACCCTTATCAAAAACCTGAACCTTTCAAATAAAGAGAGCCGTGTTGTCGGTGGATTGTTATCCTACAGTTTAAATCTGTTACCTGTCAGAACTTCGTAATCAAGTCGCTTCCAAAGCCCAGGTCTCGCCTGGCAAACCGGTAACCAGTGCTCGTTTGGCTCATGCTTCCGTAAATACCAGTTCTCGCCTGGTACATGTTTTCCTTTAACCAGTTATCGTATTGTCGATTTGCCTCCCGTAAACATCAGTTCTCGCCTGATGCATGTCAACTTCCAACCGGTTCTCGTCTGGTTGTTTTCTTTTCTTTAACTTATTGTTGTATCAGTTCTCGTCTGGTACATGTCATCTTGCAGCCAGTTCTCGCCTGGTTGTCTTTTCTTAGCCTATATCCAGTCAGCCCCGTTTGACGTTCAAAACATAAAAATCGATTTTCGTTCAATTTCACTAATCTATTTTCCTATCAGTTCTCGCCTGGTAGTCTACCTTTGAATGCTAGTTCTCGTCTAGTATTTCCCACCTTGTCAATAACCCGTTGTTAAACTAGAAAAACCAAAAAATGTGTAAATACCCGATGCAATAATATTGTCATGTTTCCCGATACGAAGCTCGACGGATACCAGCGCTCCGATTAATGTTTGAATTCCTTGTGGATGTTGTTATGTCAGAATTGCTACTCTTCAGCAATTGAAAGTTGTGTATTGTTCCCGGAAGAATTGAGATTGTATTTTACCCCGCATCAGGAGTATCCCTAGCAGATTAAGATTGATATCCTTGATAGTAGGGGCATTTCCAGCAGTGTGCTGCGCGCAATCAACCCCAGTTTGGGTCAATCCCCGTAGAGCACAATCAGTTGTCATTAGTTTGAAGAGAGCATCCCCAAGCAGGGTTATTTGTTCTTTCTCCCCAAGCAGGATTGCTTTTCCATTTCTCCAGCAGGATGGTTATCCCCAGCGGATTTGGTTTCCCTTTTCCAGCATTTATTTTGCTGAGATGATTCTGTGATACCAGGTTACCTTCAGTGGAATTGACCTTGCCTCCGGCATTTATTTTACGGTTTGTAGACCTGGTGTTCTCTGGCAGCTCGAGCTTACATTAGCATTTGCATATATCGTCAGACTTGCATCTATCAAAACGCATAGCATATTCATGCCGTACGGGGCATTGCAGTTACAAACGCATAACATTTACATGTCATATAGGGCATTGCATCATTTCAAGCATACGCATGTCGAAGCATCGACCAGGTTGGTTACCTCATGGCTTTCGAGTATGTTCCCTTGTAGAGTTGTTCGGTTAAGCTTCTCTTCTCCCCCAGCGGAGTGATTCTTCACATTTGGTTGTTACGTCAGCATCGGGAAAAAAAACAAAGATTGACATATATCAAACTTCTGAAGCTGCCGCCTTCGTCGAAATAGGTGTCAGGCAGTTCAATTCAGAATTCCCCAGGAGAGTTTCCTCAGGTTCGCCGTGAGCCATGAGTCGACAGAAAAGATCCCATAGTAGATGGGAAGGTGTTTGCTTTTTTGAAGCATTATTCTGAAGAATCAGTGCCTGTGGCGTCACGCAGGTGATTGATGTTGAAAAAAACAGCAGAAAATTTATCAGATAAATGACCAGTTGTTGTCGTGACAACCAGACTTCAGTTTATTAGACGCTATTTCTCAAGCAGCTTTGCAGTTTATTTTTGCGGTTGGCAAATTCCAGGGTTTCATTTATATTCAACCATCTTCTACCTTTGAATGATCAAAGGCTGGGCGCTCTTCAACCATTCAGGTCCAAGCTGCTTGAATAGGGGCAGCTGTTGCACCCTAAAATTTGACCAACCGGGTCCCGTATCTGGCTCGATGTTTCGACGCATTTCACATTCGCATTTACATACTGCATTTAGTGCATTTCTTCAATCATGGTGATTTTATCGGGATCACAGCCCTCGTCTCGCGTTTCAGGTGTTTTTTAATCAGCTCAGATAGGTAGAATCGTTTTTTGGGAAGTCGTGCTATTCCCGATGTTTTCAGCTCGTGATGTTGTTTTTAGGGATATTTCGGTGTCCGTTTATTTTTACCGGTTACTCTGGTGCGCTCTCGTGGTCCTATTTGTCGTTCTGTGCCTTTTTTGTTCCCTCTGGAATTATTAGGAATTTTCTAGAATTTAAATAGATATTTTATGACTTTAAATCATTTTTAGAATATAATGGATTTTTAATAGATAATAAATAGATTTTAATCTTTGTTAATAGTTTTAATCATTTTTTTATAGAATATATTAGATATTAAATAGCTTTTAAATGTTTTTAGAATAATATAGAAAGAATATAGATTTTTCTCTTATTAATAATAGATTTTCTTTTAAATAAGTAATATAGGTTTTGTTAGAGATTAAATAGAAATTTGATAGAATTAGTAGTAGAAATTATTAGAATTTTATTATTAGTCTAGAAATTAATTAGGGTTAATAGAGTTTTTTAGGTTAATTCTCTTTTTAGGTGTTAATTAGGATTTATTAGATTAATTAGATTTTAATTAGTTTAATTTTTAGTCCTTAGTTCAGCCCATTTTCCAAACCCTTAATTCAATTTTCGTTGGGCCCAGAATGGGGGTGGAGGCCCAGTTTATGTCCATTTTTTGTCCATTTTCAGTCCAATAATCTACCACTTGTCCTTATATAAACCCAGCCACGCGTATCATAAAGGAGAGGCCACATATCATTATTTCCACTTCTCTCTCACGTAGACACCACACATTTTGCCACTCCCAGAATCTGCCACATAGCTTCCCACTATCTCTCCACACACACACGTGGCACGCACGCAAGCCCTCCCAACGCCACTTGTCACCACCTCCACATCCCCCTCATGCATGCAACCTCGACGGTAATCTCTGTAAGAGCACAGATTGTGTCTTAGTAATATCTCTATGTTTTGATGATAACATTAATGATAATTTGTATACAAGAATTATACTCTTTAAATTTGTTCTAAACTGTTTTCTACAGGCACAAAAGATTTTAATCTTAAAGAGCAAATTTGATGTGAACAATAAATTCTGAATGGCTCAAGAGTATCTGAAGATTAGAAGAATCTGAAGTATAAGAGCTTAGTCATCAAGTTTCTGAAGATACAACACGCTGCATGTATTATCAGGAATCTGATTGAAAGAAGACTCTGAGTGAAGAAACTCTGAATGAGAGAAGACTCTGATCTGAGTGAAGACTCTGATCTAAGAGCATGTTACGCTTCAAGCACACAGCTGCACCAGACTCTGATTCATCAACATCTGAAGAACATCTTAGACTCTGAAGTTTCCAGAAGACTCTGAAGACTGAAGACTCTGATACTGATTGTTGATCTGAACTATCTGAAGAATTATTTGAAGAAGATTATTTTAATATATCCGTTGGAATATGCCAGCAAATCTTTCCTTAATTGGGATAGACAAAATTCTCTGCAAAGAAGATTATTCCTCTGGTACATTCCTGATATGGTAAAATCACAGCTCAGCAGACAATTGCTACACCCACATTTTGTGCGCCGTCTCTCTGCTGTAATAGTACAAAGGACAGTACTATTTTGATATTGGAAATATCTTCTCCAACGGTAAAATATTCTCTCCAATATTCAAGTGGCTATATAAAGGAAATCATAGCTCATTCTTCAAGTGACCAATATTGAAAATCTTCTCTCACGCGAAAAGCTCTCAAGCTCTCATATTCTTTGCTGTTCATACATTGTTCTAAACTTAGAGAAATAACACAGTTGTGTTTATAGCTTTCATAGAAGCATTTATTACTCTTACATTGTATTACATTAATTTGTAAAGGAAGTTTTCCTTAAGAGGATCTAGGTTAGATCAGTAGCTCTTGAGAAGACTAAGAACAGTTGTTCTTAGGTGTTGCTATTTGTAATCAGTTGATTTGAATAGTGGATTAAGTCCTTGTTGAGAAAGGCAAATCACTCTTGAAAAGGGTGGACTGGAGTAGTTGAGTTCAACGAACCAGGATAAAAATACTTGTGTTTTTATCTTTAAGTATTTTCTGTCATACTTATTCAACCCCCCCTTCTAAGTATTTTCTCACCTTCAGTTGGCATCAGAGCTCCGGTTCTGAGTGTGCATTCACTTAACCGTGACAGATAAAGATCCAGTGAGAAGAATACGCTGTTATTTATTTGGTTGCTAATATGGGTGATATTCCTACATCAAGCAACAAATATGAAGGAGACAGAATCAGCACCAAACCTCCAATGTTTGATGGAGAAAAATTTGATTATTGGAAAGATAGACTTGAAAGTTTTTTCTTGGGGTATGATGCTGATCTCTGGGATATAGTCATTGATGGATATGAACATCCTACTAAGGATGGCAAAAAGATTGATAGAAAATCAATGACTGAGGAGCAGAAGAAAGAATTCAAGAATCATCACAAAGCCAGAACCATACTTCTTAATGCAATCTCGCATACAGAGTATGAGAAGATTACCAACAGAGACACTGCTCATGATATGTTTGAGTCTCTCAAAATGACTCATGAGGGAAATTCTCAGGTGAAAGAAACAAAGGCTCTGGCGCTGATACAGAAGTATGAAGCGTTTAAAATGGAAGAATCTGAGAACATTGAGACTATGTTTTCCAGATTTCAGATTCTAACAGCTGGGTTGAAAGTTCTGGACAAGGGCTACTCAACATCTGATCATGTCAAGAAGATCATCAGAAGTCTTCCTACCAGATGGAGACCTATGGTGACTGCATTAAAGCTGGCCAAGGATCTGAACAAAATCTCATTAGAAGAACTCATCAGTTCTTTGAGAAGTCATGAGATTGAGCTGGAGGAAGATGAACCCCAGAAGAAAGATAAAGGTAAATCCTTAGCTTTTAAATCTAAGAAATCTGTTAAAGCCTTGCAGGTTAATGAAGAAAGCTCTGAGGAATCTTCTTCTGAAGAAGAAGATGAACTATCTATGCTGTCCAGAAGGATCAACAAACTCTGGAAGCACAAAGGGAAGAAGTTCAACAACTTCAGAAGATCTGATCAAAAGAGAGAATCTTCTGGACACAGAAGATCTGGCAAGAAAGAGATCACTTGCTTTGAATGTAAAGAACCTGGACACTACAAGAGTGAATGTCCCAAACTTCAAAAGGAAAAACCCAAAAGAAAGTTTGATAAAAAGAAAAAGGTTCTGATGGCTACATGGGATGACTCAGATGAATCTGAATCATCTTCTGAATCTGAGGAAGAATGTGCAAATGTTGCGCTGATGGCCAACACAAGTGACCAAGATGAAGGAACGTCATCATCTGAATCTGAGTCAGAATCAGACTCTGACTCTGAAGAGGTATTTTCTGAACTCTCCAGAGCTGAACTTGTTGAAAGTTTATCTGACATGTTGGAAAGCTACAGCAAGATTAAACTCAAATACAAGAAGCTGAAAAGCAATCTTGAATCTGAGATTGATCTTCTGAGAACAGAACTTGTTGAGCAGAAAGAAATAAATTTAAAACTCAAAAATGATTTAGAAACAACTCAACAAGAATCTGATACTGAAACAGAGTCAAGTGAAAATATTTTAGAAAAATATGACTCCAGTTTTAGAAGATTCCTCACTAAAAGCATAGACAGAAGCAAAATGGCTTCTATGATCTATGGTGTTAGTGGGAACAACAGAAGAGGCATTGGATGTGAATCCTCCTCTGGAAGCAATCCAAAGTCTGTTGATAAACTCTTCATCAAGAAGACTCCTCTGTATTCTCATTTCAAGTTTGGTCATCTGAATGATATTAAACATACAAGCTCTGAAAAGAGTACTTATGTGTTTAAGCCAAGGGCTAGCCAGAATAAACACTATGTTGAAAAACAGAAGTTTAGGCAAAACCACAGAACATCTAACCCCAAAGGACCCAAGAAGATCTGGGTACCTAAAAGTAAGATAATACCTGTTGCAGATGTTCTTAGCAGCAAAATCCAGACACCAATCATGGTACCTGGACTCTGGATGCTCACGACATATGACGGGCGAAAGGTCTATGTTCCAAAGCCTGGAACTTAGATCTGGAGGGGACGTGAAATTTGGAGGGAACCAGAGGGGCAAGATCATTGGCTCTGGTACAATAGGTAATGGTAACCTACCCTCTATTTCTAATGTTCTGTTAGTTGAAGGATTGAAACATAATCTATTGTCCATAAGTCAATTAAGTGACAATGGTTATGATATCATCTTTAATCAAAAATGTTGCAAAGCTGTATGTCAAAAGAATGGTTCAATCCTATTCAGTGGAAAGAGGAAAAACAACATTTACAAAATTAACCTTTCAGAACTTAAAGTTCAAAATGTAAAATGCCTTTTATCTGTGAATGATGAGCAATGGGTCTGGCATAGAAGATTGGGACATATTAATATGAGACGTATATCTCAGATTAATAAACTCAATCTGGTCAGAGGACTCCCTAATCTGAAGTTCAATTCAGATGCTCTGTGTGGCGCATGTCAAAAGGGTAAATTTTCAAAATCTCATTTTAAACCAAAAAATGTTGTTTCCACCTCTAGACCATTGGAATTACTTCATATTGATCTGTTTGGACCAGTGAAAACTGCATCCATCAGAGGCAAGAAGTATGGGTTAGTCATTGTAGATGACTACAGCAGATGGACATGGGTAAAGTTTCTAAAACACAAGGATGAGTCTCATTCTGTGTTCATTGACTTCTGCAATCAAGTCCAGACTGAAAAAGAGTGCAAAATTATTAAAGTCAGAAGTGATCATGGTGGCGAATTTGAAAACAAATATTTTGAAAAATATTTTTCTGAAAAAGGAATTGCACATGATTTCTCCTGTCCTAGAACTCCACAGCAAAATGGAGTTGTAGAGAGGAAAAATAGAACATTGCAAGAAATGGCCAGAACCATGATCAACGAGACAAATCTGGCAAAATACTTTTGGGCAGAAGCAATAAATACAGCATGTTATATTCAGAACAGAGTGTCTGTAAGACCTCTTCTGGAAAAGACTCCCTATGAATTGTGGAGAAACAGAAAGCCCAACATTGCTTATTTTCATCCATTTGGATGTATTTGTTATATGCTTAACACTAAAGATCATCTGAACAAGTTTGATTCCAAAGCACAGAAGTGTTTCATGCTTGGTTATTCTGAACGCTCTAAAGGCTACAGAGTATTCAATACTGAAACACAGATTGTGGAAGAATCTATTCATGTTAGATTTGATGATAAGCTTGGCTCTGAAAAGCCAAAGCAAGTTGAAAGTTCTGCAGATAGAGAAGTTATTCTCACAGACTCTGAAGGCTCAGAGGCAGACAAGACTGAAGACAAAGACTCTGAAGCAAATCCAGATGCTACGCATTTAACTTCCCAACTTGACAATCTGCATATTTCTGAAAGACCAACAGTCAGAGGATCTTCTTCCAGAATGAAAGCTTCTCATCCAGAGGATGTGATAATTGGAAAGAAAGATGATCCAATAAGGACAAGAGCATTTCTCAGAACTTCTGAATCTTCCTTCTGTGGCTTAGTGTCAATTATAGAACCAACATCTGTTGATGAGGCTCTGGAAGATAATGAATGGATTTTAGCTATGCAAGAAGAGCTGAATCAATTCACAAGGAATGAAGTCTGGGATCTGGTTCCAAGACCTAAAGGTTTCAATGTCATTGGAACAAAATGGGTTTTCAGAAATAAACTTAATGAAAAAGGAGAAGTTGAAAGGAACAAAGCAAGACTGGTTGCTCAAGGCTACAGTCAACAAGAAGGCATAGACTACACAGAAACATATGCTCCTGTTGCAAGGTTAGAGTCTATACGCTTGCTTATTTCTTTTGCTGCACAACATAACATCACTCTTTATCAGATGGATGTTAAAAGTGCTTTTCTTAATGGAATTATAGAAGAGGAAGTGTATGTCCACCAACCTCCTGGTTTTGAAAATGAAAATTTTCCAGATCATGTTTACAAACTGAAAAAATCTCTTTATGGACTAAAACAAGCTCCCAGAGCTTGGTATGAGAGGTTGAGTAATTTTCTTCTGAAGAAAGATTTCATCAGAGGAAAAGTGGATACCACACTATTTTGTAAAACCATTAAGAAAGATTTGTTGATTTGTCAAATTTATGTAGATGATATTATTTTTGGATCAACAAATATTATGCTTGGAAAGGAGTTTGCTAAATGTATGCAGGAAGAATTTGAGATGAGCATGATGGGAGAACTGAGATTCTTTCTGGGAATCCAAGTAAATCAGACTCCAGAGTGCACCTACATACATCAGACCAAGTATGTTAAAGAGCTTCTGAAGAAGTTTAACATGCTGGATAGCAAAATGGCAAAGACTCCAATGCATCCTACAAGCACTCTAGGTAAGGAAGAGGTAAGTAAGAAGGTAGATCAGAAACTCTACAGAGGTATGATAGGATCTCTTCTTTATTTGACTGCTTCTAGACCAGACATTCTGTTTAGTGTTTGTTTATGTGCTAGATTCCAATCAGATCCTAGAGAATCACACTTAACTGCTGTTAAGAGGATTCTAAGGTATCTGAAAGGTACTGCTAATGTTGGTTTGTGTTACAGAAAATCTGACAAATATTCACTAGTTGGATTCTGTGATGCTGACTATGCTGGAGATAGAGTTGAGCGCAAAAGTACTTCTGGAAGCTGTCAGTTTCTTGGAAGTCATCTGATCTCATGGTACAGCAAGAAGCAACCAACAATTGCACTATCAACCACAGAGGCAGAATACATTGCTGCTGCTGGATGTTCCACTCAGATGCTCTGGATGAAGAGTCAACTAGAAGATTATCAAATCTATGAGAGTAATCTTTCTATCTTCTGTGACAATACTTCAGCTATATGTTTATCCAAAAATCCAATTTTACACTCTAAGGCCAAACATATAGAGATTAAACATCATTTCATCAGAGACTATGTTCAGAAGGGTGTAATAAATTTAGCCTTTGTTGATACAGATCATCAATGGGCAGATATTTTCACAAAACCCCTTGCTGAAGATAGGTTTAAGTTTATTCTGAAAAATATTTGTATGGATTTTTGTCCAGAGTAATATTTCTCAGAGTCAACTTCTCAGATGCTAAGTGTTTAACACTCTGAAGTATTTCATCTGACTTGCTTGTTTAATTTATCTGTGAATTATTTTTTTGTGTGAAACTCTGTACTGACCATCTCAGAGGATCTGAAAGTTGAAAACGTTTCATTTCTTAAGAGTTACAGAATCACATGCAAGCAAACACGTGTCACTCAGAATCTGAAAAGATGGAGTACACCTACTGATTATGACGTTTAAGGTATTGCTTTGAAAATCTCAATCTGTCTTGATTTTCCCCCCAAATGTCATATCATAATTAAAAATGATTACTTTTCATTTAATGCAAACGTGCGTATGTGTCCTATGTGTGTCTGTTGTGTTTCCCATGCGTGTTTTATTTGTCTATATAAACCACTCTCTTAACACATTCACACTTTTCACATTCTCAAACACATATGCGTTTTTGCTTGTTGTTCTCTCTCTTTGCAAACCCTAAAAGAACCCAGAAATCTTCATCTTCTTCATCATCATCAACAATGGCATCCACTTCAAAAGCTGTTACTACCAAAGATGCTACCACTGTCATAGAACCAGTACGCACTCTCCTAACTCCTGTTGATTCACTAGAAGTACTGTGTGAAAGCTTCGTGGATTTAGAAGATCTCGCTGAAAATGGGTTTGATCTGATTTCTTCAATCAAAGCACAAGGCTGGGACGGTTACTTTGACAGGCTTATGGGTCCTGTGTATCCAAAGTTAGTGAAGGAGTTTTGGATCCATGCATTTGCTACTCCAAAGTTCATTCACTCCTCTGTGCTGGGGAAAAAGATTGTTATCACTGAAAATCTGATAAGGAAACTCATAGGTTTTAAGGCAACTGATGGAGTTACCTCTCTGTCTTCTGCGCGTGAAGATCTGAAAGATGTTTGTCAAGAAATCTGCACTACTGGTGAACCTTGTAAGAAGGTTAAGTTCTTGAAACCCACTTACAAGTTATGGGCTAAGATTTTCATGAACACCATTTTTCACAGACCCTCTTCAAACTCATCTGATTATGTTAATGCTGAACAACTTTACTTCATGTATTGTTTACACCAAAACATTCAGATTGATCTTCCATATCTGTTGTTTAATCATCTGGTATCTCACGTCAAGGAAACAAGGGAAACAGCAAGAGATAAAACTGGAAAAGTCAGAACATGGATTCCTATGGGAAGGATGATTTCAGATATTCTGATAGAAAACCAACTTGTGGCGCATCTGCAAGAGGTTGGGTTGACAGAAGATCTGAATTTTATCATTGGCTCTGAAATCAACGGTTTAACTCTGAGAAGAATGAAACTGGTTGAAGATTTATCTGAGAAACCAAGGAAAACTAACTCTGAAGAAGTTAGAGGAAGAAGGATTCCTGTTGAGGATTTTCCTTTATTCACTTCAGATGAACCTAGGGAACTTATTGCTGAGTATGTTGCTCGTTGCATAAGAGATGGTGTTGAGATTCCTGCCAATCTTGTGCAGAAGGAAGGCCAAGTTCTTCCTGATCTGACAAGGGAAAGAAGACGTAAGAGAAAAGCTGATGGTGAAAGTCATCAGAAGAAAAGGAAGCATTCAGATGCTGAAAAGAAGAAGAAAAGGAAGAAGCTGAAGAAGGTTCAACCAAATCCTCCTGCAGCAACTTTTGAAGAAATAAGAGATACTCTGAAACAGGTATTTAACACTGATTCTAATCCTGTTCATCATTCTGCTACCCCCACACCATCTGACTCACCCCTTATCTTTAAAAGATCTAGACCATCTGAGACTCATACACCACAACCAACAAACACACATCCAGAAAATCCACAACAAACCAACCAACAAACAACACCACAATCACAAAACCCTATCCCAGAATCTACCATTCTAGAGGATGTTCACCCTGAACACTCTGAACAACCTGAACACGTCATAAATCCTGATGAGATATTGGATGTCACACCCTTAAACCGTTCTATCATTTTATCTTCAACTTCTGAAAAATCTAACCACTCTGATACATCATCTGATGATGAATCATCTGGTTTCATGAATGAATGCTTGAATGATCTCAAACAACCTCGTTCTGAGAGTGTTTGGAAACAACTGTTTAAATCTCCAACTTCTGAACATCCACCTTCTCCACAAAATTCCCCAACTCAAACTCTCACTCCACAACCTATTGAAATTCAAAACACTCCACACCCAACAGAAACCCAACAAACATCTGAACCACAAAACAACCAACCAACATCTGACCATCCATCTTCACAACCTCAACCTTCTGAACCACAAACATCTGAACATCCATCTTCACAACCTCAACCTTCTAAACAAACACCTCAAACACAACCAACCCAACCCAGAATCCCTGATGAAGCAGAATTAGGATCAAGTGTTTATACTATGTTGAAAGATTTTGATAAGGATAATGTCTCAGACTTTGCTGACATTATGGATGTTTGCATGACTACTATGGACAAAGAGGCTGCTAATGCTGTTTGGAAGAAATATCTTTACAGACTGAATAGGGAGGCTTTGAAAATCAGGACTCAATGTCTTAGATTGTCAAAAGTAAGGCTTGCTGCTTATCAGAAACGGATTAAGAGAAATCCTCCTCCTATTCTTCTTCTAGAAGCTCCTCCACCTCCAGAAATTCCTGCACCTGATGTTACTAAGATTGTTTCAGAATCCACTGTTCCAGAATCTTCTATTGCAGTATCTACAGATCTTCAGAAGGATGTCAAAGAACTAAAGGATTTTATGGTTGATCAAAAGAAAACAAATGAAGAAATGAAAACTTGGATGGCCAAGCAAGATGAAAATTCAGAAAGGATTACAGCACTGCTGCAACTCATTGCTTCTCAACAAGCCTCATCTGCTAAACCTTCTTGATGTTTTGCACAAGTTTTTCATGTTTTGCTTTGTTTTTGATTGTCTTCTAATATGTTTTGTTCTCTTGACTTAATGACAATGATCTTTTTGCTTATCTGGATATGTGTTTCTTCTGCATCTTTACTGTCTTTTAAAATTCTTTTTGATTATGACAAAAAGGGGGAGAAACAAAATAGAATCTGATTGTTCAAATCTATAAGCAATTATCTGAACTAAGTCAGACATGTTACTAACATTCTTTGAATTTAACCAGACTCTGACAAATTTCATTGAAGTATTTAACCATACTCTGACAAATTTCAGTTAACCAGACTCTGACAAATTTCATTGAAGTTTTTCCTGAGATCTATCTTTTCAGAACCTGATCAAAAAAATCTAAATCTGAGTAGACCAGACTCTGATATCTAACCTTGAGTACTATGATCTGAAAGATAACTCAAGACAGGAAATGGCAAGATAAACAACCAAGTGTTCTGAAGTTGTTCATCTGGCATCAAGCTTTAATATGACATCAAGCTTTGGCATCAAGCTTTAATATGGCATCAAGCTTTGACTCTAGAAGTCAAACATATGTCAACCAGGCTTCAATCAGGATGTCAACCAGGCGTCAATCAGACTCTGAATCTGAAATGTAATCAGGCTCTGAATCTGAAATGTACTCAGAAAGGGAAGTATCTAATTCCATTAGAGTATTCATTTCAGGGGGAGATTGTTAATCTCAGGGGGAGTAATTTTAATTCATACTTTTATTGAACAAATTGCTCATGTTTTGTCATCATCAAAAAGGGGGAGATTGTAAGAGCACAGATTGTGTCTTAGTAATATCTCTATGTTTTGATGATAACATTAATGATAATTTGTATACAAGAATTATACTCTTTAAATTTGTTCTAAACTGTTTTCTACAGGCACAAAAGATTTTAATCTTAAAGAGCAAATTTGATGTGAACAATAAATTCTGAATGGCTCAAGAGTATCTGAAGATTAGAAGAATCTGAAGTATAAGAGCTTAGTCATCAAGTTTCTGAAGATACAACACGCTGCATGTATTATCAGGAATCTGATTGAAAGAAGACTCTGAGTGAAGAGACTCTGAATGAGAGAAGACTCTGATCTGAGTGAAGACTCTGATCTAAGAGCATGTTACGCTTCAAGCACACAGCTGCACCAGACTCTGATTCATCAACATCTGAAGAACATCTTAGACTCTGAAGTTTCCAGAAGACTCTGAAGACTGAAGACTCTGATACTGATTGTTGATCTGAACTATCTGAAGAATTATTTGAAGAAGATTATTTTAATATATCCGTTGGAATATGCCAGCAAATCTTTCCTTAATTGGGATAGACAAAATTCTCTGCAAAGAAGATTATTCCTCTGGTACATTCCTGATATGGTAAAATCACAGCTCAGCAGACAATTGCTACACCCACATTTTGTGCGCCGTCTCTCTGCTGTAATAGTACAAAGGACAGTACTATTTTGATATTGGAAATATCTTCTCCAACGGTAAAATATTCTCTCCAATATTCAAGTGGCTATATAAAGGAAATCATAGCTCATTCTTCAAGTGACCAATATTGAAAATCTTCTCTCACGCGAAAAGCTCTCAAGCTCTCATATTCTTTGCTGTTCATACATTGTTCTAAACTTAGAGAAATAACACAGTTGTGTTTATAGCTTTCATAGAAGCATTTATTACTCTTACATTGTATTACATTAATTTGTAAAGGAAGTTTTCCTTAAGAGGATCTAGGTTAGATCAGTAGCTCTTGAGAAGACTAAGAACAGTTGTTCTTAGGTGTTGCTATTTGTAATCAGTTGATTTGAATAGTGGATTAAGTCCTTGTTGAGAAAGGCAAATCACTCTTGAAAAGGGTGGACTGGAGTAGTTGAGTTCAACGAACCAGGATAAAAATACTTGTGTTTTTATCTTTAAGTATTTTCTGTCATACTTATTCAACCCCCCCTTCTAAGTATTTTCTCACCTTCAATCTCCCACCGGCCGGCATGCAAAGTCCGCCGGCCACCATAACCACCACCTCCTAACCTACTCCGGCCACCACAACTGTTCGCCGGAAAATCCAAGCTCGCCGGAAAACTGGAAAATCTCCAGAGATTCGTTTTCTTCTCCAACCATCTTCTTCTCCGATCAACTTTCATCAACAACCTTCATAGTCTCCAACGCGTTTTCCAGAATCACGGCGGCACCTCACCGGAATCTTCATCACCTTCAATCGCGTTCGACATCATCTCAGAAATCACCAGAAAACTCATCAACATCGTTCATCAACTTCATCCAAATCGCCAGAAACTCCATGATCTTCAAGCAATCTTCATAAGACCTTCAACGACCTTCAACTTGCTTCAATGTTCATCCGTTCCAATTCAACAGAGTCGTCACAGATCTTCAATGTTCATCAAACTATCATAAGATCTTCATCAGTATCGTCACCGTTCATCATCAGATTTCCAAATCTTCAGCAATATCTTCAAACATCATCAAAGATTCATCGCATCAATATCAAACACGTTCATCCAAACTCTCCAGAAATTCATAGATTGGCCAGATCTTCATCAGCATGCAACGCTCTTTCCAGATTCATCAGAAGATTCTTTATCCAACTCATGAAACGTCATCAGATCTTCATCTGTTCATCATTTGAGAGACTCTCCACAGTCTTCATGCTATCACCGATCTTCACGGTGCTTTCCAGATCCAGTATCAAGATCCTCATCTTCAAAGCGCTCAAACATCAAGATCCATCCGGTAACATCAAAATCCTTCACCTTCTCCAGTTTTTTTTCAAGTATTATCATAGCTGGATCTTCGTCAAGAACACGGACCACGAGTTCTTCAAGAACTTCCTCTGAGATTGTCAAACCGTGGATCAGTTTGCGTCAATTGCATGGTTGTTGTTACTTCATTGGTGATTACAAGATTCATAAAGTTTTTTGGTTTGAGATGTGAATGATGGGGTTGAGTGAGGGTGAGTAAGTTTGAGAGATAGAGGTTGAATCAGAGAGAAGGAGAAAGAATTGTGAGAGCGGCGCAGATGAACAGTGAAGGGAGAAGGTTGGGGACCTAGGGTTTCTGATAGAGGGAATGGACTCTGTGTTTGGTCTGGGCCCTAAGCCCATTGGTTTGTTTCAGACGCATCCTCCGTTTTTGCTCAAACCCCCCCTTCCCCGGTTTTTGGTTATTGCTCATTGGGCTGGGCCCAACTTCTAGGTTTTTTTGCTGATACACTCCCCCTGTAACAGTTGTACCCCCCTCCCATTTTGTGTTTCCTTTTATTCCTTTTACATCTTTTCTTTTAGTCTTTTGCATATGCGATGGAGAAAAAGAATAAAAATAAAAGAAATGTGAATATAGAAAAATAAATGCATGAAAAGAATAGTGAAAAAAGTAGAGAAAAGAGTATATGAAAAATAGTGAAAAAAGAGAAAAGAATACATGAAAAAATATTGAAAAAAAAGAAAGAGAAAAAGAGTGAAAAATATGTTAAAAAAGAAGAGAAAATAGAGAAAAGAAATATTGAGAAAAAGAAAATAAAAATATTCAGCTTCACTTCAATTCTTTTAGGATAATTTTTCATGGAGTTTATTTTAGGGATAGTTTTAAAAGTCCATTTGTTAGGGGACTATTTTCCATTTGATTTTTTTCCAAGATGGATAGGATAGTATTTTTTAGGAGATTATTTTCCAGTATTCAATCATTGTAACCATTTTTCAGAATGTTAATAAAACGAGATTTGAGTTGTGGTCCCGAAGTACCCGAACTACAGCTGCTCTGATTCCTCGTACTGAGCGAGGATATGTAGGCATAGGATGCGATATCCTAGCGAGCACACTAACAACTAACTTTTTGTTCTCTCGCTGCTGTGCGATCGAGACTTTCCCGCTGACGAGTGATATTACCCTTTTCTCTTGCCCAAGTGCATTTGAGACCAGACCGTAGTTATTTCCCATAGGTTCCCGTACCTTTAAAACCAGTTTAATTTCTCACTGCTGTGTGAGAACACCCAGTTTAGCCGTAGTTAGCCTGAACTACGTAAGCTCTGATCTTCCATGCTGTGTGGAAGTACTTAGGCACAAGACGCGAAGTCTTGGCGAGCCAATTTTCCCGTAGTCCCGAACTACGTTGACTCTGACTTTCTCTCTTGAGAATACGTAGGCATAGAGTGCGACGCTCTATCGAGTAAATTCCCTTCCGTTTAGATTTAGCAGCCGTAGATAGATTGTTTTTGCATCCTTTAGACAACCCAAGCAAGCGTGGATCCCATCGAGTACAATGGACGTGAGGGGTGCTAATACCTTCCCCTTGCGTAACCGACTCCCGAACCCAGGTTTTGGTTGCGACGACCATGCCTTTCCCGTTTTTTGCGAGGTTTACTTCGAGCGTTTCCTTTCCCTCCGTTGGGATAAATAACGCACGGTGGCGACTCTTCTGTCAGCCGGCGCCGATTTTCGTAGTAGCGACAGCTGGCGACTCTGTTGGGGATCCAACGTCCCCTGGCTGCTAAGGACTGCGATAGTTCCTTATGCATGTGGGATCCAACGTCCCCTAAGAGAGTCAATCCTAGTGCTTGTTTGCTTGTCTATTGGGGTTTATTTATTGATATTATCTGTTGCTGTTGTGCTATTGGGGTGTGACGTGTGTTCTATAATTGAGAGATAAGCCGGACCTGGGCTTGAGTGCACCTTAGACATAGAGTGGAAATTAGTGGGCGCGTACCGGCTTTGCTTGTATTAGTGTCCCGCGAAATCTACACTCAGACGAGGTTCTTCTGGTTGGCCTCTTGTCCCACCCTTTGGGTGGCTCGGGTTGCTGGTTAGTTGGATTGTCGACTCTGGGAACCAATCATTTGGAAGTTAGCTAAGTGAGGCCTCTTCAAGACTTGATGATGCCACTCCTTCTGGGAATCGTATCGTCAGTTTTGAAAGTCTGTGACGCTGACGACCGTATAGGATGCCGTACCTTGACAGATTTGTGTAGGGGGATGTGGTCCCGTTGTTTGCTGCATCTTGCATATCATGTGCATAACAGTGTTGCATCATATTGCATATCATCCTCCAGTTAGCCAGAGTTCTGATCCAGCCTTTGTTTCCTGAAGGTGATTACCCGGAGTCTGGATTGAGCAACTGTTGATTGTCAGAAGATGACCTAGGGGTTGAGTAGATTTGAGCAGAATCGAGCATTGAAGTCAGCTGAAGATTATTGGTAGCTATGTCTGAAGGCAATTTCCAGTCTCCTAACACCTTGACGGGGTTCACTATGACGTCCAAACCTCTGTATGATTCTATGGAAGACTTTCCGCAAGCGAACAACGTTAATGTAGACCAAGTTGTGCAGCCTTCTGTTGAGAACCGAGATCGACATGAGCAGTTTGTTGCCCGAAATGAACGTCCGCCTCCTGTTAACAATCAAGGTGTTGTTTTCCCTGTGATGAATTACCGAAGAGATATTCCAATAGTCAGGACCGTAGATCCAAGAGCTCTTGAGACGGATAGAAAACTCCGAGCGTTGGAAGAGGGAATGAAAGCTTTGAAAGTGAAAGATGCTGTTAACCTGAATGCTATAGACATGTGTTTGGTTCCTGACCTGGTGTTGCCTTATAAGTTCAAAGTGCCGAAATTTGAGAAGTACATGGGAGATAGCTGTCCGAAGCAACATTTGATGATGTTCTGTCGAAGAATGACTTCGTTTGTGCGAGATGACAAATTGATGATCCATTGCTTTCAAGATAGTCTGACTGGGGCATCTTTGAGGTGGTATATGCAGTTAGAGAGGAATCAGATTCAGTCATGGATGGATTTAGCCAGAGCTTTTCTGAAGCAGTACAATTATAATTTAGACATAGCTCCCCATCGCAGCAGTTTGGTGTACGCAGCTCGGTAGTATGACCTTAAGTGGACATGAGGGAAAGTGGTGCCCTTGTATTTCTCAAAGTCGGGTACCTTAAATTTGGGAGGCACCTTGAAATCAGAAATAAATCCCAGTTTAGTCATGTCGACACCCATAGTGTTCAGGTTCTCGAAACTCCTCATTTTGTCTTGAAGTGCTTTAAACCTCAGACGTGCCTCAACATTCAATTCGCCCTCAGCACTCTTCTGTGAGAACAAATCCTCTTGGAGATCTTCTAGCCATGGCTGAGTGCCATTTCCAGCAGCAAGTCCAGTAGCATTAGGACCATACAGATTCTGCATATAGAAAAGTCCTTCTCACAGATTTTGAAGAATCAAAAGCAGATAAAGCTCAAGCAGAAGCACCAGAAGCAACGTCAGATGCTACTCCCTTGACTGCTCAGATGGATAGCTTGACAATTTCTGAAGAACCAAATGTTAAAGGATCATCCAGAATCAAAGCCTCTCACCCAGAGGATATGATAATTGGAAAGAAGGATGACCCTATCAGAACAAGGTCATTTCTCAGATCTTCTAGAACGTCAATGTTTGGGTTGGTGTCTATCATTGAACCAACTTATATGGATGAGGCTCTGAATGATAATGATTGGATACTTGCTATGCAAGAAGAGCTTAATCAATTCACCAGAAATGACGTCTGGGATCTGGTTCCAAGACCAAATGGTTTCAACATCATTGAAACAAAATGGGTCTTCAGAAACAAGCTGAACGAGCAAGGAGAAGTGATCAGAAACAAGGCTAGGCTGGTGGCTCAAGGATACAGTCATCAAGAAGGCACAGATTACACAAAGACTTATGCTCCTGTGGCAAGGTTAGAATCTATTCGCTTGCTTATTTCTTTTGCTGCACATAATAACATCACTCTGTATCAGATGGATGTTAAAAGTGCCTTCTTAAATGGTTTTATAGAAGAGGAAGTGTATGTTCATCAACCTCCAGGTTTTGAAAATGAAAAATTTCAAGAACATGTTTTCAAACTTAAGAAATCACTATATGGCTTAAAATAAGCTCCCAGAGCTTGGTATGAGAGGCTGAGTAATTTCCTTCTGGAAAATAACTTTATCAGAGGAAAAGTTTACACTACTCTCTTCCATAAATCAATTAAGAAAGACATTTTAGTCTGTCAGATTTATGTTGATGATATTATATTTGGAACTACCAATATTACGCTTGGAAAGGAGTTTGCTCAGTCTATGCAGGTAGAATTCGAGATGAGCATGATGGGAGAACTCAGATTCTTTCTGGGAATCCAAGTAAATCAAACTCCATAAGGCACCTACATACATCAGACTAAGTATGTGAAGGAGCTTCTGAAGAAGTTTAATATGACTGAAAGTAAGTTGGCCAAAACTCCAATGCATCCTACAAGCACTCTTGGAAAATAAGAGGTAAGTAAGAAGGTAGATCAAAAGCTCTACAGAGATATGATTGGATTTCTTCTGTATTTGACTGCTTCTAGACCTGATATTCTATTTAGTGTTTGTATGTGTGCTAGATTCCAATCAGATCCTAGAGAATCCCACTTAACAACTGTTAAGAGGATTCTGAGGTATCTGAAAGGTACTACTAACGTGGGTTTGTGTTACAGAAAATCTGATGATTATAAATTAGTTGGATTCTGTGATGCTGACTATGCTGGAGACAGAGTAGAACGTAAGAGTACTTCTGGAAGCTGCCAGTTTCTGGGAAGTCATCTGATCTCTTGGTTCAGCAAGAAGCAACCCACAATAGCGCTTTCAACAATAGAAGCAGAATACATTGTTGCTGCTGGTTGTAGCACTCAGATGCTCTGGATAAAGAGTCAACTAGAAGACTATCAGATTCATGAGAGTAACATTTCTATCTTCTGCGATAATACTTCTGCTATATGCCTGTCTAAAAACCCTATTTTACACTCTAAGGCAAAGCATATAGGAATTAAACATCATTTCATCAGAGACTATGTTCAAAAGGGAATTATAAGTTTAAATTTTGTTGATACAGACCATCAATGGGCTGATATCTTTACAAAACTCCTTGCTGAAGATAGATTTAAATTTATTCTGAAAAATATAAGTATGGATTTTTATCCAGAATAATATGTTTATCAGAAGCAAATTTCTTCAGATGGAAAATGTTTTAACTCTGAAGTATTTCATTTATTTATTTATTGTTTAATTTTTTTTATTGTGTGCAAATCTGAACTGACAAGCCTCAGAGGATCTGAACGTTGGCTAACGTTTCATTTCTCAAAGAGTTTCAGAAGCACATGCAAGTAAACACGTGCCATCTGAATCTGAAAAGATTGAGTGTCCAGCACTGAAACGCCGTTCAGAGGTACTGTTTGAATTAATTATGATTCTCGCTTTCCTCCCCACGCGCTGTCAGAATCATTAAATGCTTTTCTTGTCATGATTATGTTTGATGTGATTTAATGTTTAAATTAAATGCTAAATGCTGAGTGTATGACTGTTGTGCGCCCTAATTTTCTCTATAAATTCCACAACACTTCACTTCTCACACTTTTCACCCTCGTTCACATCTCTTATGCATTTCTGCTTATTACATTCTTTCATCTTCTCCTCAAAACCCAAATCTCAACGGAACCCTAAACCCCTCTCTACTTCATCAATGACAACCTCTTCATCAACCTCTCAACAACTTCAATCAACAATGGCTGCTATTTCTTCTGCAAATCTGGGTATTGTTGCTTTCAAAGAACCAGTTAGGACCCTTCTCACACCGGTTGACAAACTTGAAGTTCTGTGTGAATCAATAGTGGATTTTGAATCTATTGCAGAAAATGGGTTTGATCTACGTCCCATTGTTGATGCTCAAAGTTGGACAAAATTCTTTGATAGACTGATGGGACCAGTTTATCCATGCTTGGTGAAAGAATTTTGGATTCATGCAACTACATACCCTAAGTTTATTGTTTCTTCAGTTCTGGGAAAGGAAATTATCATCACTGAAGATTTGATCAGGAAGCTTATTGGTTATGAAGAAACTGATGGTGTTACAAATCTGCCAACTGGGCGTATTGATATGACAGAGGTTTACAGTGAAGTTTGCACATCTGGAGAAGCCTCTAACAAAGTGAAAGATATGAAGCCAACCTACAGGATTTGGGCTAAGATTTTTATGGGAAGCATACATAACAGGAAATCTTCAAACTCTCCTGATTATGTCAACACTGATCAGATGTACTTCATGTACTGTCTGAGTCAAAGCACAAAAGTGGATCTGCCTTACCTGCTATTCAATCATTTGTGGACTCATGTGAAGCAATCTAGAGAAGAAATCAGAACCAAGCACCAGAAGATGAGAAACTGGAACCCTATGGGATGACTCATCTCAGATATTCTGACTGAGAATGGCTTGGTTGGACATCTAACAGAAGCTGGAATGAAGGAAGAATTAGCTTCAGTGGTTGGCAAATCTCTGAATGGGAAAAGTCTTCAGAGGATGAAAATTGTAGAAGAACTCACTGTTGCACCTGATCAGATCAACTCTGAAGAAGTCAGCAAGAGAAGGATACTAGTAGATGATTTTCCTCTGTTTTATGCTAATGAACCAAGGGAAATTATTCTGGCATATATAGCAACTTATCTAACAGATGGAACTCCTCTACCAGAACATCTGATTCAGAGAGCAGGCGAACCTGAACCAGATTTTTATGGAGACAAACAGAGGAAGAAAAGGAAAGTTTCAGAAGAAGGATCTTCTAAGACAAAAAGGAAAGCTTATGGCGAGGAAGCTTCTGCAAAGCCAACACGGGTTAAGAAACAAAAAGGTAACATTCCTTCTGCTAGTTTAGATTCCATTTTAGAAACTTTCAAAGAAGTACTAGCATCTGAACCCCCTTCTTATGAACCTATACCCTCACCTTCTCCTCCTCATGAATCTGAACCCATCCCTTCTGAACCAGAAATATCTCAACCTATTCCTTCTACACCTAAACCACAACAAACTTCTGAACCACACCCATCTGAAAAAACAATCTTCTGAAATTCCCTCGCCAGAAACACAAACTTCTAACCCACAACCAGAAGAACCCATTCCTTCTGATCCTCAACCAGATCAACCTAAAACTTCTGAATCATTTATACTTGATTCTGATATTCTTGATGTTCAACCCTTGAAAATTCTTTTTGACGTTTCCTCAACATCCTGTCACACTTCTGCATCATCTGATTCTTCTGAATCTGATTTACCCTCAGAAGTGACCTCACCCCCTTCACTCCGTGGTTATGTATCAAAACAACTAGATGTATCAATTTCATCTGAACCTATCCTTTCTCAACCAACTCCAAAACTTACATCAGCTTTTGTTCCATATTATCCTATGCCTTCTGATGTCATTCCATCTGTACATAGAATCAAACCTTTTATGTACATCATACCCTCTTCTGTTAAATCAAAGACTGTTACTAAACCTTCTACACCATATCCTCGTCCTCTTCTCATCATTCCTTCTTTTTCCATACCCTCCACATCTAAAACCACCAAAACACCCTCTCTAGATAACTATCTGAAACCTAAATCTAGGATGGATGTTATTACTTTATTTGCTGGGTTTAAAAAGGAATTAAACACATGCTTGTCTACTGTCAAGAAGGAGTGCATGTCAAGTTTGAATCCTAATGATTCTGAGGCTATCTGGCAAAGATTCATTTCAAGATTTAACTTTGTAGCTTCAAACCTTCGAACCATTTGCTCTGATGATGCAAATGTGAGATTTGCTGAAGTTATCAGACAAACTCTTCTGAATATGAATAGATATCCAATTCTTCTTCTGGAAAATGCACCTGCTGAAGAATTTAAGTCTGAAGATGATCTTCCAGAAGCGTCTGTGGCTGAAGAAAATCCTGTGTCAAATCAGTATGCTCTGATGGTTCTAGAACAAGCATTAGACTCAGTGATTCAAGAGAATGCATCTGCTATGGTTATTAAGACTGCATCTGCATCTGCTCCTGTATCTTCTGAAGTCAAGAAAGAGAATCCAGATCTTGAAGAAAAGTTTGCTAAGCTTGAAGCCAGCAACACAGAAATCAGATCTTGGATGGTCAAGCAAGAAAAGACAACAGATGAAATCAAGACATGGATGGCTAGGCAAGAAGAATCTACTTCTGAGATCACAAATCTTCTGAAGATGATAGCCTCTCGCCAACCTTAGTTGTTTTCTGTTGTTTGTGCATATTATGTTTGTTCTGCTTGTGTTTATCCTCTGAATATTTTGTTTATCAATGCATCTGTTTGGTTTCTGTTTTATCATTTTTTTTTCTTTGTTCTTCTTTTGTGTCTTAAAAAGTTTTTTCTTTTTGATATGACAAAAAGGGGGAGAAAATGGAAATTATAATTGTTCAAATAAACAATTACTAGAATGGAATTCAGACATAATAGATTATAACTAACATTGAATTTTAGTCTTTCAGAACTATAACGTTGCATCTGACTTAATTCATAAAAGTTACCCTGAAAGCTCCTAAATCAGGCTCTGATCCAAATCAGGATCCAAACCAGGCTCTGATTCTGAAAAGAATAAACCAGGCTTAAACCAGGCTCTGATTCTGAAAAGAATACTTAATCAAAAAGGGAAGTATTTATTTTTTCTTATGGTATTCAATTCAGGGGGAGATTCACAATCTCAGGGGGAGTTATGTTTTTTTCTTATTATTGAACAAAATTTCCTATGTTTTTGTCATCATAAAAAAGGGGGAGATTATTAGAACACAGATTGGTGTTTAATATATCTCATTGTTTTGATGATAACATAAATGAAATTTTATATAAACGAAATATATAATCTAATTGTCTTTAAGTAATTTTGTTTCAAATCTTAAATTATATATTCATCTGGAAGCAAAAATTACATTTGCAACTGAAAAAACTTTAAGACTCTGAGCGTCAGAAGCAACATTTCAGAAGACTTTGAGCGCTGCCTGAAGAGACTCTGATCTGCTACAGATGACTTTGAGTGAAACTAAGAAGAATTTGAGTAAAGAGCGTACAACATTGTTTCAGAAGACTCTGGAAGTACTTCACGCTGCAAGTACAGAGGCTCTGATATTCAACTCTGCGCTGATTGTAACATTCACGCTTAAGCACTATTGTTGCAAGACTCTGATATGAAGAACAAAGAAATACATCAGAGGATCTGATGTTAGTATTAATTGAAAGATATATTTATCTATTTGAAAAGATGCCAGCTCAAAGAAAAGATCTGTTGTTAATCCCAACGTCTGCTCCAACGACACTATTCCTCATTTATGCATGACACAAGAATTCAGACACAAAGCACATGTCTGAACATTCCTCTTCCTGGAAAGGAAAAGTCAATAGAGGATAAGAAGGCAACAGAGGCAGCAGAACGTACAGTAATGCACAGTCTTTGAAATAAGGACTTGAAGTAGTATTTAAACAAGCTTCAACATCTTTCCAACGTTGACGAATCATTTGAAAGAAAATCAACTCATAAGCTCTCATTTAAATATTCTTCAAAGCTTAACAGTTTTCATATTTGTTCTTAATTTTGTGTAAATATCACTATTGTGATATAGCTTGTTAGAAGAGTAAACGGGAGAAATCAGAGTCTTCAGAGCGAGAGCTGCAGGCAGAGGTCTACAAACAATTTATAGAGAATAAAACCGCCAAAGAGTAAATCAGAATCTTCAGAGCGAGAGCTGCAAGCTCAGATGGACGCCCTCGATGCAAGTGATGCTGCCATCAATAGGGCGAAAGCTCAAGCACTATGCCTCTATCCCGACCTTGACTTGTCCGAGATGGATTTTTTTAAAACTATGGCCGACAGCCGTCTCGTGGACATAGAAGAGACCGAGCTTTCCCCTACTGATAATCCAGCCCAAGAAATCCCTACTGTCGACACCAATTATGAAGCCCTTGATGAAGATAAACACGAGGAATAACTTTTAGTTCCTTTTTGTAATATTTTAAAATATGTTTGCGTTCTTGTTGTACTCGGGTCTCATTGCGAACTATAACTATATTTTATTTTATGAATGATATTTCCATAATTTTTTATTTGTTTTATCGATTCTCAACTGAATCATGTTAGAACTTGAAAGCCCCAGTCGTGAATCTTGGGAGCCTTTGTGATTTTTGGACCCTAAACTAGTCACTTCGAACATATTATATCAGAATGCCATATCGCTCAAGATTACATCACTTGAGCATGGCCGACATTGATATCCATGAGTCAGATGCCAGTAAGCTTTCGATATATTAACATATTCCGAATAAAAAATGCGTTCACCAGTGGTCTCAAATATACACTACTCGGACGAAACCGATCATACCAAAGGTATATTAACTTGAACTTTGGCCATCGGCATCAAGTGCGTATAGCCCGGACGAAGTCGATCATGCCATAGGTAAATTAACTTGGACTTTGGACAGAGGCATCAAGTGCGCATTACCCGGACATAGCCAATCATGTCTGGGGTAAATTAACTTAGACTTTGGCCAGAAGCATCAAGTGCGCATAGCCTGGACGAAACCGATTATACCAGAAGTAAATTAACTTAAACTTTGGTCATATGCATCAAGTGTGCATAGCCCAGATGAAGCCGATTATGGCATAGGTAAATTAACTTGGACTTTGGCCAGAGGCATCAAGTGTGCATAGCTCGGATGAAGCCGATTATGCTAAAGATAAAATTAACTTGAACTTTGGACAGAGACATCAAGTGCGCATAACCCGAACGAAGCCGATCATGCCAGAGGTAAAGTAACTTAAACTTTGACCAAAGATATTAATTGCGTATAAGAAAAAGGAGTGGTATTTATTTTCCTAAAATAAATTCTAAAATAATTTACAAACGGCAAAGAAATTAACTTGCTTTATTCAATAATAAATAACAAAGTGTAAATTCATATTTGTGACACATCTTGTTCTTGAGGAGGACAATACCTATGTTGAACACATGTCTATTTAAAAACTCAAAGCGGCATTAACATTCTGTCCCCAATGTTATAACTAATTTGGTGGAAGAGTTTATGAGCATTCTTATTTCTATTTGTTATAATGATATTTTGAAGGTCAATGTATTTCCTTTGATGAATTTGGTGACTAAGAATCCCTTAAGGAATAATGTTATTCGATGTTGCATTATATGATTAAAATGTATTCCTTCTCTATTCATATATGAGAGGTGTAAATATTTGTAATTATAGGTGCACTAAGCAAATTGTGGTGGGGGAACAAAACATTTGGCCTCTAAACATGAGAGATTCCAGCAAAAAGAATGATATCTTAAATCAATTATCTACAAATTCCTCTCCTAAACATCTCAAGATACCAATAATCATATTTAAAAAACTTTTAGTAGCATTTTGAAAAACTTCCACTTTTTGAATAAAAAATTATTTTTACTAACTTTGAAAAAACAACTTCAAATTTTGTATAAAACAATTATTGAGTAAAATAACATTCTCATATTGGTGATCATGTGCTTATCAAACACAATAAAATAATTGTTAGATACATGTACTCTATCTTTATTAATCTTTATATATGTCTTTACAAAAAATAGCAATAAAATAACATTCTCTTTCTCATATTAGTGATCATGTGCTTATCAAACACATAATAAAACAATTGTTGATACATTTATTCTATCTTTTTCAATATTTATATATGTCTTTACAAAAAATAGCAATAAAATAACATTCTCATGATCATGTGCTTATCAAACACATAATAAAATAATTTTTGATACATTTATTCTACCTTTATTAATCTTAATATATGTCTTTACAAAAATGTTATTTTTACTAAATCATAATCCTACCGTATTTTATGAATACAGTGAATAATAAATTATTGTAATAATATTTTTTTTTAAATTAAAGATATTAATATAAAATTATATGATTAATCAATTTTATAATTTTATTAATTAATATTTTATATATTATTAATTTTTAATATTTAGATGTTTATTAACCAATTTCATCACTTCATTAATTTATTTTTTATTTTTTATTAATTAAATTTTTAACCAATTTTATTTTACTATTAAAAATTATTTTTAATATCTGAGTTTTTAATAACTAACTTTATTATTTTATTAATCAATTTTTTATATTTCATTAATCAACTTTATTTTATTATAAAAAATCATTGTTTATACACTGTTCACAGAGTGCTACTGCTCACACACATGTGCACTATTCATTTGACATTGTGTTGGTGCAAAGATAGAATAAATGATGAAATAGGAAATATTACTAATAAGAGAATGACGGCTACAAAACATGACATTAGGTTACAATGATTGTCACCCTATTTATAAGCTAAAACTAGGGTTACTAGAATAGGATAAATACTAAAATACCCTCTAACAAACTTATGGGCTAAGAAAATAGTACAACTAAATAAATATGAATTATCATTAATATTCTAATACCATCCCTTAATTCATATTCCATCAAAACTTGTAACACCAATTCCATCCCTTAATCTGAGAAATTGATCAGTCTTGATAGCTTTCGTCATAACATCTGCCAACTGCTTCTGAGTGCTGCAGTGTACAACTTCTAACACTCCACTCTGAACTTGATGTCTCAGAAAATGATACTTGGTCTCAATATGCTTGCTTCTCCCATGCAGCACTGGGTTTCTGGCAAGGTTGATTGCAGACTTGTTGTCAATCATCAACTTCAGAGGTTTGTCTACCTTAATCTTCAGATCCTGCAACAGATTCAGAATCCACACAGCTTGGCATGCAGTAACAGCACCTGCAATGTATTCAGCTTCACAGGTTGACAACGCCACAACAGGTTGCTTCTTGGAACACCTAGAAATGGGACCTCCCAGAAATTTGAACAAGTACCCAGATGTACTTCTTCTGTCAACTCTGTCTCCACACCAATCAGAGTCTGAATAACTCAGAAGTTCTGACTCATTATTTCCTCCAGAGGGAAATAACACTCCATACTTCAGAGTTCCTTTGATATACCTCAGAATCCTGACAGCAGCTTGATAATGGGACCACTTAGGTTTACTCATGAACCTACTAACCATCCCAACAGAATAGCAAATATCAGGTCTGGTATTGCACAGATACCTCAGAGAACCAACCAACTGTTTGAAGGTTGTAGCATCCACATCCTTTTCTTCAGAGTCTGAATCCAGTTTCTGATTTGTATCAGAAGGTGTGACAGCCATCTTACAATTCTTCAGATCAAATCTCTTCAGAAGTTCTAATTCATACTTGAGCTGATGCAAAATGATACCTTTCTCAGAATATCTGAACTCCATCCCTAGAAAGTATGTCATTTTGCCTAGATCAGTCATTTCAAATTCATTCATTAGAACCTTCTTGAACTTGGCTATCTCCTGTTCAGAACTTCCAGTCAATAGTATATCATCAACATATAAACATACCAGAGTCATATTGCCTTCAGAAGTATGCTGAACATAGACACCGTACTCCATCTCACATTTCTGAAAGCCTTGCTTCTTGAAAAATGAATCAATCTTCTGATTCCAAGCTCTGGGCGCTTGTTTCAGTCCATACAGAGCTTTGTATAATCTGTACACCATCCCTTCCTGATTCTTTTTCACAAATCCAGGAGGTTGTGACACGTAAACTTCTTCTTCTAATGGACCATTCAGAAATGCAGATTTTACATCTAAATGCATCAGAGGCCAATTCCTGTTAGCAGCTATTGCAATCACCATTCTGATTGTTTCATGTCTTGCTACAGGTGCAAACACTTCAGAATAATCCAGCCCAGGTTTCTGTAGAAATCCTCTGGCTACCAACCTTGCTTTATGTTTGCCAATTGAGCCATCTGGCTTTAACTTCTGCTTGAAAACCCATCTGACGCTGATGGCTTTCTTGTCTTTTGGGAGTTCTGTCAGCTTCCAAGTCTTGTTTCTCTCTATAGCATCAAGTTCTTCTTTCATGGCTTTCAGCCAGAGCTTCTGCTTAAGAGCCTCCTCTGTACTTATAGGTTCAGAGTCTACTAACATGGCACACTGAATAACTTCTCCTTCAGAGTCTACTTCAGTGTCTTGCAGCATGTCAAATTCTGCAAATCTTCTGGGAACGCTTCTGATTCTTTGTGGTCTCTGAACTTGTTCAGAGTCTTGAGCTTCAGAGTTTCTAGCTTCAGATGATTGACCTCCAGAGCTTTGACCATCTTCAGAGTCTGGCATATTTCCAGAGTCTGAATTGCCACCAAGATCTGGATTGCCATCAGAGTCTGAATCATCAGAGTCTGGGTCATCAGAGTCTGGGTCATCAGAGTCACCTTCATCTTCTGAGTCTTCTTCAGAGTTTGAATCAGTATCAGAGTCAGAGTCAATATCAGGGTTTACTTCAACTTCAGAAATTCTTAACTCTGGCCTTTCTTCAGAGGTTCTAACATCAGAATCAGATTGAGACTTATCCCAATTCCAAACTTCTGATTCCTTCACAATCACATCTCTGCTGAATTCAATTTTATTGGTTTCTGGACAATAGAGCTTGTATGCACCTGTACTGTGGTACCCTATCAGAATCATCACTTTGCTTCTATCATCCAGCTTCTGTCTTCTGGCTTCTGGAACATGTTTATAGCAAACAGAACCAAATACCTTCAGATGACTAACACTTTGCTTGTCTCCAGTCCACTTCTGCATAGGAACTATTTCCTTCAACTTCTTCGTAGGACATCTGTTGAGTACATACGTTGCAGTGGCAACAGCTTCTCCCCAGAGCTTCTGAGGAAGCTTCTTCTCCTTTAGCATGCTTCTCACCATATCAAGCAAAGTACGGTTTCTTCTTTCAGCAAGACCATTGTGTTGAGGGGTATAAGGAGCAGTAACCTCATGCTCAATTCCATTCTCCTCACAGAACTTCTGGAACTCTTTGGAGTTATACTCACCTCCACCATCAGTTCTAAGAATCTTCAACTTCTGACCACTCTGATTCTCAGCCTTCATTCTGAACTTCTTGAATTCATCAAACACCTCGTGTTTGAACTTAATAAGGGATACCCATGTCATTCTTGTGAATTCATCAACAAACAACACAAAGTATTTATTCCCTCCAATTGATGCTACTGGAAATGGACCACACACATCAGAGTGTACAACTCCCAAGGCATGTTTTGCTCTTGGAGCAACTTCTGATGCAAATGGCAATCTTGGTTGTTTTCCTTCCATGCAAACTTTGCATGACTTTTCAGGCTTCTTAATTGCAGGAATTCCATGTACCAATTTCTTTGAATTCAGATGTTGTAAGCTTCTGAAATTCAAATGACCAAATCTTCTGTGCCACAGCTCACTCTCCTTCTCAGTACTTGTTGCACTAAGACACTCTGAGTCTGCAGTTCTGACATTCACCTTGAATGTTCTATTCCTTCCCTGTTCTGACTCCATAATCAACTTCTGATTGCAGTCATACAACTTCAGAAGATTGTCCTTCATGGTAACTGAAAAACCTTTCTCAATTAATTGTCCCACACTCATCAGATTGCTTCTGATGCCAGGTACATACCACACGTTCTGAATCAATGCTGTTTTCCCATTGTTCAGAATCACTCTGACATTTCCCATACCTTCTGCATTAAGATATTTGTCATCAGCACATCTGATCTTTGTTCTCTTTTCAGAGTCAAAGTCAACCAGCCATTTCTTGTTTCCAGTAAGATGATTTGAACAGCCAGTGTCCATATACCACCAGTCTGTCAGATCATCAGATTCAGAGGCCATCAATAGCACAGATTCGTCATCAGAACTTCTGGATATATTTGCTTCTTCTGATTTCTTCTCCTTGTTTGACCAACAATCTCTAGCAAAATGGCCAAACTTCTTACAACAGTAACATTGTATTTTTCTTTTGTCATACTTCTCTTTTCCCTTCTGAGCATTCTTTTGTCTATCAGAGGTTGAGGTTTCTGACTTCTGACCACCATCAGATCTTCTCCTGGCTTCTGACTGCTTCTGATACCTCCTATCAGAAGTTGCTTTCAGAGCCTGCTGTTCTACTTCCTTTTCAGAGTTTCTCTCAGTCAGACGCAACTCTTGCGCTTCTAGACTGCTCTGCAGCTCTTCAATTCTCATTGTGCTCAGATCTTTGGAATGTTCTATTGCTACCACAATGTAATCAAATTGAGGAGTAAGGGATCTCAATACTTTCTCCATGATTGTTTCTTCAGAAAGAGTTTCTCCACATGCCTTCATCTCATTAGTGATCAGAATCACTCTGGAGATGTATTCAGAAACTTTCTCATTATTCTTCATGTTGAGATTCTCATATTGCTTTCTCAAGGACTGAAGCTTCACCTTCTTCACTGATGCGTCACCACCATAACATCTCACCAGAGTGTCCCATGCAGCCTTTGCTGTTGTAGAGTCTGCAATTTTCTCAAACACGTTTACATCCACACATTGATGAATGAAGAACAATGCTTTCTGATCCTTCTTCCTTACTTCCTTCTGCGCGTTTTTCTGTTCATCAGTTGCATCTGCTGCTACTGGAACATAACCATCAGTGACAAGATCCAGAACATCTTGAGCACCAAACAGTACACGCATCTGGATCATCCAACGATTCCAGTTTTTACCATCAAATACTGGAAGTTTGGTGTTCATGTTGCCGTTTCCGTTCATCTTCTACTTTGCACAATACACTCAGAGTTTTCTCACACAGTGTTTCCCAACCCACAGAATTAAAAAATTCTGATCAGATTTTGTTCAAGATTCAACAAGAATCTGAGAAACAAAATCAAACACACAAGACCTCACGTTCACTCGTGTTTCCCGTGTTTCCCAATGAATCTGAACCGGAGCTCTAGATACCAATTGTTGGTGCAAAGATAGAATAAATGATGAAATAGGAAATATTACTAATAAGAGAATGACGGCTACAAAACATGACATTAGGTTACAATGATTGTCACCCTATTTATAAGCTAAAACTAGGGTTACTAGAATAGGATAAATACTAAAATACCCTCTAACAAACTTATGGGCTAAGAAAATAGTACAACTAAATAAATATGAATTATCATTAATATTCTAATACATTGTTCATACATTATTCACTGCTACTGCTCACACACATGTCACTATTCATTTGACATTGTTGATACATTATTCACTGTTTACAGTATTATTTACCGTATTTGTGAACAGTAACTTTTCGGGTTAGAAATGTTGTCAAGATAGCAACCAAATGTCTTTAGTGTATGTTTAATATACTAATCACTTTGTAATATATTTATATGCATCCATCTCAACCTTCCTTAACACTTAGCAGAAGCCTCTATATTTTAGCATTTTCCCTCCTTCCACATATCACTATCAAACTATTTCAAATATATTTCACCAATAACACTTTTGACTATTTTTTATGTTCTTTAATTTTCAGGGTTTTCATGTGGCTAAATAATTGGTTGTTGGTAAACCCTTCCATTTATTACAACCATCCAGATAAATAGTAAAACAAGATTAAAAAACACCCAATTTTTTAATTTATTTATTTTACTATATTGATTAATTATACTTTTAAGCAAAGATGATGACAACAAGTATTCTAAATATTAATCAAAATTTTAACTTATTCTTTTAAGCCACTTTAGTTGGTCACTTTCAAATTATAGAAACACATGAGTAGTCTAAATGACTTTCACAAAGAAAATATGATCTCAGAACGTTTTTAACGCTTAAGCAATTCAATAGTTCTAAGTGATAATCCTTGTATTGATAATGATAGAATGTGACAAGTTAAGAGTTAAGTTTGATAAGTTTTGTGTTTCACAGCAAGTCAATAAGTTAAAAGTTGTAGTTGGATTGGATTTTCTGTTTATGCTTACTTTATATGATTTGTCTTATTAGTATGAATTCTTAATTAAGTTGTATTTTAGACTCTTGAATACAAATAATAGAGATTTTATTTGAGATTGAAGCAAAATGTGTCAGCCGAAAAATAAAGATTGAAAGGAAAAACTCTCTCACCAACTAATGCACTATATCTTTTGTTATTATCATGTAATGAACTTGTAAGTTGAAACTGAACTTCTTTTTCAAAAAAAAACTTAACTGAACTTAATTGATTGAAAATGGGACCCTAAGGATAAGACTTGGGTTTTGATTTTGATTTTGAGAGGGTGTTTCTCTTAAAGTCTAAGTTAGAATGCCATTAGATAATGACAATTTTTGTATTGGACAAGTTCATAGAGAGTTTTACTCTGGTTTTAAATGAATCTTATGTTAGTAGACGGTGAAATTTATCATTTTGGATTAATCAATCTCAAACTCGAATATTAAGTTTAAAAAAAAAATAAAAAAATAGAATGGAATACAAGTTTTTTTTATAGATTATTGTCTATGTTTAATTTTTTTTTTAAGTATATGTATAATTAGCATTGACGAAGACAAAAACACAAACACATTGATATTAATGATGATTTAAAATTTAAATAAATTAAATACAATTACATGTGTTTGTGTTGGTACCTGTTTCAAAATACAAAAAACACAGACACACTTTTATTTAAAAATGTTTGATCCAAAAAATTTAAATGAATGGACCTAGATTCAACCGCGCCCATATATGTTTCAAAATAAAGAACACTTATAAAAATATTTATATATTATCTTCTCATTATACGAGTCATCTCTCTTTATCGATATTATAGAGTTAACTGATGACATAAGTGAGAAAATGTTTAGTTGTTGCATCATTTTGTTTCAAAATTACGAAAGAAGCCTTAAGTCTTATGATAGGAGTAAAAGTATATGAAGTAAAATTAACATTAAGGAAAAGAAATAGAAAGAAAGTAAAAGTTAGTGTCAAAGCTAAAGTTTAGGAGGTGCTAATGGCTATAATGGCTAATTAACAAAAGATATAAATAGGGGCAGCAAGTCCATTTGAATATGTTACGTAAAAATTCTTTAAAAAATAGAGTTGTCATAGTTGAGGATGCGAGTCTAAAATTTTGATTCATCTCACAAAATAAAATGAGTGTGAATCGGTGTTGGTTTATGGACACTGCATCTTTAAAGTCTAAAAATTACAAAAATTCATATTAATGTCCTCGCCCGCAAAAGGACGGAACGAGGCAGAGTAAACATATAAAGGATGTTGGTCTAAAATTTTGATCTACCCTACAAAAAAATATGAGTAAACCAGGCATGCCGTCGGATGGGGAGAGGTCTGATTTACCACCCCTAAATATAAAGTTGACTTGGTGACTAAGTTGAGAGTTAAAGAGTAAAATAATAAGGTTTATCTTGACTTCGACTTCGGCCTCCAACAAATATTAATGTTAAAAGTCTTACATTAAACAAGCAAGTGAGAGTAATTTTTCATGTTATAAATCAGATTCGAAATGTTGAGTTAAATTAATCCAAATTTTAAGAAAGTATAAGAGTCGCTCAAGATGTATTGAACTACATGAGAACACATGAGTTACTCCTATCACGTTTTTGCTATTTAAACACATGAGTTACGCTCTTAATTAGAGATATTCCTAACATTAAATACCTACTTTATAAAGTTGAGTTATTACATGTCAAATTCTAAGAATGAACAAATTAACAATTAACATGTGGTAGCTGGCTTAGCTGTCTTCTTATGCATTTGATACATATTAAGTTTGCTTCACTGCTAGTGAATGTCCTTCCTATCTTTATGGTCAATTACTTATATGAATGAACATTCTTATTTTCTTCCATAAACCTTTCTTTCATTATTAACATATATTATATATACATTTCCTCATAACTTATGAAAACCATCATTTCTCCTTGATATTTCTCTACTTAGCCTCATCACTATCACCAAAACAAAACACCAAAGACAAAAAGAACACATACTATATATACCAATAAGCATATATCATTTGTTATTGAACTCAACCATATCTGTTTGAACATTTCCTAGAAAGATGAAAATGGTTGCCATTGAAGAGGTTCCACATGTCCAACCAGAAGCTGTTGTGTATGAGATTGATCATTTGCAAAACCAACTAACAGGTAAAGATGAAGGTGTTCAAAACATAAGCTTTAAAATAATAGAGAATGTTACTAGCAAAAAAGTCTAAAAAATAACTATGAATAAATTTTAATCCATTGCAGAAAAGGTTAATGAACTAGCAACTTGCAAAGATGAAATCAAGGCCTTAAGGGCAATAGAAGCTCAGAAAGATAAGGCCATAGAAGAGGTATTTATTTTTTTAATATCCTCTGCATGCAACTGCAGAGACTAAACTCTTGAGTTGGAGAGAATCACTGTAGTTTTGTAGATAACAAAATATATAAATTTCTCGGTTTTTAATAATATCTGTAATTATATTTCTGTAATTTCAGCTGAGAAATGAAGTTAGTAAGCTTGATGAGAGATTAAGACTTAGTGAGAATCATCTTAAACATAAGGTAAACATAATTGGTTTAGTTTAGTGTATTTTGGAAGTTGGAAAATTGTCAAAAAATATGCTAAATTCTAAAAATGCATGTTCTTCAAAATTATTTTCATATGCAGAATCTTGAAATCAAGAAATTAACAGATGAGAAGAAAGATGCGTTGGCCGCGCAATATGCTGCAGAAGCGGCTCTTAGAAGATTGCACACTGATCAAAAGGAAGATGATTTTTTTCCATTTGAAAGTATCATTACTCCTCTTGAGGCTGAGATTAAGATGTACAGGACAAAGGTATTGATGATCATGCAATTTTTTTCACTATAGATTCTTTTACATGAAACATTAAGGGTTAAATATGTTTAATATGATAATACTAATATCGGTTTTATCTACAGATTGCGGAACTACATGAAGATAAGAAAGCTTTGGAACGAATCACAAAGTCGAAGGAGTTGGCGTTGCTTGAAGCAGAGAGGATTTTAAGAAGTGCGTTAGAGAGAGCTTTGATAGTTGAAGAAGTTCAGAATGAAAACTTTGACTTGAGGAGACAGATTGAAATCTGCCAGGCATATGTCTTTTTATGCTTCTGTATTTTGTTTCTACATTTAGTTTCAATGTTGAACCATAAATAGTTTCGGCTAACTTACGCGACTTTCATGAACACAGGAAGAGAACAAAATCTTAGAGAAAAGCCACCGGCAAAAGATAGTGGAAGTTGAAAAACTAAGCCAAACAATCCATGAACTCGAGGAGCTCATCTTATCTAATGGAGCCAACGCAAATGTCATTCGCGATTATGAGCGACAGATTTCTGAGTTGCAAGTAAGCAACTAAGCATATGTTAGGACTACTTGCGTTTTCAACTAAATTTTTATAGTAACATGGTTTTGGCATAAATTTTCAGGATGAGAAGAGAACATTGGAGAGGGAACTAGCAAGGGTAAAAGTTTCGGCTAACAGAATTGCAACTGCTGCAGCTAATGAATGGAGGGATGAACAAGATAAGGTCATGCCTGTTAGACAATGGCTCGAAGAGAGACGGATTATGCAGGCAGAGATGCAAAGGTTGAAAGAAAAGCTAGCTATATCAGAGAGAACAGCCAAAGCAGAATCGCAATTGAAGGTAGTTTGTTCTTTTTCCATGTAAGCGTGTAAGAAATCATTTCTAGTAGCAGTAACTAATGTTATCAGTATTTTTTTCTCAGGATAAACTGAAGCTGAGGCTGAAAACGCTGGAAGAAGGCTTAAAGAAATTCTCTATCAATTCCAATGCATTTTCAGGATCTCCGACAGGTGACAAATCGAATATCTTAAGCTTCGTAACGAACAACGGTGGACTGAGAAACAGGTCTACATCACAACCAAGAGGGTCTACTGTTGGAAGCACTTTGTTCCAAAAGTCAAACATAAAAGGAAACATGGACAGTGTTTCCGGGAACCGAAAACCAGCTAGCGTTGCAAAATCGAAATATGGTTCTACAGAAAATGTCTTCAAAAACGGTATATGGGCATCGAGAAACAAATTTTCTGATAGTGGTGAAAAAGAAAATGAGATGCAGATGAACAAAGGTAGTGTTAAAACCAGCGTTGATGTTGACGAAGACTTGAAAAGTAACAGTTGTAATGACTTAGGAAGCAATGATGTGGTCTCTGGATTTTTATATGATAAGCTTCAAAAAGAGGTCATCAATTTGAGGAAGTCTTGTGAAACAAAAGACAGTAGTTTGAACACTAAAGATGAAGAAATAAAGGTACTTGAAACAACCATGCCTCTATCCTCATATCAATGTTGTAGATCGTAGATCGCAGAAAATAGCGATTTGTTCTACGTTATAGCCACTATTTGACAACATTGGCTCATATCTGTCTTTTCAGATGCTCACGAAGAAAGTTGACGCACTAACAAAGGCTATGGAAGTGGAATGGAAGAAAATGAAAAGAGAAGCAGCTGCTAGGGAGAAGGAGCTTGCATTAATAAAATCAGATGATAAAAGAAAAAACAGAAGCTCCAACTTCTCAAAAAGGTTCTTTTCTGTGACTTTTCTTTTGAATGAATGATACATTTTACTTCTATAGTTAACCTTAACACTGTTATAAAATTACTGCAGGATGATGAAAGAACATTGAACATTCTTTATGTGGAGAAAATGGAGGCAGTTTATTTATCAACGCATCATGTAAATTTTCTTTGTATATACCAAACATAATTTAATGTAAAAGTGTGTTCGAATAAAGTTTCACCTGAGTAATGAGTCTGATCAAGTGTTGTACATACAAACGTATTGGATGTCTTCCTCTGTAAAACTACTGTTACTTTTTAAGTCACAATAGTTTTGAATCTAAATGGCATGATAACGGTTATAATTGAGTGTTGAGGATATCTATCTACCTGTGATGAATTATGAATTATTTGAAGCACTTGAAGCATATAATTATACATCGAGAAACAACTTGGCATAAGCAACTCCATATTATACTATTCCCTCCGTTCCATATTATAAGCAAATTTTACTTTTTAAATACATTGAATAATTAATGTATCTGATCTATATATAAACCAGATACATTAATTATTCAATGTATCTAAAAAGTAAAATTTGCTTATAATATAAAACGGAGGGAGTATATCTTACGAGACTAGCAAGGATACATTCCACGAATATATTAGCTTATGCGGGTAAAAATTGACAAATTGCATAGGCTTGTTGTTCGTTCAAAAATAGAAACAACAGCCAACATTCACTACTCCTAGAGAATGTTCGGTGTCCGACACGTGACAGTGCTAGACATGGACACATGTAGTACATTTAATTTCTTTCAATTTTCAAATTACTATTACTAGCACAGAAAAAATGTCAGGAAAGCTTATATTGTAGCCACCTTGATGATTCAAAAGTTCTGCACTTCTTGAATAGTTGGTAAAGAAGGAAGCCATTTTGGACACTTTCTCAACACAGAACTTTTCCTAACAGGGGTAACTCTAGTTTTGATTTGAAACTTCTTTGATCCACTTAACAGCAATTTCAACTGTTCTGTAGTAACACAATCTTCACAACCCTTGTCTTCACCTTTCTATCATCAGTTATCATACAAGTTACCAAAGGCTTACCGGATTGTCTCAAAAATGGTGCAAGATGGTAAACCTCTCCGTGCTGCACTTTTTTACATACCATATTGTAATGGTTACTACGACCGGTGTTCATCTTTTCAACTGGTGCCGAGGAATTATTAACTTCTAGCTCCCGTCCTTCAATAAGAGAACATCTTGTTTGCTTCTTTGATTGAGAGTAACAGGCCACACAGTTTCCCATTTTGCATGATCAAAAGAACAAAGACTCTTACAATATATAGAGAGGTTTGGTTAGGTCAACCCCATGTTGGAGGATATGTTTTGTTATTTTAACGTGCAAGCCATCAGCTGATCACACATTTTGACTTCTTTAATAAATAAATAGAAAACCCTCAAAAAAGTCAAATGAGGTCATAGTAGTGACTTAAAGGTTCTAATCACTTATAAAATATTGTCCTTAACAGAAGTCAGAAACACTTTCTTGCTTCAATTTACCAATCACTATAAAAAATAAATAAAGCTATAAACTTAAGTCAACCCCACATAATAAAAATGACTATATAAGGTCAACCATTATGCTCAACATACATGTCAACCTTTAACAGTACTGACATATTTTTCTTTTTTTTCTTTTTTTTCTTTAAGCTTTTCAGAATAAAACATCCACAATAAAACAAATAATATTTCTCGAATCAACTTATATCAAAATTTCCTACATAAAACATGGCTTCCTAAAACAACCCCATCAATGAGAAAGAGCCATAACAGGAACACCTAAGGCCCTGAAGTTCAAAGCATCATATGTTTCAGACGAACCCCTAGACTGCAGCCATGATTTGGCTTCTTCATTTGTTGTTAAAAACCAGTCAGTATCAGTATCCTTTTCGAACGGAGCATTATGTTCCTTCAGATATGATTCAACAACACTGGCTGAAGAGTTGTTTTTCCGAGTCGCAGTATGTGCCAAGTACTAATGGAAACTCCTCCCTTGATTCCAAAGCCAAGTCATTAATCCAAACATGTAAGGCTGTTACAGCGGTTCCAGTTGAGAGACTCTTTACATGCAAAGCCTACCTAGTTTAGATGTTATCTGTATGTATATATCTCAAGAGTATGTCCCAAGTTAAGAAGCTCCCCAGCTCTATTCGGAACTTCTAGGTTGACACAAAGATCAATTAAACTGTTGCACAAAGACTTCTTTATAAAATAGTCACCCATTGAATTAAAAAGTTCTGATGCTTCCTTCCTAAAATCTACACCACCCGCCTTCTCTTCCACCAAATATCTAACCACAAAAACAGGCTTTGGATTAGCCTTCTCAACACAATCTGTTAATTTACCATGTTCTTGTTTTGGTATCTGTGTCATGACATGCAAAAGACAATCACACAAGCGATTATCAGGACTAATGCCTAAATCCAAAAGTTGATTAAATATCCTCACAACATCGTCAGTTCGTTTTGCTTTTCCATAGCAACCGGCGAGAGACGTCAGAACTAAAATATTAGGCTCAAATCCACAACCTATCATTTCATTCAACATAGCTTCTGCCTTAGAAACTTTTCCAGCGCAGGAGTACATGTTAATCAAGGATGAGTATGTAACACTGCACGGATGGCAAGTTCGCGAACATTTCATATCTTTAAATATTTCAACAGCTTCATCTACATAACCAACATCAGCACACATATCAAGAAGCATGTTATATAGAACTTTATCCACATCCTTTCTCTTTTCTTTCATTTCCTTATATACACTCAAGGCATCTTCTTTATACCTCCCTCTACAATAGGCATGTAAGACAGCTCCATAGTTTATCATTTCCTCATATTCAGCCTTCGCTTTCCATTCCATCTTGGCTCTTCCCATGGCATGCAACATATTGTTGTATGTTCCCATGTTAGGCTTAACACCAAGAACTTTCATATCATTATAAACACTCAAGCATCCATCACAATTTCCCGACTTCCCATACATCTTAATCAGGCCGAGAACACTACTTTATCAATATTCAATTTCTCCTTCATTGCACGATCATAAAATCTCAAAGCTACATCAACATTACCAATACGTGCATAAAAAGTAATCATACCCAACAAAAACTTATTATCTTGCTCACATTTGAACAAAGGCATCATCTCAAACCACTCCACAGCCTATGCATAGAACACAATGCAGCACAGCTAATCATGGTTGAAAAAGTAATAACATTAGGCTCCACCACTCTTTGAAGCATTTCGTCAAACAGTTTCTCTGCATTTTCAAAATCCTTATTCTCCCTAAACAGTTTCATCATCACATTGTAAAGAACAACATGCTTAACGGATTCGAAATTTTCCCTAAAGTAATTAAAAACAAGCAGTGGGTTATTGGATCTCTGACATGTTATTTAGAATAAAACCAGCATGACTTAACATTACCTCGAAAATATGCTCGAAGGAATGATGGAAACGTAACGTCTCTTCTAGGCCAACTAATCGTATCGGAATATAGTGACGGATCAATCTAATGATACTGAAGCAAGTATGGAAACTGAAGAGGAAATACTGGAAGGTGACCACCAGGAGGAGGGTGAAGGCCTAAAGATCGTGGAAGACAAAGTAGGAGACTATGAATGTCCAACCTTTGTCCTGTCAGAAGTAGAAGAGAAACGGATTCATCCACCTTGAAGAAGAGGAGTGATTGTCAAGCTCCTGGGGTGGAAGATTGGTTATAAGGCGCTTGAGACGAGGCTAAAGCAGATGTAGGTGAAGAATCGGGTGACCAGAATCATTGATTTGAGTAATCACTACTACCTAGTCGCTTTTATTCACGAGGATGATAAAAGGGCAGCAATGGAGAATAGTCCATGGAAAGTTGTGCAGAAGCAGAGGAAAGGAAAGAAACAGGTGGAAGGGTGGAAGAACATAACTCCGGCGAAAATTAATGATGAGATCTTTATGTCTGGATCGAGATTTGCATCATTATTCAGCAATAAAGCCATTAAGAATGTAACAGGTGGCACAGATCCGAAAAAGTGGGATGAGCATTTAATAAGGAGGCGAAAAAGGGTAATCATCAAAGGGAATAATAATGCACGTGTTATTATGGGAAACAATATCACCAAGGCATTTAATGCAGGAGTTAATGTGGAGTCAAAATAGGATGGAGTAATGGCCAAATAGAAGAGTGACTTGGCAATCTCCACATTATGGCGGACAAGGGGACAAGAATAATAAGAGAATGTCACAACTAATAATGGTAGTCATGATGTGGCCAGTAAAAAGCAAGGAAAACAAGATCAAAAGAATTTCAGTAAAAGGATTGAAAGGTAAAATAAGTGGTATCAGTAAAAGAAAGAGCTTGAGGGTAGTATTGGAATTTCTCATAACTTATGAAAACCATCATTTCTCGTTGATATTTCTCTACTTAGCCTCACCACTATCACCAAAACAAAAGACCAAAGACAAAAAAACTATATATACCTATAATCATACATCATTTGTTATTGAACTCAACCGTATCTATTTCAACATTCCCTAGAAAGATGAAAATGGTTGCCATTGAAGAACTTCCACAAGTCCAACCAGAAGCTGTTGTTTTTGAGATTGATCATTTGCAAAACCAACTAACAGGTAAAGAGAATGTTACTATCAAAAAATAAGCTATAAAATAATAGAGTGTTACTAGCAAAATGAGTCTAAAAACTAATTATGAATAAATTTTAATCCATTGCAGAAAAGGTTAATGAACTAGCAACTTCCCAAGATGAAATCAAGGCCTTAAGGGCAATAAAAGTTCAGAAAGATAAGGCCATAGAAGAGGTATTTATTTTCTTAATATCCTCTGCGCGCAACTGCATAGACTAATCTCTAAAGCTGGAGAAAATCACATGAGTCTGTTTGCAGATTACAAAATATATAAATTTCTGGGTTATTAGGAATATATGTAATTATGTTTCTCTAATTTCAGCTGAGAAATGAAGTTAGTAAGCTTGATGAGAGATTAAGACTCGGTGAGAATCATCTTAAACATAAGGTAAACAAAATTGGTTTAGTTTAGTGTATCTTGGAAGTTAGAAAGTTGTTAAAAATGCTAACTTCTAAAATGCATGTTCTTGTGCAGAATCTTGAAATCAAGAAACTAACAGATGAAAAGAAAGATGCGTTGGCCGCGCAATATGCTGCAGAAGCGGCTCTTAGGAGATTACACACTGATCAAAAGGAAGATGATTTTTTGCCATTTGAAAGTATCATTACTCCTCTTGAGGCTGAGATTAAGATGTATAGGACAAAGGTATTGATGATCATGCAATTTTTTTCACTATAGATTCTTTTACGATGAAATATTAAGGGTTAAATACGTTTAAATATGATAATACTAACATCGGTTTTATCTACAGATTGCGGAACTACATGAAGATAAGAAAGCTTTGGAACGAATCACAAAGTCGAAGGAGTTGGCGTTGCTTGAAGCAGAGAGGATTTTAAGAAGTGCGTTAGAGAGAGCTTTGATAGTTGAAGAAGTTCAGAATGAAAACTTTGACTTGAAGAGACAGACTGAAATCTGCCAGGCATATACATCTTTTTATGCTTCCATTTTTTCACATTTTGTTTATATATCGAACCGCGAATAGTTTCAGCCAACTTATGAAACTTTCATGAACACAGGAAGAGAACAAAATCTTAGAGAAAAGCCACCGGCAAAAGATTGTGGAAGTTGAAAAACTTAGCCAAACAATCCATGAACTTGAGGAGCTCATCTTATCTAATGGAGCCAACGCCAATGTCATTCGCGATTATCAGCGACAGATTTCAGAGTTGCAAGTAAGCAACTAAGCATATGTTAGGACTACTTGTATTTTGGACTAAATTTTTATAGTGACATGGTTTTGGCATAAATTTTCAGGACGAGAAGAGAACATTGGAGAGGGAACTAGCAAGGGCAAAGATTTCGGCTCACAGAATTGCAACTGTTGCGGCTAATGAATGGAAGGATGAACATGATAAGGTCATGCCTGTTAGACAATGGCTCGAAGAGAGACGGATTATGCAGGCAGAGATGCAAAGGTTGAAAGAAAAACTAGCTATATCAGAGAGAACAGCAAAAGCAGAATCGCAATTGAAGGTAGTTTGTTCTTTTCTATGTAAGCGTATGAGAAATCATTTTTGTTTTAGCAGTAACTAATGTTATCGGTATTTTTTTTCTCAGGATAAACTGAAGCTGAGGCTGAAAACGCTGGAAGAAGGCTTAAAGAAATTCTCTATCAATTCCAATGCATTTTCAGGATCTCCGACAGGTGACAAATCGAATATCTTAAGCTTCGTTACGAACAACGGTGGACTGAGAAACAGGTCTACATCACAACCAAGAGGGTCTACTGTTGGAAGCACTTTGTTCCAAAAGTCAAACATAAAAGGAAACATGGACAGTGTTTCCGGGAACCGAAAACCAGCTACCGTTGCAAAATCAAAATATGGTTCTACAGAGAATGTCTTCAAAAATGGTATATGGGCATCGAGAAACAAATTTTCTGATAATGGTGAAAAAGAAAATGAGATGCAGATGAACAAAGGTAGTGTTAAAACCAGTGTTGATGTTGACGAAGACTCGAAAAGTAATAGTTGTAATGACTTAGGAAGCAATGATGTGGTCTCGGGATTTTTATATGATAAGCTTCAAAAAGAGGTCATCAATTTGAGGAAGTCTTGTGAAACAAAAGACAGTAGTTTGAACACTAAAGATGAAGAAATAAAGGTACTTGAAATAACCATGCCTCTATCCTCATATCAATGTTGTAGATCGTAGATCGCAGAAAATAGCTATTTGTTCAAATTTCTTCTATGTTTTAGCCGCTATTTGATAACATTGGCGTATATCTCCCTTTACAGATGCTCACGAAGAAAGTTGACGCGCTAACAAAGGCTATGGAAGTGGAATGGAAGAAAATGAAAAGAGAAGCAGCTGCTAGAGAGAAGGAACTTGCATTAATAAAATCAGATGATAAAAGGAAAAATCGAAGCTCAAACTTCTCAAAAAGGTTCTTTTCTGTGACTTTTCTTTTGAATGAATGATACATTTTTCTTTGATAGATAACCTGAACACTTATATATTTACTGCAGGATGATTAAAGAACATTGAACATTCTTCAGGTGGCGAAAATCTGAGGCAATTTATTTATCAACGCATCTTGCAAATTTTCTTTGCATATACAAAACATAATTTAATGTAAAAGTGTGTTCCAATAAAGTTTCACCTGAGTAATGTGAGTCTGAGATCAAACTCTGTACATACAAAAGTATTGGATGTCTTCCTCTGTAAAACTACTGTTACTTTTAAAGTCGGAATAGTTCTGAATCTAAATGGCATGATAACGGTTATAATTGAGTGTTAAGGATATCTATCTACCTGTAAATAATGAGATATGGATTATTAGAAGCACTTGAAGCATATAACCATATATCGAAAAACAACTTGGCATAAGAAACTCCATATTATTCTATATCATACAGTAGAGAATAGCAAGGATGCATTCCACCGGTATATTAGCTTATGCGGGGGGAAATTGACAAATAGCATAGGCTTGTTGTTCATTCAAAAATAAAAACAACAGCCAGCATTCACTACTCCTAGGGAATGTTCGGTGTCCGACACGTGACAGTGACAGACACGGACACAAGTAGTACATTTAATTTCTTTCAAATTTCAAATTATTATTCCTGGCACAGAAAAAATGTCAGGAAAGCTTATATTGTAGCCACCTTGATGATTCAAAAGTTCTGCACCTCTTGAATAGTTGGTAAAGAAGGAAGCCATTTTGGACACTTTCTCAACACAGAACTTTTCCCAACATGGGTAACTCTAGTTTTGATTTGAAACTTCTTTGATCCACTTAACAGCAATTTCAACTGTTCTGTAGTCACCACAATCTTCACAACCTTTGTCTTTACCTTTCTATCATCGGTTATCATACAAGTTACCAAAGGCTTACCGGATTGTCTCAGAAATGGTGCAAGATGGCAAACCTCTCCGTGCTGCACTTTTTTACATACCGCGGTGTAATGGTTACTACGACCGGTGTTCATCTTTTCAACTGGTGCCGAGGAATTATTAACCTCTAGCTCCCGTCCTTCAATAAGAGGACATCTTGTTTGCTTCATTGATTGAGAGTAACAGGCCACACAGTTTCCCATTTTACATGATCAAAAGAACAAAGACTCTCAAATTATATAGAGGTTTGGTTAGGTCAACCCCATGTTGGAGTTGGAGGATATGTTTTGTTATTTAAACGTGCAAGCCATCAACTGATCACACAACTTTGTTCTAATTTGGACTTCTTTAATAAATATATACAGAAAACCCTCAAAAAAGTCAAATGAGATCATAGTAGTGACTTAAAGGTTCTAATCACTTGTAAAATATTGTTCTTAACAAAAGTCAGAAACACTTTCTTGCTTCAATTTACCAATCACTATAAAAATAAATAAAGCTATAAACTTAAGTCAACCCCACATAATAAAAATGACTATATAAGGTCAACCATTATGCTCAACATACAAGTCAACCTTAACAGTACTGACTTATTTTTCTTTTATTTCTTTTTTTTTTCCTATGCTTTTCAGAATAAAACATCCACAATAAAACAAATAATATTTCTCGAATCAACTTATATCAAAATTTCCTACATAAAACATGGCTTGCACGTATAAAAAATTATAGAAATAACTTATTGAAATTTTAAAAAAAAATCATATTTAATTCTTCTCATTTTAAAAAATTATATAATTTAGTAAAAAAATATATTTTATAATAAACTGAACACGTATAAAAAAAATTATTCAAAAATTTAAAAGTTTAGAGGTAATTAAATAGTTTTCAAAATTTTAGAAAAAAGCAAAGACTAAAATTGCATACATAAAATTTTTGTAGGATCAAAGTATGTCTTTTTTTTATAAAGATTAAAAATAAAATGTGAGATATTTATAAAGAAAAAAATATATATTTAACCATTTTTGATAATATAGTTGAAGATTAATTTTAACATTCTATTACATAAATATATATTATTGAAATTGTAATTTTTTTCAAAAATTATATCTCAAAAATAACTTATATAAAAATTTATTTAAAATAGTTTTAAATTTAACTAATTTTTTAAAGTTTTGATATCTAAAATAAATTTCAATAAAATAATAAAATATTTAAAATAACATTTAAAAAATAATTATTCAAACCAAATTTTCATTTGAAATTTTTATAAAAAAAATTTTGTAAAATTATTTTATACAAAATTATGTTACACTATAAAAATCATTTTTTAAAAAAAGTCAAAACAAACGGGTCTATAGTTGCATACAGGAAAATATTATCTCATTGCGTTACACACCCGAGCATTATTTTCTTATTCTAGTGAAAAATCAATTACTCTTAAAATTCAAAAATGCATCTTATACACACAATTTATTTTTTTATTTGTTAATCTCCAATTTTTTGTTTATAAATGCATCATTCTATACCTTATGAAAATGCATTTATGGAATCTTATGAAATCAGAAACAAATGTACAAATGAAATAGAGGCAGAAATAGAGATAAATTAACATCAATAATTGTTCTGACATACACAAAAAATGAAACATTGTATAAATAATCGTTAACATAAATCAAACAATACATTTCATCATCAAGTAGAAAGTTTTAACATCTTAAGAATATTTTTGGTCAATCTTGCAATATTTACATCCAGCTTAATCGAACATTTTGTTTCGTAACGATGAAATACACTCCACACAACTCTTAAATCTTCATCTCTCTTCAGCTCAAACTTGCTGAAATGAATCTTTCCTCTGTTGTCAATCGAGGGTGAACGGTACTCGAGTTTCACAATGTTTCGATTGTCTGAGTATTTTAAGAGATTCTCTAGTATAGATTTCAGATCTATAAGATAGGTGTACTCAGTGACCTTAAATTCAAGTGAAGTGTTCGCGTTGTTGAAGTAGTCAAATGCGACATGTCAATATATGTTCATTTTGTCGTGATGTGATTTTGTTAAAAAAGATAAAATGAGATACCTATATTTATACAAGATTTTGGTCAATATGCACCTTAGAAATTCAATCATGTATGATGGTATATTCTAAAGATATGCTTCTGGACGCACCCTATTTCCTTGTGTGAAATTGAGAAAATTAGGGTGTATCTAGAAATGCATTTTCGAATAAACTCTTATCCGTATTTTTTAAAAATGTGTGGGGTGTGTCTGGAAGTTCATTTTTGGAGTCACCCTACATTGTTCACACAAAACCTATTCATAAACCGGACTTGTTATAGAAAACAAAAATTGAAAAGTGTTTTAGAAAAGGAAACATTTATGAAAATCTATGAAAATGTATATATTTGACATCATTAATATTAATCTAAGATTACTTACAAATCATGTCTAACCACATAAATACTTCTTTGAATAAAAATTAAAATGAATCGAAGCATGGGTCATTGTCTAAATTTATATGTATGGGTGGTTGTGCCTTTGCCTTTGTTTATTTATTTTTCTTTCAATGTCGCTCAACTTCGTGAACTCTTGCATCTTATCCAAAAAAATAATTCGACCAAGTCTCATCTTCTCTTGTTGAATGGGACTTCCGGTGATGTTATTGGTATAGGGAATCCCGGTTTCAAATTAACTTGAACAAAGTGTCACGGTTTTGAAATTAATCTAATACACATAATACGATTAGTTAGACTTTAAGGTGAGGCAGTGCACAGTAGAAAAAATATTTCCGAGAAATCGTATCTTGTCAGATCAATACATACCATATCATACGCACTTGCTATAAGATGACTTATTTCAGGGAAGTGCATATAGTTTTCCTCTGATGTTGGACCATTAACACAAGGAATAACATATTCATGAATTGTATCAAAATGTTTCTTTTTTCTATAAAGTTGTGTGTATAATTCTTTATGCGCCTTCAAATCTTTGATAAGTTGTTGGTGGACAAATGTATGATCCTCCTCTCATTAACGAGTAAATTAGAACATTGTTGGTGAAAAAGTAATAATATTAGGCTTCACCACTCTGTGAAGCATTTCATCAAACAATTTCTCAGCATTTTCAAAATCCTTATTCTCCCTAAACAGTTCCATCATCACATTGTAAAGAACAACATGCTTAACTAATTCAAAATTTTCCCTAAAGTAATTAAAGACAAGCATTGCATTATTGGGTTTCGACATGTTATTGAGAATAAAACCAGCATGACTTAAACTTACATTGCCTCGAAAACCCTTGATGATTTCGGAAACTTGTTGGTGATTAGGATCACATGAGTCAAGAAATTTGCCAAGTTTAAATCGACATGAAAAGTTTAAATGGTGTTTGGCTTTTGGGTTTTTGGATTGACACAAATGGTTGTTTTTTATAGGGTTAAATATGTTTTTGCATCCTATAAAATTACTCAATTTTGTTTTTGATCCCTATAAAAAAATAGTGTGTTTTGGTCTCTACAAAATAATTATGCTCGTAGTTTTAGTCTTTATTATTAAACTAATGTGTATCTTTGAATGATTATTTTGCAGAAACATTTTGAACGTTATAGAAAGTTCCTCGAAAAGAAAGGAACTCAGAAATTTGATTTATAAGTCGAGATTTTCATTACTTTTATCATTATCTTTTAAATTTTTAAAAATTCATATTTAATTCTTCTTATTTTAAAAAATTATATAATTTAATAAAGAAACAATTTATAGAAATTTGAAGACGTATGAAAAAAATTATTCAAAAATTTAAAAGTTTAGGGGTAATTAAATAGTTTTCAAAATTTTAGAAAATAGCAAGGACTAAAATTGCATGTATAACATTTTTGTAGGGACCAAAATATATCTTTTTTTTTATAGAAACTAAAAATAAAATGTGAGATATTTATAGGGAGAAAAACATATTTAACTCTTTTTGATAATATAGTTGAAAGATTAATTTTATCATTCTATTACATAAATATATATTATTCAATTTGTAATTTTTTCAAAAATTATATCTCAAAAATAAATTTTATAAAAATTTATTTAAAATAGCTTTAAAATTAACAAATTTTTTAAAATTTTGATATCTAAAACAAATTTCAATAAAATGATAAAATATTTAAAATAACATTTAAAAAATAATTATTCAAACCAAATTTTTATTTGAAACTTTTATGAAAATTTATTTGTAAATTTATTCTATACAAAATTATGTTAGACTATAAAAATTAATTTTTTTGAAAAAAAAATCAAAACAAACGGGCCTATAGTTGCCTACAGGCAAATATTATCTCATTGTGTTATACACCCAAGCATTGTTTTCTTATTCTATGTGAAAAATCAAAATTATTCTTAAAATGTTTTTGCTTATTAATAAGAAAGATGTACTCAGTGACCTTAAATTCAATTGAAGTGTTTGCGTTGTTGAAGTAGTCAAATGTGACATGTCAATATATGTTCATTTTAGCGTGATGTGATTTTGTTAAAAAATATAAAATGAGATACCTATATTTATACAAGATTTTGGTCAATATGCATGAGATGCCTATACCTATATTTATACAAGTCTCATCTTCTCTTGTTGAATGAGATTTCTAGTGGTGTTAGTGGTATAGAGAATCCTGGTTTTAAATTACCTTGAACAAAGTGTCACGGTTTTGAAATTAATCCAATACACATAATAAGATTAGTTAGATTTTAAGGTGAGGCAATGCACAGTAGAAAAAATATTTCTGAGAAATTGTATCTTGTCAGACCAATACACACCCTGTCATACGCACTTGCTATAAGATGACTTACTTCAGGGAAGCGCATCTAGTTTTCCTCTAATGTTGGACCACTAACACAAAGAATAACATATTCATGAATGGTATCAAAATGTTTCTTTTTCCCGTATAAAACTAGAGGGAGATAAGGATAAACTCATAAAACACCTCACTGAGGATGTGGGAAGCTCAGCAAAAGAGGAATGCAAAACAAACAAAAAAAACCTACAAAAAGAAACAACATAAAAAAAAACGTGGGTTGCCTACCACGAAGCACTTTGTTTAATGTCGTTTAGCTCGAAGGTTCATGAATGCAAGCACTCATGGTGGTTCCTTCAAATATGGTCCTTTAACCATAAGCTTCGTGGTCCTAGGGATTTATGGCTACCTATCTAGCCATTTCTTGTATCCATTACTCTTCTTTTTCTTTTTTCTATGGGGTGGTTCATACCTCTGAACAGATGGGGGTGGTTTTAGGAGATGTTTCTTTATGAATTCAACATTTTCATCTCTCACCTTAAAGGTTAACCTTTCCCTCTAGATAAGTCTCATTCGTCTAACATAAATCACATGTTTTCTGCTCAAAATGAGAATCACCACCACTATGCATAATTCTATTGAGAGATGTGTGATTTCTTGGATTATTAGTTTGAAAATGATGGACAAGGTTGACATCGTAGAGTGAGGCCAATGGCTAGAGGTCATGGAGGACGTCAAAGTGTTGAGTCTTTGTGTCGTTTGTGTCAAACATCGTGTGGAACTTTCTGTCATGCATTTCATAGTTTGAGTCATCATGTATTTTAAGTTTTTATTTTGGTTTGTTTTAGCTTTATGCTTATGTCTTGAAAATGTTACTATGATTTTGATGTGAGACAATAGTTTTTCTATGTGTATTACCTTTGATGACAATATTCTAATGTTGTGTTTTTATTTATGTTATGTTAAATATTTTTTGTGTATCTTCATATGTAGTGTATGTGAGTGCACACTCTTTCTTTGCAAATGCCTCTGTGTGGTATATGGTATATGTGATATGTTGTATCTATGTGATACTTCTAATAGTTTACTTTGTCACTTTTTGATGTTGCCAAAGGGGGAGAAGCATATATGCAAGCTATGAAGCTATGATGCACACAGTCAGAGGGAACCTTCATGAAGATATCGAATGCATCGTCACAAGTTTTGCCATCACCAAAAGGAGGGAGTATATGAGTGCACCTTTCTGTTAGAATTTTTTTTGAATGATGTCAAACTAGGATAATTTATCATTTATGTATATTGGATGGTATCCTCTGAGTCTAAATGTGAATCTTAGCAGTATGAAGCATAATAACATGTTAGAAAAGGTTTCATGCATCAAAAACTGGTTTTATGTGAAAAACAACCTATAGGTCGACACATAAGTGCTTCAGGTTGACACATAAGTGCTTCAGGTGGACGCATACAAGTTACAGGTCGACCTATGTAACTCATTTTTAAAGCCTGTTGGCTTTGTTTGATGTGCTGACTGATTAAATCGACACATGACTTATACAGGTAGGCACATGCTTCGAATAGGTCAGCCTATGACTTACATAGGTCGACACATGACTTATATAGTTCGGAACATGCTTCGATAGGTCGGCTTATGACTTACATAGGTCGACATATGCACTAAAATTCTTGAAAATTTGCATCATCTTCCAAATCTCTTGCATTCCTTTTGCTTCTTACTTGGTCACATATATATACTTCATACATGCACCATTTATTTTTGGTGGTTTTGAGAAAATCATAAACGAAATTGGTTCCAAAGAGTGCTCATTATCTTCAATCTTTATTTTATGCATACACACAAACATAGTACATATAATCATTCATTGTTTGGTTCCATCTAAATTTAGTGTTGATAAAGTCCAATTTAGGTTGGTGAACTGTAAATCGGGTTAAGATCTTTTAGGCTTTCAAATAAGAAAACCAAGGTGGAGTTTTCTTTCAATATCAATTGGGGATTTGATGGTTTTGGACAAGATTATGCAATTTGGATTCGATCGAATGAAGGCTTTTAAGAACAAAGGGTTCTTGCAACGGAGTAGCCTGAGACAGTGAATCAAATTGGTAAATTTTAAGTTACAATAATTTGCAATTTGGATTTGATCGAGTGAAGGCTTTGAAGAACGGGGGTTCTGGAAAAGGAGTAGCGTGAAACGGTGAATCAAATTGGTATTGCTGAGTTACTTGATCAAGCTCAAATCAAGGGAAGAGAAAGTGTTAGAATCAACGGAAGGTTGAGAAACACAAGAAAGGGGGTTTGAATTGAGTTTCACATTTTGTCCCCTTTTTGTTTTAGAAGAATAAATATAACAATGACAATAAAAATAAATGACACAATTATTTTTATCCTGGTTCACTGTTAATGAAGTTACTCCATTCCATCCCTCAAGGTGATTTCAACTTAACACAAGGACTTAATTCAATAATCATCAACAATTACAACCATAATGGATACCTTTCATTGTCTTCTTGAGAATCCTGGCATTCACTCGCCTCTCAAGGAATTAACCTCCAAGCCATTAGAGACGACCTGGCCCTCTCAAGCATGTTGGTCTTCACTCGACCGCTCAAGGAACATTATCCCATAAGCTGTTAGAAACACGCTTAATCATCACAAGCATTCTGATCTTCACTCGACCGCTCAAGGAACAACACATTTTTCAAGGATTTTCTTGTGCACTAATATGCTTCTTACAAGCTTATTACACAAATGAAGTACATGAACACCTAAATGTTTCTAAGAAAGATATGAGCAACAACTCCTTGCTTTCTAATAAGAAAAATATCTAAAGAATGAATCTCTGAGAGATTATAAAGCATTAGTTTTGTATTTCTTAGAAGCTTTCTTGATGAGCATTATGTCTTCTTTTCATGAGCTTTAAGCTTCTTTTGATGAACTCCTTTCTTGAGTAGGTATTGCTTCTTTCCAGCTTAACCATCAAGATCAACTAAGTTACTATGTTTCACTTATTGATGTTTCACTTGACTAGTTTCATATGGCTTTAGCATGTTGCATCGTTGTATGCACTTCTGTAGTTTGATTCAGCTTTTTCTTTATTGAGCATTCTCCATTTAAGCTTCAACTTGTAGTATTTTCTTCAGCACTTTGGCTTTGCATAGTAGCGTGCTATCTTAACAACCAGCTACCAGTAACCAGCAATTCTTCAAGCTTTTTGATCTTCAATTTATAGATCTTGAGAGAATATATACATTGAGGGGTATTCTTGGAAACATATTCCAACAGCAATTTCCCAACATTCACATGAAGGAATGATCAACATCATTGTATAAAAAGATGCTCTTATGCCACCTTTTCGAGGTAGAGGTCACAGAGTTTTTGTACTATTATATTTAGCTTAAAACCATTCTTATCTTCAGTCTTCTAACATCTTCAAAGGCTTCAGATATTAACTTGATGAAGCGTGTTGTAGAAGAGTCTTTCTTTGTGTAATCTTCAGAACCACAGTCTTTAGAATCTCACATCTTCATGCAGAATCTAGTCATAAGAATCTTAAGCACTTGGTTTCTTATAAGCATTATCTTCAGAGTCTTTAGAACTTGTTCTAACAGAACCTCATCTTTAGAGTCTTCATATTTCATTAAGCACACTTTTGTCTTCAGAGTCTTCAGCACTTTGTTCAATCAGAACCTTGTCTTCAGAAACTCTTCAGAACTTGATCTTTATAAATGATGTCTTCAGAATCTTCAGAGCTTCGTTCACCAGAACCATATCTTTAGAATCTTCAGAGTTGTAACAATAGAAAGCACATTTCTTATAAAGCCTTTTAGACTTACTTATAAAGCATCAATCAGAAACTTCGTTACTAACTGTCATACCCCAAATTTGTCCTACCCTTTTCAAAATTTTCATTCGCCCGACTTTTATTTTTCAATTTGCATCGTTTGTACAGCGTAACGTATTTTCTTAGCAAAAATATTTTTTTCACCTTTTTGCCAATAAATTTGTGACACGTGGCATTTTTTATTTCTATTTTGTTATTATTATTATTTTTGCCTTATAATTTATTTGTTTAATATGTAAATATAATATATTTTTAATATTAATTAATTAGGTTAGATTTTTAATTTAGAATTTAAAATTTAAATTAGTTTTTTAGTTAGAAATTAAATTAGAATTAGAATTAATAATTAAGTTAGAATTTTATTTAGTTATAGAATTAGAATAATTTTTTAATATTAGATTTAAGTTAGAATTTAATTAGAGTTGAGTTTAGATTATTAGTTAGTTATTTCAAATTAATTAGCAGAAAAATTATTTAAAAAAATAGAAAACAACGCGGTGGAGAGTTTGGAAATTTAGGGTTTGAAATTGGGTTAGAAATTTAGGGTTTGAAATTGGGTTATAAAAGGGAGACTTTTTTTTTTACTATGGATCTTCTTCTTTTTAAGGAGGCAGCCGCAACACCCTGTAAACCCATCTTTAATATTTTCTCACAAACATTAAAATTCCTCCCATCAACACATGGTCATCCTTACGAAAATGTAACAACCGACGGGCTTTCGTTGATAAGCCGCTCTGTTCTTTGCACTTTTCATATCTGCAGCTAAGATTGAAATTGTAAGTCATATTTGCTTCCTATGTGGATTTCCAATATAACTAGTGTTTTATTGATGTTTTTGTTTGGTTTCTTTAAATCATTGTCTTGATTACATGTTTAGTGTTGTTGTCATGAGTTACACTTGTCATAATTATTGTTATTTGGAGAAATTTCTAGTGTGTTAATTTACTTCAAGGTTTTGTTTTGCTTGTGATTATTGGTTTGGGCTATAAAAAAATTCTGTTGAGGAACTTGGTGGATGGGAAAGAGAGAATGAACTCTTATAAAATGTGCTCTTTCATTTTTGTTTATGTTAGTTATTATTTCTCTCCATTAAATTGAAGTTTGGAAGTAAGTCATCTCAATTGCATTTTGTTTTTAAAGTGATAGAATGATAAATATGGAGCTAGCATGTAGTTTTTTTGTTGCAGAATTTGTTATTGCTACTTTATATTCTGTTTCATGTTATAGTTTATGCATGTGAGGTAACAGAGATTTGAACTTTATGCTTGTTTCTGTTTTATGGAATTTGCACGAGCAAGAAAAAGAGAGAAGAAAAATAATAGAATAAGGAGGATAGTATAATTGCTTTGTGGTTTTGTCATTCCTGAGAATAAGGGATGGTTTTTTAACTTTTTTTTTATTATTAAATTATGCCATGTGTCATAATACAGTTGGATGTTAGAGAAATTTGAAAATAATTCTCTTTCTTGTTTTAAATGATGCGCTGGTTTTTTTTGTTTATGTAATATTCTTTTATTTTTTATTAAATATCTTGTGTGAGTTGAATGTAATTTTTTTAGTATTTTTTCTTAAATTAAGATAATTTATGGTTGTTGGACTACCGTAATAGATTCAAACCCATTTTTTTCTCACCCCTGTTTTATCACTAACACCCTTTCTCATTTTTTTATATAAACTTTTTGTTAGTATTTTTTTTTAAAACTAATTTATGTTTAGATGTAATATTTTATTAATTAATGTGTTTTTAAAATATTTGAAATTTATTTTTTCCTAATTTAAGATTTAATCTCTTTTAGGATTATTAACTACTTATTTAGATTAATTAGTTTTGATATTAATTAAAAAAATTCAAAAATATTTTCTCAATCAGATTGTGAGTTTATCTTTTTCAATTTTAATTTTTGGTTGTTTAGGTTTTGTTATTGTTTACCACTTAGATTTTAATTAACATCTTTGTTGATTTGATTGACTCTATATTGACTGTGCCCTTACTTATATCTTGTGCTCATGTTGTGACAATGTTGTATGGATATTTGTTGCTCACTTGTATAGTCAAATCATTTTCAAAATAAATTCTCGATTCAACGTCGAGTCATTTTCTACCCTTATAAGTCGAGTGCTTTCAAAGTCTCGCCATCAACCTATTGATCACAATACACAATATTTAAAGCTTACTCCTGGGCTTCCTTACTGTGAGACTTATTTGATCAATTATTTCTAGTTGGTCACTTAGAAGACTAGCCCACTTTGCTAGTGTACACGTTAAAACTCTAATTTCAAACCTCAATTCACATTGAGTATTTTCTCAAATCAAATTAAAACACTTAATAACTACTTAAACACAAGTTCAATAAAAGGATGAAAAAGAGAGAGCTCCAAGTCTTTGGTTCACTCTCCCAATTGTTTGGATCCGAGAAGTCTTTCTTAAGCTCGAACAATTGTCTTCTAAAAAATGATAAACAAATTCAAATCTATTTTCTTAAACACATGGATGAAAAAGAGAGAGCTTCAAGTCTTTGGTTCACTCTCCCGATTACTTGGGTCCGAGAAGTCTTTCTTAACCTTCGAGTAATCGTCATCCGATTAATATACTTTAATCATATTAAACATCTTTCATAATATTAGATGAGAAAAGGAGAGAGCTCCAAGTCTTTGGTTCACTCTTTCGATTATTTGAGGTCCGAGAAGTCTTTCTTAAGCTTCGAGTAATCCTCATCTGTTAAAATACTTTAATCACATCCTATCTTTCAAACGCCACTCAAACAACTTCTTTTGTGATGAAAAAGAAAGTGTTCCAAGTCTTTGGTTCGCTTTCCTGATTACTTGGTGTTGTACCCCAAAATTTGACCAACCTCTCTGGCTGATGTTGTGTTTCATTGCATCCGCATATTGCATAAAACTACATGGCATATCATTATTTGAAATCTTTTTTTTTACAGGGATCAAAAAATGTGTGTGTAAAAAAATATATTAGTTCTCATCAAGCATTTGTGCTCAAGTCATCAGAAGCAGGGGATTTATTTTTTTCAGATAGAATATAAAGGGGTCATTTTTTTTAAAGAAATAATAAAATGAAGCAAAATGCGCAGGGTGGGGTTTGAACCCACCACCTTTTGTTTGGCAGCTCCTCACTCTACCAGCTCAGCCAAGCACACGCTCGTGAGTTATAAGGAGAAAGGAAAGTATACATGATAAGATGTGTGAAAAAGGGGCGCTCCAAAATAAAATATGGTGGATTTTGTCTCCACCCGGGATTCGAACTCATGACTTCATGTAAACGCGCGCTTGCTTTAACCACTGGGGTGGTGATACATCCGTTGATTATCCCACCCCAGATTTTCTAAGTACCCTATTTTCATTTCAAATGGCTGGGCAAGTTTGAGCAAAAGGGCCATGCGTGAAGGAGGAGAGGTTGAGAAAAACTCAACTATTTTCAACAAAATAAAAACCAATCCTGCTTGTTTCTTCGCGAGGATCAGTGTGGGATACTCAGTTTTCACTTTTGAAATGTGTATTTCAAGTTGCGTTTGGAATTGCAATATGGAGCCATTTTGATTTTTCACAAGTTTGTACTGAGCGTTGCCATTTCCAGGCCAACCAGCAGGGTACTTACCTTGGCTACTTTTCTGGATCCATTACCAATCCGGGCAAGGGCAAGCAGCCTCTACACTGGCCTGCTGCAGCCCTAGTTTGTCCCTACTTCTCCACTCCAACAAAAAGCAATAAGACAAAACTCAGCAGAAAAAAATTGAATTTGAACTGGGATATAAAAGGTTAAAGGCTGAGGGAAACCCTAGCAACCACACTTGGATACAAAAAAGCAGAGGGAGAGTTTTGAGTTTTCTCTGAGGTTTCTTTTCTCTAAGAATTCGTGTGTTGATTCAAGAAGGGAGGAAATTGTCAAGCTCTGCTCAAAGGAGGCTCCTCTTGCTCAAAGCTGCAGGCTCTTTGTTCTTGTTGAAGATTTGCAAGAGGTACTAAATTCTGAACTTTTTTATCATGTGCATCAACTGTTGTGTTTTGATTTAAAGTTGTATGGATCATGTTTCTTTTTTTTTTCTTCTAGATTGTGTTTTGTTTATATTTCGTGAAGGATGATTGGAGTCCTGTCATGATTTGGTTCTGGTTGATATCAGTCATTTTTGCTTTGAACCACCTGTTGTTGAGTTTACTGTGTCCATTTCTGCTGCAAGCATATTTGAGGGTGTTGGGACAGGTTCCTAGACCTTGAGTCCCTTGGTGGAAAATTGCTTTTGGAGTGTCTTATATTTGTTTCAGTTTAAGATTGTTTGGTTGCATCTAACTTATGTACTTGCTCACTGTCATGAGTTCATGAACCAACTTATGTGAATGACATTTGGTCTATTAACTTTTGGACAAAAATACTGTTATGTTGGGATTTGCTAGCTTTGGTCAGGTTTTTTTTTTCTTCTTGAAATTGGAATCTGCTATTTCAGTAGCAATGGTGTAGGTTTGTGTGCATTGGTGTTTGTCTTAAGTTTTTGTTGTGAGCTGGTTATGTATTCTGCTAATTAACCCATGCTTGTGGTTTGGTGTGCTGGTTGTCAATTGATGTTTGAACTGTAATTTATGCCAAACCTGCTAAAACCTTATCATGAATTTATTTACTTTTCTTGTTTTCTCTCAAAAACTGCTGGACATGCTGAAATCTATTTGAGGGCATTTGTGTAATCTTGCTTAAGCTGAACATTTGGTCAGATAAAATGGCTTTGCTTCTTTCATAAAAATTTTGTTTACTGTCATCAACTGTGTGAGTTAAATTACATGACATGAGCACTTGTCTTGGCTGTATCATTGGTGGCTTTGTGTTGTCATTTCCTTTGTTGCTCTGTTCAAAACTGGCTGAGATGTATTTACCATGGGCTTGGCATAGCAAACATTGATTCACAGGTAATTTAGCAAACCAAGTCTGTATGCTTGAAGTTTGATTGCTGGTTCTATAACTGCATTTTCCATCTAAATTGATTGGGAGGTTAGTCAGCCAATGTTCCCATCCAAACCTCATTAGGTCTCATGTTTTTTACTAGTCTTAATGTTAGGAGACCAATCATTTGTAAGCTTATCTTTTTATGGTGACTGTCATATATTTTCAAGCATAGAGTTTTATGTGCACCCTTACCATCAAATTTGGGGTCTGTAGGGATTTGCTTGTTAGCATTGTAGGAGGATGACCATCGTAGGTTTGTGATATTGATGTTTGTGATAGTGTCCTGTTGGAGATTAACTGCCTTGACAACCTCAGGTTTCAAGATTTTAATCCTAATTCAGGTCTGCATTATGTTGGTAGGTTTGTACTGTCATAAGTTTTGCTTTGTACTGCTACTTGTGCATTTGTTTTGTTGCTTTGAGGCTTGTGAACCTTTAATATTATCAAGTTGTTTTGTGGCATCAGTTTGATTAATCATTGGTAACAGGATTTGAGCAGTAGGTAGGGTCCAGTTCAGTGCCTGGCAAGTTCTTTAGTTTGGGTTTTTGTTGTTTTGGTTTGGTCCTATTTGTGTCCAGTTGGGACCATGGCAGGTTTAGGCATCAACATTGACAGCATAGTGTTTAGGTGTTTGGTTTCTCATTCAGCATACTGTTCAGCTCTTGTGAAGAAGGAAACTAACTCAGTTTTCCTTTAGAGTTTTGTTTAGGCTTTGTTTTTTTGTTTTTTTAGTTGGTGCTTGGTGGAAGGCAAGCATGGCCTGAATTATGCAGTTAGAGCAAGAGGTTTTCTTTAGTTAAGATTGGGTTTCAGCAGTTGGTGTGTCTTTGAAAGCTAGATTAATCGAACTCTTTGATTAGATTGAACTGCTTTAATTCATTTGTTTAAGCTGTGCCATTCATGTTGCTAGGTCAATGTGGCATTTGTGCTTTTGTGTTGATTGGAATTCATCAATTTGCATTGAAATGTCAATAATATTTTGTTGTGGCCAGGCTGTTTTGCTGACATCCAATGCTTGTTTTTTTTCATAAAGTGACTTACATACCAGTTTTCTTGTTTTGTTTGTTTTGATTCTTTTAAATAAAACTCTCTGCTAGAAATCACTCAGCTTCATATCTTAATTACTGCTTAGGTTAGTTTGAGTAGGGTTAGCTTAGTCTTTGTAAAGGCATGGCAATTTAAGATTCACATAGCTTTTGAATTGGATTTCATGTTAGGTTCTGTTTAGTGGATGCAATTAGAACAGTTGGTGTGTGTAGGGAATTAACTCATGTCCTTTAGCAATTTGGCTGTTAACTTTGGGAGCTGTAAGTAGGATTCATTGATGGATAAAGTGCCAAGGGTCTGTTATTGATCATGCTTTGTCAAGAATGGATATTGCACTGAAGGTGTTTGAATAAAGTACTGAGCGAATCCATGCCAAGGCTGAGACAGTTTAGTTGAATTGGTAATGTGTATTGATGCTAAAAGAGCATTTTTAGGGGTGTTAACTCATAACAGTTGCCATCAGGTTTGATTGATTTGTTGTTGTTAGAATGGTGTATGTTTGTGGGCTGATAGTTTTGCTTTGGTGAGTTTGGTTACTACTTTTTTTTTTATTGAAACTCATAACCTGCAAGAGAGTAAATTGATGTTGATGTTTGCCTAAAGATGTTTGATTTGGTAAATGTTTAACTTTTCACTTTGAGGAACTTGGAACAATCCTGTTTGAATAAAACTAGCTTGTAGTTGATCATGGCATTTGGTTATAAGTTTGGTCCTTGAGCAGACCTGCTGCTGCTTTTTGTTTGGAACCCTGTATTAAATTTTATGTGTGATGGTCATTAAGGGCCTGCTGTTAGAGCTGCACTAACACCTTTGTTTCGGCATTTTTACATCGATCTCATCCACTTACACCTTGCATACGATGTTCTTGTTTTAATGTTTTTTGACTAGATCACTTGCTGAAATTCATTTTTCTGCGCATTTGGAGCTTGCTCAAGGCATCTTCTATCTCCGCTTGCATCTAGTATGGTCCATGATTTTCAAAACGTACCTCAATACACTTCATTGCATAAGCTTTCGATTTTCTTTATGTGCTCAGAATTTGAAAAAGCTAATAGGACCATCTTCTTCCTCTAGTCTTTCTGGTCAGTTTTGATATAAGGTTTGCACGGTTTGGTTGAGGTACGGTTAAGATACGAATCAAAACGTATTGGGGACGGTTGGTTTTGGTTTTGGTTTTGCCCAGAAATCTGCCTCGCTTTGGTATTTGATTTGATGGGGTGGCATAAATACACGGATGTATCGCCACCCCAGTGGTTAAACACTAACCTTTAAGTATCTTGCCTCACCCCAATGACCTGAGTTCGAGCCCAGCTGGGGGCCTTTTTTCGCTTTGTTTTGTTTTTTATTCTTCACTCCTTGTTTTTTCTTTTTCTTCTTCCATATCTTATCAGCGCGCGCGTCTTGGCTGAGTGGTTGAGCTGTATGCTTGCAAGGGCGTGGGCGTGGGTTTGATCCTCCCCATGGCTCTCCCACCCTTTGTTTTATTATTTTTGTTAAGTTTAAATTCTTTATTATTTTTGTTTTAATCATACAAAATTCCAAAATTCATAACTTTAGCATACTTTAATATTTTTGATTCGTTCTTTTTTTAAATTGTTCACAATGATGATTATTTTCATTTAATGAATTAAAATTTCAAATTTTGGGTATTCTCAACACCCTTGGCTTGCTTGGAAGTTGGTCCTCGGTTAGGGTTGTTTACTTTACATCTCATTAACACTTTTCAAACCATCTTCAAAATCCAATTATCTTTGTATTGAATTAAAAAGAGGGGATTAAGTGTAGACTTTCTTCCTCTCCGAGTGTTGGGATGCCCACTGTAGTGAGGGTGGTTTCGACACTTGTCTTTCAATACGAAGACGTTTCCATACCATCTCTCCTGAAACCTCGGTCTCGTACCGAGCGCACTTTCAAACCCCTTCAATAAGGAATCATTTCTCTTTGTATTGAATTAAAGAGAGAGGATTGGGTGTAGACCTCTTCCTCTTCGAATGTTGGGATGCCCACTGTAGTGAGGGTGGTTTCGACGCTCTTCTTTCAATACGAAGACGCTTCCACCCCTTTTCCTCCTAAAACCTCGGCTCCGCACCGAGTGCATTTTCAAAAACCTCGGTCTCGTACCGAGTCCATTTTCAAACCACCTTTAAAATTGATTTCTCTTTGTATCGAATTAAAGAGAGAAGATTGGGTGTAGACCTCTTCTTCTTCGAGTGTTGGGATGCCCACTGTAGTGAGGGTGGTCTCGATACTCGTCTTTCGATACGAAGACGCGCCTTTATCCACCATCACACTTTCACAACTTCATCCCGCAACCCTTGTCACCTAAAAACCTCGGTCCCGCACCGAGTGCATTTCAAATTATTTTCATAACAAAAACTTGAATGGTCGTGGAGATGTTAGGCGTAGGCCTTCTCCTATCCCGAGTGCTGACGTTTACCGTAGGGTTCTCTGTCGCAAAGCACTTACCATTCAAAACCAAAATACCTTTAATAAGAGAACGAAGCTCTCTTTATGTTGGATTAAAGAGAGAGGATTGGGTGTAGACCTCTTCTTCTCCGAGTGTCAGGATACTCACTGTAGTGTGTGTGGTCTTGATACTCGTCTTTCAATACGAAGACGCTATGTTCGCCACACATTTTTTACAACAAAAACTTTGAGATAACGAATTGGGTACTACCCGTAGGGGTTACTATCCGAGGACCTATCTCGCCCCCTAAAAAACAATCCAATCAATCAAACGTGACTCCTTGCCTCGCGTGGCGAAAACTAATCCATCTTTCAAAAAGGATATGTTACGACCGTTCTACCGCAAACAGGAAATGCCTAAGTCTCCAACGAGTGAGCGGCAAAACACCTAACTGCTAGAATGCGCACGATAGCATCATCCGTAAAAACATCAACACACTGTTAGCACGAACTACGTTTGCTCTGATTTCTCATGTCAGATGAGAATACGTAGGCACAAGACAACGATGTCTTGGCGAGCTCCCTTTTTCACCTTTCACCCGTAGTTGCACGAACTACGTCTGCTCTGATTTCTCATACCAGATGAGAATACGTAGGCACAAGACGGCGATGTCTTGGCGCACACTTCCCCCCATATCTGAAGTTCCCCGAACTACGTCGACTCTGACTTTCTACATCTATTGAGAATACGTAGGCATAGGACTGCGAAGTCCTACCGAGTCTGTTCTTTCTCCATTCCCTTCTTTCTATCTTCTTCCTCGTTGCCTCTTTTCTTGTTTCTAACCCTTCTTTTACCCCGTGGAACTCTTTTTATAGCATAATATTTAAGCAAATAAATTCACACATCGACAAACAAAAGGTTCCCATCGAGTACGATGGATGCGAGGGGTGCTAATACCTTCCCCTCGCATAACCGGCTTCCGAACCCGTTCTTGGTTGCGAGACCAATCTTATCCATTTCTTTCCTAAGGTTTTCTCGATATTTTCCTTTCCCCTCATGGGATAAATAAAGTTCGGTGGCGACTCTTCTGTCCTTTCTTTTTCGCCTCCCCGTCGTTGCGCGATGCATTTTTCGAGTAGCGTCAGCTGGCGACTCTGCTGGGGAAGTCCTAGCAAGCCACGCCTATTTTGTTTGTCGCATTTGTGCTTTATTTGTTTTGCTATTTATTTTATGGTTATGTTTCTTTCTAACTTGTTGGGTTCATTTGGTTTGGTTTATGAGGATGAAGCTTTCGAGCACACACTAAGTTAGGAGGTGGATTCTTTCTGATTTGCGAGACTTAGGACTCGTTGAGTTGGATTGAATCTCACCGCTTAGATGAGGCTCCGTTGGAATAATTATGTCTTACGTGTAGTCGTAATGGCGTTCTTATCTTCAACTTGAGAGTCCGCGATTCTGAGGACCTTTTGTAGAACCTTTATTCCGAAGGTTGCTGAAACATAACTCTGTGTTCATCCTTTTGAAAGGATTACCGTCTTACGAGTAGTCGTTATGATGGGAAACTTTTGAGGGTTAGTACATGGGACTTTGTTTGAAAGGCCTTTGGAATACCCTTTTGTACACCAGTAGATTGCCCACTCGTGGGAGAAGATACCTTTTTGACGTTGTCTTGCAGGATTTGTGACTTTGGTCTCGATGTGTGAATATTATCATATGCATTCATAAAACATTGCATTGCATATCATTTTGCATACCAAGAGACTTAAGAAGCTATGATTATCTCAGGTATTGGTGAACTCAATGGCTGATCTAAGAAAGAGAAGCACAAATTCCATAAAGTTTAGGGAACCGAAGTTGGAATCAATTCAAGACCTTCTGATTGACGTGCCGAAAGTTATCAAGATCAACTTTCAAGGGAAACATGGGAAATTGCTTGATCTTCTCCACTCTAGAGTTGATACTTGGGCCTTGTATGCTATGGCTCAATTTTATGATGCGCCTCTCCGGTGCTTCACTTTTCAAGACTACCAGTTGGCTCCCACCTTGGAAGAATATTCTCACATTTTGAACGTTAAGATTAAGGATCAACCTGTCTATACTGGTTTGGAAGAAGAACCAAAGCCTGCTGTCATTGCTCTTGCTCTTCGTATGACCAAAGAAGAAGTCAAGAAGGGTCTAACCAGTAAAGGGGGTGTTCAGGGTTTTCCATTGAAGTTTCTGCTAGAAAAGGCCGTTTAGTACAAGGTTGATGAAGATTGGGAAAAGTTCGGTATAAGTGTTGCTCTGATGATTTACGGGATTGTCCTCTTTCCAAATGTGGACAATTTCATAGACATCACTGCCATCGTTCTCTTCATGCAGAAGAATCCCATCCCTACACTCCTTGCCGATGTTTATCACTCTATTCATTGGAGGAGTGAAAAGAAGGCGAGAATGATCCAATGCTGCTCTCACCTACTATACAAGTGGTATGCTTCTCATTTGCCCAAGAAAGGGCCGTTCATGGAAAACAAGAAGGAATTGAAATGGTCTCAACGCATCATGTCTCTGGAAGCTAGTGATATTACTTGGTACTCTCATGAGTACTATGATGTGGAAATCATCTTTAGTTGTGGAGAATTCAGTAATGTACCTTTGATCGGTAGGGCCGGTTGTATTAACTATAACCCAGTCATGGCATTACGTCAGTTGGGCTATGCTATGGAGGGCGAGCCCGAAGCAGAGAAGGTTCAGAGTTTCTTTTTGCTAGCTACATCAGAAAATCCTGCGTTTGTCAGAAAGATTGCTAAGGCTTGGGGCAAGATTCATACAAAGGGGAGGAAGGAGTTAAAAGCGAAGAATTGTGTGGCAAAGGAGCCATACAACCGGTGGTTACTAGCTAGAGTAGCTGAAAGGTCGTTACCATTTCCCTTAGAGCCCTCTATGCGAGAAGCACCTCCTGCTCCCACTCATGTATCCATAGAAGAATATGAAAAACTGAAGCTAATAGTGGAGAGATTGACTAAGGAGAATCAGGACCTTCAGAATGAAGTCCACCAAGCAAATGTGGAGAGCGGCCAGTACAAAAGAAAGGTGGAGTTTGAACAGGGTCAAGCGGCTGAGAGTAGCAAGAAGCTAAAATTAGAAACGAATCTGAGAGTCAGGTACCAACAGGGTTACGAAGGGGCTGATGCATCATTAACAACTCTCTGACAACGCTTAAAGGACACCAAAGCTTCTTGTGATAGGGCATGGCACTTCTTTGAGATAGCCTCTGCCGAAAAGAAGGAAATACGGGAGAATCTCGAGGCTGATATTGGGGATCTTGAAGAACGACTGAGAAATGCCTTGACCTTAGTGGAAAATGAACGAAGACTCAAAGAGGAGGCATTGAAAGATTCATATGTCACATCTGACCTATGGAATAACAAATGTCAAGAATTGGAAACTGCCCAAGAAACAGCCCTTCTGTGGAGGAATCGTTTCGAGGCTTTGCAAAGAGATAGTGCGCAGTGGCTCGAGAAAGAGGCTCAGCTCAATGAGTTGTTGGACACCCATGTGGATTCTATTTGTTATTACCAGTCGACTCTAGATACGTGTCGTGCTAGGTACAACAATTTGGTGGAGCATTGCAACCTCATGATCCGTGATATCCCATGGAGGTTGGAAAGCGCCATTCAAGACTTGGAAGGAAATGATATCCCCCCTTCTGTTCACCACTTTATCCAACTCTGCGACCAAATGGTTAGGAGATTCATGTTCGAGACGAAGAAGCTTGAAGAGCGTCTCCAAAGGGAGAAATTCTAGTTTTTAGTACTCTTGGTTTTCAGCTATTCAGTATTTTCCTTGTAATGAGAATTGTTATTCGGTGTAGTCAGCAAATGCTTGTATTGAATCTTCCCGAATTAATGAGAATTTGCTTTTGGTCTAATTATGTTTTCTTTATTATTTGTTCATTCGCGATTCTATAATACCGGTTATAATCATAGGTTTTGAAAGTCTCTTGAGCATTTGCATGAACTTGCGCATCATTTTGCACTCCCTGAAACCCGACCTCACACCGATTGCCATTTCAGAGAGGGAAAGAGAAAAAGCAAGCTGACTTCTCAACACTCCTACAACACGCGGGGAAATCAACAGAGAATTATGGATCAGGTTCAAGCCGAGCTTTTGGAGTTTCGTGAGAAGATGGCGCAATTCATGGAGATGATGCAGGGGGTGGCCAATGGACAGGACCAGTTAAGGACATTGGTTCAACCTTTAATAGCTCAAGTGGATGGAAGTGGTGTTTTGCACGGAGGGGCTGCTGCTATTCCCCCTCCTGTTAATGGTGGAACCTCGCAAGTCAACGGTGGCCCAACTGTAGTCAATCTTCCGGGCGGAAGAGAACAAACTGGAATCCCCATCCTAGTTGTGGCAGGCGCCATACCTACTAGCGTGAATCCTCAATGGGACCAAGATGAACAGGATGATATATTCTCCATGAGAGACCTTGGGGGAGGGTTACGATCCGACACTAATAGAAGGTTTGATGAAATAGAAGAAAAAATGAAGAGCATTCTGGAAAACCAGAACACTATGGGACTTGACATGTCCAATCTGGGATTGATTCCGGGACTTAGGATTCCTCCAAAGTTCAAAGTACCAGATTTCGATAAATACAAAGGAACGACATGTCCAAAGGTGCATATCCGCTCCTATTTCCGAAGGATGTCGGCATACTCTGATGACGAGAAGTTGCTTATGCACTTCTTCCAAGATAGTCTGTCAGGACCTTCTCTAGAGTGGTACATGGGTTTGGAACCTGCCAATATTCGGAGCTGGAAGAATTTAGCAGAGGCCTTTGTCCAGCATTACCAGTACAATAGTGACTTGGCACCAAATCGAGTGCAGTTGCAAAATCTATCCCAAAGAAGCAATGAGTGTTTTAAAGAATACGCCCAAAGGTGGCGAGAGCTTGCCGCTAGGGTTCAACCTCCCATGGTGGAAAGAGAACTAATCGATTTATTCGTGGCCACATTGCCCGGAATCTACTATGAGAAGTTGGTGAGTAACATGTCAGGAAGCTTCTCGGACTTGATTATCATGGGCGAAAGAGTTGAAAACGGTATAAAAATGGGGAAAATTCAAGCAGCGGAAGGGACCTCATCTGGAGGTGGAAGAAAGTTTTTTGGTGCGAAGAAAAAGGATAATGAAACAAATGCAGTGTACGACTTTAACAACCGAAAAAGATACCTGGATCAGCGTCAGCAGCGACCGTATTACCAGCAACCGTCACAAGTAGCAAGTATTTCCATCCCGGCGACACAGCCTCCGCAACAACAACCACGTCAACAACAACAGCAACGACCTCAGCAACAGAATTATGCACCGAGACAATTCCAAGATAGGAGAAGGGTGGCGGACAGACACTTTGACACATCGCCAATGCCATATGCTCAGTTACTACAACACTTAATTCAACTGCAGTTGGTCCAGAAAAGGACAATGGCACCTCTAACTGGCCAACCACCTCCTGGATATGACGTCAACGCTAGGTGTGAATTCCACTCCGGCGCCCCCGGCCACAGTATTGACAACTGTAAAGCCTTCAAACATAAGGTACAAGACCTTATTGATAGTAAAGCTATCAATTTCAATCAGGATGCGCCAAGCGTGGATTGAAATCCCATGCCTAACCATGGTAGGGGTGGTGGCGTGAACGCTATTGACAGTGAGGAAGGCCTGAACTTGGTGTCCAGAGTAGAGGATTTGAAAACGCCGTTAAGTTTCGTGAAGAGCAAGTTGTTAGAAGGAGGGGTATTCCTAGGCTGTGGAAAGGGTTGCGAAGACTGTATGATTTATCCAGAAGGATGTCGGAACCTGAGGAACCATATACAGCATATGATGGATGACGGTTTGTTGCAATTTGATAGAATCTATGAGAAAAATGCTGAAGAGGTAGTCATCGAAGATAAGGATGAGGTGGCCACCATATCCATCCCATACAAAACAATTACAATTTCTGCGCCTCCGGCGAGGCCCACTATTATATTCACAAAGGCAGGGCCCGTACCTTATGAAAGTTCTAAAGCAATTCCTTGGAACTATGGGGCCGAGGTCTACTGCAATGGTCAAAAGCAAGAACTGAGAGGTTCACTGTTGGATTCTGTTGATAATTTGGTGGGAACTGGAGGAATGACTCGGAGCGGGAGAGTATTTGCACCTTCTGAAGTAAGTACAGAAAGGGCTGATAAAGGTAAGAGGAAGGTTGTAGCGGAAGAGAATTCTCAGGCTAGAGAAAAGGAAACTTTGCTGAAGGATGCGGAGGAATTCATGCGCTTGATAAGAAGGAGTGACTACAAAATTGTGGATCATTTACAACAAACTCCTTCAAAGATTTCTATCTTGTCATTGTTGTTATGTTCCGAGGCTCACAGGAATGCTTTGCTCAGAGTTTTGAATAATGCTTATGTACCTCAGAAGATATCCGTTAATCAGTTGGAAGGCGTGGTGGCCCATGTCAATGCAGGTAACGGGTTGGGGTTCACTGACCGCGATTTGACACCTAAAGGGAGGAACCACAACTTGGCTTTGCATATTTCACTTGAATGCCGGGGAACAGTGATGTCACATGTACTTGTTGATACAGGGTCATCTTTGAATGTGTTGCCAAAGAAGGCATTGATGAAGATCGATCATCAGGGTCTATATTGTACGCCCAGTGATTTGGTTGTGCGGGCTTTCGATGGAACTCGAAGATCTGTCTTTGGGGAGATAACTCTGCCTATCCAAGTAGGCCCAGAGGTGTTTGAAACAGTTTTCTACATCATGGATATCCAGCCTGCTTATAGCTGTCTTTTGGGTCGGCCTTGGATACACTTAGCAGGCGCTGTAACATCGACTTTGCACCAGAAATTGAAATATATGGTGGATAGGAATATTGTGACCGTTTGTGGAGAAGAAGACATCATGGTGAGCCATCTGTCTTCATTCAAATATGTGGAAGTCGACGGCGAAATTCAAGAAACGCTGTGCCAGGCCTTTGAGACTGTCCAAATCAAGGAGAAGGCACCGGTCAAGGTCAAGGCTCCAGAAGTTGCCATGTCGTCATACAAGGAAGCACGGGTCGTGGTGGAATCCGGATCAACACAAGGATGGGGACAGGTGGTAAGCGTCCCAAACAAGCAAGATAAGTTCGGATTGGGATATAGCCCACATGGATCATCTTTACAAAACACTCCACGTTACAAAGGTCCTGTCCAATTTACTAGCAGTGGAGTCATTTTCGATCAAATCAATGCCATATCAGATGAGGAAGGAGACAGCGACTGCGATATGGATGCGTGGATCCAGCCATGCATCCCCGGCCAGGGCTTGAAGAATTGGAGCATGGAGGAAGTTATCACAGTGACTTATGAAGAGTAATTGATTTGTCTTGATTAATGTATTCCCATATGCTCTGCCCAAGGCATAATGGACTTTATTTGTAGGGCCCTATCTTTATGCATGTGAACAATCTTTTTATCATCAATTAAAAAGCGTCTTTTCATTCAGAATTTTGTGATCCTTGTTGTTCTTGTTTTTATCTTTAACAATAAAATGGCAATGTGGTTTGTGTTTTTGTTTGCATATCATTTAAAAGCATAAAATCATCATCATCGCAGGTTACACATTTCAGATGCCACCGACTCAGACTCGTCTATGGCTCGGTATGACTTTGACAATCCGATCTTTCAAGCCGAAGAAGAGATCGAAGAAGACGAAGACCTGCCTGAGGAGCTTGCCAGATTGTTAAGACAAGAGGAGAAGGTCATCCTGCCTCATCAGGAGGAAGTTGAAGTTATCAACCTGGGAACAGAAGAAGACAAGAAGGAGGTCAGAATAGGGGCTACACTGTAAAGTAATGTCAAGCAACGTTTGGTTGAGATACTCCAAAAGTACAAGGATGTTTTTGCTTGGTCATATGAGGATATGCCAGGACTCGACACAGACATCGTGGTTCATCGTCTGCCTCTTCGTGAAGAGTGTCCTCCTGTCAAACAGAAATTGAGAAGAACAAGGCCAGACATGGCAGTAAAGATCAAGGAAGAAGTTCAGAAACAGTTAGACGCCGGATTTCTTGTTGTGGCCAACTACCCTCCTTGGGTCGCTAACATCGTACCCGTGCCTAAAAAGGACGGCAAAGTTAGGATGTGTGTTGATTATAGGGACTTGAATAGAGCAAGCCCGAAGGATGATTTCCCGCTTCCCCATATTGATGTGCTTGTTGATAACACCGCGCAATTCTCAGTGTTTTCTTTCATGGACGGCTTTTCCGGATACAATCAAATTAAGATGGCGCCGGAGGATATGGAGAAAACGACTTTTATCACACCTTGGGGGACTTTTTGCTATAAAGTGATGCCTTTCGGGTTAAAGAACGCAGGGGCAACTTATCAACGAGCAATGGTCACACTCTTTCACGACATGATGCATCACGAGATCGAAGTTTATGTCGACGATATGATTGCAAAGTCCCAAACGGAGGAGGGGCACCTGGTAAATCTTCTAAAATTGTTTGAGAGGTTGAGGAAGTTCAAATTGAGGTTGAATCCAAGTAAATGTACTTTCGGCGTACGGTCAGGAAAGCTGTTAGGGTTCATCGTTAGTGAGAAAGGTATTGAGGTTGATCCCGCGAAGATCAAGGCAATTCAAGAAATGCCAGCACCAAAGACTGAGAAGCAGGTTCGTGGTTTCTTAGGTAGATTGAACTATATTGCAAGGTTCATATCTCACCTCACCGCCACTTGTGAGCCATTGTTTAAACTTCTAAAGAAGGATCAGGCGGTCGTTTGGAACGAGAATTGCCAGAAGGCATTTGAGAAAATAAAGGAATACCTACAAGAACCTCCAATACTGATGCCCCCGGTGGCTGGAAGACCGTTGATAATGTACTTAACAGTTCTTGAGAATTCTATGGGTTGTGTTCTCGGTCAGCACGACGAGATTGGAAGAAAGGAGCACGCAATTTACTACTTGAGTAAAAAGTTTACCGACTGTGAGTCCAGATATTCAATGTTAGAAAAGACTTGTTGCGCACTCGCTTGGGCCGCCAAGCGCCTAAGGCAGTATATGCTAAACCACACAACCATGTTGATTTCAAAGATGGACCCAATCAAGTATGTGTTCGAAAAGCAGGCGCTATCAGGAAGGATCGCCAGGTGGCAGATGATTCTGACAGAATATGATATTCAATATGTATCTCAAAAAGCTATTAAAGGTAGTGTTCTGTCAGAATACCTTGCAGAGCAGCCAGTCGATGATTATCAGCCAATGAAGTTTGACTTTCCTGACGAAGACATTATGTACTTGAAAATGAAAGATTGCGATGAGCCGTTGCCGGGCGAGGGACCGGAATTGGGTTCCCAGTGGAAGTTGATCTTTGACGGTGCTGTTAACTCCTACGGTAGTGGGATTGGGGCAATCATTACAACCCCCCATGGGTCCCATATACCATTCACCGCAAGGTTAACATTCCCATGCACCAATAACGAGGCCGAGTACGAAGCATGTATCATGGGTATTGAAGAAGCAATCGATTTGAGAATCAAGAACCTTGATATCTATGGAGATTCAGCCTTAGTGGTCAACCAAATCAAGGGGGAGTGGAAAACGCGCCAGCCAAATCTGATCCCATATATGAACTACGCAAGAAGGTTGTTACCTTTCTTCGATCGAGTAGAGCTTCACCATGTGCCAAGAGCAGAAAATCAGATGGCCGATGCTTTGGCTACCCTATCCTCGATGTACAAAGTTAACTTCTGGAACGATGCCCCAATAATTGTCATTTCACGGCTCGACAGACCAGCATTTGTGTTCGCAATAGATGAAGCTCCTGATGGCAAACCATGGTTTTATGACATCCAGAACTTTCTTAAGAACCAAGAGTATCCGCCTGGGGCATCTACCCAAGATAAGAAGACTTTGAGAAGATTGTCCGGCAATTTCTATCTAAATCCAGACGGTGCGCTCTATCGGAGAAACCATGACTTAGTGCTACTAAGATGCGTGGACAAAAAAGAGGCAAATTTGCTTATGGAAGAGGTCCACGAAGGTGCTTTCGGAACACATGCAGGGGGGCATGCCATGTCTCGGAAATTGTTGAGGGCAGGATATTATTGGTTAACTATGGAGTCAGATTGCTTCAAGTACGCCAAGAAATGCCACAAATGTTAAATTTATGCCGACAAGATTCATGTACCGCCGTGTCCTTTAAATGTCATGTCGTCGCCGTGGCCTTTTTCCATGTGGGGCATTGATATGATTGGAAAAATCGAGCCGACCGCATCCAATGGACACCGTTTTATCTTAGTGGCTATTGATTATTTCACCAAATGGGTCGAAGCGGCCTCTTATGCCAATGTTACAAAGCAGGTAGTGGCCTGATTCGTCAAAAGAGATATCATCTGTCGATATGGGATACCTGAGAGGATCATTACTGACAATGGTTCTAATTTGAATAATAAAATGATGAAGGAGCTGTGCCAGAGTTTCAAAATAGAGCATCACAATTCTTCTCCCTATCGTCCGAAAATGAATGGCGCCGTAGAAGCGGCTAACAAAAACATTAAGAAGATAATACAGAAGATGGTGGTGACTTATAAGGATTGGCACGAGAAGTTGCCCTTCGCTTTACATGGATATCGCACTTCAGTGCGTACTTCAACTGGGGCAACTCCTTTCTCGTTGGTGTATGGCATGGAAGCTGTTCTGCCATTGGAGGTCGAGATCCCTTCTCTAAGAGTACTGGCAGATGTCAAACTAGATGAAGCAGAATGGGTAAAGAACAGGTTGAATCAACTCAGTTTGATGGATGAGAAAAGATTGGCGTCTCTCGCGTACGGTCGTTTGTATCAGAAGAGGATGAAGAGCGCCTATGATAAAAAGATACGTCCTCGGAGCTTTCAGGCAGGCGACTTGGTGTTGAAGCGAATTCTCCCGCCGCAGAATGATCACAGAGGCAAATGGACTCCCAACTACGAGGGTCCTTATGTTGTGAGAAAAGTCTTCTCAGGAGGAGCCTTGCTACTTTCAACTATGGATGGTGAAGATTTTACATCCCCGGTGAACGCAGACGCAGTCAAAAAATATTTTGCTTAAGAAAGCTCGCTGGAAAGAAAAAGAGTATCCAGGCAAGAATGGGGCATCCCGGCGAACCATAAAAGGATAGGTTCAGGCAAAAATTAGGGATATAAGAAAAATGTGAGCCCGCAAAGTTGAAAACCTGAAAGGGCAACTTTGGCAAAAATGGGTATCCTGGTGAATCGAAAACCCGCAAGGGCGATTCAGGCAAAAATTAGGGATTTTAAAGCAAATGACTGCGGCCTGCGCATTGATCATCACAAGCATAGTAGATTCGAGGGAGAACGCGAAGATCGACCATTCAAATCAGTCTCTTCAGAAGTTAAAGTATCGGGAAGCGTCAAAGCCACGCGAGTCATGGATGAGTCGTCACATGGTGTTTGTCTGTACCACATTGCCGACATTTTTGTATATTTTCCTTGCGATTGTCTTTTTGCGCAGCTTTCTCTTTTCAGGAGTTGCATCCGATGTAAAGTTTCCTATTTTCAGGCCTTTTATCAATAAAATATACTATTTAGAAAAAGCTTCGTTCTGGTTTTAACTTTTACCGTTTTGTTTGCAAGAAACGCCTGATATTTTTTGATGAAAAACCTTGCATGCATAAACTTATGGGCTTTGCTAACTGTTAATCAAGACATTTGTTTTTAAATAAAGTCATAATTGATAACTTGGTGCCAGCTGTACAACACACTTGCCTAGTTGTTGTTACTTTCCCCAAGCAGAGGTTGATGGTGATTCCTTCCTTATCTAATCCACAGCCAAGTTAACAGAATTAATTTTCTTCCCGACAGAATGGAACTGACTGAGAGATCGTTCATCTCCACCCCCAGCAGAGAGAGTGTGGGATAATCCTCCCAGTAAGTCTTATTCAACATCCCTAGCAGATAGTGGATTCAATCACCGACAGAATGGAGCTATTCCTCAGCAATCTGCTGTGTTTCCCCAGTAGAGCTATTCTGGCTGATCATTCATAGCTGATTTCCCCGGTAGAGTGGAGTTGTTGCCTCCAGCCAGGTTGCTTGATCCCCAGAAGAGTTGTAGGCTGATAGGCCATCCGGGACGTTCTCCGCAGCAGAATTTGATTAGGATCCCCAGCGGAGTAGTTTTGATCTTAGCAGAACAGTTTTTACCCAGAAGTTTTTCTCGGAGGCCATCCAGGGCTGGTATTCCTCAGCACGAGTTTGTTTGCGCTAAGCGTATCTAGCTTTAACTCAACGGAGTTGATCTTTCATCTCTAAGCATTTGTTTTTGCTACAGTGGTTCATTTGCATCCACATACATGCACTAGCATCTACCTAAACGCGAAGCATTTCCATTTCATGTGGAGCATTAAGCCATATTCAAACATATGCATGTGAAACATAAGCCAGGTCATTACCCTTTTGTTTCCGGTGAATCTGGCAGATGATTAGTATTTTTTCCTGTGTGTCGGCTAGACCCAGATTTGTGTTGTTTCCCCAGCGGAGTTCTTCTGTGTTTGTCACCGATGGATAGTTTAGTTCTTCAACGGTGACGTTGAGAAGTTTGTCTTGACGGCGATGTCAAGTATTTGATGCTTCAACGGCGATGTTGAGAAGTTTGTTTCTGACGGCGATGTCGGATGGTTTAGTTCTTCAACGGTGATGTTGAGAAGTTTGTCTTGACGGCGATGTCAAATATTTGATGCTTCAACGACGATGTTGAAAAGTTTGTTTCTGACGGCGATGTCAAGTGATTTGATTCTTCAACGGCGATGTTGAGAGGTTTGGTTTCTGATGGCGATGTTAGATGATTTAGTTTTTCAGCAGCGCTGTTGAAAGTTTGTTTTGACGGTGATGTCAAAAGTAATTGTACTCTTCAGCGGCGATGTTGAAAGTCCGTTCCTGACGGTGATGTCAGATGCTTTGTCTTCGCCAGCGGCGATGTTGAATGTTTGTTGCTGACGGCGATGCCAGATGCTTGGTTTTTCCCAGCGGCGAGGTTGGATATTTGTTGCTGACGGCGATGTCGGAGTGATTTGTTTGTTCAGCGGCGAGGTTGGATGTTTTTTTCTGGCGGCGATGTCGGGGTGATTTGTTTGTTCAACGGCGATGTTGAGAAGTTTGTTTCTGGCGGCGATGTCGGAGTGAGTTGATTCTTTAGCGGCAATGCTAGATGTTTGTTCTTGGCGGCGATGTCAGGTAGTTTGGTTCTTCCAATGGCGATGTTGGATTTTGTCTTGACGACAGTGTCGGAGGATCGTATCTTTGGATTCAATATCTGTTTGTATTTAACAGAGGACTGACGGTGAGTTTAGATATTTTTACCGACTTAATGTCGAGGCCTGACCGTGAGGTCAAATGTTTTACCAATTATTTTAAGAATTGACGGCGAAGTCAAAATTTGTTGGAAATGGCGGCGAAGTCAGAAGATTGTTTTAAGAGATGACGGCGAAGTCAGGTCATGTGAGAATTGACGGCGAGGTCAGAGGTTTACTCAATTTATGACTGACGGTGAAGTCAGATGTTTCATTTAATATAGGAATTGACGGCGAAGTCAGAAAATATTGAGGGTCGACGATAAAGTCAGTGGATTTATAATTTTGACGCTGAGAGCTGGCGGCAAGGTCAGAGGTTCTACTTAATATGGGTGCCTGGCGGCGATGTCAGAAGTTCGTTTCGCGATTGTCAAATTTCCGGGTCCTTGGGTATTCAACCGTCTTTTGCCTTGATCGTATGGAAGTCGTTCACCTTTCATCCATCCAGGCCCAAGCCGTTTGAATAGGGGCAGCTGTTGTACCCCAAAATTTGACCAACCTCTCTGGCTGATGTTGTGTTTCATTGCATCCGCATATTGCATAAAACTACATGGCATATCATTATTTGAAATCTTTTTTTTTACAGGGATCAAAAAATGTGTGTGTAAAAAAATATATTAGTTCTCATCAAGCATTTGTGCTCAAGTCATCAGAAGCAGGGGATTTATTTTTTTCAGATAGAATATAAAAGGGTCATTTTTTTTAAAGAAATAATAAAATGAAGCAAAATGCGCAGGGTGGGGTTTGAACCCACCACCTTTTGTTTGGCAGCTCCTCACTCTACCAGCTCAGCCAAGCACACGCTCGTGAGTTATAAGAAGAAAGGAAAGTATACATGATAAGATGTGTGAAAAAGGGGCGCTCCAAAATAAAATATGGTGGATTTTGTCTCCACCCGGGATTCGAACTCATGACTTCATGTAAACGCGCACTTGCTTTAACCACTGGGGTGGTGATACATCCGTTGATTATCCCACCCCAGATTTTCTAAGTACCCTATTTTCATTTCAAATGGCTGGGTAAGTTTGAGCAAAAGGGCCATGCGTGAAGGAGGAGAGGTTGAGAAAAACTCAACTATTTTCAACAAAATAAAAACCAATCCTGCTTGTTTCTTCGCGAGGATCAGTGTGGGATACTCAGTTTTCACTTTTGAAATGTGTATTTCAAGTTGCGTTTGGAATTGCAATATGGAGCCATTTTGATTTTTCACAAGTTTGTACTGAGCGTTGCCATTTCCAGGCCAACCAGCAGGGTACTTACCTTGGCTACTTTTCTGGATCCATTACCAATCCGGGCAAGGGCAAGCAGCCTCTACACTGGCCTGCTGCAGCCCTAGTTTGTCCCTACTTCTCCACTCCAACAAAAAGCAATAAGACAAAACTCAGCAGAAAAAAATTGAATTTGAACTGGGATATAAAAGGTTAAAGGCTGAGGGAAACCCTAGCAACCACACTTGGATACAAAAAAGCAGAGGGAGAGTTTTCAGTTTTCTCTGAGGTTTCTTTTCTCTAAGAATTCGTGTGTTGATTCAAGAAGGGAGGAAATTGTCAAGCTCTGCTCAAAGGAGGCTCCTCTTGCTCAAAGCTGCAGGCTCTTTATTCTTGTTGAAGATTTGCAAGAGGTACTAAATTCTGAACCTTTTTATCATGTGCATCAACTGTTGTGTTTTGATTTAAAGTTGTATGGAGCATGTTTCTTTTTTTTCTCTTCTAGATTGTGTTTTGTTTATATTTCGTGAAGGATGATTGGAGTCCTGTCATGATTTGGTTCTGGTTGATATCAATCATTTTTGCTTTGAACCACCTGTTGTTGAGTTTACTGTGTCCATTTCTGCTGCAAGCATATTTGAGGGTGTTGGGACAAGTTCCTAGACCTTGAGTCCCTTGGTGGAAAATTGCTTTTGGAGTGTCTTATATTTGTTTCAGTTTAAGATTGTTTGGTTGCATCTAACTTATGTGCTTGCTCACTGTCATGAGTTCATGAACCAACTTATGTGAATGACATTTGGTCTATTAACTTTTGGACAAAAATACTGTTATGTTGGGATTTGCTAGCTTTGGTCAGGTTTATTTTTTTTTCTTGAAATTGGAATCTGCTATTTCAGTAGCAATGGTGTAGGTTTGTGTGCATTGGTGTTTGTCTTAAGTTTTTGTTGTGAGCTGGTTATGTATTCTGCTAATTAACCCATGCTTGTGGTTTGGTGTGCTGGTTGTCAATTGATGTTCGAACTGTAATTTATGCCAAACCTGCTAAAACCTTATCATGAATTTGTTTACTTTTCTTGTTTTCTCTCAAAAACTGCTGGACATGCTGAAATCTATTTGAGGGCATTTGTGTAATCTTGCTTAAGCTGAACATTTGGTCAGATAAAATGGCTTTGCTTCTTTCATAAAAATTTTGTTTACTGTCATCAACCGTGTGAGTTAAATTACATGACATGAGCACTTGTCTTGGCTGTATCATTGGTGGCTTTGTGTTGTCATTTCCTTTTTTGCTCTGTTCAAAACTGGCTGAGATGTATTTACCATGGGCTTGGCATAGCAAACATTGATTCACAGGTAATTTAGCAAACCAAGTCTGTATGCTTGAAGTTTGATTGTTGGTTCTATAACTGCATTTGCCATCTAAGTTGATTGGGAGGTTAGTCAGCCAATGTTCCCATCCAAACCTCATTAGGTCTTATGTTTTTGACTAGTCTTAATGTTAGGAGACCAATCATTTGTAAGCTTATCTTTTTATGGTGACTATCATATATTTTCAAGCATAGAGTTTTATGTGCACCCTTACCATCAAATTTGGGGTCTGTAGGGATTTGCTTGTTAGCATTGTAGGAGGATGACCATTGTAGGTTTGTGATATTGATGTTTGTGATAGTGTCCTGTTGGAGATTAACTGCCTTGACAGCCTCAGGTTTCAAGATTTTAATCCCAATTCAGGTCTGCATTATGTTGGTAGGTTTGTACTGTCATAAGTTTTGCTTTGTACTGCTACTTGTGCATTTGTTTTGTAGCTTTGAGGCTTGTGAACCTTTAATATTATCAAGTTGTTTTGTGGCATCAGTTTGATTAATCATTGGTAACAGGATTTGAGCAGTAGGTAGGGTCCAGTTCAGTGCCTGGCAAGTTCTTTAGTTTGGGTTTTTGTTGTTTTGGTTTGGTCCTATTTGTGTCCAGTTGGGACCATGGCAGGTTTAGGCATCAACATTGACAGCATAGTGTTTAGGTGTTTGGTTTCTCATTCAGCATAATGTTCAGCTCTTGTGAAGAAGGAAACTAACTCAGTTTTCCTTTAGAGTTTTGTTTAGGCTTTGTTTTTTTGTTGTTTTAGTTGGTGCTTGGTGGAAGGCAAGCATGGCCTGAATTATGCAGTTAGAGCAAGAGGTTTTCTTTAGTTAAGATTGGGTTTCAGCAGTTGGTGTGTCTTTGAAAGCTAGATTAATCGAACTCTTTGATTAGATTGAACTGCTTTAATTCATTTGTTTAAGCTGTGCCATTCATGTTGCTAGGTCAATGTGGCATTTGTGCTTTTGTGTTGATTGGAATTCATCAATTTGCATTGAAATGTCAATAATATTTTGTTGTGGCCAGGCTGTTTTGCTGACATCCAATGCTTGTTTTTTTCATAAAGTGACTTACATACCAGTTTTCTTGTTTTGTTTGTTTTGATTCTTTTAAATAAAACTCTCTGCTAGAAATCACTCAGCTTCATATCTTAATTACTGCTTAGGTTAGTTTGAGTAGGGTTAGCTTAGTCTTTGTAAAGGCATGGCAATTTAAGATTCACATAGCTTTTGAATTGGATTTCATGCTAGGTTCTGTTTAGTGGATGCAATTAGGACAGTTGGTGTGTGTAGGGAATTAACTCATGTCCTTTAGCAATTTGGCTGTTAACTTTGGGAGCTGTAAGTAGGATTCATTGATGGATAAAGTGCCAAGGGTCTGTTATTGATCATGCTTTGTCAAGAATGGATATTGCACTGAAGGTGTTTGAATAAAGTACTGAGCGAATCCATGCCAAGGCTGAGACAGTTTAGTTGAATTGGTAATTTGTATTGATGCTAAAAGAGCATTTTTAGGGGTGTTAACTCATAACAGTTGCCATCAGGTTTGATTGATTTGTTGTTGTTAGAATGGTATATGTTTGTGGGCTGATAGTTTTGCTTTGGTGAGTTTGGTTACTACTTTTTTTTTTATTGAAACTCATAACCTGCAAGAGAGTAAATTGATGTTGATGTTTGCCTAAAGATGTTTGATTTGGTAAATGTTTAACTTTTCACTTTGAGGAACTTGGAACAATCCTGTTTGAATCAAACTAGCTTGTAGTTGATCATGGCATTTGGTTATAAGTTTGGTCCTTGAGCAGACCTGCTGCTGCTTTTTGTTTGGAACCCTGTATTAAATTTTATGTGTGATGGTCATTAAGGGCCTGCTGTTAGAGCTGCACTAACACCTTTGTTTCGGCATTTTTACATCGATCTCATCCACTTACACCTTGCATACGATGTTCTTGTTTTAATGTTTTTTGACTAGATCACTTGCTGAAATTCATTTTTCTGCGCATTTGGAGCTTGCTCAAGGCATCTTCTATCTCCGCTTGCATCTAGTATGGTCCATGATTTTCAAAACGTACCTCAATACACTTCATTGCATAAGCTTTCTATTTTCTTTATGTGCTCAGAATTTGAAAAAGCTAATAGGACCATCTTCTTCCTCTAGTCTTTCTGGTCAGTTTTGATATAAGGTTTGCACGGTTTGGTTGAGGTACGGTTAAGATACGAATCAAAACGTATTGGGGACGGTTGGTTTTGTTTTTGGTTTTGCCCAGAAATCTGCCTCGCTTTGGTATTTGATTTGATGGGGTGGCATAAATACACGGATGTATCGCCACCCCAGTGGTTAAACACTAACCTTTAAGTATCTTGCCTCACCCCAATGACCTGAGTTCGAGCCCAGCTGGGGGCCTTTTTTCGCTTTGTTTTGTTTTTTATTCTTCACTCCTTGTTTTTTCTTTTTCTTCTTCCATATCTTATCAGCGCGCGCGTCTTGGCTGAGTGGTTGAGCTGTATGCTTGCAAGGGCGTGGGCGTGGGTTCGATCCTCCCCATGGCTCTCCCACCCTTTGTTTTATTATTTTTGTTAAGTTTAAATTCTTTATTATTTTTATTTTAATCATACAAAATTCCAAAATTCATAACTTTAGCATACTTTAATATTTTTGATTCGTTCTTTTTTTAAATTGTTCAAAATGATGATTATTTTCATTTAATGAATTAAAATTTCAAATTTTGGGTATTCTCAACACCCTTGGCTTTCTTGGAAGTTGGTCCTCGGTTAGGGTTGTTTACTTTACATCTCATTAACACTTTTCAAACCATCTTCAAAATCCAATTATCTTTGTATTGAATTAAAAAGAGGGGATTAAGTGTAGACTTTCTTCCTCTCTGATTGTTGGGATGCCCACTGTAGTGAGGGTGGTTTCGACACTTGTCTTTCCATACGAAGACGTTTCCATACCATCTCTCCTGAAACCTCGGTCTCGTACCGAGCGCACTTTCAAACCCCTTCAATAAGGAATCATTTCTCTTTGTATTGAATTAAAGAGAGAGGATTGGGTGTAGACCTCTTCCTTTTCGAATGTTGGGATGCCCACTGTAGTGAGGGTGGTTTCGACGCTCGTCTTTCAATACGAAGACGCTTCCACCCCTTTTCCTCCTAAAACCTCGGCTCCGCACCGAGTGCATTTTCAAAAACCTCGGTCTCGTACCGAGTCCATTTTCAAACCACCTTTAAAATTGATTTCTCTTTGTATCGAATTAAAGAGAGAAGATTGGGTGTAGACCTCTTCTTCTTCGAGTGTTGGGATGCCCGCTGTAGTGAGGGTGGTCTCGATACTCGTCTTTCGATACGAAGATGCGCCTTTATCCACCATCACACTTTCACAACTTCATCCCGCAACCCTTGTCACATAAAAACCTCGGTCCCGCACCGAGTGCATTTCAAATTATTTTCATAACAAAAACTTGAATGGTCGTGGAGTGGTTAGGCGTAGGCCTTCTCCTATCCCGAGTGCTGACGTTTACCGTAGGGTTCTCTGTCGCAAAGCACTTACCATTCAAAACCAAAATACCTTTAATAAGAGAACGAAGCTCTCTTTATGTTGGATTAAAGAGAGAGGATTGGGTGTAGACCTCTTCTTCTCCGAGTGTCAGGATACTCACTGTAGTGTGTGTGGTCTTGATACTCGTCTTTCAATACGAAGACGCTATGTTCGCCACACATTTTTTACAACAAAAACTTTGAGATAACGAATTGGGTACTACCCGTAGGGGTTACTATCCGAGGACCTATCTCGCCCCCTAAAAAACAATCCAATCAATCAAACGTGACTCCTTGCCTCGCGTGGCGAAAACTAATTCGTCTTTCAAAAAGGATATGTTACGACCGTTCTACCGCAAACAGGAAATGCCTAAGTCTCCAACGAGTGAGCGGCAAAACACCTAACTGTTAGAATGCGCACGATAGCATCATCCGTAAAAACATCAACACACTGTTAGCACGAACTACGTTTGCTCTGATTTCTCATGTCAGATGAGAATACGTAGGCACAAGACAGCGATGTCTTGGCGAGCTCCCTTTTTCACCTTTCACCCGTAGTTGCACGAACTACGTCTGCTCTGATTTCTCATACCAGATGAGAATACGTAGGCACAAGACGACGATGTCTTGGCGCACACTTCCCCCCATATCTGAAGTTCCCCGAACTACGTCGACTCTGACTTTCTACATCTATTGAGAATACGTAGGCATAGGACTGCGAAGTCCTACCGAGTCTGTTCTTTCTCCATTCCCTTCTTTCTATCTTCTTCCTCGTTGCCTCTTTTCTTGTTTCTAACCCTTCTTTTACCCCGTGGAACTCTTTTTATAGCATAATATTTAAGCAAATAAATTCACACATCGACAAACAAAAGGTTCCCATCGAGTACGATGGATGCGAGGGGTGTTAATACCTTCCCCTCGCATAACCGGCTTCCGAACCTGTTCTTGGTTGCGAGACCAATCTTATCCATTTCTTTCCTAAGGTTTTCTCGATATTTTCCTTTCCCCTCATGGGATAAATAAAGTTCGGTGGCGACTCTTCTGTCCTTTCTTTTTCGCCTCCCCGTCGTTGCGCGATGCATTTTTCGAGTAGCGTCACTTGGGTCCGAGAAGTCTTTCTTAAACTTCAAGTAATCGTCATTCGATTAACCCACTCGAACCACAACCCTAAAACCTATTCAAATCTACCCTCATTTCAAAACCAAAATACTTAACAAATCAAACTCTATTCCTCGCCCTCGTGCGATCCACACCTCTTACCAAGGACATTGTTTAGTCCCTTCTTTCGCGCATAACAAACTCCTGCTTCAGCCTCCCCTAGCGAGCAGACAAGCCAACGTTTAGCAGTTAGAATGCGACCTAAACTCTCGTTCAACTCATACCCACCTTTTACTGAGAACATTGTTTAGTCTTTTCTTCCGCGCATAACAAACTCGTGCTTCAGCCCCCCATAGCGAGCAGACAAGCCAACGTTTAGCAGTTAGAATGCGACCTAAACTCTCGCTCATTCCAAACACAAACCGTTTAGCAAACCGTAGGTTGAACTACGGCTGCTCTGATCTCTCATATCTGTTGAGAGTACGTAGGCATAGGATTGCGATAATCCTAGCAAGCACAATTCCCAAACCTTTACCCGTAGTCCCATGAACTACGAACGCTCTGATTTTCCACTTCTTACCAGTGAAGATACGTAGGCACAAGGGTCCCAATCCTTGGCGAGCACCCTATCCTAAAAAACCAAACCTTTTCCCATTAGCAAGCAATTTCTTTAGAAGATAAACAAGTGTATCTAATTTCTCTCACGAATCGAATCAAGAGGTTCCCGTTGAGTACAATGGACGTAGAGGGTGTTAATACCTTCCCTCTTCGTAATCGACTCCCGAACTTAGAATATTGGTTGCGATGACCATGTTCTTATCCCTTTTAAGGTTTTATCAATATTTTCCCATTCTTTCCTTGGAATGAATAAAATTTAGTGGCGACTCTGTTTCGAACGTATTTTTCGCGTCCATTGCGAGGATCGTATTTTTTGAGGTACGACACTAACATTTCTTAGAATTTTTGCATTAGAAGTATTTCTAGATCTTAACTTTATCTTGTAACATACGTTTTCTTCTAGAGTGTTGATAACAGAGTTTGATGACGTCACACGTCTTCTTATCAGAGTCAAATCATATTGACAACAGCCACACACTAGATAAAACAATATCATATTGAATTCTTCTCTTAGATAACATGTGTAGTTATCATCAAAACTCAAAGGCCAAATGTAGAACCAAATCTTGTTCTTACAATCTCTACCTTTTTAATGATAACAAACAATGCCTTTTGATAAACAATTCATATAGGGTAATCAACATAAATTCACAGAGTCATAGATAAACTTAACATGCTCCCCCTGATTCTGTTACTCACAAAATTCATTTATACTTGTTCAGAGTCTCCCCCTAATCCCAAGACTCACAAAATGATTTTGAAGTAGAATCATATTAGCAGAGAAGGATTACTTCTCAGTGACGTCTCATCAGAATCTGACTAGAACTTACTGGTCTTCATCTCAGAACCAAATCTTGCTATCAGAATACTATAGACGTATCAGAACCTGATTTGTCTTATCAGACTTGATGTCTTACATTATATATCATAAATTATTAGATACTTTCTTAGATGTCACGCATCATGTATCAAAACCAAATCTTCATATCTTAACATAGATCACTAACAGGTGCACATATCCTTATGTCATTTGATGGTTCAGAAACCAATTGTTTTCTTTAATGAACATGACTTGATTTGATCTCCAAAATATTTACATTCTTTTAAAACTGGAGTCTAGATACCATTTGAAGTTTGGATACCAATTGAATTTAAGATACCATTTAAATTAATTTAAGCATTTTTTCATAAAGTTAACAACTTCTGACAAATGTTGGGTATCTACGTGAAACTTATGGATATCCTTGTTGATTGTCCTTTGCTTTTGATACTTTAGTGGTCAACACCATATATTTATATATTATCACTTAGCATTCTTCTTTCTTGTACTTTTTTCTAATGATTATATCTTCTGATCTCTTGTACAAATGCTTCTAATATAATTTTCTTTATTATTGACTTCTGATGCACATCACTTGCCTCTTGGTCATATCTTTGATATTTTATCAAATACAAATTATGTATTCTGATATGTCTTGTCTCTTCTGATAAAGTCTTCTTCACTCTTCTGATAGCCTGTTCTAACATACTGTGAACTTTTGCGAAGTTCCTGATTAATTCTCAAACATATGGTTAGAAATAAACATATTTGCATTATATTTGGGATGAGATTCTTTAGATTAGATATCAAAATCATATATCACTTTCTCCCCCTTTGTCACAAATAAAAAAGGTATAGAAAATAAATTGAAAAAGTGAAATGAAGACTATTATAAAGACAGAAAAGAAAATTTCATTAATATTGGTTAAGAAGTTACAATGGAAGACGACAGACAAAAATAAACTTAGAGTTTATGACAAAAACTAAAAACTTAGAAGTTCTAAGATTCAACAACTCTTTAGGGCCTGAGGTTTGTAAGCTCTCTTTGTGTCAGATGATCTTTGAGAGGAGGTTTGTAAGCTCTTTTGGAATCTTATCTGAAAAGTCTAAGAAGTGAGGTTTGTAAGCTCCTTTCCATTCAAAACATAGAAACTAGTCTCCTCACAGATCATTAATCCAAAAGGCTTCTGACAATGTTACAACTCACTTCAACGAGTGCATCATCTGATCCAAGCCTTTTAGCCTCATTAGAGCAACTTTAACGCAGGGTTGTTAAACCAAAATTCTTTATAGCTTACGTTAGTAATAAGGAATTTGCATTATAGGAGAGCTGACATGGCATCCAAATGAACCAAAATTTAGTTCCCATTATCTATATAGTTAACGTTAACTATTCATGTGAAACCTATTATAATATTACTTAATATTAATAAAATATTCCAAATATTCCAACAACACAAGGGTATGATATTTGAAAATAGTAACGGTCATATTATCATTTTTTACCTTCTATAAATTCTATAGATATTTTAATTTTTTTTACACACAGTTTTACTTCTAAATTTTTTTCTTTCAATTTCCAATCCTATTTATTTATCAAATTGATCCCAACCAATCGAATCCTTATTATAATTATATTCCTATGAAAATGTAATTTTTTTATGTTTTATTGTTGTGAATTTTGTATCATTTTTAATTTTATAATAAAATATATTTAATATTATTTTTAAATTTTTAAGGTAAATTTTATTTAAAAAATTATATGTATTTTAATTAAAATAATTAAATTAATTGTAACTTAAATAAAAAATATAAAATATGGGGTCAAGTTTTGGTTTCTTATAGACAACCACCATTAAAGTAAAAACTACTCAAATCAACTATAAATTTTTTAAATCCTACAAATCACTTTGGACCCACAAAAAGTATATTAGTTTACCCATTTAGTTTACTCCCACTAAAGATGATCTTAGTAATTTCATCTCTATAAAGCAATTTAGATAAAATCCTTCCATACGGTATTTAGGACTTATGTTGACTTCTTGCGATGGTTATAGATTCTTTTAGGTAGTTGAAGATGGTTAAGGGCAGATTGACACACACATTGTTCATTAAAAAGTAGATAAAAAGTCGATCAACATGAGATAGAACATTTTTATTAACTTCACGAGTGCGAAAGTTGGTAAGAAGAATATTGAACCAAGCTCTATCAGTGGGAAGAAGATTTTCGGGATTTGTGGGTTCATATTTGAGAGAAGTGTCATGGATGTTAGCAAGATTTTCAATAAAGAAATAGGTAAAGTGAAACTCATCCACAATGATACTGGATTGATCACAACTAATAACATCAGCAATGGATTTAGGAGAGATGACAAACCCAACACCATGAATACGGGAGCAAATGAATTTTCCATCTACACTAAATAAGGCGTACTTCTAAAATTCTTTCACAAGATTTGAATAAACATGTCCATTCAAAAGATTAAAGTATTTCCCCCATTTTTGTTTTTGAACACCGAGAATAGTGTCACGGTCTGTTCCATTAAGACTCACAAAATGAGGTCGTTTTTCGACAATGACTTCAAAAATCTCTTCATTACCACAAAAGGTTTTGACATACATAGTTAAAAAAAAGTGAATCATAACAAAGAAGGGATATCAAGTTCATAGTGGAAGAATGACTCGAGAGGATAGTAAGTTAGAAACAAAGGAAGTTACTAAGGAAAAAGGTATATGGGAACAATAAGTATGAGAGGAGACTATGAGTTTGACAAAGAATTTAATGAAGAATCAACACTTGAGATGCGCAATATTTAATGATTATTTGTAGACTGTTGCCATATGCCAGGGTGAATGATAGGGTTACGACAAATGAAAGCTAAAATTGGAGGTGTTGATCAGACATTAGGTTTAAAGAGAAACAGAAGAGACACTTAAAAAGGAATGAACACAGAATTTCTAACAAGAGTTAAGGTGAAATGATTTTAATTATATGTATCAAAGATATTCTCATTACCGGAGTTGTCCAATCAGATACGAGATATGGTATATATAAGACAAAGATTTGTTGACATACCAACTTTTCATATCATTATGGTTAATAAATGAATCACACTCTAGTTTCCAAAGGTTAAAAGTATTTTCCAAGAGGCATGCGTTCTAACTTTAGTTACTTACGAACTATTACAACTTCATTAGTCAAAGGTTTCTCATTTCAAAAGAACGACTCCTATGCATCATGTTTAAGAAATATATTTTTCTATTGTTGAGAAACAAAAATTGTGAGATAACTTCTTACCATTCAGGACATAGAACTTGGTTCACATGTTGAATGAGAATAAGTTTATTTTCAGCAAGGTTTCTTTAAAAAAGAATTTCAGTCATAAGAAAAAAGCTGAATCAGAAGGTTTTAGAAAATAATTTCCTAATGAATTCTCAAAATTGTAGTTCTTAGAATATAAGAATAATTTATAAGCCATCTAATTAAATAGAGGGGTTAGAAATACATTACTCAATACTCTTGTAGAATCCCAACTACGACTGTAGACACTTCTTCAGAATCATCACGCGTTAGCTTCTGCTAGAATCATTTCTTCTCTTATCACATGTCTTCTTTCTACTTCTATCTTCATAAGAGTCTTTGAGAGGTATTCTTGAAAACATATTCCAACAGCAATATCACAATGTTCATATGAAGGAATAGTCAACCAAAAAGTTTCTCTTGCGCCACCTTTTCGAGGTAGAGGTCATAGAGTTTTTACACCATTATATTCAGCTTAAAACCATTTTTATCTTCAGTCTTCTAGCATCTTCAGAGGCTTCAGATATTAACTTGATGAAGCGTGTTGTATAAGAGTTTTTCTTTGTGTAATCTTCAGAGCCACAGTCTTTAGAATCTCAGATCTTTGTTCAGCAGAACCTAGTCATAAGAATCTTCAGCACTTGGTTTCTTAGAAGGATTATCTTTAGAGTCTTCAAAACTTGTTCTAACAGAACCTCATATTCAGACTTTTTGGATTTCATCAAGCACACTTTTTTTCTCCAAAGTCTTCAGCACTTTGTTCAATCAGAACCTTGTCTTCAGAAACTCTTCAAAACTTGATCTTTATAATGATGTCTTCAGAATCTTTAAAGCTTTGTTCACCCGAACCATGTCTTTAGAATCTTCAGAGCTGTATGTTGCACCCCAAAATTTGCCCAACCTTTTCTAACCTAGGTTTATGTTTCAATTGCATAGTCATTTGCATTGTCATCATGTACATAGTGTATTCATCTGCATGGTATAGCATGAGCAAGCTATCTTAATAGGGGATCAAAGTGATATTCTTATCTCAAGAGATATATCCAAAGGTTTCATTCATATTCAAGACTACTCAAGTCATCAGAGAAGAATTTGAGCTTTGAAGAGCTGTCAGGTTGATCAGTGAATTCTCTCTTATCTTGAGGCTAGTTGGGGATCATCAGAGGAAGTATGAGCTATGAGCCAAGAGCATGAGGTGTGTATGGATGTTATTAAGAGCCTAGATGATCATTTTGAAGAAGAACTAAGTCATGGGAATGATTGCAAGAGCCTCAGTTGAAGTCAGTCAACTAGGGTTTTATCTGGGTCAACAATAGGTCAACTCTAAGTCAAAGAAGTGTTTTGAAGGGCATCAAGAATCATTTGAAGAATGTGGGATTCATTATTTGCTACATGGATATGGATATGATGTTGTTCTAAAGAAAAATCAAGAGGAGTCAAGGAGAACTGGAGTTACCAAATTAGGGTTTCAGTGTAAAATCCCCTGATTTAGGTCAAACTTCAAAGCAGTGTAGCTCAAGGTGCAAGCTTCATATGAATTCTTGGTCCACATGAAACTTGTAGAGTATCTTCATAGATTTAATTTGAGTGGTGGAAGTCATCAAGATGATTTATAGAACTCAATTTATAGCCCTTGCAAGTTACAGGTCATCTGAGGGCACTGAAATTTGTCTGTGAAAGTTGTCTGTCTTCCAAGCAACTTTTGACCTTCAAGCGTATTTCAAATGGATTCTTGGACAACATGACAGTTGTTCCTTATTGTCTTAGCTTTCTAGAAAGGTATGGTATGCCTTCATATGATTTGTGGAACTCTACTTATGGTCTTGGAAAGCAAAGGGTATTTTGGTCATCTGAGGATTACAGGTCATTCTTAGCCTATGCCCAAAACTCATACAAGGAAGCTTCAAATGAAAAACTTCACAAAATCAAAGTTGCTAAAAATGTCATTTTAAGTCTAGTAAAGAAGTCATGGAAGTTTGGAAATGCATAGAACAAGACTTGACCAAAGTTGGTGAAAAATGACCTAAAAAAGGCATATAAGTTGAAAAAAGTTGAAATGAAAAATTGGTTTGAGAGATCTACAAATCCAAAATGGGTCATCCAATATACCAAATTGATTCCAAACATCATTTTAAAGACATTGGTTCATCCACTTTTTTGAGTTAGAGGTTAAATTTTGGACTTGCTTTGTATTTTTGTTGCTTGCATAATAAGGCAAGTATGGAAAACTTGGCATAAGTGGAATTTCAAGGCAAGGAACTTGTTTTCTTCACACATACCATTTCAATAACTCATGAGAGGAGATTTTGACACAAACATGAAAGGGTGTATGCATGAGATATGAGATGTTTCAAAGTATCATCACATGAGAACTTCCATAACTTTCCACCACATTCTATACTTTCCTAGATCAATCTAGAAACTTCTAGATCTGTCTATCCTCGTCTATATAATGAACTGAATCCATTGGTGCAAGGGGTTGGTGAAAAGAGGGTGAAGAGAGAGGGATATACCATTTTTCTCCATTTTTGCAAATCAATCTAAAACTCCATTGTTTCTTCATCTCCATTGAATTTTTCTCACCAAATCAATTCCTTGGATCCCACTGAACAAGTGCATACAGATTAGAGTGGCCATTGATGATTGTTTGAAGGTGTAGCTTCCAAATTGCAAGTGAAGCAAGTTG